>CAJQUW010008996.1:5000-683745 GCA_907163375.1 Prostheceraeus crozeri | reverse complement strand
CAATTGACTAGGCTTCGCTTCGAGGGGCTTCGCCCCGACTGAAAGTCGATAGAAGATTTGTTTACTGAGTATTAAAAAATTTTTATACTGAGTAATAAATAATAAAATTTTTATTCTAGACTGATTTAAACAATAAAAAAATTTTTTCTAGACTGATTTAATAATAAAAATTTTTTCTAGACGGATTTAAATAATAATAAATAAACTTTAAAAAGGTGAAGTAGTTATTCCATCAGGTAAAATTTTTCTTTTATCATCAAATGGATCTAATGCTAATTTATGTTCTTCTTTTAAATACATTTTATGTTTCTTTGAATTAAGTCTATAATTACATGCTGTTTTTATTTCATTATTAAATAATACATTTTCACAATCTTGAAATGTTATTAGATTAGCCACTGATGCCTTTGAAATTCCTTTTAATGTTTTATGTGTTTTAATATCATTAGTTGTGTTATGACAATAATATTTAGATTTTAAAAATCTAGCTTCTGTTATGAAATCTTCATTTCCTTCTAATTCATCTTTTATTTTATTAATTTCTTCATCAAGTGAAGAATTATACGGTATTGTTAATTCTAAGAAAACAGAATCGGTATCTGTAAAGTGTAATTTATAGTTTTTGCCATAAGCAGGTGCTAAATAATCATATATAAATTTATACATAAATAGTTTAGCTAATTCTAATATAGTGAATCCAATAAAATTAAACTTGTCATGTTTTACGCTAATTCGACGTAAATGTACAGCACATAGTTCATCGCTAAATCTAGTAGTTCTTTTATATGTAGGTTTCCTTGTTAAATTTTGAAACCTATCTTTATCATATACTATTTCAAGATTTTGTCTATTACGCACATTTTCTAAAGTCTTACCATAAAATGCATTATTCATTAATTTAAAGAACACGTTTCCAAAATCATCTTTATTTCTTTTAGCTATTTTACTTTTTTCAATATTGAACTCTATATAATCTTTTAACCATTTAGATTTTTGATAAAATAGTTTTCGATGTATTTTGGTAAGAATCATTCCATGTTCTAAATACCAATCTAGCATTCTTCCTTGACGACATACTTTCTTTTATTACTTTGTGTTAACATAAGTTTTTTTGTTGGTCTGTATTTTTTAGGCATTATAGATTTTTGATAATCTGAGAAATCTTCTATATTTTGTTTTCGGGACAGAAAGGAAAATATTTTGTTTTATCTTTTATTTCATCAGGATATACTAAATCAACTTCATATATATAACCATGATTATAATTTCCATCATGTGTTTTTTGATAATCAAGAACGGGCGAAGCCCTAGTAGACATCTCTGATGTCGTACGAATATTACACCATGACATTTCACCTGTTGATAATTCTTGTATCATGCAAGAAGAATACAAGCTATTAAAATCATAATATAACAAATAGTTTTCTCTCATGATTTTATCAACTGCTGCTTGACTATCTTCATTTGATATAAGTCCTTCTATATTTTGATTAAACAATTTTATAAACTGATCGCTTTCTTCTAGATTTAAAATTTTTAAATAACCATAATCATCAGGATTTACTTTTTTATTATAACACTTAACATATCTATTACCTAAAACTGATGAAACTCCACCTCTAATTCCAGATTCAAAAAATAATAATTTATCATATGTATTTTCTTTATAATGTTTAAGTTTAACGGACTTTGTCCTAGAGCCATCGGCTTGAACACCAGTATGTTTTAATCCTGCTAACCATGTTAAACCTGGTGTAGAATAACAATAACATGGATCTATTCCTTATTATTCTTAACACATATCACGAAAGTTTTCGAAAAGATCAGCTAGAGTAATAGATCTATCTGTAGATATTTCATTGTATAATCATACATTGTTCTACAATTTAACTCTCTCAAATTCTTTTCAGCTTCTGCATAATCTTCTTCAGATAATTGTGATTGTTTTAATGTTGATTTAAATTTATTTATTGGAGGAAGTTTTTGTTCTTTCATAATTTTATTCACAGAATTAAAATCTCCAGTTATATATTCATACGGAAATATTCCTTTTAAAGGTTTTAAATTATATTTATTTAATATTTTACATTGTTCAGGTTTCAAAGTTTTTCCCATAACATCTAATGAATAAGGAGTAAAAAATCTAAATGCATCTAAAATTCTAATACAACCTAATTGCATTGAAAAATATTCTTCTTCTGTTTTACATAGTACATTTATTTGTTGTTGTTGTAACTTTTCAGATGAAAATAAATCTTTCATTATTAAATGGAAATCATATTTAGAACCATTGTAGAAATATAAAGGAACAAAGTTATATTTAAATTTATTGGCATTAAGATTACAAGAATTATGTGCTGCACCTCTATATAATCCATTTAGATGATCATGATCTTTTACTTTGTCGGCAGAGCCGTCGCTTCGCTTATCATTACCCAATTCTTTTCCACAGTAAAAACATTTTGTTTCATTAATAAAATTTAATTTTTCTTTTTCTGTTAATGGCATCATTGGTATATTTGTTTCAAGCAATTGTGAAAAATAATTTTGTAATTCTTCTACTTTCTTTGTAAACATTTCTGAACTATCTTCACCATAGTATTGATAATATTCTGATTTAAATAATTCAGGATAATTTGAATGAATGTACATTCCCCAACATAATGGTTTTTGTTCAAATAAATATTTTTCTTTACTTTGTTCAGATGCACTTTTTTCATATTTACAATTATCAGAATCGGGCGAAGCCCTTGAACCTTCGGTTCGATTTTGTGTCATATTAACATTATATGCTTCAAAATCACAGTAAATAGTATAAGGGTACTTTGTTTTTAAAATACCATTTATCATATTCTAAATAATCGTCTTTAGGAAAAGTATTTTCAACTGCTTCATTTTGTTGACAATTCTCCAAATGTCTATTCATTTCTTCTAAAGTTCTAAAACTTGTTATACATTGAAGACAAGGAAAATTTGTATTATCTGAAGCTTTTGTAAATATAGAAACATCTTTACACAATATAAAATGACCGTGATAATATAATATATTCGCTTGTGCTGGTTGCTTTGTTTGTTTTAATTTTTTAAATTTATCTTTATATATTTCATGTGTTTCATCAATTTCTTTTGTAGGATCAAATGTATTTCGATGAAAATTTTGATTTAATATTTGTAGCTGATAAATATATTCTTTATCATATTGTTCTTTATATTGTTGTTGACATTTTTTTAAACATTCATTTATTTTTTGATTGGTTTCATTTTCTTCATTATTTAATTCTTTATTGTCTTCATTTAATTTTTGTATCGTTTCTATCTGATTTTGATATTTATGGCCATATTCTTGTACTAATATTTTTGTTTGTTGTTGATAATCTGTTTTACAATTTTGTAATTTTTGTTGATATTCTAAAATAAAGATAAATAATCGGAATCATAATCATAATTATAATTACGTCCTTTATAATTATTATGATTAATCATAATTGGTGATAGTGTTTTTATAATTTCAAATTTTTCAGTACATATTATATTTCCTTGGTAAAAAATATTATGATGCATGTAATTTCCTCTATCATTATATACTATTTCTGATTGACATAAATTTTTATTATTCAAATAAAATTTTTTTGAATCTGAGTAAAATGGAGTAATATTACCAATAGAAACATAATTCACATTTAATTCAAAAACATTTACTTCTATTAAATTTTTATTCTTTTTATGAAACTTTTTTAACCTATTATAATCATATGGAAATTCATCTAAGCCATCAGAGAGATCAAATTCATTTATGTATTCTTCTTTATTATAATGACTTAGTCTTTCTTTATGATATTTTGCAAGATGTAAATGTGCTACAATACTCCACAAAAAACAATAATTATCTTCATTTTTTATGTTGATTATTTGTGGTGAACTGAAAGGTAAAGGAACATAACTACCACCAGTATTATTTTTATATTTATCAATTAGTATTTTCTTAGATAGTATTTTAACAAATCTCCAACCAGATTCACGTAACTGGGCTTCAATGATACAATTTTCTAATTTAAGTATCATTTGTTCAAATATGGGTTGTATATCATCTACATTATGAATTTCTTGTGAATTTGTAAAATGTCCTTGTATTATTTCTTCAGGAATTCCATCAGGTCCATTTTTTGTATAAAGTACTTCTACATTCATATAACATTTGAAAGATTTCTTAAATATATTATAAAAGTTTGTTAATACATTATAAAAAGTTTCATCGGTTTCATTATGTTCAACAGATTCATTAAATAAATATTTTATATCTGTTACAGCTTCATCGGTTTTTTAGTTTCATCAAATTCATCTATTTCGTTAAATTCATCAGTATCGCTAAATAAATATCTTCCATCTGGTACGGGCCAAGCCCTAGAACCTTCGGTTCTTGCATGTTCATCTTCACTATTAAAAACTTTTTTCTATTCCGAATGTGAATAATCATCAAACATTTTTTTAACTTTTATATCAGTAGGCAATGTTTCTAGATAGTTTTTATAATTATTTAATTTTAATATATTTCCTTCATCAACTCGATCTACATTTTGTAAATGCAATTCACTATTTAAATGAGATTGATAACTTCTTTTTGTTTGCAACTGTCTTTTACATAAGACACAATAAAACTTGGTAATTTCCATTTCTTCATATTTTAAAGAAAAAATTTGTGTTTTAATTTTAGATATAAACATTCTAATATCAAGGTCTTGAGAGTTATTATATATTATTATATATTTCACGTTCTTAAGTTATCTTATTTTCTTTATCATATTAAGTTTTATCATATTAAGTTTTATCATATAACGTTTTATCAAAAGATAATTTAAATTAATTTTCACTAACTATCGATTCTTGATCATCATCAATTGATTCTTGATCATCATCATAAATTGATTCTTCAACATCATAAATTACACTTTTTGGTATAGGATGCCATTCCCTGATAGGATACCATTCCCTGATGGGAATTTCTGATTCTAAATTTTATTTATGATTTGATAATAATATAATGGAAAAAATACTGGTTTTTGATCTTTATTAGAAAATTTAATAACACCACCATAATCTGAATCACTTTTAGTTTTTATTAAAGATGATAAAATTTTAAATTGATTGGATGTAAATCCTAATTTAAATTTTGTAGACCCGACACATAGTTGTATAATAGTATCTTCAACTATTCCATCATTATTATTTTCAATTGTAAGAAAATGAAATTTAGATAAATTTTGATTATATGTAGTATTAATATCATGTACATCAGTATGAGATATAAATTTTTCTTCACTTAAATTTTTATAATTACTAATATTTTTATAATCTTTTTTACCATTTACACCTTTTTCAGATGTTTCAGAATCATCATTTATATTATCATCATTATTATTATTATAAGATTCTTTAAGATCGGGCAAAACCCTAGAACCTTCGGTTCGTTTATTATTATAAGATTCTTTAAAATTATTATGATTATGATTATGGTCATTGTTAATAGTATAAGGTGTTGTCCACATATAAATTTTTTCTTGTTGAGCCGTTTATAAAGTTAAATTTTATAAAAATTTTTTTTAAAAAAAAATTATAAAGAAACCACTTATATAAGATTTCGACAAATTAATATTTAAGTTTGAATATAATCCTATATAAGTATCATCATCATATCTTTGCGGCATTTCTAATGTTTCTTGTTTATAAATTGTATCTCTATAATAAACTTGGCATAATAATTCTTCATTTTGTTTTTTACTTTCGATATGAATATTATATTGATTTTGTTCGTCAACAAATAATCTTATTTTTTCTTTGGAAAAGGATTTTAATTTTTTAACTAATTCGGTAACATTAATATAATTAATAATTTTATTTTCTATCCAATCCGTATTACTAATCGGCAAAACTGCTCTAATCAAACCATAAACATTATTATGACCAATTATAACCATATTTTCTTTATTTAATTCTACATAAGCCACATCATTATATTTACTTACAATATCCATAAATTTTATAAACGGATCACCTGGAAATATACAATAGTTAGTTTCTATATAAGGTAAACCTTTTGTTTGTTCTCTAAATATTTCGGCTTGTAATTCAAATAAAATATTAACATCTATACATGGATTATTATTATTATTATCAAAACATTTATTTTCAAATCCCGTTGATCTCGTCGAATAAAAAGAACAGGATGATGCGGGCGAATATAATTTTTTTAAATTTGGTTTTTCCATTTTTTATTTTTATTAGAAAAAAATTTATTTTTTTTCTCATTAAATAAAAAATTTTATTTTTTTATTGTTTTAAAAATGATGTTACCAAATGTTGGTGGAGGTGCATATATCCCGAATAATCGTGAATTAGAAATAGAAATAGAAAATTATATCATGAAAACTGGAGACGTTTTATGTGGTCCATTACATCTTTCTATTCTTCCGCAACAAAATACAGAGTTAACAAATAAACAATATGTTGATACACAAATCAATGACTTAAAAGAAAAATATATAAACGATGTTTTGGTTCCACTGATGAATGAATTAAAGTAGTTTAAACTTAATGACAAATCATTAAACGAAAAATTATTAAAACTTGATAAAAAGGATAGAGAGCTAGAAGCAGATATAGCAAAACTTTTTAAAAAGATTTCAGAACAATCAAAAATTTTAATATTACTTTCTATAAAGTTAAAATCTGCAGTCATTAAAAATAAACAGCAGATACAACTATTGAAAGAACAATTAGAAGATGAAATAGAAGAACTACCTGAAAGAAATAAAAAAAAATTTAAAGCAGTTACAAACTACATTCCAAAAAAGTGTTGATGAATTAAGTTCTAAAATTACTCAACAAATGAAAAAGATGAATAGAATAATAAATGAAGTAAACTCACTTAATCAAAAAGTTGATAAAATGAAAACTCTTAAAATCAATTTAGAAAATGAATTAAATAAAAATTTACAAGAAAACTCTAAAGAAAATAAAGAACAGTTAGATGCTGTTAAAAGACAATTAGATGTTCTTAAAATTAAGTT
Organism: Prostheceraeus crozeri; assembly: GCA_907163375.1. Classification (NCBI taxonomy): domain Eukaryota; kingdom Metazoa; phylum Platyhelminthes; order Polycladida; family Euryleptidae; genus Prostheceraeus; species Prostheceraeus crozeri. The sequence goes on along the minus strand of CAJQUW010008996.1, from coordinate 676,681 downwards.
AAATGCTCTTAAAACGGCGTTGAAGATGAATCAGGAGAAAATGCAAGCTAATAGAAAAGAAATTAAAGTACATCACACGCTACTTGACGCAATAGATAAAGTGCAACGGAAAATTAATAAAGTTATCACGAAGTTGTTGGACATTCACAGACGTAAATCTTGATCATAAACGTAAATCTTAACGTAAATATTTTTCCCAAAAGTCAAATTTAATCCTAAAAAATGCCTATAATTTATAAACACAATCTTAAACATTTTGCTTCAAATCAAAAAATTGCTCATGAACCATCCATGAAATCTGTTTACCATTATGACAGTGTAGAAACAATTCAAAAAGAAGGGGCCGGTATATTTTCTGGTATTGGAAGTATCGTTAACTTAATTAAAAATAATAAAGATTTGATTACATCTGCTGCAAAAGGAGCAGCTGCTATAGGTAGTACAGCTAGTGCAATATCAAATGCTGTTAAGTCTCAAAACGAATTAAAACAACTAGAAGCTATTCGTAAACTTAGGAATGATTCTGAAGAGCTAAAAAAATTAAAAAAACTTTCAGAGGAAACAAAAAACAAAATTGCTAACATAGCTGTGGGGCGTGAAACATTGAGGAGCGGAGCTCCGTCTGATAGTAAACAGGAGAAGAAATCAGGCGTAGCCATAAAACGTTCAATTGAAGAAATAAGAGGTAATGGCGTGAGCAGCGGAGTTGGTCTAGCAAAATTCTAAAATTATATTTTAATAAAATTTTTTTAGTAAAATTTTTTTTAGTAAAATTTTTTTAGTAAAATTTTTTTAGCAACATTTTTTTGGTAAAATTTTTTTAGTAAAATTTTTTAGCAAAATTTTTTTAGTAAAATTTTTTCTGTGTGTGAGAAAAACAAAAAGTCAAATTATTTTTTATAAAAATGTCTTCGCTTATCGAAAATAAATTTAGATTAGACGATCCTCCGCTCGTCAGTTACAATCAAAGAAGAATGACTATATAAGAATAGCTATGAATCCCGGATCTTCCAGTAGAGTAAATACTGGAGGAGATTTAATTTTTGAAGTTGATAATCAGCAGAGTTATTTATATTTACCTGATTCATTTTTACACTGTGAATATTCTTTATATAGTGATGCCAATTTTACAACACCATTACCAGATACCGATATTATTGTACTAGAGAATAATTTCTTTCCAAGATTATTTACACAAATGCGTTTAGATGTTGCAACTCAAAATATAGAAACAATAAGTGATTCTCCAGGTGTAATTGATACAATGCTTAGATTTGTAACAATTGGTGAAAATAATAAAAAGTATGAAATCGAAGGTTGGTTTCCTGATACTAATGATGGTATAATTGTTGATGATTTAACTCACGCTGGAACAGATGCCGCAGGAATTGCGAAAGATGTAGAAAATATTGCAAAACATTTAAATAAAACAAATAATGATGCATATAAAGAAAGACGTGAATTTAACAAGAAAAGTAAACAGACAGTTAATTGGTCATTGTCTCCATTATTCGGTTATTTAGATTATGACAAAATATCATATCAATTAAAATTTAAATTAATAATTCATCGTACAGCAAATAATGAATTAATCTTTTTTGGTAAGACTGGAAAAAAAGCATATTTAAAAATTGATAGACTTGAATGGTGGATTAAGCATATTACTCCTAGTTTAGAGGTTGAAACAGCTATTGCAAAAAGATTAAATACTAACAAACCAATTCCAGTAAATTTTCTAAAGCGTACTGCTAGTTCAGTAACTTTTTCCGAACAAAGATTTAACTGGCATTTTACTAGAACTGCGAATACTCCAAGATATTTATTACTAACATTTCAAAGAAATAATTCTCCAAGTTTTGATAAGAACAATAGTCTTTTTCACATTAATACAATTCGAAGTTTACAAGTTTCATTAAATCAAACCCGATATCCAATTGATCCATTAAGATTCGAAGATACCAATAATCAATTTATGGAAGGATTTGATTCTTAACGAAATCTTTGTATAGAATTTGGAGTTGAACCACAATTAACTTCTGGAGATTGGAGACATTTATATCCTGTTTTCTGTTTCGATTTAAGTGCACAATCTGAAGATATTATCAAGACTGGTTGTGATGTAACAATTAATATTGAAAAAAAAAGATTCCACAACTTCATTGATGGCTTATGGTTTATTGCTAGAAGATGTAAAATATTCTATTGAAATTCTTAATGGAAAGATGGCTAGGATTGGTTAATAACCTGAGGACCCTTGGTCCGATCGGCTGAAGCCTCGAGGAGCTTCGCTCCGATAAGTCAATTGAAATTTTTGATGACTAGAATAGATTAAAAATTTTTGGTAACTTAAAATTTTTTCATAAGTAGAATAGATTAAAAATTTTTGATAACTTAAAATTTTTGATAACTTAAGAATTTTCGTAACTTAAATTTTTTTTGATTAAAAATGACGCAAGCGAAAAGTAATAATAATGAAACTGTTGAATTGAAATTACGTAATATTGTTGACAAAAATACACCTAAAACTATTACGATTAACAAGAAAAGTATTACATAAGTAAACCAATGATATAGAATATTTAATTACAAGAAGAAAAGAATGGCGGGAATTTCCCATTAATTCCTCTAATAATAGGAGGTATAGCAGCAGCAGGAAGTGTTGCAGGCGGGACAGCTGGTATTGTCCAAGAAGTAAATAAAAATAAATCAGAGAAGGCAGCATTAGAAGAACAAAAACGACGTAATAGAGAGTTAGAGAAAGTTGCTAGGGGTGACGGAATAGTAGATAATTTCATTAGCAAATTAAATTTGGTTGATGAAGGAAAACGAATTCTTAAAAATATTCTCCGCAATGTTGATGATTTAATTGAAATTAAAGAAACTAAGGATGGTTCTGGAATATATCTAAGTCCTAGTATGATAAGGTAATAACCTCAGAACCTTTGGTTCGATTCGGTAAAACATTTATTTTATCTTTTAAAATGAATTCTACAAATTCCGAAAATTTAATTAAATTAAAAATTGCTAATTTACATTTATTAAATTATCTATTAAACAAAAATAAAAAATCAAATTGTAAAATTTATGAAAGAAACGACATACAAAAAACATTAGAAAACTTTCCTGGATTTATTTGGAGTAAATATTCGAAAGAAAAACATCTTCCTGGTCATTCATATACCGGTCCAGGAACTCGATTAGATATAAGACTCGATGAGAATAATAATCCAAAACCAGGTGAAGAATCAATAAATAGAGTAGACGCCGCCGCTTATAAACATGATTTAGCTTATCGAAATCATGACCTAAATTCTCGTCATGTAGCTGATAGGAAAATGATTCAAGAATTAGATAGTATTCAAAATCCTTCCTTTAGAGAAAAATTGAAAGAATGTTTGTTAAGAAAGCTTTACAGGCTAAAATATTATTCGGTCAGGGTTTAAATGAAACGACAGCAGAGCTGTCTGAGAGCAACGCTCGAACATACGCGTCCGAAATTCATAAAGAATATAGAAGGCCTAAATATTTATTGAAAGTAAAAATATTTAATAAAGATGATATTTGGAGTGCTGATCTTATTCATATGCCGAATGAAAAAGATTATAAATACGCATTGACCGTTATAGATTTATATACACGATACGCTTGGGTAAAGCCTTTAAAAAACAAAAGTGGTCTGTCAGTTAAATATGCGTTTGAAGAAATCTTTCAAGAAACTAAGAGAAAGCCAAGGAAATTGTTTGTTGGTAAAGGGTCGGAATTTTATAGCCGAAACGTTCAGCCACTATTTGAAACTGTTTATCCAACTGAAAATGCAGGGAAGGCCGTAGTGATAGAAAGATTCAATCGGACGTTAAAAAATAAATTATTCAAGAAATTTATTGAGCAAAGAAATCAGAAATGGTTGAAGATATTACCAAGAATTGTAGAGCAGTACAATAATAAAGTTCATTCAGGTATTGAAGAAACTCCAAAGAATGCTTCTGACGACCCTGATTTAATACGAAAGAGAATATTCGAAAATAATTATTCGAATGAGAGTAATCCGAATTTACAGAAACTTAAGCCGAAATTTAAAATTGGAGATAGAGTTAGAATATTTAAGTATAAGAATAAATTTGAAAAGGGCTTCGTCGGATACTGGACGAAAGAGATATTTGAAGTTTGTAAAATAAATCAAACTTATCCGATTACTTACGAAATGAAAGATTTAGATGATGAAGATATCAGAGGCCGATTTTATCAAAATGAATTACAACGAAGTGATTTTTAATTATGATTATCATTATTATTATTGGAACTAACGTTTCGGGAATGAAATTCCCTTGTTCAATTCTAACATAATATCTTGAAATGGTACTCCTTTTTGTAATTTATACAAAACATAAAGACATAATTGACCACAGTAAGTTGTTCCTGGTTTTTGAATTTGAAATGTATTATAAGTTCCATTGCCAAGTAATGTTTTGACTTCGTTTGTAGGTTGAAGTCCATAAGAGTCGAAATAGTAATTATCTCCATTTTTATTAGACATAACATGCAGACCAATGTACACCTTTTTGATCTGACGTATGAAGATTTGTTATGAAATTTATAGTTGTAACTTTGTTCCGGGAACTGAAGGTTCCTGTTGGCTTATTTTTTAGGAATTGTAATTCGTCTCTCATCAATATGTGAAAATTCTTTATTCCCAATTGATTTGCGATTTTCTTTAGATCAAAATTCGTTGTTGTTTGTGTTCCATATAATTTTAAAAACTCATTTATGTTGCTCATTTTATAATAAAAAAATTCTTATAGGGACCCCTAGAAGTCACAAGGGAGGGGGTAGTAGAACTACGTTCATATGATAACGAAGGATATATTCTTGCAGTTTCTTCCACTTTTGTTTCTTCCATTTTTAAAGAAATATTTTTAGACACATAATTGTAGTTATCTCATATTTTAAAAACCTGAAAATGGATTTAAAAGACGTTTTTAAAAATACCAATTTTTCTGATGTTGTGTCCTGGAACGGACATGATTTTCAAGGTAAAAATTGTAATTCTCAAATTTTGAGATTCTTAACTTTTATGATTTTCGGCGTCCTTGAACGGTCATGATTTTAAGGGGGGGTGAAAAATGTCATAATCACAAATTTGAGATTTTGAAAAATTTGAAAAATTGGGTATTTTTTAAAAACGGTTTTTTTTCTTCATAACCCGGAAAAGGGTTCAAATTCATGAATTTATGTCGTTTTTAAAAATACCATTTTTTCAAAAAAATTGTACTTTTTGAATGGACTAAATTCATGTATTTAGGTCTTAAAAACCTGAAAAAGGGTTAAAATTCATGAATTTATGTCGTTTTTAAAGATACTATTTTTTTGAATTTTATGGTGTGCTGGAACGGTCTAAATTCATGAATTTAGGTCTTAAAAACCTGAAATAATGACCTAAATTGATAAATTTAGTCGTTTTTAAAGGTGCAAAAAAATTGAAAAATGGGGTGTCCTGGAACGGTCTTTTGCCCATTACTTACTTACGCCATCAAACTGTCGCCCTAAATGCCATTAATATACCAACGACAAATCCTGCATGAAAACCTGCCCCTGCAGCATTGAGACAACTCAATAATATCCATGTTATAATAATTGTATTTTATTATATATATAATAGTTAATTACATAATATATAAATAGTAACATCAGGTATAATAATTGTTACGGATGCATTCAAGTAGCGGTCTTTTAAATTCCACCAGAGGACGAGAGAGTGATGGTCTCGAACTTTCAATGCACTCAGACGAGCACTAATTTCCGTGATACTTTACAACCAATGAGAAATAATGGAAATGCCGATCGAACCTCAAGCAAGTGTAATTTTGAGTCCAGTGGATGTATCAAAGCATCCATCAGGATTCAAAGCTACCGAATTTAAGATTTTGAACAACACTTAAAAATGAAAGAATCAATGATCCATGTAAAGTGAATTGCTTTCATTAAAAAATACATAAGAGTCTGTTCACTGTTCAATTGCGTCATACTACAATTGCATGCATATAATTTTAAAAGTCAAACAATAGCAATTTATGATATTCACTTCTCATACATGTAACGTGTAATTCGTGTATTCTACTGTAATTTTAGTAAAAGATTTTTAGAAACACTGATTTTCCGCTATATCCTAATGCTCTATTCAATGTAGGTAATCTTCCATTTATTTTGATAGCTTCAATGATTCTAATTTCTACCTTCATATTCAACTTCAAAGCAATTGTGTATTCTATTGCTACATGCAGTACATCTACTTAAGTGAGTGCTTACTGCCGTGTTACCTTTTATGTATTCACTTATTCGTTGGTGAAATCGTCTTTTTGCCTATTGGGCATCAGGATCAACCTGACATGTGAATTGATACAAAAGACATAAGATCAACAACTTTGGTGTTTTATTTTTTAGATTTAAGTATACTGACTTTTGGAGTTTGAAAGACGACATTTACATTCAAATCCAACATTCGAAAAAGTTTTTATATTTTACGTCTATATTTTATCGATATAGTTTGCAAATGCAGTAATCGGAAAAAAAATTTCTGTCCATCTATTGTATCTTCCGAAGTATTTTTACATTTATCGCTAAAATTTATTATTTAAGAGATTTCTTAACATACTGTACACAAATTCTAGTAATTCAATTACATACTCTGTTACATAATTCCGGTATGTATAGATGCATAGGTATGTGTAGATGGACAGAAATGTTTTTTCCGATTACCACATTTGCGAGGTATAGCGAATACACGAATTACATGTTGCATGTATGAAAAGTGAATATCATAAATTGTAGTTGTCTGATTTTTAAAATTACGCAGATCTAATTGTAGTATGACGCAGGTCCTTAAAAACTCACATTATAATTTCCATGTTTTCCAATCCTCCTTCGGAGATTCACCTTGCTTTATTCGATTATACAACTGCAGCGGCATGTAAGTCTAATATTTGATCACATTTTGAAATCACTTCAAATGACTTTTCGGCAATAATATCAATCACATCAACTTAATGGTTTTCAGTGAAGATGGAGAGACTATAGGTCGATGAGTCGGAAAGATGTGAATCAAAACGTGTAGCGATGAAGATGGAGAACTATTTCCAAAATGAAAAAAGCGCCGGTATAATACGAAAATTGGTTGTGAACGTCGAAATACGACAGAATCCTCTAAATCTCCAAAACACGAATGAATAACTGGAGGTGTCGTTAAAAGCTTTGAAAATTCATGCTTAAGACCGCAGAACGATGTAGCTACATGTATTAACGCTGGTGCTGAGCTGACTGTTGAAAGTGAAAACACGCACGATAGACCGGGAGCAAATGAATGACGCCTGGATGCAGTATACAGTTTCTCTCCGCTCCCATCCTAGGTTATGTGACTCATTGAATGAAGACCGGTTGTATCATTAGTTTGGCAGGCGATTGACGAAGTTACTTACTCTAGTGGAGAGGTGTGTGAACACAGATGTGAAGAGGATTCTTACGTAATTGTGACTGATGTACAGACCTTAGTCTTTCAATTAGGAGAGGGAAATTATAAGAGAGAAAGAAAATTTTACCATCACCTTGCCATCTGTCAGCCGGCAGTGACGTCCACCATCGACACTCACCCAATGCGACGGCAATCGGCCATTAATGGACCGATGCATTTTTTTACACAGGGTATCGTTTATTGAATAAAGATTTATAATAATAATAAAATTATATAATTATAAGAATAAATTGCTTAATATTATTATTATTTGTTTTTGTAATTTGAATCTAATGCAGGAATTAGAGTAAATAGATTTCTGACGGTTCATTTCAATATTTTGCGTCGTTCACAGTGTTTTGAGCCAGTCCGGACTTCGGAGTTTCTAAATTTTGAAAAAGTCATATTAGTGCATCATATTTAGTGCATCATTTTTTGAATGGAATTCTCAATTTTTACCAAATATTTTTATAGTGATAAGATGAAACTGTCTTTATTATTTTATAGTTTTTGCAGCAGGGAATGGAGCAGAAAACCACAGAGAAGATTGGACAGAATGAATAGCGGATCATACACCTCTACAAGAAAAATCCAACATGATTTAAACATTGTTGTAAATATGCTACATGAATTGCAAATATGCTCCTTTATTGATATTTATTTCTTACACACAAACATCGAAAAACACTTGTTCGTTGGTTTCGGTACCGTAAATTTTGCAAGATAAATAATACGAAGTATAGCTAGCGACTAATTTTCTGTTGGTATTAGATACTTCGGTGTAAATAATCTATGATGTGATACTAACTAATTTTATTCATTTGTTATGTAGGAATCTACGAAGAACAAACGATATTTTCGCCGAATACATTGATGTCATTTGTCAATGGATAAAACTCCGTGGATGTAATAGGTCATTTGGTCCTTCCACAACTTCATAATTATATGACTTATTATATCAAGAACAAGATTTTCTACTCCATGTTTCATCAGTCGTAGCTAGCATGCAAAATATTCTTTTCATGAAATATGTTAGTCGTCTATCAGACATATTCCTTCATTCTATTTCCATAATCAATGTTATCGTTGATTATGGGAAATGTAAACATGTAAATTTTTATAAGATGACAGTCAACTAATGCATAGGCCCCTACAGAAGGCACAATAAGCTTCGATTTTACAATTATTGGAAAACTTAGCTATATGACACATATGCAGTCAATGACTTACCTATTGCTTATTCACAAAATTGGACTTCGGTGAATTGAACAAAATTGTACGGGAGAAGATTACACACAAACAGTCACAATGAATGGTAGAGAAAGTGAAGAGAAAATGATCCAAGTTTGCATGCGAAATTGATGTCATCTCAGTGGTGATGCATGGGAAAGTTCTCCGTGTTTGGGGAATGATGATGGGAGAAGCGAGAGGCGAACTTTGGGTGGCGAGAGAAGTTTCCCTTGTTCATCACTTTCCACGTTTCCGCCTGCACGATCGGCACTTGAAAGGGAAGTTTCATAACTGTCGCAAATGTATCCGGAGCACCAAGTTACGCCGACAGGAGAGACAAATGATCACACGCTTTCATCTCCCGACAACTGCCCAACAGCTCTCTGTCGGGCAGATATTGGCCCAGCATCATATTATCAAAATTTTTCACTGGCTTGAGAGTAGAGAAGGATCCTTCACAGCCACAACTAGACACGCTAAGCGTGGTGAGTGCGTTGAGTAACTTTTCAGTCGTGTGAAAAACATCAGGAAAATCACGGATCAACAGGTTCAAAAACCCTGCTGCACTTACTGTCTGACCAACAAACTCATCTGTTTTAGACAAACATGCAATTCAGCACGAATTTTGTTTGGGAAACATTCATCTTATCTTTATCTATAGAACAAAACAAATCATTAGGAGATAAGACAGATATATATAGCATTTCCGTAACACTGGGTAATGTTTGATAGGAGTCTTCACCCTGACATCTGCCAACTCGAGATATTACTGGATGAATCTATTAACAAACAATGTTTCCATGTCAATACATAATCACATCAGATGTGTGTTTATCTTCTGAACATTAAATCTGCCTCCAGTATGTAGATTTCGCCACTTTGTGATGTGTTGCTAATAAGCTTCAAATATAGTAGTACAAATATTAATAATTACCTATAATAAGAATTAAATTTCTAGAATCTACTTTTGGAACGAATTGTTCTATCATTATAATGAAGAATGAAACGATAAAACATGATAACGGTCTGTTTAACATGATAATTTGACAGTCAACACTATTTAATTACCCTGAGAAATCGCCGCTGATTTTCAGCCATTTAATTGAAAAGTAATTGCAATACTTTGCATTCAGCACAGCTTAATATTCATTCTGCATTAATTACTTACTCTCTTTGTCGATGATGCGTTGCCATATTTAGATGTGTACCTGGTGTACTACTGGCTTTTTCAAAGAAGTTTGTGACGAACTGCATTTCCAAAATCTAAATTAAATGCCAGTGTTATTACCCACATATCGGAAAAAATGAGAAATAAGTCAAGTTTTTGCGCCATGTCTGAAAACTTCAGAATAAGTTCCTTGAATTATTTAGGAATATGTTTCTAAATAATTATTATACATCATAATTATATATAGTATAATATTTATTACTTTTACTATATATAATCGATGAATCTGCTTTATTTTTTTAGTATGTTGTTCACAAAACTGAAACATTGAAAAATCATTATGTCAGCAGAGGCGCAATTTTTCTATTATAGATATAGGTATTATAGATATAGATATAGACAAAACGATAAGAATGGAAACTGGCTGTGGCACAAAGAAGTATGGAAAGAGCAATATTAAACATCACGAGGAAGGACAAAATACGGAACGAGAACATCAGAGAAAGGACGAGAATCATTGACATAACGAGTAAAATCAGAACGATGAAGGGACACTGGGCAGGACACCTAGCCAGAATGAACAACAACAAATGGGCCAAGAAAGTAACGGAATGGACGCCACTAGAAGTACCAAGACGAAGAGGAAGGCCAAGGAGAAGATGGAGAGACGATATTGAGGAAAAGAGCGGAATCAACTGGATTCAGGAAGCGCAAGATTGAAGAAGCTGGAGGAGGGAGTGAAGGCCATCTGCCTGCAGTGGCACGAAAGGCTAATGATGACGATAATAAGATAATGGTGCTTGAGATTCAGCAAATTTGAAATAAAAAAATAAACAAAATCATCGATAAAATATAATTTAACCGACAAAATGGTTTACCTCAAAAGAATTTAGAATAGAAGTTATATATTAAACCTACTTAAATGATAATGGTGCATGGCGCATGTTTAAGTTCTCGGGGTAAAGAAATTATATTATGTTCATTAAAACACATACGGTTTTACAAAAATTGATATGGTGAGAAAAACAGTCGATCAATTCAATTAATATTTTGACGAAATACCAATGAAATTATATTTAGCAGATTTCTGTCATGTTTGCCATTGGCGCATTTTTCTATCCTTTTCTCCAGGTTATACTACTTGTAAGTAGTATGAAAACTAAGAAAAGTGGGCATATTTCAAAAACTAGTCGATTGATTTTTCTGCAAGCTTCAGAGATAGATCCAAATAGTTCAAGGAACATATTCTGAAGTTATGAGGATTACAAATCTGAAATCCGTTTCTTCATCCGATGCCGTGTTCCAGCCAGTGGCGGTTTCTCAGGGTAATTAAAGTGAACAGTGTTTACTGTCAAATTATCATGTTAGACAAACTTTTGCCGTTTCAGACATTTGAAGATTTCAGACATGGCGCAATAAATTGACTTATTTCTCATTTTCCGACATGTGTCCCTCTAATCTTAGTTGTTGAACTGAAAATGAAAATCAGAAAACTACTATTACTTAATTTTCCCCTAAGAAAAAGAAGCACAAATTCTTCTAGAAGACAAAGTTGAGCTCCTCAAATCAATCAGACATGTAATTGCAAGTACAGTATTGCAAGTTCTCTTCGACTGAATTCGGAAAATTTGTTCACCACAAAAATAATTGTAGCTGAAGAGATGCGATATGGTAAGAATAGTTGAATGGTTATACTTCTTGGTTTATCCGCAAGTATTCTGAAGAACATATAGGTAAAACCGATATTTGTTGAAAAGAGGAAGATTTTCCAGACCTTGCCGAACTATGGTCAATAGAGTGCTCAAGTTTGTAATAATTCGATGAAAAGGTGGAATCCAAAATTCGAACAGCTTCTGTAACTTGATTGCATTAACTATTAATTTACTTGATCCAAGATTTGTTGCACAACAAAAAGCAATCTCCGGTCTTAGAAATTTCCTGGGCATGAAAGTACGCTATAACGCTAACATAACAACAGTGCCAACCATTTTTTGCTTCAATACTGCTATTATGCAAAGATGCCAACGAAAAATGATAATCAGTTAAACAGAATATAAAGCCTCTAAGCTTGAAAGTCACAGTTATGAAATCGACAGTAAAATCAGATCATCAATGCATCATAGCATCAATACAGAAGAAATGTCAGATGTAGCTCCCAAAATCAAGCAGGAAATGATAAGAGTAAGAAGCCCGAAGAACATCGTACGCTTCCACGATGACATGTCTCGCTGTAAACTGGAGTTTCTTCCTCATATGCTTTCTTGAATCCGTAAATGAATTCTATCGGACTCTCGAAGCAGTCATGGATAGTTACAGTGGCGTTTTCTCCGTACCTGCGAGGCCTTCGGCGCATCCTCAAAAATTATTTACCAACATTTATAAAAATGAAAAGTGTCATTATTCATTTAAATTCGATAGCTTCTCGTGATAGCTGTGCACAGCTTTCCGTCTCAAAGTCAGACGCTGAACCTCTAGAGTGAACAGTTTTGCAGCACGTGCTTGAATCACAGCTGTTTTCTTCGAACAATTAGACACACAAGCTAGTCGAATCGTGTGTTCAGACGGAGCACTGATGTTCAGACAGCGAAAGAGAGTTGTGTGCGTGTGAGGCAGTAAGCGCACGCGCCCGCGACAATATTGGCTTTCCTGAGAGACATAATGCTTTGCCTTCTCCAATTTTTGCAATGAAATTCTACGCAATTCTTGATCGAGGCGCGGTGCCTATATATAGTAAGGGAAGCGCAACCCAATTGTTCCTGGATTCGCTTAATATCAGAGAGGCCAATACGTCAACAGTAGCAGATGGCTGACGTTCAGACAAGACTGCGATCAGATGATGAGCGTTCTCCAATGAATGCAGAGTAATGCATCTGACTCGAACATCCAGATTCGGTAGAATTCTATAATTTGTTTTTACGTGATTGATGTGACGCTATGTTTAGTGCTGCAGATGAGATCATAACCACGCCTTTCGTCCGAAGGGAATATACTGAAAAGATGACAGTCGTCAAGCAAGGTAGGCCAACACCTGATATAAAATTGAAAGTACTCACAGAAAGAAATAAATAAGAATACACAAGACATTGTAATGCATCAAAATTTCAAGCATGTGAGCGGCTGACTGGCCGTGAGAAGCACAAGAAACTGTTGGCCTTGCCTCCCTTTTTCTCGAGAAAATGTGGTCTGGACAGAGAGTGGATATACATAGTGATCTCAGTTCCTTGAGTAAGGAGTCTGAGTAAGCTCCTTGAGTAAGTGATCTCAGCTCCTTAAGCGACATGAGCAATCACTTCTCATGTGCACTTTCACTTGGCCTTAAAAAATGTTCGGAAAATTGTTATTAAAAATTCAGCTTTTATAAAAATTTAATGTTGTAACATAAAAGTACTTTGTATAGAAATAGTATTCCAATGCCGAGTGAAGGCCTATGGTCAGGAAGCACGCGACGCCACTGGATAGTTATTTCCCATCAAAAACAATCACTGTAGCAATAAAGAGACCCAACCTTTGTGACTTTTTTAATGGGAACAAAATTATTAACGAATTGCTTTCAAATAATCCTCGTCCCCTTGGCGACTTTCCTTGAATATCTTTTAAGCCAAGCAGGCTATGGCCACCAGATTTCTAGTAGCTTACTTTCTATGTCAAATTCATGTTTGCCGGTTGTAATCATCCTTCTGATTTGATCCACTTATTCTCACTTTCGGTTTCAGTCCTATGTTTAATCACGTAGCTATGTATACATACATGTGTAATGATTTCCAATTTTTGAAATATAAACATCTCTCTCTCTCTCTAAGTATTATGCAACTTTTGACAGAAGGATAATAAATTTACCACAATACTTCTGGAATGAGAGCTATTTTAAATTTTGAATGTTTGGCTGGTTTCGGTGTATATTCACTTCTAATGTGCATTGCGGCATCAATTCTTGATGAAATAAGTTGAGATTACATAAAGGATTCTTCCTATTAATATTCGCAAATGCAAAATCTTTGAATTTGAAATTATCTGCTTATCATGCATGCACGTTTGAAATTTGAAATTCAAATTTAAAATCAATTTTTAACTTCAATATTTTAGTAAAATTTGAATTGTTAGATATAAGGCATCACAAGAACCGTCGTCTATACCCAACGTACTTTGTATTCAGTCATGTTGCTTATCCATAGGCATATGTAGGCCAAACAAAGTCCTGGCAGATTGACAATGGTTGATGCTGTGAGGCATGTTGCTTTATTTTCAAATTGGTCTTGCGCTTGAAGTGTATACATGAATTTTTTCCAAGAGTGACCTTCGCTTCGAAGCACAAGCATTTGAAATGCCATATTTCCATGCTGATATAACTATATCAAATATCAAATATAAAAGAATTGCTTGATGGACGCAATTACTCCATGTTCTATTTCCAGATCTGATTGAAGTAATTAGAATTCTACACTGTAAATCGCTCAATACCAATCACATACGAAGGATGCATATCAAAATATTTTTTGGTATATTTCTGTATTCTCTTGGTATATATTTGTATGCTTTCGTATGTTATTTCAAATGTGGTGTGCTTTACATACTGAAGCCATGCCAGCACGATGTTAAAGGAAAGCATCAATAATTTCTAATATATGTTGATTTTAGGCCTTTTGTCAATAAAGATCACACTAATGTTACTACTGTTTTGTAAGTAGTGAGACAATGAAATTCGATAGTCAAACTTTCAATACTGAATTCGATTTTAACACACGTAAGTCTAGGGCATTTCATGAATAATCAATGAGATTTCAACCATCAACAATAATGCATTATGTAATTTTGAAATTAAGCATATTATCAATCCGAAATAAAAACACATTATAATTCATGAACGCAAAAATGGTCATGTTTTATAAGTCATCAAGATTTCACTAAAGAAATCGTTTAAAAGAAATGATGGTTATCAACTTGGGTTATAAAGTAGAGTTAACTAAACGTCCTGTTAATGTTGCTAGACAAGTAGCAACGACGACATACTCGTGGAGCATAAAATTCACAATAAATGTAATATACTTAAATATTACTCTATTAAACAAAAAATATACACGACTGGTATCGCCGAAAAAAGTTATTTGACAGTAGTATGTAATATATATATATATATTTTGTTATGTGACTTAAAGCTGCACATACCAAACACATATCAGAGGCATACGAAAAAGGATGAATTTGCATCGGGTCTCGTATATAAAACATACCAACAATTACACGTATTTCATTGTAAAACAGCCAATCACAGATAGAATAGTTCGTATCGCTACATATCAGTCGCATACGAAGTAAGTGAGATGTGGTATGAAAAACATGCCAGATCTCTGTAAACATACCAGAATCTCGTATCAGATGTTAGTTTCAAATTGCATGTGATTTTGGTATACTCGTATGTTTGTATGTAATTTTCGTATCCAGCGATTTACAGTGTACTACTGGAAAATGCCATCTCATCTGCCAATGTAATTAGAGATTCTCAGGAGTTGCATAGATAATCTAGGTCACCCTATGAGCTGTCTAAAAGAGTAAAGCTTTTGCTAAGTTTTCGAATGTCATCTGTCAAGATTTAATAATTGGTAGCCCTAATAGCTGTATTATTATTCACCATGCTGTAATGGACATGTTGCCTTTTACTCGAAAAATTTGACCAAAAATTGAAGGCCCTTAAAATATTCAAGCTCAAATTCCAATTTTTCCATTGACTGAATGCTCACTGACCTGAGACTGATATCGTTTCTCTTTTAAAATTCCGTTTATTCTCTCTTTACTTGCTAGCGTTCCATGATTATGAGCTCAAAGTTCAATATACTCTGAAATGTGCACAGAACTTAGACATCATTGCTTTCACTCAAATTGATTACTTTTTACCAATTTTGTAGCGAAACTCATTTCTATTTCTATCTTTTCGTGGTGGTAACTGCGAGTGCACCAGGTGAATCCACAAGTTATCTCGTTTCATAAGTGCATGTGGATAATTTTGATAATATTGGATTTCTTTAACTTATTGTGCATCATGCGCCTATAGGCACGTAATTTTCAGGTGCATGGATGAATTTGTAGGTGTGTAATGCACCTCATATACACATTAGAAGCATTGATCAACATTGACTTTTTCATACGAAGACTGATAAAAGCACATCGGTCATCAAATTCATCTGTCATTAGTTTCAATGAAAACATCAAAACATCAATTTTTCGAAAGTTTGGAATTCAAATTTTGAGTTTCAATTCAAAAAATTGGAATTCAAATTCAAATTCACAATTTTGCTCAATGCGCGTAATTGGCGCGTACATTTAAAATTTTGGGAACGATTGAATCATAAGAACATCAAAACTAGCTTCAAGAGTCCCCGGATTTCGGAATGCTCAAAATAACCCGTGTAAATAAAACTAGCGCGTCTTATTTATTCTGTGGGTAAAGGTGGTATTTTGATGTTCTATGGCTAGTATGGACGGATCGGATTCTTACAGAAGCAGAGTTTTGGCTTGATTACAGTTTCGTTGTTCTCTCATGATTGGACTCTGGTGGATGATTTGACTTTGATGCTCAATATCTATGGAGTTGGGAGACTGGTAGGTTGCTGTTTTAGATGTGGGTAAAATATTTTGATGTTTTAAGGTCAGTACTGACCATAGAGTAGGGATATATAGGTAGAGTGTCGACTCAAAAAAATATCTGTATACAGTGAAAACTTTCATATGATAAGATTCGGTTTTTTGCGGAGATGACGTTCCCGTGGTTCAAAAAATTATTTGAGCACTTTTGAAAATAGTCAAAATTTGCCAATTGATATACTACCGAGATGACTCTCCTATATAAGTAGTATGAAACAAGTTGGATATCAAAAGGAATGAATATTTGATGATCCCAACTGAACGGAGATCAAGCTGATTAGGGAATTTCATGCTCCGTATTATAATGGAAGTCTTCATGAAAAAGTCGCGATATTATCCGTGCTTTCTTGGCTGAAATGTCAAGTTTTTAATTCAATTTTCACCGGCTTGATTTTATGATTCAATAAATTCATGTTTCATTTCCAGAATCTGAGTAGTGATGTGGACCCATTTACATCTTTCAAAGATAATTGAAATCATTGTCTTTGATTCTGTGATTTTGCCATGCCAGTGGCAGCTGTTGCCTGATCACGCTTAAGAAGATTCTATTGAGGTTCAGCACGAAAGCAATAGCAGGTCATCGAGTTGCTAATTTAACAAACATTACCTCACCAAGGCTGTCATAGACACGGACTATCTGCAAATAATATCATTTCCTTCTGCTTTGCTATCATGATCAGTCAATTCTGTTGTAATTTCTTCAAAACTGCATAAATGTGCATATCTCACATTTGGAAACAATTCCGACTGTATCTCCTTTGAGTTCATTTAATTAATAAAATCGAAAGTGTATACATATTGGGAATTTAATAAATGCGGAGTTGCCACTGTACCTAGTATACCTACTCTATGGCACTGACCGAGTAGGTACTTAGGGGAAATGCTTCGCCTTTGTCACAATTTCGTTTGCCATTACTGTATTTTAAATGTATTTCGTTAATGTTTAGAAATGCGTCAAATCTAAGATGAAGCAATGCTCTATTTATGCTCGTGTAAAGTTGGAAAGTTTATGGTGCGATATCAAAAAGATTTTGGCTAGATAATTTATTTTACAAATTACTATTTTATAACCGGATTTTTCTCCCACTTTCTGACGAAAACATGTCTTTTGATGACTACTCTGACAAAAATGGATCAAATGACTTATTTTCACGTCTGCGATATTTTGGATATGTGTAGTATACGAAACAATGTTTCATAAGCTGAAGAAAGTCATTGAACATACTTGAAAATCAGCTTACTGTAGATTTGTGAATTCCCTAAAAAACGTATGTCCTAAGCGCCAGCACCACTAATTCAATCCAATCTCCACCATGTGATATTACTTTAAAATGGATAAAATGCATCTGTCCAGATGGTCAGCCTGCTCAATTTCATTTTTATACAGTATGAGGTTGATATACCTCAGTATATGAAAAACTGGGGTCCAAAAAATAGATGTCCTCAATTTGCTATTTCCCGTAACCGACGTTGACAAAAATCAAAAATTTAATTAGAACAACAAAAACTTATTTCGTGTAGTCGACCCATATGTAAATTTTCTTACAATGATCAACATCACACATTGAGATGAAAAAGAAAAAAGAAATTATGATTAAAAATGTGAAAGACAAATTTCACCCTGAAAATGGGAGAAAAATCCGGATTTACCCTGTTGCTTGATGATACACTAGGTGACATGCCACACGTAATTATGGAACACCTTTGTTAAGGACATTCTATTCTTCTACCCGCGTACATACGCGATATGCACTAAGAGTCAGAAATCACTTGATCTGATGCTGTTAAAACATGGGGAATGTTTATGAATACGCGCGGGCGAGCGGTTATAGTTTACGAGGTCTGCGTTGTCTACGGTTGTCTGCGTTGCCGCTTGAACCACGGATGAACCGCTAAGCATGTCATATCTTCCCTGAGCATAAAATTGAGGTCCTATCACATTGCTTAGCCTCTGATACATGCAGACACATGAGACGCAAAGTCTATATGACAGGACTGCCGACAGATGTTGCAGAAATGTCACGCATGGCCACAGATGTTTAGGGTCATGTGTAATTACGCGTGGTTTACGCGTAATTGAAAGTGGCATGTCACCTAGTGTACAATGATCAACATGACACATTGAGACGAAAGAAATTATGATTAAAAATGTGAAAGACAAATTTCACACTGAAAATGGGAGAAAAATCCGCATTTACCCAGTTGCTTGATGATAAGACAAAGTAACGCTATTTATTCACCTATAATTGAAACTCTGCCTGATACGCATAAGTGTTGGAATGGCTGTACATGTATGAATAGACACATGTAATTTCTTGTGGAAAACAGACGAAGTGTATCCTAAATGATAGAAGCGATGAATCAGTATAGAATTCGAAGTCACACTGTTTTTGGATGTGTTCGTTGACTTCACTGAATTGCACCATGATGTCACGTATTTTTGCCAAGAGTCACACAGTCCCTTCTCAAATATAAACATTCGCTTATACCTCGATTTATGGCAACAGTTCTGTATCCGATTTGCGGCATCCGGGTCTGCAAGTGGGGAAAACGCTTGAGAGGGGGCAACTACGACGGCATCAAGTCCTCTTGGGTGCTTCAGCTGATAGGGATAGTACATCTTCGTTATAAACAATGGTCCAGTTCGAGTCAAGACAGTCTCTAAAAGGAAAAATACAGTTGTTAGGAACAATGTAATTGAAGGCTACACTGTAAATCGCTGGATACGAAAATTACATAGAAACATATACCAAAATCACATACAATTTGAAACTAACATCTGATACGAGATTCTCGCGTACTTACAGAGATCTAGTATGTTTTTCATACGAAGCCTCAGTTACATTCTTATGTGATTGGTATGTAGCGATACGAACTATTCCATCTGTAATTGGCTGTTTTACACTGAAATACGCGATGTTGGTATGTTTTATATACGAGACCCGATGCAAATTCACCCTCATTCGTGTGCCTCTGGTATGTAGAGTTACTGTCAAATAGCATTTTTCAGTAATACCAGTCGTGAATATTTCTTTTTGATAGTGTGATATTCAACTAGATAGATTTATTGTGAATTTTATGCTCCTCGAGCATGTCGTCGTTGCTACTTGTCTAGCAACATTCTCAGGACGCTTAGTTAGCTCAACTTAATGAGCCAAGTTGATAAGCATCAACTCATTCAAGCGATATTTTTCGTGCAATCATTTTGACTTAAATATCACAAACGTAACTATATTTGCGGTCATGAATTATAATGTGTTTTTACTTTGGATTAATAATACGTTAATTTCAAAATTACATAATTCATAATTGTTGATGGTTGAATACTTATTGATCATTTATGAAATGCCTTAGACTTACGTGCAATAAAATCGAATTCAGTATTGAAAGTGTGACTCTTGAATGTCATTATTTGACTACTTACAAAACAGTAGTGACATAAGTGTGATCTTTATTGACAAAAGGCCTTAAATCAACATACTTTGGACATGATTTATGCTTTCTTTTAACATTGTGCTGGTGTGTCTTTAGCATGTAGAGCATACCACACTCAAAATAATATTCGAAAAGCATGCAAATAGGTACAGAAATATGCCAAAAAATATTTTGGTATGCATCCTTCGTATTGAGCGATTTACAGTGTGCTTCACGATTAGTGTCAACTGAGAGCGAAGTCCCAGGATATCGACAAATGAGTGTTACAGTCACAGAGATAAATTACCCTGTCTGCGTGTTAAGGTCTAGAGATGACTTTCTTCAATACTGATGGTCTCGATCAGAAAAACTAGTCTCGCTGGGCAAGAAGATTAATTTTCCATTAAACACAATGCAAACTCAAGCCTGAATTCTGACGAACTAGAAGATGAGCACCACATTAAACATTCACTGACAGAAAACTTAGATCGTGAAGAGTCGAGCGGTGTGAACAATATTTCCATTTGACGAATTTATCAATGGGAAAATAGGTAGGTGCCTACTACTCAATAGCTTATTCGGCCAGCCTGCAATTTGATTGTTGAGGTTTGTGGATTTGCTGATGCGAGCTACTTCTGCAAATGGAACGCTTGGCCAATCACACAAGCTAAAGATAGGATATCTATGCAAATCTCTATCGCTGCGGTATCAATGGCTGCGGTATGTCCGCTCTAAACCATAGAAATTGACAACAATAAGACCTCTAGAATGGAAATTAAGCTTCATGCAATGCACAATAACGGCACATAAATCGCACGCATTTTCACTTAGATGCACCTGCCAACGTCTGCACCATTGGGTTAGAATCAGTCACATGAGTAAATCGAAGCTTTTAATTGGTTCTTCATGCCTCAACTTAGTTCCCTCGGATGTGCCGCGACCTTGAGTCAATTTCCATTCTAGCGAACTTCAGATAAACAGTTTATTTCTATGCTCTAAACTAACCCACACACAAATGAATCTATCTCTGTGTTTGGAGCTTGCGTGTTACACTTAGTTTCTTAGCAAGAGAAATACAAGTGATTTTGTATCACCACACAGCCGAGTTCAGTGTTATTGCTCCTGTTTTGCGTTAAATCACAGTTAAATTTGCAAAAGAGAAACGATTTTTGGCACTAAAGTAATGCGTTCAGATTGAAATAATAATTCGTTTTGAAGTTTACTCGGAGCACTCAACGGTCGGGCTTCAAATGATCCCCATCACGAGAACTCAGTGTCATTGCATGCCGTTTGAAGGATGACCGGGCTCCAGAAATCGAATTGAAATTTATTAGCGAATTTTATTGTACCTGAAGCAGCCGGTATATCGGTAGAACGGAGCGCCGGCTGTCTCAAAGAATAACAGACCATGCTCCACGATGGTTGTTCAATGGACATCCCTGCCGCCGCAAGAAGATGCCCAGTGCCATTACAAGACATTTAATTGACTGTGTCCAAGCGAAGCCTCACAAATCCTGCTTTCCAGTAGTAAGGTGCATCTTGGTACATGTGTCTTTGTTCTGTGTCGCGATTGCGCCTGCTAACCATGTTCAAACTGTGTTGGAATTCTGTATCACTGTCATTCCGGTGTATGATCATGAATAGAACCGGTGAAAATATTCGGTCATTAAGAATACCTTGGTGCTGTTTTTTATCTACTAATGAGGGCAGTGGCGTCGCGTGCTCCCTTACCATAGGCCTTCACTCGGCATTGGGATACTATTTCTATACAAAGCACTTTTATGCCACATGATTAATTTTCATAAAAGTTGAATTTTTAATAACAATTTCCCGAACATTTTTAAGGCCAAGTGAATGTGCACATGAGAAGTGATTGCTCATGTCACTTAACCGCCCTACTCAAGGAGCTTAGATCCCTATATCCCATCTCTGTCCAGACCACATTTTCTTGAGAAAAAGGGAGGCAAGGCCAACAGTTTCTTGTGCTTCTCACGGCCAGTCAGTCACTCACATGTTTGAAATTTTGATGCATTAAAATGTCTTGTTTATTTCTTTCTGTATGACTTTCAAATTCATGTCAGGTGTTGGCCTACCTTGCTTGACGACTGTCATCTTTTCAGTATATTCCCTTGGGACGAAAGGCGTGGTTATGATTTCATCTGCAGTACTAAACATAAGCGTCACATCAATCATGTAAAAACAAATTATGGAATTCTACCGAATCTGGATGTTTGAGTCAGATGCATTACTCTGCATTCATTGGAGAACGCTCATCATCTGATCGCAGTCTTGTCTGAACGTCATCCATCTGCTACTGTTGACGTAGTGACTTCTCTCACATTAAGCGAAGCTATGAACAATTGGGTTGCGCTTCCCTTACTACATTTAGATACCGCGCCTCGATCATGAATTGTGTAGAATTTCATTGCAAAAATTGGAGAAGGCAAGGCATCATGTCTCTCAGGAAAGCCATTATTGGCGCGGGCGCGTGCGCTTACTGCCTCACACGCACACAACTCTCTTTCGCTGTCTGAACATCAATGCTCCGCTCCGTCTGAACACACGACTAGCTTGTGTGTCTAATTGTTCAAAGAAAACAGCTGTGATTCAAGCACGTGCTGCAAAACTGTTCACTCTTGAGGTTGAGCGTCTGATTTTGAGACGGAAGCTATCACGAGAAGCTATCGAATTTAAATGAATGATGACACTTTTCATTTTTATAAATGTTGGTAAATAATTTTTGAGGATGCGCCGAAGGCCTCGCAGGTACGGAGAAGACGCCACTGAATGAGGGTTACGATAATTAATTAAGTACACAATAATGAGGGCTCTACGATACTTCTCTGTCATGTAGCTTCGGAAATGCGCTATTCGCGCTAGTAATCATAGCAGCAATAATCAGTGAATAGATACTTCGTCACAATTGTGACTGCTGATCATAAGACCAGTAGCTGACCTCGTACTTGAGAAGATTGATGTCAAAGAAATAAACTTTTCACAAGCTCTAGATCGTTAGATGGTCTGATAAGTCCCTGTTTCCCCATAAAGAAAATTCAGTCAAGTACAACTCACTTCCATTTTTGCTAGCAGGCAATGCGTCAATGAGATATTTGAGAAAAGGATGCTGCGGACGAGACATTATCACCGAGTTCATGACACTGAGCGGCTCGTTGTATAAACAGTAGGTCTGAACCGCCATCTCTCGGTCGAAGATGCAGCTACCTTTAAAGTTGTCTATATGTTTTGACAGAGGTTTTAGACATTCTACATCCAAGTCCATATACACTCCTCCAAAATGGTGAAGCACGATCAATCTGAACACATCTGCCCGCTCGGTTGGCAAATCATAGCTGAAAAATGATGAATCATGTTAGAGAAAACCGGGCGGATTCAGCTCATATCTATAGATTTTGCGCATTCACTACAAAGATGGAAGCAATTTGCGATATTCGGGGCGGTGCGTATCGACAGCCGGATTAAGTAACTGTATCAGGCGGACCTAGGTGCAAAGTCCGATCCTCTGTTAAGCTGACTTCAGTGAATTTGAGGCTCCTGTCCGGTTTTAATCTGGTTAAGTGAAGGCTTCTGGTTGGGTTTAAACTGAGTTAATGGAGAGTTGTGGCCGATTTTGACTGATTAAGTGAAACCTAAAAAGTACCAAGGACTGCATTCAATGTCTGTTTGTGCAACAAATGACCAAGAGATGAACTATGCAAACTGCTGCAAAATATATGGACTGCATTCCATGAAAACTGTTATCTACGAGTATAGTGCTTGAAATAAAGCTTAAGTGACAAGGCTTAACTGACCTTCCAAGAACACTTTCAGGAAAACTACAAGCCATAGAGTAAGTATATTAGGTAGAGTATCAACTCAGCATTAATTAAATCCCCAATGTGTATGCAGCTTCGATTTTATTGAATGAACTCGAGTTGAGACCAAATATGAAATAAGCAAATTTTCTAGTCTTTTTAAAAATGACACGGAATTGACTGATCATGATAGCAATACAAAAGCAATAATGCATTTTGCAAATCCTACGTGACATGACAACCTTTGGACAGGCAATGTTTGTTAAATTAGCAATTCGATCGGCTTCTATTACTACAATGATCAGTTTTAGTGTATTTTCTTCAGCGTTATCACGTCACAAACTACCTGTCACCGCAAGAGCAAAATGTCATTATCAAAGACAATTATTACAATTATCCTTAAAATATTTAAATGCATCCAGATCACTATTCAGATTCAAGAAATGAAACACAAATTTCTTGAACAATAAAATCATGCAGATGATCTCAACTTTTCCATGAAGGCTTGGTTCATGAAATTTCCTTGATAATCAGATTAATTTCTCCTTAATTAAACCTCACCCCACTGCGGTGTTTTTCCGAACGTGCCTCACTGCAGGGGCGCTCTCTGCTGATCTCCCAAATTATTGCATCAATTTTGCCAAACCACATCAGTCGAACAGGCATTGAAAGAGGATTAAAAAAACATCATCAGTTTTATTTCTAAGGTCATCCATGGAATGAGGTGAAGGTCAAATGTCAAAAACTGCCAAATTTTAACAAGCTTCCATTAGATCACGTTTTCGAAATGGAAAATGACAACAAAAGCTAATAAGCCATACACCAAATGAAAGATCTGGTTAAGGTGGCTAATAAAGCAATGATTATTAATCACTCTGAGATTGCATCATTGTAATAGATGAGGTGAAAGGTCAAATAATTCAAACTTTTAATTGAACTCAAATATAACTAAAATCGCACATGTTAGTATTTCATTTCTGCAGGTGAAGTAACAACGCAATTCGGCGAACTTTTATCGAGACTCTGAGGCTAAAGGAAAAATGATTCTGAAAATTTTCAATAATTGCTGATCAGATGAAGAACTAAAAAATGCAAAATTATTAAAAAAGCATATTTTACAATTGAATTTCAAAATCAAACATGCATACACAATATGCTTATGATTTCAAATTTATATTCTTTGCATTCGCGCTTATCTTTCTTTATATTGACAGGTAGAATCTTTCATGTAATCTTAACTTATTTAATCAAGAATTGATGCCGCAATATACATGAGAAGTGAATACATGCATATAGCGAAATCAGTCAAAATGTTCCAAACATTCACATTTATTATTATTTTCCTTCTGTCAAAAGTTCCATAATGCGTAGAAAGCAAGCTGCAAGAAATCTGGCGACCATAGTTAGATTGGTTTAAAAGATATTCAGAATATTCGCCAGGGGGGTCGAAAAGCTTCCCCCCCCCAGTGAGGCGATGGTTAAGATGCCTGTTAATAAATGTTAAATAAATGTTAATAAATGTACTCCATCGGCAACTATTCGTGCGCTGATGAAGTACGCGTGTCCCTTATTTACAGGCTAACATCTTAAAACGCATCGATACTCGTGGTCATCGCATCATTTCCGGATGGCGCTCAGAAGGCAGTTATAAGTGGAGCTATAATTTACGGTGCAATTGCTCATCTATTACTGAACGTCACTTGTCGTTGTGCATGAGAACGTGGAAAAGTATAGTTGAGCAGGAAAATCACATATTAAGTACTCGTGTTCCGCCCACACTCACCACATCTGGACATTTCCGTCTTCCAGCAATAAGAACTGACAAACATGGTAACTCTTTCTTCCCTTACATGGCGAGACTTTGCAATGATTTTATTGCACATGTATACTTCGATGTATCTTATATTTCTTGATGAGTTTACTAACTAACTTACATTGTACACGCTAGTTTCTTTGTATATTATGATTGCCATTCAAACAAAGAAATACACAAGTCAAATCAAAAGTTCAGTGTTTTGATATCTAAAAAGTTTCATACTACTCATATAGAGTTTCCAAATCTAGTATAATAGGCATTCTATGAAGCCAGAAGTGCAAGGAAATGTAGAAATCCGAGGCCGCGAAGCGTACTGAAAAAACTCCTCAAAAAACTGAATCCTTTAATATAAAAGTTTTCAGTGCATGCTGGCATTTTTGGAGACGACACTCTTCCTACTATATTGTCCAGCAGCCAGAACGAGTTTCTGCAGGGAACGAGGCAGAAAGTGAGACTTTCTCAGAATGATGTCCACCATATGCCTACTACGAATCGGCACGTCTGCCGAGTTCTAGTGAGTTCATCTTCTTGTCAGACAGGATCAAAGCAAAACACATGTAAATCCAATGGGACACAGATTGCAGTTTTTGGCTAAAATGAAATTTTATGATATTTCCTATGATGTGCATGTGCTATTATCATGCATCTAATTGGCAATGTGTGTGAGAATGTGGTTGAATGTGGATAAAGTTGCTCAAAATGTTTGTGTTTGCCGATATTTAGAGGCTCGCCATTTGTAGGTGTATTCATCTTCATAGACAGGGGTGCATGAAGATGAAAGGACATTCCATTCCAAAAATTATGACTTTGGGATTAGTACTTTTCGTTTAATCAGAGAGAACATACAAAATTTCATTTTAGCCAAAAACTGCAATCTGCGTCCCATTGGATTTACATGTGTTTTTCTTTGATCCTGTCTGACAAGAAGAGGAACTCACTAGAACTCGGCAGACGTGTCGATTCGTAGTAGGCATAGGGCGTGCATCATTCTGTGAAAGTCTCACTTTCGGACTCTTTCTCTGCAAAAACTCGTTCTGGCTGCCGGACTATATGTACTTACTCTATGAATGGGTCTATAGAAAGTCTTCACTCACTTCAAGTACAATCGATAATATTCCGGATAATGAGATCTCAGGAACCAAATAATATCTTCGTCGGTCCACAGTAAATAAGTAAATTCTGGATTTACCTTTTGACAGGTAAGCATTAATGCAATCGTGTCGTTGGGAGCGTACTCATCTTTATATGTTTGGTGAATAATGTAGGGAATCCCACTGTCCGTCTTCGGCACTCTCATCAATTCGGAACCAATTGTGCTACAGGGCCTCATCGGTTCCTTTGATGTCTTCTTGAAGTAAGTGGGTTTTGGGTCATCGCATCGTGCATACATATCTACTGTCATCCATTCGAAACATCGAAGTGGGCCATGTGGATCATAGCATAAATATATCATCATTGATAACACGACCATGCCGAGCGATATGCGAAGATATTGCTTATTTCGCGATCGACAGACCAAGCTCATATTCCAAACTGAAAGAATGAGAAAATTTATGGAAAATGTATCGCTGAAAAAGTTGTTATGTATCGTCATAAAAATAGTTGATTAAGTAACATGTAAATATACTATGGTAAAAATCCAACAATCCGCGGTACTTATGGGTTATTTCCCCACAGGTTTTCAAATTTGTCTCAAATCTGACAAAATGAAACAGTCGTCACCAAACTTCAGGTAAACGTACTTAAGCATATTTTCTATCTACATACAAAATTTTATGCAAATCAGACAAATACTTTTTTGCATGGGAGACGATCACGTGAAGTGTATAGCGAAGTCTGCAGCTTGATCTGACTTCGCCTGTTCAACGCATTATTGTTACTCGTATATGCATTGTTCTCTCTCCCCCATCGTCTCATCCACTGCTATTTGAAATCTTCCCACGACCACTACCTTGCCACGCCTTTTTTTGGCCAAGCGTATTAATGTAAGGGATGTGTCATGGTCATCATCGCTTCACGAGTTTTCGTGAAATGACTTAGTGGTACTTCTATTCTTTCCACCCCACATTTTTCAAGTTTTCCAAAATCATCAAATTTCGCCAAAGTTAGTCACATTGGGTTTACAGTAGACTTGATCTGTCACTGAGTGACACTACAGCACGACTGAGAAGTCTTACTTGAACCCTGGTATGAAGGATTGGTCCCTTGGATACTCAGTTACATGTAGAACACAAGGTACAGCTGTGATCATGAACTTCGTGTGATTGTTGTCTACAGACAAATGACGAGCAGTTGTCTAATTCTGAAGATGAAAATGTTCTACAAGTCAGATAAGAGAAGTTTTACACACTCAACGCTATGCCACGTCAGTGCGACTGACCGCAGGAGCAAGGGATGATCGTTGACGATGCAGCACTTCCGGGTGTCAACAACAGAAATGTGGGGGGGGGGGAAAGAATAGAAGTACCAACTTTGTTGACCTCAAGTGTTTTCTGCTCGGCGCGGTGAGGTCATAAGAAGTCAATTCAAGCTGCCGGTATCGCTGCACTTCAAGTTATCGCTCATAATTCAAAAAGTACTTCTCCGATTTGGTTAGATTTTAGTATGTGGCTAGAGAATATCCTCATTTACGTTTGTTTAAAGTTTTGTGACGATTGATTCATTTCTACGGCTTTTAGACAAATTCGAAAACGTGGGGGAACAAAACCCATAAGTATTCGTTTTTCTGGCGCCCATTTGTATATAACTTGAAATATAAAATTCATTCTTCTTTTTTGACGATTTATTTACTGACCATGGCCACGTCGCATCTCTGTCGTGGTTAACATGCGAATTGATTAAGATAATAAAACCATTTTGGGACGGACTACGCGAATAATATTCAGTTTCATGCAGCAGTTGTGATTATTGTTTTAGAGCAGCGGTTCTCAAACTTCTGATCAGGATTACCCACTTTGTACACCGAGACTGCCAATTACCCGCTATTTTCTACAATGTTTCACGAACCAGAACTGACCCATAAAACAACATTTTACAATAATCTTTATCTTATTTTGCACTACGCGATCTGATGCATGTAAAAAAGCTATCAGAATAATGCATATATATACAGTATATGTAAACACGAAACTATCAGATTATCAAAGTTCAACTAATCAAAAATTGTTCCATTGAATCCTGTCAGTGAAAAGAGTGTAATTGCTTTTTGGAAATCAGATGATCAATACGAGAAAATGTATTTGATACAGCCAGCCTCATGTCAGAACCAGCTTGCAGGCACACTCGATATTTATCTTTCATATGAAAGAAAGCTGAAAAACCAGACTCACACAGATATGCGGTCGGGAAGGGCAGCAAAACTTTAAGAGCTCTTTGGAACAGCTGTGGATAAACTTCACTCATTGACAACCAAAACGCCGGAAGTTCTTGACTCGAAAACTCCTCCTTACTTACCTCATCGGCTCGTAGTTAGACGAATTGTCTTTTATATCATCACTGTCGTCGATACATTATTCACGAGAAGCAAATGGCTGTTTAACCCAGACATCTGTGTTACGCTGTGTTTTTGAACAGCAGTGTTCTAGCATTGCTTAAAGCTCTTGAAGATGTTCGTGAATCGGTGTCGTACTTTAGGCAGCTACAATATTATTATATCATGTATGCCGCGCGCGCAGATATATGTATGCAGATATAGTAATGGAGCTCCCTCAGTCGATCTACGCCCTTAGTCTATCATGGTAAGACAATGGAATAAAGAAATTGACCTTACTTTATTTAAAAATTCATTCCTTACCCAAAAAATATTCTAATTTTACCCAACTTTGGGTAATTACCCAGAGTTTGAGAACCGCTGTTTTAGAGTATGCATAGAAATTGGAGTTAACATTCATTGAAAAGAGAATTAAGCATGCATGACCTTTGTGTTCATAGATATCTGTAAACAGTCAAAGTAGACGTAAATTGAACAATCCTTCCTTTTGTACACAAAGTGATGGGTTTAAGAATTTTATACAAACACTTTCTAGAATAGGTAATTCATAATTGTGGAAGGACTTTTTCAAAATACTAAAATTAAATAAAGAAATTCGAGACTGAGCATACTGTTGGAAAACTTGATCTTTAGAAGGGCAAGAGAGTAAGCGTCTGGTTACAGAAGAACTAGGAGGTTTTTGTGATCTTGGCCTCTCGCCTCTTTGAGTCCATTTTGGGATGTGTTCTGACACTCGAGTCTGAAGGTGCCTCTCAGTTCTGCCGTTGTACCCTGCTCCGCAGGGGCAATCAAATTTATAGATTAAAGAATGTCGATCGGCAGTTGGTATAGGGTCCTTGTGCGCGGATGGTGCCAGCTGTTTTGTTGAGAAAACTGGGTTTGGGTCCAGTTGCATATAATATTTTCCGATTTCTTTGGAAATATTTCGTGCGATGATTTCGCTTTCACTGCCATAGTATGGGATTTTGAAGAAAAATGGCTTCTTCTTAACCGTTGGGATCTTCGAATTGTCATCTTTGTATTTAGAGTGTTTGCGAATAAACCATTCAGGGTAGCCATTTTTTATCAAAATTTCAGTTATTCGTTTCAACTCCTTGCCAAGAAAACAAGGAGAACAAAGTCCATGAGCCCGAAATACCATTGTTTTCACTAAGTTGACCTTATATTTTCTTGGACAATAAGCCCCACAATTTGTATATATTCCTGTAGATGTTTTCTTTCTGTACACCGATGTCAGTATTTCTCCATTTTCCCTGTACATTGCAACATCAAGGAAATGTTCTCCGGTCTTTCGCAAATGTTAGGTTCGGATGCAGATTTTTGCATCTACTTAAAGATTGTGATGCTGCCCCCTCATCAGGTAAAATGATAAATGTGTCGTTCACATACCGCGTATAGTATTTGACATTATTATCGCTTTCTCTGAATAGTTTGCGTTCTTGAAATCCCATAAATATGTCACTCATTGACATGCTGACTTTGCTTCCCATTGCCAATCCTTCATGCTGGACATATACAGAGTCATTGTAAGCAAATTTGATATCACAAGAAACCAATCGTAATAATGCCCGACAATTGGATTCCGATAAAGGGTTTCTGCCCAATTTTGGAGGATTGTCAGAGTTTCGATACCATTGATCGCATATTATGTTTATCGTCTCTTCAACAGGACCATTAGAAAAAAGACTCTGGACGTCAAAAGATACACAGACATCGCCTGGATCAGTTGATATTGTTCGGATTTGTTCGCTGAATTGAAAAGAGTCTTTCACAGTTTTACCATTAAAATGATGTAATATCGGTTTTAATAAATTTTCGTTTATGAATTTCGCGACCTCATCGTAAGCCGTTCCAACCATAGAAACCACAGGTCGTAGTGGAGCATTTTCCTTGT
Organism: Prostheceraeus crozeri; assembly: GCA_907163375.1. Taxonomy (NCBI): domain Eukaryota; kingdom Metazoa; phylum Platyhelminthes; order Polycladida; family Euryleptidae; genus Prostheceraeus; species Prostheceraeus crozeri. The sequence goes on along the minus strand of CAJQUW010008996.1, from coordinate 645,720 downwards.
GAATTTTTGGAAGTCCATAAATTCGAGGAATATTACATGCTTTAGGCAATTTATTCAACATAGATGAATCAAGTTCGCCTGCGTTGATGATCTCTTTAATTGTACTTTTCACTTTCAGTAGTGTTTGGTCATCTCTCCAATCCAAAGTCTCATCCAACTTTAAAAATTTTGTATTGTCATTTAAAATACTTCTGACTTTCTGGTTGTACTGATCTTTCGTCATGATGACAACACCAGCTCCTTTATCCGGCTTTGATAAAATTAGTCCACTCTTCTTTAATCGCTTGATCGCATTGCTCATGTCTTGTGATGATTTGTCTTGAATATGAATATTCAATAAGTCATAAGCTGATTTCTTGAGAAAATTTTCCAACTCCGGTATATTGTCGATATTCAGAGGAATTTCAGATCGCAGTCTATTCGTAATATCTTCCATATCCGATGAAAAACATCGATTTTACCGGTATTTTTCGGAGCGACATAATGGGTAAGACCATATGACAGAGATTTGGCATCTTCTTCCGTAATTTGTATACCACTCAAGTTAAATATCACATCTTTGTTCGTATAATTGCAACCATATTGTTGTTTAACCAACCAATTCAAGTTTTCCTTATACTTTTCTTTCCTTTCATCGGATGTATTACGGGTTATCTTCACATCAATTTGTATAAAATACAATATACCAACTATACCGACTATACCTATATCAACTGCCGATCGACATTCTTTGATCTATAAATTTGATTGCCCCTGCGGAGCAGGGTACATCGGCAGAACTGAGAGGCACCTTCAGACTCGAGTGTCAGAACACATCCCAAAATGGACTCAAAGAGGCGAGAGGCCAAGATCACAAAAACCTCCTAGTTCTTCTGTAACCAGACGCTTACTCTCTTGCCCTTCTAAAGATCAAGTTTTCCAACAGTATGCTCAGTCTCGAATTTCTTTATTTAATTTTAGTATTTTGAAAAAGTCCTTCCACAATTATGAATTACCTATTCTAGAAAGTGTTTGTATAAAATTCTTAAACCCATCACTTTGTGTACAAAAGGAAGGATTGTTCAATTTACGTCTACTTTGACTTTTTACAGATATCTATGAACACAAAGGTCATGCATGCTTAATTCTCTTTTCAATGAATGTTAACTCCAATTTCTATGCATACTCTAAAACAATAATCACAACTGCTGCATGAAACTGAATATTATTCGCGTAGTCCGTCCCAAAATGGTTTTATTATCTTAATCAATTCGCATGTTAACCACGACAGAGATGCGACGTGGCCATGGTCAGTAAATAAATCGTCAAAAAAGAAGAATGAATTTTATATTTTCAAAAACCCATAAGTACCTAATCTGCTTTGTTCAAGTCAGTGAGATAAGAATGAACAATTAAAGGTTGCACCACGAGCGATTAACTTAATCGAGTGTTGTAACCGAATTGCCGCCACAGTTTTCTGCCAAACTGACATTGCGTCCTCGATGTATGAGCTGTTTGAATCATAGATATCGGACCGCGTGAACATTCCTGAAACCGCTATTACAGGTTTTTGCGTTTGTTAATATGAATCTGTCGTTGACTAACGTTAAAGTTGATACGTTCGCGGCATCTCTCATTTATTTGCTGAGATTTTTCATTGATCAACGACACATTTCTCGATGATAAACGGCATTTCGCACGCCATCGAGACATCTGACATTGTTTAAGGACATTTTTTCACACTATTGTGACTATCCTGCATAATTTTCTAATTATACCGGGAAATTCAAGTTATCCAGAATCTATGGTGCATATTTATACTCGTATGTAAATTACACAAAAACATTAGGTATGATTGTCAGTGATGTCAAGCTCACTGACAAGCTAACCAAAAACTCCTTGAATAAATCGCCATTAACGTTGCCCGTCAATTGGTATCTTCTACTGATTGACATGCCGTCCCACATGCGATTCCATGAGAACCAGCAACTTCAACATAATCTCGATTTTCATTAGGATACAATGCGTTGTCTATAAATCTCAGAAAGTACATGTCTATGTAGCGGGAGAGTCACATTGATGGTGACTCAGTTATCGAGTGCAAAATGTCGCTATTTATTTACAAATTTCGATGTTCATTTAGCAGATTTCTAATAATGAGCGATATTGCCGATTATGAAGAGTCGCTAATTATTGCAAAATGACGTTAATGAATGCACAACGCCGTTAACAACTGACAGATGCATATTAACAAACGGAAAACCTGTTAACTGTTGACAGACAGAACTTCATTGTACGGACGTATAATCTGTTTGTCGATTTGTCATAATGTAGACTCATAAACCCTTAATTTCTACCCACTGTTGCTGCATTAAGACAGAAATCCATGACTTAGGTAGAAAACATTCTTTGTCAACTTACCCGAATGTTCTCTATCTCTCTGTTGTGTTTTCTATTCTTTTTGTAGCTAACTTCATGAAGTTCATGATTAACTTTCTGTTGCTATTGCTATAATGGAGAGAATGGACTTCCATGACATATAACGATCAACTAGAGCACGCTTTTAAATGTTTTCTCTTTAGACATCACAATCCAAAGACTTTTCTGCTTGTATATCAGCAGTTCAGAGGGTCCTCATCTTTGAGATGCTCATCGATTTTATTAAATGAACTCGAGGGGGATACAGTCGGAATTGTTTTCAGATGTGAGATATGCACATTTATGCACTATTGAAGAAATTGCAACGGAACTGACTGATCATGATAGGATAATGCTTAAGGAAATGATATTATCTTACAGATCTTCCGTGTCATGACAGCCTTGGAGAGGTGTTTGTTCAATTAGAAACTCGATGACCTGCTATCGCTTACATGCTTAACCTCAAGAGAATCTTGTTAAGTGAGATCATATCATAAGCAACCTACCACTGGCAGAGCAAAATAACAGAATCAAAGACAGTGATTTCAATTAACTTTGAAAGATATAAATGGGTCCACATCACCATTCAGATTCAAGAAATGAAACATTAATTTAGTGAATCATAAATTCATGTTGATGAAAATTAAATTAAAAACATGAAATTTCAGCTAAGACAGCACAATAAGATCTCGACTTTTCATGAAGACTTCCATTATAATGTCGTTCATGAAATTCCCTTGATCATCAGCATAATTTCCGCTTAATTAAGATGCTTGTTAGCAAATATTCATTCCTTTTGTTATCCAACTTGTTTCATACTACTTATACCAAGGTGTCATGTCGGTAGTATTTAAATTGGAAAAAATTACGCTTTTTTTAAAACTGCTCAAATAATTTTTGTATCGCAGGAACGCAATCTCCGAAAAAAACTGAATCTTTTCATATAGAAATTTTCACTGTATACAGATACTTTTTTTGAGTCGACATTCTACCACTTACTCTACCACTACCTACTTACTCTATGGTTAAATAACCTTTATGTTTGAAACTCATTCATTTTTGGATCTAATTGTTGAATTGTGAAGGTAGAGTTTCCTCAATTACATAGAAATCGGTTGAATGTACTGCATCACGCTTGCAAAGAAGTCGCACTTGTCATACTTGTCAGTCTCACAACTGCCGCTACAAGTGAATTAGAGCACGATGGGCTGTGACTTCTTACATCACTGCTGTACGACAAGTAGACGCTACTGTGCGATAACAACGGTTAGTTGATGGCATAGAAATCCGACATTGTATAATAATATAGGGCGAGAACCAACAGGGACGTTGAAAACAGTAGAACACAGTGGACATGTGTTGTCATAAATGTGGTCTTCCATAAGTCAGTCACATTGAATTACTGATGAATATCCCAATTTTAAATCATTTTTAGACCAATGTTCTAAGCGTGAAGTTATGAAGACTTGATCATTAAACTTCGAATGACAAAGCTTCATATACATATATGTCATGCATGACAATGGTGCCTAAATGATGGCGGCTTCTACACTGTAAACCGTTGGCTGACAATTGACAGACATTTATCCTACAAAATCTATTTTGTCGGTCGTTGTTAGTTCTTGTAGGATGATTGCCACTGAACACTTACAATATCTAACAAAAAGCGACAAAATGAATAGCAATGAATTATAGCTTAAATTTTACCAAAAATGTGGACAATTAATTGAATTGTGTCAAAATAAATCATGGTTTTGCCACACAATAATACAGATTGCCCAAAAAGTCAAGCAATTACCAATCGAAAAAATCAATCAATATTCAACAGTTTTTGTTTAGTTAATTTGCATACAAAGCATCTGTTTCGATGTCGGTGGAGAACCTACAAATTCTTCGGACATCGCAGGATATTGGAGGTGGCAATGGTCGGTTGATTTTGTAAGGCAATTGTCGGTCTACGGTTTACAGTGTAGTGGTTGACAAGGGGAAGCTGCAGCTCATTGGCGATTTCTCAGGGTAATAAAGGTAAACAGTGTTTACAGTCAAATTATCATGTTAACCAACTTTTACCGTTTCATTTTGAATGATAGAGCAATTTGTTCTAAATGAAAAAGTAAAATTTTAAAAATTTAATTCTTATTGTAGGTCATTACTAATAGTTGTACTACTATATTTGAAGCTTATTAGTATTACATCACAAAGTGGTGAAATCTACATGGTGAAAGAAGATTCAATATCAAGAAGATAAACACCTTTCTGATGTGATTATGTATTGGCATGGAAACATCGTTTGTTGATAGATGTCATCAGTAGTTTATAGTGTGACATCCGGCGCGACGCTTCGCTTCGCTTTGCTTCGCTTCGCTTGCGCCGGATGTCACACTTTTGCGGGGGTTTTCAAAATTTTCAAAAAAATCAAAATTTCAAAAATTTAGGTAGATTTCAAATTTCACGTGGCCGAAGGGCGAAAATTTAAGTTGTCTCAAAATATCACGTGGTCTAAGAATTTTGAAAATTTAGGCAGACGAAAATTTAAGTTGTCTCAAAATATCACGTAGTCTCAATATACCAGAAGATTGTATTCAAAATATTTATTCAAAATATTTATTCAAAATATTCATTTAAAAATGGAAGAAACAAAAGTGGATGAAACAAAAGTGGAAGGAACCTCAAGAATATATCCTTCGTTATCATATGAACGTAGTTCTACTTTAATGGACATTGAAAAGATTAACATTGAAAAAATGAACATTGAAAAAATGAATAAAGAAAAACACAAAGATAGAGTTAGGTATATGAAAGATAAGGAATCTCAATTATTATTAAGATTAGAGCATTATAAAAAGTTAAGAAAGAGATGGACCAAAGTTAAGAATGTAACACAAGGAATTGGCATATTCTTAACAATAAGTTTAGGTGCTTTGACAATTGTTATATCTTCTGGTGTTTTAGTAATTCCAGTAGTTGCTACAGCTTTAACAGGTACGGGTGTTTTTGCAACTTCACTTGTTACAATGTTAGATAAATCTTTAATAACTAAGAAACGAAAATCATTAAAAACTAAGCATTTACATATTAAAGAAGTCTATGATAAACTACACTACTACTTTCAAAGAGTATGTGATGATAATGTTATTACGTTAGATGAGATTGAAAAATTTGATCAAATAGCTAATGAAGTAAATCAAATATCATTTCAATCACAGACAGAAAAAGTTAATGATAAAAATAAAAAGGATGGTAAAATTTCTAGTGATGGTAAAACTTTTATTGATGATAAAATTTTTAATGAAGAAAATGATAAAATTTTTTTAGAAGAGCTAAAAACTTTATTAGACAAAACTTTATTAAACAAAACTTAATACGAGAAAATTTTAAACGAAAAGATGTCAAACAACAAAGCAATAAAAAAATAATTTGTTCAGTAAAATGTTTTTGCTGTATTCCAATGTTACCACAAAATTCAAATATTATATTTTAAAAATGGATAAAATTAGAGCTGATAATTTTAAAAGAATAAAACAATTAGAAGAGTTAATAAAACAAAGAAATATTATGAAAGAAAATCATCTTCAACATAGAATGATAAAAGCTGGTATTCAATCTGATATGTTTGAAAAAATGCAGCAAACCGAGCAAGTAAAAACTGATTTTGAAAAAACTATGAAACCATTTAAAACTCTTGAAAAGGAACTTACAAATAATGATAAACAAATTGATATAACAGATCCAGAGCACAAAACTATATTAGATGACTATGGATTACTAGAATCAAACATTAATAAGAAATTACCAAAATCTATGCAATTTGAACATTCTATTTCATTTATAGATGGAAAAACAATACCTAGATTTTATCTCGGACAAAAAGAAATATTTCCACAACCTTTTCGAGGTATAATTTTTTCACCAGATAAATCTCCTTTTAATTTAGATAGAAATTTTGTAAATCTTTTAAGAGGAGCAGATTTAAATAATTATGCTGTAGAAGATCTCATAAAATATAAAGCTATGTTAGACAGAGTTGGTGCAGTAAAATCTCTTAGACGTTATAAACAATTAGAAAATTTATTATCAACGGGAGTTAAAGTGGGGAAAGGTTTATCTGAAAAACAGAAAACTGAAACAACTGTATTTTTACCAGATGATCCACAAGAATTACTAAATAGATTAAATATTTTAATATCTGCAATAAAAGAAGGACATAATTCTAGTTTCAATGAAATTCATGCTATATTGAAAAGACTGTTAGAAAAGAAGATTCTAAATGAAAAGGATTATAAAAGTGTAGCTGAAATATGTTGTTTCTAATTTTTATCTATGATTTTTATCTATGATTTTTATCTATGATTTTTATCTACGATTTTTATCTATAATATTTATTTAATTTTTTTAGTTTAAAAATGTGTTCAGCAGATTTAGACAAAATTAATGATCATTTAGAAAAATTGACAGAGATTTTGGGTTCATCAAAATTTAGTACGACGTTAAAAATTATAACAACTACTTCATCACACACTTGTAATTTAGAACCCATTCTACATTTAGAACAAAATAAAAATTATCAAATTGCATTGACTAGTTTCTCTACATTTAACACTATTCAAAACGTTATCAAAGATGTGAATGATCAATTTAGATATTCTACTGATAAAGGCAAAACGTGGAAAATATTAACTTTTCTTCCTGGTTCTTACGAAGTTGAAACAATATCAAATGAAATTAAGAGACATTTAGGTATATCATTTAAAGATAAGAAACAATTACATTTTGCAGTTGAACCGGCAGTTAATAAATTTTCTCTTACTTTAGACGAAAATCATCAAGTTGATTTTAATCATGATAGATCATTGTCAAAGCTATTAGGATTTAATAAACAAACTTATAGTCAAGGTCATCATTTAGGTGAGAAGATTCCAAAAATAACTGAAATAAATTCAATTGTTGTACATTGTGACATTATTGAAGGAGGATATATAAATGGTAAATTATCAAATTTAATATTCAGTTTTCCAGCTTTTACTGTACCCATTGGTTATAGATTAAATGTATTTCCACAAACATTAATATATTTTCCTATTACAAGAAAAACTATTAACAACATTAACATTAGAATCACTGATGAAAAAGGACAAGAAATAAATTTTGGAGGTGAAGAGATTATGATAGATCTTTTGGTTCGGGAGGTATAAACTCCCGTTCGAGAGGTATGAACTCCCGTTCGAGAGGTATGAACTCCCGTTCGAGAGGTATGAACTCCCACGCGAAGCTAGAGAAGTTTAATTTTCTTCTTCTTTAGAAACAAAAAATAAAAAAAATAAAAATAAATTTTTTTATTAAAAAATGAGTGAACTACCTCCATTAAATAAAAAAAAACTTAAATTTAATCATCATCCAAATTTATCTAATAAAGTTTTGTCAGTTATTTGTGGAAGATCAGGATGTGGAAAAACATATCTATTATTTAAAATTTTAACGACTCCAAATTTTTTGGATTATAACAATCTTATAATTTATACAACAACGGCAGAACAACCCGTCTATCAATTTTTAAAATATGGATTTGAAAATAATCTTAAAAAAACAGCAATTGCTTCATTATTCAAAGAATATGAAAAATCTGAAGATGAAGAAGAAATAAGTTCGTGGTGTGAAGAAGCAGCAAAAAATAATCAGTTAGTAGAATCTAATAAAAATAACCATATAAAGATACAACTAATAGATGATAGTGGTAATATGCAAGATCCTAGTAAACTAGATAAATCAATGAAACATTGTGTAATTTTTGATGATTGTGTTAATGATAGAAATCAGTCAGTTCAGAGAAATTATTTCACAAGAGGTAGACATAATAACTGTAGTGTATTTTATTTAACACAAAGTATGTATTCATTAGACGGAAGTGTTATTAGAAAGAATGCAAATATATTTATACTATTTGAAATAAATGCAAGAAACTTAAGTGATTTGTTAAGAGATTTATGTGTAAGAAATAAAGATGAATTTAAACAATCGTGTAACAATGCTTGGTCAAAAGATTATGGATTTATTACAATTAATATTGATAAAAAAATTCATGAAAGAGTTATAGAAAATATTTTCGAGGAGTGATCGAACGGAGCGACCGAACGGAGTGACCGAACAATTTTTTCTTATAAATTTTTTGTTAATAAAAATAAAAAAAAATATGTTGAATGATTATAAGATAGAGCATGTACCAGTTTTAAAAGATTATCGTCATCCTACAAATCCTGTAAATTCGAAGAAAGAAGTTAGATTTTATTATCATCATAAATACGTAGCGCTCGTTACAGATTATAAAACAAAACATGGTATTCAACCGTGTGTTAAAACAAAAGACTTTCCACTTTGTTTAAGAAGTTTCCGAGTATTTTTGGCGTATAATAATTTATGGTGGTTGGTTAAGAAAGAACATTTAACAGCACATGAATTAGAAACATTACATCAATTACATATTCCTGTGTATATGCAAAAACGGAACCGAGGTTCTATGTAAAATTCATTTTTTCTTTTAAAAAATATGAATCGTGAAATGTCTCTCGGACAAACGTCTAGGATTGATGAATTAATCAAGAAACAAATTGCTGAGTTTGATGCACAAATTAAACATAGTAAACGCAGTAAACGTATTAAAAAACAGAAACGTACTAGGCGTAGTATTAGACGTAATACTAAAAAACAGAAACGCGGAACAAAAGAAATATTAGAAACCCCTATTACTGATATCTTTTTTGATGATAGAATTAAGGATGAACTTGGTGATGATTTATGTAATTTATTTAATCCAAATGAAATTAAATATGAAAATGTATCTTTTATTAATGTAGTAAATGATATGCGGAAACTTTTAGCAAATGGTAAAATTATTAATTTACTTGGAAAAGTTATTAAAGATCAGGAAAATATAATTCAAAATTTTTACGTAACCTTCTATAATAAAAAATCATTTGAAACATGGTTTTCGAATCTGGATGAGAAATCCGATGCTAACGAATGGATTTTTACAGGTAATATTAAATATGAAGATTTTGGAATGAAGTTAGTACAAAGATCGCATAGAGGGGCAGGGATTAATATGAAATATAGAATCAAAGAATATTTCGGTGAATATTGTTATATTCCTTCTGAAGATTTTTGTTTTATTAAATGTTATAATGTTTTACGAGGTTTTAATGAACAACAAGGAGAAATGATGAAAGAAATGTTTAATAATTTTTTATATAAAGAGAAAGCCACATCTAGAACAGGAGTAATGTCAAACTGCAAATTTTCTCAATTCAATAAATATTTTGGAGAATGTGTTCAATATTATAGTCCTGCCAATCGTCATTTAAATCCTAGAGGAATTGAAACGTTTCATAATTATGTTTATTACAATTATTTTCACGCAGGTTCAACAATTGGTCACTATTGTTTAATTAATAAATCTCATAAATTAAAAGCTATTAGAGAAATTGAAAATAATTTCAAACCCATATATAAAACAGTTACTGATGAAAATCTAACAACGCGTCCATATAAAATCATAACAAAGAAAAAAATTGACTATGGTTCAGCATATATTTGGGATCTCGAAACTTTTCCCGATCCTAACTGTTCAACAGCTCATCCTATTCCTTACGCTGTAGGAGCTATTAATTTTAATAAATTTATATGTTGTTTACCGAAACAAAGATTGAAAGAATTAGAAACACGTTTGCTAAGTGATATGATTAAAATTAAACGATCAAAAGATGAAGATGAAATTAAAAAACTTAAAAAACAGATTAATGAGTATAATAATTTAACTGAATTAGAATTTAATAAACTTCAAAATTGTGTGAAAATATTTACGAGAACTGAGGATGATGAATGTTCGATCGGGGGAAACCCAGAGGACGTATGTCCGATCCATCAATTTTTTAAAACTCTTGGAAAATTTAATTATTCTAGAGTAACTTTAATAGCTCACAATTCATCAGGTTTTGATTCCTATTTTCCGATAAAAGCTAATTTTAAATTATCTAAACCGCCTCTTAAAACTTCAAGAGGAATATTGACTGCTTCATTACAAAATCCTTATACAACTGAATGTGTTAGTAGATACATTCAAAAATCTTTTAGATTTAAAAACAATATGAAAAAAGATTCACCTTCAGGTAAATTAGCACTTCAAACTATTATAATGAAATGTAGTTATCAACATGTAAAAACAAGTCTTTCTAAATGGTGTGAGAATTTTAAAATTCCTACGAATGTGTGTAAATTAAATTATGAAATTGGAGACATAACACATGAAAATTATAAAGAAAAAGAAAATGAATGGAGACCATATTTAGTTAACGATATTCTTTCTTTAGCTTTTTGTATCTACAAATATAATAATGTTATGCGAGATTTAGTTGGTGAAGATATAACTACTAATTTGACATCCTCTGCTTTAACATTTAACGGTTGGATGAAAAGCGTACAAAATGACAATATAAATATTCATTCTCATATAGATTTATGGGCTAGAAATTATATTAGAAAATCTGTTAAAGGTGGAAGAGTTTCAGCAAATATAAGAAAATACATATCGCCATTTTGTAGCATCTTGTTACCAATATTAAAACAGTATTTACCTGGTCGCTGCGCTGGGGGGACTTTGTCCCTTGGTCGCTGCGCTGGGGGGACTTTGTCCCTTGGTCGCTACGCTGGTGGGACTTTGTCCCCGGGAAATAATTTAATAGATTTAATGAAACAGTATCGAGATTTAGGAGATAAAACTGAAATTTGTAAGAAAATTTCAAATCAACTACTTGAACAAAAAAATGAATTTCTAATGGCTTTTGATGCAACATCTTTATATCCATCAGCTATGTATGATGAAAATTCAGAATACCCTAAAGCTGAATCAGCTAGAAAATTTCGTCAAGAAGAAGAGCGGGAAATAGTATATAAATTTAATACTCAAACATTTAGACCTAAAACTGGAATATTCTCTGTTGTGTTTCAATATCCGAATGATATGTTTTTCCAACCAGTTCCTATTAAAGATAAAGTTAAAAATCAAAATAATAATTCTCATGTAAAAGTAATCAGGTTTAGAAATGGTATATGTTATGATGTATTAACTTCTGTTGACATACAAGAAATTGTTAGATGTGGGGGGAAAATCTTACATATTACTGATGGTATAATTTATGAAAGAAATTATCAAGTTTCACCATTTCGAAATTATATTGAAAAACTTTTTAATTTGAGAAAAAGATATAAAACAGAAGGAAATACTGTAGGTGATGAGTTAATTAAATTATTGATGAATTCGCTATATGGCAAAACTGTGCAAAAAGATATAACCACTAAATATCATTTATGGAATGAGAATACATTGAGAAAAAATTTCACTCAAGAAGTAAAAGATTATGAAAAATTAAATGATGAACAATATTTAGCGAAAGTAGAAATGGAAGATGATGAATTTCTCAAAACTAATATTGTAAAAGATGGGAAGACGTCATTCATGCCATCACACTTAGGTTCTTTCATTCTTTCTCACTCTAGAAGAATCATGAATAACTTTATTTTAGAAATTAATGGTTTCAAAGAAAAATACATTCATTATACAGATACTGATTCAATATATATTTCCAATGAGCTCTTTAATAAATTAGACGCTGCTGGATATGTTGGAGGAGAATTGTGTCAAGGGAAAAATGATTATGGAAATGGTGGAATTATTTTTGCAATGTTTATTGCACCTAAAGTAAAATACTGTATTACTGTAGATGAACAAGGGAGACTTAGTGAAAAGAAAACATTCAAAGGATATTCACAAGATAAAGTAAAAGTAGAAGATTTTCTAAAATTATATTCGGGGAAAACATTATCGACTACAGTTAATAAACCATGGAAAAGATCTTTAGAAACTGGAATTAGTATTCCTGATAAAAATAATAATACTGAAGAAAAAAAATTTTCTGGTCAAATAAATATTCTTAAACGTCAAGCACCTGATGAAAATGAAATTATGTTACCTTATAACGGAGAAGATATTCAAGCTGAAATATTTCAAACAATCATCTGTGAGAGTAATTTAAGTGATGATGATGACACGTGGGAATAATAATTTTTTTATTACATCTAAAAATTTTATAACATCTAAAAGTTTTATAACATCTAAAAACTTATTCCATCTAAAAACTTATTCCATCTAAAAAATTTATTACATCTATAAACTTATGACATCTAAAAACTTATTACATCTAAAAACTTATTACATCTAAAAACTTATTACATCTAAAAATTTTATTACATATGAAAATATATTTATCGAATATTTTGGTATTTTCTATTAAGTTTTATCTTATTAAGTTTTATCTTATTAAGTTTCATCATATAATGTTTTATCAAAAGATAATTTAAATTTTTTTTCACTAACTATTGATTCATCATCATCATCATCATCATAAATTGTTTCTTCATCATCATCATAAATTGTTTCTTCATCATCATAAATTACACTTTTTGGTATAGGATGCCCTTCCATGATAGGATACCATTCTCTTATTGGAATATCTAACTCTAAATTACATCTTTTATCTGATAATAATATAATAGAGAAAAATATTGGTCTTTGATCTCTTTTGGAAAATTTAATAACACCACCATAATCTGAATCACTTTTAGTTTTTGTTAAAGATGATAAAATTTTAAATTGATTAGATGTAAATCCTAATTTAAATTTTGTAGACCCGACACATAGTTGTCTAACAGTATCTTCAACTATACCATCATTATTATTTTCAATTGTAAGAAAATGAAATTTAGATAAATTTTTATAATTACTAATATTTTTATAATCTTTTTTACCATTTACACCATTTTCAGATGTTTCAGAATCATCATTATTATCATCTATATTATTATCATTATTATCATAAGATTCTTTAAGATCGGGCAAAGCCCTAGAACCTTCGGTTCGTTTATTATGATTATGATTATGATTATGGTCATTGTTAATAGTATAAGGTGTTGTCCACATATAAATTTTCTCTTGTTGAGCTAAACCATTTATATAAGATTTTGATAAATTAATATTTAAGTTGGAATATAATCCTATATACGTATCATCATCATATCTTTGCGGCATTTCTAATGTTTCTTGTTTATAAATTGTGTCTCTATAATATACCTGACAAAATAATTCTTCATTATGTTTTTTACTCTCTATGTGAATGTTATATTGATTTTGTTCATCAACAAATAATCTAATTTTTTCTTTGGAAAAAGATTTTAATTTTTTAACTAATTCTTTAATATTAATATAATTAATAATTTTAGTTTCTATCCAATCAGTATTACTAATCGGCAAAACTGCTCTAATAAAACCATAAACATTATTATGACCTATTATAACCATATTTTCTTTATTTAATTCCACATAAGCTACATCATTATATTTACTAACAATCTCCATAAATTTAATAAATGGATCACCTGGAAAAATACAATAATTGGTTTCTATAGAAGGTAAACCTTTAGTCTGTTCTCTAAATATTTCGGCTTGTAATTGAAATAAAATATTAACATCTATACATGGATTTGTAATAGTATTATTATTATTATTATCAAAACATTTATTTTCAAATCCCGTTGATCTCGTCGAATAAGAAGAACAGGATGATGCGGACGAATATAATTTTTTTAAATTTGGGGTTTCCATTTTTTTATTTTTATTAGAAAAAATTTTATTTTTTTATTTTTATTAGAAAAAATTTTATTTTTTTATTGTTAAAAAATGATGTTACCAAATGTTGGTGGAGGTGCATATATCCCGAATAATCGTGAATTAGAAATAGAGATAGAAAATTATATTATGAAAACTGGAGACGTTTTATCTGGTCCATTGCATCTTTCTATTCTTCCACAACAAAATACAGAGTTAACAAATAAACAATATGTTGATGCACAAATCAATGACTTAAAAGAAAAATATATAAACGATGTTTTGGTTCCACTGATGAATGAATTGAAGTTGCTTAAACTTAATGACAAATCATTAAACGAAAAATTATTAAAACTTGATAAAAAGGATAGAGAGCTAGAAGCAGATATAGCAAAACTTTTTAAAAAGATTTCTGAACAATCAAAAATTTTAATATTACTTTCTATAAATTTAAAATCTGCAGTCATTAAAAATAAACATCATATAAAAATGTTAAAAGAACAATTAGAAGATGAAATAGAAAAACTACCTGAAAGAATTAAAAAAAATTTAAAGCAGTTACAAACTACATTCCAAAAAAGTGTTGATGAATTGAGTTCTAAAATTACTCAACAAATGAAAAAGATGAATAGAATAATAAATGAAGTAAACTCACTTAATGAAAAAGTTGATAAAATGAAAACTCTGAAAATCAATTTAGAAAATGAATTAAAGAAAAATTTACAAGAAAACTCTAAAGAAAATAAAGAACAGTTAGATTCTGTTAAAAGACAATTAGATGTTCTTAAAATTAAGTTAAATGCTCTTAAAACGGCGTTGAAGATTAATCAGCAGAAAATGCAAGTTAATAGAAGAGAAATTAAAGTACATCACACGCTGCTTGACGCAATAGATAAAGTGCAACAAGCAATTAATAAAGTTATCTCGAAGTTGTTGTCCATTCACAAACGTAAATCTTAAACGGACCAAAGGTCCTCAGGTTACTAACCAATCGGAGCGAAGCTCCTCGAGGCTTTAGCCGATCGTAGATATTTTTCCCAAAAGTCAAATTTAATCCTAAAAAATGCCTATAATTTATAAACACAATCTTAAACATTTTGCATCAAATAATAAAATTGCTCATGAACCATCTATGAAACCTGTGTACCATTATGATAGTGTAGAAACTGTCGGAACACAAAAGTTCCTAGGCACCGCAGGTGCCGTCCAAAAAGAAGGAGATGGCATCTTTTCTGGTATTGGTAGTATCGTTAACTTAATTAAAAATAATAAAGATTTGATTACATCTGCTGCAAAAGGAGCAGCTGCTATAGGTAGTACAGCTAGTGCAATATCAAATGCTGTTAAATCACAAAACGAATTAAAACAACTAGAAGCTATTTGTAAACTTAGGAATGATTCTGAAGAACTAAAAAAATTAAAAAAACTTTCAGATGAAACAAAAAACAAAATTGCTAACATAGCTGTAGAGGGTGAAACCTTGAGGAGCGGAGCTCCGTCTAATAGTAAACATAATGAAAAAACAATTGAAGAAATAAGAGGTAATGGCGTGAGCAGCAACCTTCGGTCTAACCAGCAAAGCTGTAGCGGAGCTGATCTAGCAAAATTCTAAAATTGTATTTAGTAAAATTCTAAAATTATATTTAGTAAAATTCTAAAATTATATTTTAGTAAAAATTTTTTTTCTGTCTGTGAGAAAAACAAAAAGTCAAATTATTTCTTATAAAAATGCCTTCGCTTATCGAAAATAAATTTAGATTAGATGATCCTCCGTTCACCAGTTACAATCAAAAAAAGAATGACTATATAAGAATTGCTATGAATCCCGGATCTTCCAGTAGAGTAAACACTGGAGGTGATTTAATTTTTGAAGTTGATAATCAGCAGAGCTATTTATATTTACCTGATTCATTTTTACACTGTGAATATTCTTTATATAGTGATGCTAATTTTACAACACCATTACCAGATACCGATAATATTACACTAGAAAATAATTTTTTTCCAAGATTATTTACACAAATGCGTTTAGATGTTGCAACTCAAAATATAGAAACAATAAGTGATTCCCCAGGTGTAATTGATACAATGCTTAGATTTGTAACAATTGGTGAAAATAATAAAAAGCATGAAATCGAAGGTTGGTTTCCTGATACTAATGATGGTATAATTATTGATGATTTAACTCACGCCGGAACAGATGCCGCAGGAATTGCGAAAGATGTAGAAAATATTGCAAAACATTTAAATAAAACAAACAATACTGCATATAAAGAAAGACGTGAATTTAACAAGAAAAGTAAACAGACAGTAAATTGGTCATTGTCTCCATTATTCGGATATTTAGATTATGACAAAATATCATATCAATTTAAATTTAAATTAATAATTCATCGTACGGCAAATAATGAATTAATCTTTTTTGGCAAAACTGGAAAAAAAGCATATTTAAAAATTGATAGACTTGAATGGTGGATTACGCATATTACTCCTAGTTTAGAGGTTGAAACAGCTATTGCAAAAAGATTAAATACTAACAAACCAATTCCAGTAAATTTTCTAAAGCGTACTGCTAGTTCAGTAACTTTTTCCGAACAAAGATTTAACTGGCATTTTACTAGAACTGCGAATACCCCAAGATATTTATTACTAACATTTCAAAGAAATAATTCTCCAAGTTTTGATAAGAACAATAATATTTTTCATATTAATACAATTCGAAGTTTACAAGTTTCATTAAATCAAACTCGATATCCAATTGATCCATTAAGATTCGATGATACCAATAATCAATTTATGGAAGGATATGATTCTTATAGAAATCTTTGTATAGAATTTGGAGTTGAACCACAATTAACTCCTGGAGATTGGAGACATTTATATCCAATTTTCTGTTTCGATTTAAGTGCACAATCTGAAGATATTATTAAAAATGGTTGTGATGTAACAATTAATATTGAAAAGAAAGATTCCACAACTTCATTGATGGCTTATGGTTTATTGCTAGAAGATGTAAAATATTCTATTGAAATTCTTAATGGAAAGATGGTAAGGATAGGCTAAAGCCAGAGGAGCTTCGCTCCGATAAGTTAATTAAAATTTTTTCATAACTAGAATAGATTAAAATTTTTGTTAACTTAAAATTTCTTAACTAAAAATTTTTCATAACTAGAATAGATTTAAATTTTTTGATAACTTTAAATTCTTAACTTAAAATTTTTTATTAAAAATGTCGCAAGCGAAAAGTAATATTAATAATAAAACTGTTGAATTAAAATTACGTAGTATTGTTGACAAAAATACCCCTAAAACTATGACGATTAACAAAAAAAAGTATTACATAAGTAAACCAATGATAGAGAATATTCAATTACAAGAAGAAAAGAATGGTGGGATTCTTCCATTAATTCCACTAATAATAGGTGGCATAGCTGCAGCAGGAAGTGTTGCAGGTGGGACAGCTGGTATTGTCCAAGCAGTAAATAAAAATAAATCAGAGAAGGCAGCATTAGAAGAACAAAAACGTCATAACAGAGAGTTAGAGAAAGTTGCTAGGGGAGAAGGAATAGTAGATAATTTTATTAGTAAATTAAAATTAGTTGATGAAGGAAAACGAGTTCTTAAAAATATTCTCCACAATGTTGATGATTTAATTGAAATTAAAGAAACTAAAGATGGTTCTGGAATATATCTAAGTCCTAGTATGATTCGGTAATAACCTCAGGACCTTTGGTTCTTTTCGGTAAAACAATTTTTTTTTATCTTCTTAATTTTTTTATCTTTTAAAATGAATACTAAAAATTCCGAAAATTTAATTAAATTAAAAATTTCTAATTTAGATTTATTGAATTATCTATTAAACAAAAATAAAAACTGTCAGCATATTGGAGGTGACAAGAACAAAGTTCCACACCACTTCGGTGGTGATATACAAAAAACATTAGAAAACTTTCCTGGATTTATTTGGAGTAAATATTCGAAAGAAAAACATCTTCCTGGTCATTCATATACTGGGCCAGGAACTCGATTAGATATAAGACTAGATGAGAATAATAAACCGAAACCAGGTGAAGAACCAATAAATAGAGTAGATGCCGCAGCTTACAGGCATGATTTAGCTTATCGAAATCATGATCTAAGTTCTCGACATGCAGCTGATAAGAAGATGATTCAAGAATTAGATAGTATTCAAAATCCTACATTTAGAGAAAAAATTGAAAGAATGTTTGTTAAGAAAGCTTTACAAGCTAAAATATTATTCGGCCAGGGTTTAAATGAAACGACAGCTAAGCTGTCTGAGAGCAACGCTCGAACTAATAACTCTGAGAGCAACGCTCGAACTAGTAACTCTGAGAGCAACGCTCGAACCTATGCGTCCGAAATTCACAAGGAATATAGAAAGCCGAAATATCTATTGAAAGTAAAAGTATTTAATAAAGATGATATTTGGAGTGCTGATCTTATTCATATGCCGAATGAAAGGGACTACAAATACGCATTGACCGTTATAGATTTATATACACGATACGCTTGGGTAAAGCCTTTAAAAAATAAAAGTGGTCTATCAGTTAAATATGCGTTTGAAGAAATCTTTAAAGAAAGTAATAGAAAGCCAAAAAAATTGTTTGTTGATAAAGGGTCGGAATTTTATAACCGAAACGTTCAGCCACTATTTGAAACTGTTTATTCCACTGAAAATGCAGGGAAGGCCGTAGTGATAGAAAGATTCAATCGGACGTTAAAAAATAAATTATTCAAGAAATTTACTGAGCAAAAAAATCAGAAATGGTTGAAGATATTACCAGGAATTGTAGAGCAGTACAATAATAAAGTTCATTCTGGTATTGAAGAAACTCCAAAGAATGCTTCTGACGACCCTGATCTAGTACGAAAGAAAATATTCGAGAATAATAATTTGAATGAGAGTAATCCGAATTTGCAGAAACTTAAGCCAAAATTTAAAATTGGAGATAGAGTTAGGATATTTAAATATAAGAATAAATTTGAAAAAGGCTTTGTTGGCTATTGGACTAAAGAAATATTTGAAGTTTGCAAAATAAATCAAAGTTATCCGATTACTTATGAAATTAAAGATTTAGATGATGAAGATATCAGAGGCCGATTTTATCAAAATGAATTACAGAAAACAGAGCTTTAACCTCTAGGTGGCGCTTTAGCTAGCTTCGCTTGAGTTATAGATTGTTTAACTCTAACATAATATCTAGAAATGATACTCCTTTTTGTAATTTGTACAAAACGTATAAACATAATTGCCCACAATAAGTTGTTCCCGGTTTTTGAATTTGAAATGTATTATAAATTCCATTGCCAAGTAATTCTTTTACTTCATTTGTAGGGGGCAAACCGTATGAGTCGAACCAATAGTTCTCAGCCTCCGGGCGGTCAAAATAATAGTTCTGCTGATAATTTTTAACGCCTGCTGACCAATGTACACCTTTTTCATTTGACGTATGAAGATTTGTTATGAAATTTACAGTTATTGATGGAACTTTGTTCCGTGAACTGAAGGTTCCTGTTGGCCTATTTTTTAGGAATTGTAATTCATCCCTCATCAATATGTGAAAATTCTTTATTCCTAATCGATTAGCAATCTTATTTAAATCGAAATTCGTTGTTGTCTGTGTTCCATATAATTTCAAAAACTCATTTATGTTGCTCATTTTATAATAAAAAAATTTCTTAAGGGACCCCTAGAAGTCAGAAGGAGGGGGGGTATTGATTTAAAACTGTTCTCTAATGATGTCTTTCCTTACTACTTAGTCAGAAGGGGGTATTGATTTAAAACATTTTTATAATGATGACTTTCCTTACTACTGGGGGGGGGGTATTGATTTAAAACTGGTCTCTAATGATGTCTTTCTTTACTACTTAGTCAGAAGGGAGGGGGTATTGATTTAAAACTGTTCCACAATGATGACTTTCCTTGCTACTTAGTCAGAAGGGAGGGGGTATTGATTTAAAACTGTTCTCTAATGATGTCTTTCTTTACTACTTATTCGATTTTGAAATGATTTAATTTAATCTAAATTAAAACGTTACATTGTTCCATTTTATTCTTATGAACTCTTGTTAAGAGAATATTGATTGTTTTATCTGTATTAAGACATTAGCAACATCTGTTACCAAATTTCTCAACATGAACAGCTGCTAGCAGTTTAAGCTATTCAGTATGAGAGAATTCTTTGTGACCCGCATAACTCAACTTTTCACTTGAACAGCTGCTGCCATTATTCCACGTATTACTGCGTGCATTCATTCTGCGAGCGTTCTACGAGACTGTGACTGCTTACGAATCATCTGTGACCTTTATCTATTTTGGTCAATTTCATCAGCGACTTTCAACAATTTTATTTTTTATCATAATTAATTCACTACGTTTTAACGAAAATGGCACGTTCAAGCATCGCCTTTGCCGATTTGAAAAGAAAAATTTCAGACACTATTGTGAACGAAGATCAACGGAAGAAGTGTATTGAGATGCTAACAGAATTTCAGGAGAAATATCTTAAACCAAGGGAGGAAGAAGACATCCACGCATCAAAAACATTCAGAGAATTTTTAGTGATAAATCGATTTGAAGACACATTGCAAGATAACGCCATCAATATCAGTTCAAACTATAATTTTGAAGAAGAAATTCAAAGAGACATCTTACCATCAGAGCTAACTAATTATTTAGCACATTTAAGAAGAGAAGAAGACATTTCGGTGAACAATACTGTGAAGTTATCGTTGTTAAAAGGAAGAGCTTTGACTGTAATCCGGGGAAGTGGCCATGTTTGTAAACAATTAGGTTATTCCAGAGGCTATAACATCTTTTTAAGAAAATTTTATAAACTATATTTACGATTTCCGTTTATTAAGAACTCGACGGAATCTATATCATTTTTCAAAAGGAACTTCGCTATTATTGACTCGTATCTTCGCCATGGGAGACACCGCCCAACCCTTGATCAAATTTTAAACTCAATCAATTGAAACGGTAAGCTACTCCCAATAGATAATAGTACTATGACCCTTCCCTTATTTGAATTTACGAGAAACAATTGTATCATGGCATAATACATTTTCTAGTCAACATATTTTATTCGTTGTAAACCATGCTACTTGTCCTCATTGGTTTTATAGTACTATGACCCTTCCCTTATTTTACTCATACAGAAACAATTGTATCATGGCATAATACATTTTCTAGTCAACATATTTTATTCGTTGTAAACTATGCTACTTGTCCTCATTGGTTTTATAGTTCTATGAGCCTTACCTTATTTTACTCATACAGAAACAATTGTATCATGGCATAATACATTTTCTAGTCAACATATTTTATTCGTTGTAAACCATGCTACTTGTCCTCATTGGTTTTATAGTTCTATGAGCCTTACCTTATTTTACTCATACAGAAACAATTGTATCATGGCATAATACATTTTCTAGTCAACATATTTTATTCGTTGTAAACTATGCTACTTGTCCTCATTGGTTTTATAGTTCTATGAGCCTTACCTTATTTTACTCATACAGAAACAATTGTATCATGGCATAATACATTTTCTAGTCAACATATTTTATTCGTTGTAAACCATGCTACTTGTACATAGTACTTGTCTGTGATGTGAATAAAATATTTCAAAGATGGAAATGTGTTTTCATTTTGTATCGAGTTAAAGCAGTAGCAACTACTGGAATTGTAAGAACGCCAGATGAAATGACAATTGTTAAAGCATTAGACCATCTCTTTCTTAACTTTTTATAATGCTCTAATCTTAATAATAATTGAGATTCCTTATCTTTCATATACCTAACTCTATCTTTGTGTTTTTCTTTATTCATTTTTTCAATGTTAATCTTTTCAATGTCCATTAAAGTAGAACTACGTTCATATGATAACGAAGGATATATTCTTGAGGTTCCTTCCACTTTTGTTTCATCCACTTTTGTTTCTTCCATTTTTAAATGAATATTTTGAATAAATATTTTGAATAAATATTTTGAATACAATCTTCTGGTATATTGAGACTACGTGATATTTTGAGACAACTTAAATTTTCGTCTGCCTAAATTTTCAAAATTCTTAGACCACGTGATATTTTGAGACAACTTAAATTTTCACCCTTCGGCCACGTGAAATTTGAAATCTACCTAAATTTTTGAAATTTTGATTTTTTTGAAAATTTTGAAAACCCCCGCAAAAGTGTGACATCCGGCGCAAGCGAAGCGAAGCAAAGCGAAGCGAAGCGTCGCGCCGGATGTCACACTATAAACTACTGTCATCCAGTAATATCTCGAGATTTGCTCCTCCCAAACATTACCAAGTGTTACGGGAATACTACATCTGTATGATCTCCTAATGATTTGTTTCGCTCTATCGATAAAGATAAGATGCATGTTTTGTCAGGCAAATTGCGTGCTGAATTGCAGGTTTTGTATAAAACTAATGAGCTTGTTGGTCAGACAGTAAGTGCAGCAGGGTCTTTGAACCTGTCGATACGTGATTTTACTGCTGTCTTTCCCACGACTAAAACGTTGCTAAAAGCACTCACCACGCTTAGCGTGTCTAGTTGTGGCTGTGAAGGATCCTTCTCTACTCTCTAAAGAATTAAAAGATTTTCTAGGATGAGTTTGTCCGATGAGAGATTGTGTCGTTTGTCTTTTTCTTCTATTAAAAATCTCATACCCCGTATGATAAAAGTGACCCTGAAAAATGGCATTCAGATACTATCGACATTTTTTCAATGTCAGAAAGAAGAATTAGAATTGAAGAAAAATGAATGTTGAATTGGAATGATTTGGTTTTACTTCAATTAGAAGGTACAAGTGTGTACGGATGCTGTATATACTCGCATGCATTTTAAAACGATATGATAATAGGCGAACAATTATATAATAGTTGGACGTGCCATTTGCCTATTGATTCTAAGTTTAATAGGTTTAGGTGCTTACCTGGCAATGAGAGACAATAATCGCCGCTGGTAACTGTACATTCCATGCAACAGGTTTACACAGCTGTAGATTCTTGCCCTAAACTACTTATTGTAAGATACTTCATCAAAATTCCTTTATCCACGTGTATAAAGAGTAATGATAATAACCATGATTTTTCCATATACATGACATTTTACTACATTTACAATATGTAATTTATTGCTCACCATTAATGATAAGTGGTTGCTGTCACTTCTGCTTTTTCAAAGACGTGATGAAAATGTTCTATCTTCTATATTCGAAAATGTTTGTAAGTAAATTCACTGATGTGTCTAAAGCGCAAGATCATCTTATTTATAAAGTGTTTCAAATGCGTAACAACAAAAATTAGTAATTGTTGTGCATATGCAGGCTCCGTGGTTTGCGCATGTTCATAGAATTCATAGTGATTTTTCTTTGACTTGGACAATAACCATGCAGAATGACAATGTATATCATTTCTTGCGCCTGATGATGCGTTATTTTTTTTATCATGTTGTTCGTGTTTAACTTTTGTCATTTCTTTTTCCTTAGTTCTTGATTTGTATTGTAAGTGATTTTTCTGAACTGTATCTGATAATATGCCTCTCGATTCTCATTTTGAGGTACTTGAAAATAAACGTTATTATTATTATTATTATAGAAAGATATTTCGGCTTCCAGCTTCTCTCAAAAAAGTATCTGTATACAGTGAAATTTTTTATATGAAAACATTCAGTTTTTTGCGGAGATTGCGTTTCTGTGCTCCAAAAAATTATTTGAGCAGTTTTAAAAAAGTCAAAATTTTGCAAATTTACATACTATGCCGAGATGATGCCCCTATATAAGTAGTATCAAACAAGTTGAATATCAAAAGTAATGAATATTTGCTAATAAGAATCCTAACTAATGCGGAAATTAAGCCGATCATCAAGGGAATTTCATGATCCGTACTATAATGGAAGTCTTCATGAAAAAGTCGGGATATTATCCGTACTTTCTTGGCTGAAATTTCAAGTTTTTGATTCAATTTTCACCGGCATGATTTTTTGATTCAATCACTCAATTCATGCTCCATTTCTAGAATCTGAATAGTAATGTACATCTTTCAAAGTTAACTGAAATCATTGTCTTTGATTATGTGATTTTGATCTGCAAGTGGCAGGTTGCCTGTGATGTGATCACGCTTAAGAAAATACTTTTGAGGTTGAGCATGAAAGTAACGGGAACCTATCGAATTGCTAATTTGACAAACATTAAATCTCCAAGGCTGTCATGACACTTTAAAATGCCATCATTCCTTCTGCATTTCTATCATGATCACTCAATTCCGTTGCAATTTCTGCAAAACTGCAAAAATTTGCATATCTCTAATTTGGCAACAATACCACTTGTATCTCCCTTGAGTTCATTTAATAAAATCGAAAGTGTATACACATTGGGGATTTAATAAATGCGGAGTTACCACTCTATCTAATATACTTACTCTAAGTGGTAGGCTATCATCACACCATGGACATGATGATGTACATAAAACATGACTGTTGCGTGAAATCCTCAGTCAACAAAATGCATCCAATACAACTTAGTTGTAGAATGAACCGTAGCTGGGAAAGAAGAAATTCCTTAGGACCTACTCTGTGAAGGAACTTTCAAATTCAGGGAAAAGCAGATACTTGGAATTTACCTTGAGTATATGTAATTCCATGATCAATACCGGATGAAGATGTTTTTCGGTTTTTGTTATAAACGTAATGAACAAAAATAAGGATATTTTGACATCAATATGTCATTCTTCGTTGGCAAGCCGGAAAAAATAGCCCTATTCACATTGTAGGCTATAACACTAGAACCGCCAAGAATTTTACATACCTTTAACCGCCAAATGCAGTCAAAATGACTGCAACATAAAAGATAATGAATAGAACCCTGTAATTACCTGACATCCTAAAATTTCTACCGGTTATTATTGGCTCATCATTTATCATGGTAATTGGACATATTATTGCTATACTTACTTTCATAAACAAAGTGGTTTATATGAGTAAACATATATACTGTGTTATGCACTATATTTTCATTTATGCATTAAAACTAATTATTTAGAATTTGCTGCGAAAAAAATATCACTGTTTATTGGATAGTTGACTTTTTGCAAGTAAGTTATTTAATTTTGTCTAATAGCATTTATTTTACTTTTGGAATGATAAATTCATTTATTATTATTTATATTTCCTAAAGAATTGAAAATTATAATAAAAGGCAGCAAAAAAACAAAGTTCTAATTTGTACTGTAATTTTTTTTTATTAAATAAAAAAACTTGTCATGGTTTCCAAAAATCATTTGGCACAGTTTATACATGTAACAATGATGATTTTGTTTGCAGAACATGGACCACAGCATTTTTTTTTTTTGCTGCAATGTTCCTGCAACATTTCCACCTTTGTTCTTATGTTGGCTTATTGGCACTCTTTCGCTTATTGCTGCTTCTAGCGAGATTCCTGAACGGATGCAGGCAAATTGACCTCAAAAGGTGACACATTTTGACACATTCTCTCCCAAAGAAAAAGAGATAATCTCGCCTGATTTTGATTTTGCAGCAAATTTTTATATATATCCATGAATTTAGGGCAACGATGTCCAACAAATTGTAAAATACGTGCATGGGTGGCCATCTGATAACAGCTTCTCATCGTGGAATTTTCGTTTGTTATATGTCACATGTTTCTCATGTCTGTTTCGGTTGATGTTTGGTTTTTTTTTTTCGCCGTTTTTTTCGAAAAATTTCAAAAGTCCGCGCGAAAAAAGCATCGACGATAGAATCGAGAATAAACGCAGAGATTTTTTTTTTGATTTTTTTTTACACCGAGCAAAAGATTTTCTTGAGAGAGTGATTCGTAAATCTTGATTCGTAACGCAGTCAATTTTTTCCATTTTTTGTAACTTTTTTCGTAATTCGCGGCGGCGATTCCCTGATGGAACCAACCATGGTAATCTTTTTTTGTTCTTCCTGGCCAAGACTCAAGGACGTAAAGTAAAGTATGTCACATGTGATGTTATATCCCAATTTCTTGTACGGTTTCACCAATTCACAAACGACGTATTCAGACAAAGTAACATTGCTTGGACGACTTTCCTCCTTTCCCAAATACGGTAAAGCTGTTCAGGACATTTTTTTGTTTCGGTACACAGAACCCAGACTTTATTATGCCGAATTTATCCGGTTTTGTTCGCATATATTGGGTAAAGGGGCATCTGCATTTCGATGGCAAGAGCTGTTCATCAATCGTGAGGAATTCTTTAGGGGTGTACAAGTCCTGTACAGTCCTGCTATTGTCAATCATACGTTTCCAAATATCACGTATCAAGCAGAACTTGTCGGATAAAACTCTACTTCGCCGAGAAGTTTTCTCATCAAATCTGAGAAATCCTATAATCTCACGAAAGCGGTTGCGAGACATAGTATTCTGTACTATTGGAATACCCCATTTATCACTCCATAATGCTTCAAGATCAAACTTTGAGGCTGACGTCGCACCACGAATATACATAATTCCAATTACAGCGAGCAGCTCTTCTTTGGAGAAGGACCATTCCGAATCAGGTTTTTGTCGATTGGCTTCAGTTATTGTACATGCATGAATGTGATTCACAATATAGTTATCGAATAGAAGATGAAAGGCGGAAAATACATCGTCTGAGGAGATAGATCGTTTGCAGCGATAAGAAAGTCCGGGTTTAGCTGTGAAGATATTCTTCGAAGAGATCGGTCCTCGTCGCTCACGATTTGTTTCTTGCCACAAAGTACTTTTATCTTTACCCAGATATGGTGGTAATTCGGTTTCTTGTCGGTCTCCGTTATTGTGCCCAGTCGGTCTGATTATTGATTCGTCGTCAATCTCAACATCTTCATTGTCACTAATGGATGAATTTTCACTCTCGATTATAAATTCGTCCATGGTCACCTCTTCGTCATCCGATACTTCTCCATTCAATTGCGTTATCATCTGTAAAGCAGTTTGCGCAGATATTCGTCGACGTCGTGCTGCCATCGTAAGACTTCTACTGTCCTTTTCTGATAGTCAACTTTCTTCTAAAGTGAGCGTATGATGAGAAACTAAACACTTGATCGATATGGTATATCCATGACTTGATCCTGTTCATGTTGATGAATGATGACTCACTGTTTTGTTAGCGTTAAAAATGAGATATCTAAGCTTGAAAGTTGAAGACTAATACTTTACTGATTTGCAGTCAAAATGACTGCAATTGGCGCTTAAAGATATATTGTCGTGTATTTTCAACCATAGATATATTTACTCATGAATTCTAACTTAATTTCATTCCTTGGATATGTGCAATAAATGTCATAGCTTCTGATTATCACAACTAATTCAGTTAAGGCTCTGGCTGTATTCAAAAATTGATTGCAGTCAATTTGACTGCAATGGCGGTTCTAGTGATAAATACAAAGTTATAAAAGCAAAAGTTCACACTACTTTGTTGGATTTGCGGGTTGTATATCAAACCTACTCCAAGCTTTCAGTAACTTTTCAGAATAAATAAACAAAACTGGGAAAACTTGAGTTACTGTCCAAGTTTCTTCAACACAGTAATCCACATTGTGATGTTTTCTGATTTCGATCAAAGTATTTGTAATGACTATCTTAATTCAGTGTTCAGAGTGATCAGAAAATATCGTAATTTTTGACAAATAATATAAGTTCGATTGTCTGCGCTTTCAAAAGTATGAACAGTAATGAAGTTAGTATGCCTACCTGCATCAAAAACTGCATTTGCATTAATCTGGTCATTTAAAATGTCTAAGTATTTGTTTATATGCCACAATTATTGCTAAGAAAGGTGCGCACATCACACTTTGTAAAAATATTCGGTCATGGAATCGGAATAGATCGTGCGTATGCAGTGGACCCAAGATTTCTGACGGAAGACAGTCGGAATAGTCTGTCTTACTGCCATACAGGGCAATAAGACACACTATTCAGACCGTCTTTCGTCAGAAATCTTAGGCTCACACATGATTTACCAAAACAGTGAATCAGGCCACATTATGCTACCTCTGACAACATAGGTCTGTCGTAGTTCATTGAACATCTAAAGAGAATAACAGCTGTTAAGCCAATACAAGACACCAACACCCTTGATTCTCCGACCGCACTCGCCAGACCTAGGAATCGAACCGAAGTCCGCGGTGGAGACGAGCTCGCATATTCTTCACTAGGCCACGCTGACGGTACAAAAGGATATCACTTGGAGATGACTTCTGCCTTCACTCTCATTCCTTTTGTACCGTCAGCGTGGCCTAGTGAAGAAGGTGCAAGCTCATCTCCACCGCGGACTTCGGTTAGATTCCTGGGTAAGGGCGAGTGCGGACGGGGAATCAAGGGTGTTGGTATCTTGTATTGACTTAATAGTTGTCATTCTCTTTAGATATATTAACTCTTATCGAAAGTGTAGGCCATGACGTAAGGAACCAAAACTCAAACAGTCGGCTTAGCCTATATCTCAAATAAAAAAGAAAATGTTACTTTATACATTATGTCACCCGATCTCTTGACAGTGATCCTCACCTCCTTTAAGACTTTTTGTACTTAATTCCTCTAACTTTTGAATCACCCGATTGACTTAATCTTCATGTGGCCTGCAGTTCCTTCACAGTAATGGGAGAATATCATTTCTACCATATAAGGCCGAATCTCAACCACAAAAGATCTATCAGCGCTTAACCACTAAAATGTTAAGTGGTTTTTTCAAGATCTTCATGCTGTTGCCACGAGTCCTTGAAGTCACAGGGTTGAAAAACGCCTACTCTGGAAGATATCTGCTTAAAAGGTGCAATACAAATCATGAAATTGACAAGTCTGGGGAATTGACAATTTTGGGTGATTAAATAAATGTTAGATCATAACGTTATTTGGTGCACCAAGCTCGGAAGTACATGGATCTGTATAAACAAATGGAATTTTGCTATGTTTGACGCTCCATAGCTTGCAAGACGAGTGGAAGTAGAGCCTAAGAATTGTCGTTTTACTGATGCTGGTTGACAATCGACAAATTAAAAGTGATAAGGAGATCGTGCGCTAGGACCTCGTGTATAACTGCAGTACATGCACGGACCCAATAAGACACAAATAGAGGACCCAATATAAGTCTGTAAAAGCATCCATAGCTGCTAATCGAACGAGTAATCATGGACATTGTAATGTCATTCGATTACAACTTAATAGACGTTCTATGGCATGCTCTCTCTCTCTCTCTCTCTCTCTCTCTCTTTCAACAATCAAACTTTCCTTTTGATGAAGAAAGTAGATTTTCTCTTTGTCTACTTGTAAGCGTCTATCCTTGAAAAGATTGTCTTTCATCACTTAAAATAAGGAAGATGATTTTGTGCTATTTGAGGATTTCAATGCTTTTAGTCGGATGAAACATGACAATATGAAGAATAAGGTTACCATGGATTCCAACTCATTGCCTACTTATCTTAGTTGATTAGCAATGAAGCAGTTAATGGCAATCACTTTGAAATTCTGAGTCATTGCGAATGCAAGCGAAGTTTGCGTGTTCTGCTGTAAGACAATGGAATCATAACAGTGCTATATTTCTATGTTAAGAAAGTTAAGAAAAATGCTACGGAAATCTTATGCTTGAAGCAACAGTAATTTCGGTGCATCTACATTTTACAGTGCAATATTGCTTCCAAAATAAGTTTATGCTCTCCAAGGAGTGCATAAACTTCAAAGAGTGCAATACACAGTCTTTATTTGTCTCTGTGCATATGATGTAGACATCCTATCTCTTTATTTGACCTATAAAGCAGATTATTGCCCGCGCGGGAGATAATATTTAGTATTATAGTATTTGCCGAGTTGGATGCGGAAATTGTTGAAAGCACAAAGCAGGATTTTCATGAACAAAATTTTAAGAGAGATGGTGGCATTGTTTCATTTGAAATAGCCTACTATTCCATGAATTGATGCTGTGTTTATTTGTAGCAGTCATTGACAACTATTTTCCAATTTTTCAACACTGGAATGAGAATTAAGAATTGTTTCACAGAATCATAAATGAAAGTGGTCGGTGCATTGGCTGTGAGAACATCCCAAAAATTCTAATCAATGGATAATTTCTCCTTCAAGTGGCTAAGAAACCTTGCACTTTTCTGGAATAAACACATTGAAAGCTTCTTTACCTCCAATCATTTCTGAGATAGATAGAATGTCGCTGGAAATCATCAATTAATCATTGAATGACTTATGTGATATACATGTAGTGTGATGATATTTTGGCAGCTGATATTCGAATGCATGCAGAGATTTTGAAAATTGTTCAAATATAGTGAACAGGGGACCCCTTAAAGCAGAAGGAATGCTCTAAGATTTCTTGGCCTCTAATTTCAAGCTGGAGTAATTTATGTTCTGCAAAGCGACATTACAGGTTGCACATGTGTCTGATTATACTCTTGATAGATTATAGGAGCGATATTTCAAAGTGACAAACGTACAGAACGTTTTGAAGGATTTCATTCTTTGTCATACTGTCGCTGCAGTATTTTGTAGATTTATTATTCCCTTTATGTAGATGATCTTTCGACAAGGGGCAACAATCCAGATTACATATTGGCTGAATAAATATAAATGCCAATCAGAAAGCATAAAAACCAGCTCGCACAATTTACGTTTTGCCCTAACTAAGTTCCCCCGCTGTGTGCCATAATTCTCATGCAATTTCCATTCTAGGACTTTCTATGGTCAGGGATGTCTATGAAGCATAGAAAGTGTTAGGGATTTTCAACTCTCAATCCGTAGGATTTAGCGTAGGACGGTTTTCTGGCGAATTAGGTTTCTGGGCGCAGGGCTTTCCTTAGTTATAGGAGACTTCATCTCATCAATCAACTGGATATATGATTATGAGCAGTCACACTGCGGTTGCTCAATTGCTTCCGAATTCCAAGAAAATTATATAAATGCAGATGTATCATTACAATTATCAGTTACATTGTTAAACATCCGATGAACACAAATTTTCTTTCTTTTTGGACGAAGATAGATGGAAAGTATTAATGGATAATTCTGTTGGACGAATTGACGATGATCTCTCTCACTTCTCTCTGATACAGATCAGCAATTGACGACCAAGAAGCAGTCATGAATCAAATCTTTGCCAGATTTTTTGGTACTGCGCAGCTGAATTTATGATCAGTTGATGTAAGCCAATTACTTCTAATCAACTTCAATCATCGGACGGGATAGGATAATAGATAGTTGGGCGCAGCTGAGGTTCGGCAATGTGTTTCAATGAGAAATTTTTTGAACTTTTGTGATCCTTCTGAACTAGTGAACAGTTCGATTTGTGACATGATTATACGTCTTTAGATAAATTATAAATATCCACTAGAAGACTTCATGATCTCAATAGCATTCATTAAAATTTGCTTGATCAATTTAGAGTCACTGGAAATACTCGTAAGAGACGCATGACAAATGCACGGATGGGTTTTCGAAAAGAAAGGCTCTACCATCATAGTTGTGATACTACCCACTGTTTTTTACGTGAGTCACCAGCATCTCCAATAATGTGTTTCCGCAACATCTAGGAGATGACAAAATCTTCATCTCATCACACACAACAATTTGTCGAGGAGAACCTGAATATGTATAGTTTTGCAAAGTTCCATTGTCTCTTATTCCGATCCAATATTTTGGAGGCTTTCAATGCTTTCCGTCAATATACGAGTAGCTTGATGTGGAAATGGAAGGAAAAGAATTATCTGGTAATATTTATTGTTTGCTGCGGTAAACCTGTCCAAGTAAAGTTTCCAGGTACCCGGGTATCCTTTCAGCTGTCAGATATGAATAAGCTGGAAGCAAGACTATTTAGAGCCCTCATTAGTAAGCATCCATGATCAAGAATTTGTGACGGCGATATTAAACGCGACATTCTCTGTAAATGAAATCGAAAGGATACTCTTTCAGCTGCAGGCGTAGTTCTTGCTTGAATAATAAGAAAGCACAAGAAGTAATTTACACTCAATTGTAAATTTCTTTAGATTCAAATAATTCATCGGGAATTTGATTTCGATGTTCAATTGATACTCAGTTGAAATTTTTCGTGACTGAATACATATTCCACGTAGAATACCTATACTACTACTAATTAAGGAATCGAACAATGATAGATTACATGGCTATCAGATGTTCATTTCTTAATCAATTCTTTGGCGTGTTGTAAGACCTGCGTTATGCACAAATACTCATAGTTTTGTTGTCTTCTTTTATAATCAATGATGTTAGGAAGGGCGTTAATCCATTTGTCTCTGTTTTTTCATTTCTGATTGGTAATTACAATTTACGACAATGCACTTTCTCAACATCTTTGATGAAAATTCTGCAATCTGTATTTTCAAACCGGCCTGCGCTAAATCCTACGGATTGAAAGTTGGAATTCCCTAACACTCTCTATGCCTCACAGACATTCCTCCTTCATCATAGCATTCGAACTAGTTCTATTTAAATGGTCTCACCCTACAGACTCGGGCTTTTACGATACCTTACAATCAACAATCACAAAGAGGGTGAAACAAACAAAAAGAGAAGCGATCATGTACTAGTTGCGTAGAAAATTATATTTGACGACGTGCTATGATGATCAAGGACAGATTGTGATTTACTTGTCTATGATTATCAAGGATACTTGAATAGAAATTTAATCTGATCAATAGTGAAAATATCTATTCACAGATTCAGTCTATACTAAAGCAAGGCCAAGAGCGATCATAATTGGCATAGATAGCGCTCCTTCCAGTGCATTGGAGTAAATATTATTTCTCGCGCGGTCAATAATCTGCTTTCCAGGTCAAATAATGCGATGGGACATCTACAATACATGCACGAAGACAAATAAATTACTATTATTATGCATTTGTTTCCTAATAATCGATTATAATGGAATAGAGATCTACGGGGTTACAATCCTTTACACAAGCAGGCCTAATAAAAAAGTAGGCTATAATGGAATGGAGACCTGCCTAGTGCTACCATGAATATACAGCACGCAAATAGGCCTAAAAAATGTGAAACACCTACATTCATGAACAATTGCGAATATATGATACATTAACGTCGAAGAACAAAAGTGAAATGTACAATTTTAAACATGGCTACTCAAGCAAACATATTTTCTCCTTCAAATAATTAAAATATGACTTCTTTTCTTCAATACAGTTGTGGTTTTGCGTCAGCTTTGATTCTGTTTTTTGAAGAACATTTTGTGGATCATCTGCACTTCGGTGGTTCACGTTATGTTTAGAAATAAATAAGACATCTTCAGTTTTGGAGGGGGTTGGAATGAGTTCCTCGTCCATATCAACGGACGACGTTGATGATCCTGTAGATTATGACCGTTATTGAAAGATTTTTGTGTCATCGATGACACACAAAGTTTGTTGGACTTCAGAGATTTGAATTTCCATAGCGATTGATGTTTATTGTTCATGTGAATTCTGTCTCATTCAGCACACCAACCAGAGAATCGTTGCCGCAGATAATGAGAACGCACGCCGAGAATCGTCTACGTGTGTGTCTGATTTACCTCAAAAGGTTAGGGAATTGAGTCCCATAACTGAAAATTTGTTAATCTTGATTAACAAATTTATCCTAAATGGCCATGATGCCCACGACGAAGAATTGCCTGGATGTATTTGTGGCACTTACCAATCACATGCTATTCGAAAGGAGCGAGGAAAAATTGTGAAAGAAATAGACATTCTTGGAATAGTTCCCCCATGGCTGCACATGTAAAGTATGTGAAATTGCACGTCAAGCGATCACCGCTCCTTGTTCATCAGCGTCTGCAGCATGTATACAATTTCTGGCTAACCTGACAAGTTATGCTGCATGTGTTTATTAAGCACAAAAACTTAATTCCGACATACCGTGACCGGCTAGCATGACCGGAAAGCTTTACTAATCTTTTACGTGGAAGGACTAGTACATTGCACTAAAGCATTTGTCTATGTTCGCAATTCGTCAATGTGATATTGATGGGTTAGTGAGACTGATCGTAGTTTAATCTCACTGCATCTTCACACCAATATCATATGCAAAATAATAGAGAGGCATGCAATTTAGTTTGAAAGACTTTTCAAATTCTGGACCACAGAGACTTGATATTGCAATCAATGCTTCATGTCACTTGCAAATTGCCTGTATGATAAAAAGAAGCGCAAGCATGGTGCATTGTCAAAAATATTCATCTGATCTTTGATGGCAGCAAATTTCTGAAGTTAAAAGTTCAGTCACTCAGGAACCACTTCAACAAAAGATGTCTGGAATGATGAGGAAGGAACGCAGACTGTTATTGCCGACTTGTGTGATGTTTTGTGCGATACCGGCGAGAACCAAGGTCAAATTTCTCCCATTAAGCGTGGAAGTAATCAATAATTTACAGTCTTATTTTATCAGAGGACAGTGAGGAGATTATTGCGTAACTGTACTTAGAGATAAACACTCTTTACATAGAGTAAGTATATTAGGTAGAGTAGCAACTAAGCATAAATTAAATCCCCAATGTGTATGCAGTTTCGTTTTTATTAAATGAACTCGAGTTGAGACCCAGCACCAATTCTGAGATATGCAAATTTTTACACTTTTAGAGAAATAAATGTATGCACGGATTTCACTGATAGTGATAATGCAGACGAAAGGATAGTATTTTACAAATCCTCCCTGTCATGTCAAACTTGGAATGGCAATTCGATGCATAGCGATGGATTACTGTTACTTTGATGCTCAGCCTTATTAACAAGTGCATATTCTTAAGCGTGATCATGTCACAGAACCTGGCACTGAAATAGCAAAATGTCATGATCAAAGACAAAGATCAAAATTGACTTCAAAAGATGTAAATGGGTCCGCAATATTATTGAAATTCAAGAAATGAAATATAAATTTAATGAATCATAAAATCATGCCGATGGAAATTTATTAAAAACTTAAAATGTTAAGCAAGAAGCGCATTACAATCTTGCGTTCTCCATAAAGACTTGCATTATAATATGTTTCATGATATTCCCTTGTAATCAGTTCAATTTCCGCTTAATTAAGATACTTGTTAGTAAATGTTCATTCCTTTTGATGTTTGATAAGCCTTATACTACTTATATAGTGTTGTCACGTCAATAGTATATTAACAAAGGAATAACTTGCGAAAATTTAGCTACCTAAAAAGTGATCAGATATTTCTTTGGGCAACAGGAAGGTGATCTCCGCGAAAAGTTGAAAATTTTGATAC
Source organism: Prostheceraeus crozeri (assembly GCA_907163375.1). Taxonomy (NCBI): domain Eukaryota; kingdom Metazoa; phylum Platyhelminthes; order Polycladida; family Euryleptidae; genus Prostheceraeus; species Prostheceraeus crozeri. Next base: position 610,339 of record CAJQUW010008996.1, on the reverse strand, counting down.
AAAAATTTACTGTACACTGATTTTTTTTCATATTCTACCTACTATATATACTTACTCTATGTTCTAGACTTAATTTCACAAATAAAATGCCACCATTTTAGCCATGCATCCATCATTGCCGCTTGTTAGGCGATATTGACTTCCTCTCATGCTGTTGTAATATATCTGTGAAGCTTTGTGGTGTGCTTCAACTCAAAGAAGGAAGAAATTGACGTTCGATCCTTTTCATATTGGTAACTACTCACTGTGTGCACAATCATCCATCGGGTGTCGCGGTGTAATAATCAACAGTGATATTCACCTTATATCTTCACCTTATTCATTTCTAAGACCGTGTAGCAACATGCTTTGCTGTACTCAGACAAATTCGAACTGCGAGTCGCAGTATTTCTCCCGCTCTTTTTACTACATAAGTAACGTCATTGGACATTCCACGTTTGGATTACTGTATATCAGTGCTCTCCGGAATGCCATGAACTCACTTAAGCCGACTCCAAGCTGTTCTATATGCATCGGCTCGCCTTATTTTTCAGTCTAGTCGATGCTCGTCAGTATCTTAACTACTTCAGGGAACCTAAATGTCTCCCGATTCATGCGAGAATCAACCAATGCCTAGTGACTATTGTAAGTAAGTGTATTTTGTATCTGGCACCTGCTTATCTACACGAACAATTAATCTCTGTCTCAAGCCAACCTCATCGTTCCCCTCCACGCCCGGCCAGTTCATCGGACCTCGTCATCTCTTTCGTGCGGAATCCTACGCTTGGTGTTCGCTCTTTCTTTGCTGCTGCTACTCGCGCGTGGAATGCGCTACCGGAGCCTTTGAAGAATCAAAAGTAACCATTACACTTTTTAGCGTCTTTCAAAAGCGCATTGCCTGTTGAATAAATTATCTTTCGTGAATTTTTGTCTTGTCTGCTTATTGCATCTGCCTGTCTGTCTTTTGTGTTTGTTATCACATGTAAAGTGTCCTAGAAGTCTTTTGACGATATGCCACTTGAATAAAATTCTTATTTCATTCATTCATTCTTCGCTGCTACACTCAATGTTGTTGGATCTCTCGCTCATGTTGCCCTTTACTGCAATAATTCGACTTGTAAGAGAACATTTTGTGTAAACTACATTCCCTGTAACTTGATCGACCGCGAAAAAGTGTGATAAATTTTTAATCTTTTTATTTAATGCTTTTTGCTCACCTGTTTGAAGTGCTTTTCACCGAGTTGTAAATAACTCAAGCGCTGTTCACGATGATGCCATTTATTTGCATCTATTCTTGGACATTATGAGTTATCGTGGGTAAAAGATACGAAAATGCGATCACGACAACTCTTGGTGATCTGATAGGCAAACGTTGTTTAAATAATGAGCCATTCGTAGACGATTTAGGAGAGAAATGAGACGGAGAAGAAGGATTTCATGGATTGATAGCGTCGCTAGCGAAGTTAGAATAATGAAAATGCCATTTCAGTCAGTTAGTCGTTATGATGAAATAAAAATTCAATATTTGACAGCGATTAAGTCAATAAAAGACACTAACAACTTTTGAGTCGGAAAGAGTCAGGTTTTTAAAGATGTTAATTAATATTTTTCTTACGCACAAAATTTTTCGATCGCCATCCAGCAATCATCTTCAGGTACAGTACCTGAAGATGATTGCTGGAAGGCGATCGAAAAATTTTGTGCGTAAGAAAAATATTAATTAACATCTTTAAAAACCTGACTCTTTCCGACTCAACTATTACGCAATGACTGTTCAGGGCATTTTCCAAATACTAACAACTTTGATTCCCCGACCGCACTCGCCCGACCCAGGAATCGAACCGAAGTCCGTGGTGGAGATGAGATCCCACTGTCAATAATAATAGGACAATAAGCTATCGATATCACTTGGAGATGACATCTGCTTTCACTCGCGCTCCTTTTTGAGCCGTCAGTGTGGCCTAGTGAAGAAGGTGGAAAATCGTCTCCACCGCGGACTTTGGTTCGATTCCTGGGTCAGTTTACTATTCAGTCCCTATTCAGTGTACTGCGACAGACCTTTGTTGTCAGCAATTCAAGAATTTTTTTCTAGAAATACCAAAGCGTACTTTGAAGATTATCCAATTGCCATGGAGTTAAGCATTAGCCTTGCAGCCAGATCGAAGCTGAAAATGAGACTTTCACAGAATGATGCACAGCAGCGTATGCCTACTGAGAATTTGTACGTCTACCGAGTTCTATCAGGTTCCCCTTCCTGTGAGACATGATAAAAGAAATGCACATGCATATCCAATAGGAAGCATATTGAAGTTTTTTGTAAAAATGAAATTTTTTATCTTCACAAAACCCACAGCCATGAATTTTGACATGAAAGGTCTTCAAGCAATTTCTGAACATGTTCTTACACATTTGTCAATGAAGCTAAACACAGTCAGATTTTGTGAGCATTTTGATAGTGGCAACTAAAGCAGCTTGGTCACATTATCGCATTCGATCAGAAGCATGGTAATAACGCATGAACATGATCGGGAATGACCTAAAGACATTCCATGCAAAAAGTTGTCGCTCTAGCCTTAGCATAGTTCACTTAATCAGAGAAAGCATAGAAAAGTTCTCAAAAACAAAGAAAATAGCAAAAATTTAGAAAATTTCATTTTCCAGAAAATTCCAATCTGTGTCTCATAGGATTTACATGTGTTTTTCTTTGATCCTGTCTGACAAGGAGAGGAACTCACTACAACTCGGCAGACGTGCAGATTCGTAGGGTGTACATCATTCTGGGAAAGTCTCATTCTCGGGCTTGTTCATTGCTGGAACTGGTTCTGGCTGCCGGACTACTTCCATGCATTGCAGAACGAGGTGATTATACTCGAAGTTAATTGAATGAAAATCGCAGCTTTGGAAGAACTATTACTTGTCTTTTCTTGCTCTAAAAAGAGTGGTTTCCAAAGGTTTCCCGCTTAAGCTCCATTCGTTTCTGAATTCCCAACATAAACCTTCTTCGTTCATTGCATTTCAAATGCAATTTCAACTTCACCTATCTTAACAAAATCAAGTCTGTCCTGGTTTCAATTCTCCATTGACTTCATTTCCTCTGCTGGTGCTTATAGGATCAATTGCAATGATTGCAATAGGTTCTACGAGTCCCTAGCAGAAACTGGGTTTTCTCTAAGGCTCTGCGCGGTGCACCGGTGTGAGCAGATGCGGTTAACTTAATACTCGCATTAACCCTCATCCCACTGTGGGGTTGGTGAATTTTTTGAATATCTTTTAAACCAAGAGAGCTATGGCCACCAGATTTCTAGTAGCTTGCCTTCTAGGTATTATACAGCTTTTGACAGAAGGATAATAAATTCAGCACAATGCTTTTGGCGTGAGAGCTATTTTAAAATTTGAATGTTCGGAATATTTTGGCTGATTTCGGTATATTCACTTCTAATGTATATTGTGGCATCCATTCTTGATGAAATAAGTTGAGATTTCATAAAGGATTTTTCCTATTAATATAAAGGCCTTGAATTTAAAATTATCTGCTTATTTGTTTGTTTGCTTGAGATTTGGAATTCAAATTTCAAATATGATTTTTTATTGCTTTTGTACTTTTTAGTTCTGCATCTGTTCAGCAATCATTGAAATGTTTTAGAATCATGTTGCTTTTAGCCTTCGTGTTTCGATAAAAGTCACATGATTAGGTTGTCTCTTCACCTGCAGAAACTAAATGCTAAAATGTGCGATCTTAGTGATATTTGAGCTGAACCAAAAGTTTGAATTATTTGACCTTTGACCTCATATAATTCAATGAAGTAATCTCAGAGCGATTATTGATCATCGTTTTAAGAACCACCTTAAACAGATCTTTGATTGGTGTATGGTTTTTCAGTTTTTGTTGTCATTTTCCATTTAAAATAGTGATTTAATGGCAATTTGATAAATGAATTAAAAGAAATAAAAACTGATGCTGTTTTTCTAAATCCTCTATCAATGACTGCTCGATTGATGTGCAGTTTGGCAAAATTGATGCAATGATGTGGGAGATCAGCAGGGGGGGCGAAATTCGCCCCTCCAGTGAGGCGCGTTCGGAAAAACTCCCCGCGGGCGAGGGCTAATACTCGCATAGGAGCATAGAATTGACGCTAGGAATCACAATTTTAATAATAGAAGACCTTATGTCATCCATTCCTTAGACAATAACCATTCTTTTGATTTCAATGACGCCCACATATAATTTATCGCTGTGATCATAGAAAAGTTTTAGAACATTCCATCATAGAAGCCTGTCAAGCAAATGTTGCTATTCTGAATTTTGGTCTCGCAATATAAACAGTCATACCACCAATTTAATCGTCTACTGTGTTGGAAAACTAGATGTGCTTGTTTGATCTCTTTTTCGATGACTATATCCTTTGAAAATGAAATAACACTAGGTGACATGCCACGCTCAATCACGCGTAATTCACGCGTAATTACACATGACCCCAAACATCCGTGTCTATGCGGGATATTGCTGCAATATCTGTTATATAAGTTAGTATAGTTGGCAGTCCTGTTATATGGACTTTGCGTCTCATGTGTCTGCATGTATCAGAGGCTAAACAATGTGATAGGACCTCAATATCATGCTCAGGGAAGACAGAACACGCAACCCAGACAACCGTAGACGACGCATAAACTGTAAAAGCTCGACCGCGCTTATTCATAAACATTTCCCATGTTTTAACAGCATCAGATCAAGTGATTTCTGACTCTTAGTGCACTGAGTATGTACGCGGGTAGAAGAATAGAATGTCCTTAACCACGGAGGATGTTTGGGGTGTTCCGTAATTACGCGTAAATCACGCGTGGCATGTCACCTAGAGAAGTGAAGTATTTTGCTTTTGATACTTTATCTTCTGCTTCTGATTGTCGGTTATGACTCCAAGCAGTCTCCTCGATTTCACTTACTGAATTGGGATGTTTCCAATGAAAACAGGGTCAGCGTTGTGTTCCTTCCTGGCACTGACAAGTTTCTCAGCATAGCTTTGTTAGCGCAGCGAATATGACAGAAATCTTTTATCTTTGTACCATTTGATCTCAATGATCAATTTTAAATCTTTCGGCTGCCGCTTATCATCTACCGCCAAACTTTCAAAACAATCCATGCACACGTATGAGATGAAAATTATGAGGAACTGTAGCAATTAAAGCATAGTCTTACCTCTCTTGAAGATTTTGTGACTTCTTGATCAATATCTGAATCCTAGCCATGATCTGATCCAAAAAATCCTAGCATATGATTTCATAAAAATTAATAGAACTTGAGGCGATTGCACATTGACAAATATGTCTTTGTATATGCGTAGATAAGGTTAGAGACATCATGCAATTCGTCAAAATAAAGGAATCAATGCTTCATGTCACTTGCAAATTGCCTGTATGATAAAAAGAAGCGCAAGCATGGTGCATTGTCAAAAATATTCATCTGATCTTTGATGGCAGCAAATTTCTGAAGTTAAAAGTTCAGTCACTCAGGAACCACTTCAACAAAAGATGTCTGGAATGATGAGGAAGGAACGCAGACTGTTATTGCCGACTTGTGTGATGTTTTGTGCGATACCGGCGAGAACCAAGGTCAAATTTCTCCCATTAAGCGTGGAAGTAATCAATAATTTACAGTCTTATTTTATCAGAGGACAGTGAGGAGATTATTGCGTAACTGTACTTAGAGATAAACACTCTTTACATAGAGTAAGTATATTAGGTAGAGTAGCAACTAAGCATAAATTAAATCCCCAATGTGTATGCAGTTTCGTTTTTATTAAATGAACTCGAGTTGAGACCCAGCACCAATTCTGAGATATGCAACTTTTTACACTCTTGGAGAAGTGGCCGCGGAATTGACTAATCATGATAGTAATACAGAAGGAATGATGGTTTTCTGCAAATCCTCCCTGTCATGACAACCTTGGAGAGGTAATATAGTTTGTTAAATTAGCAACTCGATGGGTGACTTGCTTTGATGCTCAGCCTCATCAATAAGAGTATTTTCTTATTAAGCGCGAAAGAGAAAATTGTCATAATCAAAGACAGAGATCATAATTCACTTTACAAGATATATGCAGGTCCGCGATATTATTCAGATATTCAAGAAATGAAACATAAATTTAGTGAATCATATAACATGCGGTTGAAATATTTGAAATTTAAGCCGAAGAGCACAATAAGACCTCAACTTCTGCATGTCGAATTGCATTGTGATGCGGCTATTTTCCTATTATACCGTATTTCCATGATAATCAACTTGATTTCCGCTTAATTACGATGTCTGTAAGTGAATTTTCATTCCTTTTGATAGCTAATAAGTGTTACACTCCGGAAGCAGTTGCTATTGTTATAAAAGCAAACCAGAAAGATAGCGTCATGATGTGCGCGAAAGTTTTACTTGCTCTTGATCGTGGAAGGTATGCTTCGCTGGTCTTGGTGTTCTTCATTCCGTGTTAGTAGTTCGAGGACTGGGTTCGATTTCCAACCGCAAGCCATTTTTCATGGTGGTGTCAGGAGCAAGGCGCATTGAAATATCACTTCCACCCACAGAATTAGACAGGTCGTCTCTTCTTCTATTTGACTAGAAAGAAAGCATTGGAACATGCAACGCTACTGAAATGGCACAGTCTGCTGACATAATATAGTCCGGTGTTACACTATGCGTTTTCCGTCACTTTCTTTTACCGGTCGGCAATTGTAAAGGTGTTTACAATTGCCCCCCGGAAATAGAAAGTGGGTTTAAATGACCATTACTTAAAAACTGCGTTTTTCTTTTACTCCCCGAGAGTAAATATGACTATCTCATGTGTGTATTTTACCCCTTTCAATATTCTTTAACCCCCTTCAGCTATCAATTGAATCCCATATCAGAATATAAAACGAAATTTCCATTATACATTATATTTCTTAAGGTGACAACCGTTTACTAATTTCTTAAGTCTTACACCGTTGTTGCTTACATAATACGTGTTTCTACCTTTAACAGCATCAATGGTGTACACTGTAGCAACGCATTTACATTTAGTGTACATTTAGTAACGCAGATTTCTGATTCTCTTTTTCCGATCAGCAAAACAGTTGAGGGGGTAAAAGAAAAGCATAACACCGGCAACCAGAACGAGTTTCTGCAGGGAACGAGGCCGAAAGTGAGACTTTCACAGAATGATGTACATCCTCTGCCTACTTCGAATCGGCACGTCTGCCGAGTTCTAGTGAGTTCCTCTTCTTGTCAAACAAGATCAAAGAAAAACACATGTAAATCCAATGGGACGCAGATTGCAGTTTTTGGCTAAAGCGAAGTTTTCTATGTTTTCTCTGATTAAACGAAAAGTACTGAGCCCACAGTCATAATGTTTGGCATGGAATGTCTTCAGGTCATTTCCTATGATGTGCATGTGCTTTTATCATGCATCTAATCGGCAATGTATGTGAGAATGTGGTTGAATGTGGATAAAGTTGCTCAAAATGTTTGTGTTTGCCGACATTAAGAGGCTCGCCAAATCTGGATGTGTTTAGTTTTATAGACAGGGGTGCATGAAAATGAAAGGAAATGACCTGAAGACATTCCATGCCAAAAATTAAGATTCTGGGCTCAGTACATTTTGTTTAATCAGAGAAAACATACAAAATTTCATTTTAAACAAAAACTGCAATCTGCATCCCATTGGATTCACATGTGTTTTTCTTTAATCTTCCCTGACAAGAAGAGGAACTCACTAGAACTCGGCAGACGCGCAGATTCGAAGTAGGCATAGGCTGTATCCAGAGAGTAAGTATGTTAGGTAGAGTGGTAACTCCGCATTTATTAAATCCCAAATGTGTATACACTTTCGATTTTATTAAATGAACTCAATGGAGATACAGTCGGAATTGTTTTAAAATGTGAGACATGCACATTTATGCAGTATTGAAGAAAGTACCACGGAATTGAGTGATCATGATAGCAAAGCAGAAGGAAATGATATTATTTTACAGATTGTCCGTGTCATGACAGCCTTGGAGAGGTAATATTTGTTAAATTGGCAACTCGATGACTTGCTATTACTTTCATAAAATAGAAATATGAAACTTCAGCCAAGAAAAGCACAATAAGATGTCGACTTTTTCATGAAGACCTTCATTATAATGCAATTGAATATCCCTTGATAATAAGCTTAATTTCCTCTCAGTTAGGATGATTGTTAGTAAACATTCATTCCTTTTGATATCCAACTTGTTGCATACTACTTACACAGAGGAGTCATCTCGGTAGTAAATAAATTGGCAAAATTTTGACTTCTTTAAAACTGCTCAAATAATTTTTTGGACCACGGGAACGTGATCTCCGCAAAAACTGAATCTTTTCATATAAAATTTTTCACTATACTTTTTTTAGTCGACACTCTACCGATGTATCCCTACTCTATGGGGTGTACATCATTCTGTGAAAGTCTGACTTGCGGCCTCGTTCCCTGCAGAAACTCGTTCTGGCTGCCGGACTAATGCTATAGCAATCGAGCAATGAGCCCAATGTCGAAACCCATAATCGACAGGGTCCGTATTTAAATTAATACCGGGAATCCTCATTTGACAGAAGAATATAATCGGTTAGCCACCTACAAAAAGATTGACCAGTTCCAGCCCTGCTATGTTTATTCAGAACATGAGAGATGAAAACATAGGTTGCATAGGTTATTCGTCCGTCAACATAGCGTATTTAGCCATCTTCTTCCATTTGTGCTTCAATTTTTTAGTGAAAATTCGTTTCTTGAAAAATCATAACTTAGAGCGGTGTTAATATGTGATGCTACTTTTACATCTTCATCTATTTAGCGGAAATTCAAATTGTTTTTCAAAATGAAGCGAAGAAATCCTCTGATTTGGTAAGTTTAGCAAAATATTCAATCTCGAGCTTTTGTAATCTTTCTATACCCATGCATATATGTATGATGTTTCACTTGACGGTTTTTCTAACTTCATGAATCCAGTCTGATATTGATTCTACTTGCATGTGGTTCAGTTTCAATGCTGCCATAAGATGAAAGAAACACATACACTGTAAGCCGTATACGAAAATTACATACAAACATATACCAAATTCACATAAAATTTGAAACTAACATCTGATACGAGATCTTGGTATGTTTACAGAGATCTGGTATGGTTTTTATACCACATCTCACTTACTTTCGTATGTGATTGGTATGTAGCGATACGAACTATTCTATCTGTGATTGGCTGTTTTACACTAAAATACGAGTTGTTGGTATGTTTTATATACGAGACCTGATGCAAATTGGTCTTCATTCGTATATGTTTAGTATCAGCAGCTTTAAATCACCTAGCAAAAATATGTGTGTATTACATACTACTGTCAAATAACTTTTTTCAGTAATACCAGTCGTGTATATTTTTTGTTTGACAGAATGATATTTAAGTACATTAGATTTATTGTGAATTTTATGCTCCACGAGTATGTCGTCGTTGCTACTTGTCTAGCAACATTAACAGGACGTTTCGTTAGTTCTAGCTTATGAACCAAGTTGATAAACATCAGTTCATATTAACGATATCTTTCGTGAAATCATGTTGACTTATATATCTCAAACATAACTATTTTTGCGTTCATGAATTAAAATGTGTTTTTATTTCGGATTGATAATATGCTTAATTTCAAAATTACATAATGCATAATTTTTGATGGTTGAATACTTATTGATTATTGATGAAATGCCTTAGAATTACGTGTATTAAAATCGAATTCAGTATTGAAAGTATGACGCTTGAATGTCATTATCTCACAGAATCTTACAGAACAGTAGCAACATTAGTGTGATCGTTATTGACAAAAGGCCTTAAATCAACATACTTTGGACATGATTTATGCTTTTTTTAACATTGTGCTGGTGTGGCTTTAGCATGTAAAGCATACCACATTTGAAATAACATACGAAAAGCATACAGATATATACCAAGAGCATACAGAAATATACCAAAAAAAATTTTTGTATGCATCCTTCGTATGTGATTGATATTGAGCGATTTACAGTGTACATAAATAAAATACATAAGATGAAATAAGGGCTATTAGAAATGGTCGCAACTCGCAAATGACTTGACTGTGGCTTCTTTGCTATATTATTTCATCACTATGTTTCATTTGTAAAATGTCAACCGCTCCAGTGGCATCAAAATCAATCTACAATATCAGCTGCTTTGATGTGTAGTTGATAATATGGAAGTACTTGATAATGTCGATCTTTTGAAGTATATGCTGCTTTGATTGACTAGATGTGGCAGATATATACCTCGTCTACGGCTGGGTCTACTCGTATAACACGCCAAAGTTACTCAGTAAAGTAAGAACGTTTCATAAATAATTGCACAAAAAAGTTAGTCTATTTTCAAATGTAATTTTCGTGTTGAAGTCCTGGTTCAATTTTAAGAAACGATATATGATATGAAACCTTATGTTCCATAGATTATATTAGCATACCTTTTACTTTCTTAAGTGGTCAGTTGTGGTCAGTAGGCTCTACGATAGAAAATTGAGCGTTTTCTTTGATGCAGTATTTTAACATGAAGACGACAGAATGTTTTGATGAAAATTGACAGACAGTGTGAACTATCACTCAACTTCATCATGATGTAAAGATTTAAAGATTCATTGAATGTCCAAGAAGATATAATACAAATAAGCTTTTCCGAAAAAATGCTGCTAAAAAAGTCTGACATGATTTTTTCATTGATGAAGGTGCTAAGTTTCAATAAACTTTATGTCATGTGAAAAGATTTATTTAGCACTTTGATTTGGCAGAGCGATTAGGTTGTGTCTGGTCAGTTGTGGTCAGCAGACATAAAAGTATGAATTTTTGGTCAATTCATTCACCGATGCCTGCAGACTAAACTGCGCAAAACAGAAAATTAAGATTATCACTATTCAATCAGGTTCGTGTTAAGCTTTCAGATGATATAATTTTTTTCAAATTTCGACAACATTTGGTGCAGTTTTACTCAATTAACACGCTTACTTGATTTTTCGCTAACTTACGCGTTAAAAAATGTTTTTAACGGTCAACTGCACACAACTTAATAACTTTTGCTGTATCAACGCTGGCGCTTTTGAGTTTGGGTTTAACCCTAGAACGTACAATGAGGTCATTTTGACTCATTTGAGAATTCAAATGTCTACAGAACATCAAATCCTTATTTTTTTCAGATGAAACTCACTGACATTTCATGATATGCTCTCAACTATAAATGATAAAATTTTAGGCTACCAATATCATCTGTGAAAGGAGTTCCAGAAAGTTTACTTACTTTGGACAATGAGGTCATTTTGACTCAAACTGACATTTTCTAATTTTATGTTCAAAATTTCATCGAAAATCAGCTGATGCCCAGCCTAGACTGAAAAAAAAGATATCTATGCATTATTCTATGTCCCTAAGCACTGATTGGATGACAGTCAACCTTGGAGGCACGATCCACCTGCCAGTTTTCGAATATCTGTAGATTAGATGTGTGCATTCTTCGGAAATTTAGCCTCAACACGACACGAGCCCTAACACGAACTTCATCGTCAGCTTCTAACAAGAAAAGCACGAACTTTTTACATTCTTATAGGTAAGAATGACACATGAACAAACTTTCTATTACAAGTTACTAGTAAATTTCTAGATTTGTATACTGGTCTAGCTATATTGTCTTGTGTGATGGATATAAACAGACTGACACTCAGAGGTGTATTTTGTCAGCAAGGAAGAAGCATGTATTTACAGGTTAGTGGCACGGTCATTGTCTACGTATCACAGACGTTTGTGTCGTTTCAACGTTTCAAGACAATTTTGCGAGTTTTACGATTCGATGATAAATCTACCCGGAACGCACGCTACAGAAATGACAAGTTCGCCTCTGTGAGGGAAGTGTTTGCTCTCTTTCAAGATGCCATAGCTCGCCTTTATTGGCCTCATGAATGCATAACGGTTGACGAACAACTCTTCCCATCAAGAAACAGATGCCCATTCTTGCAATATATGCCGCAGAAACCTTCAAAATTTGGAATAAAATTCTGGATTGCTGCCGATTCCTCCACACATTTCGTACTTTCTGTGAATCCATATCTCGGAAAAGAGAATGAGGTGAGGGAAGGCTCTCTTGGTGAGTCGGTGGTTCTCAAACTAACCGAAGATTACAGAAAGAGCGGATGTACGGTGGTTACAGACAACTTTTTTACATCTCTCAAACTGGCTTGCACTTTGCGTGCTAGTGGTATGACGCTTTTGGGGACTATCAGATCGCATCGAACGGAAATACCAAAGAGAACTAACTCAAGGTGATCGTCATCTCTATTCGTCCTTGTTTGCTTTTCATGAAAACAAAGATGCCGTGTTGGTGAGTTACGTTGCTAAAAGGAAGAAAGTGGTTGTTCTCTTGTCTTCGAACACTTTTCGTGATACAGTCGACCAATCACCGAAAAGAAAGCCTCACATCATCTTGGACTATAATAAATTCAAAGGAGGCGTGGACACGGTAGATCGAATGTTACGTCTATTCACGACCAAAATGGCGTCGAGACGGTGGCCGCTTGGAGTGTTTTGCAATATCTTGGACATTGCCGCTTTAAATGCTTTCATTTTATGGCGTGAGATCAGCTCTGAACCAAAAACGCGATTCCAATTCATTTACGAATTGAGCAAAAAGTTGATCTCAAGGCACCAACAAGAACGCGCTGAAGCTTCCTCTTTACACCTCTTTACTTTCTCTTACAGTTCGCCGTGCGTTGTGTGCGGTAGATCGTGACAACTTTCAACGGCGAGATTCGTGCAAAAGAGAAGACTGCCAAATGTGTGACTGCTCAAATCGAAACGGGACATCGAACAAGTGTGACATTTGCCAAAAATGGGTTTGTGGAAAGCACGTCTCTCGCACGATTCATCTCTGCTCAAATTGTGTTTCTGATTGACAAGTTTTCGTAAATACTACATGAAGAAAATATGTATGATCCCGTATTCTGAAACCAGAGTATAATGAAATATTCTTATAATTATAATAACATTCTTGGAACAATTGATTTTTTATTTTGCAAAAGGGAAATTTATTCCATCATTATTTTAGATGTACTGATATTCTATACCAAATGTACATGTACAATGTACATGTAGGCCCCTTTTGATGAATCTTCAAACTACATGAACATAAAGTAATTGAGAATTTCTTGAATACAGCATGATTCAGAAAAATTCCTGGTCTAATTAAATTAGAATAATCGAATTTTAATGCTGGAAAAAAATAATGAGTCAAAATGACCTCATTGTACAAAGTCGGCATAAAAACATTTTGTACGTCCTAGGGTTAAAAGAATGCTGGTGTTATCAGCTCCAAGAATATGTAGGTTTTATCACGACCAGCCCATCCGTTCACTGGCAAACTTCAAATTTGTATTACTCCCACACTCAGTCAATCGATGAGTCATCATTTCCCTCGCTTGAGGTCAGAATTTTTCGAATCTCTGATCTGCGCGCACAGAAAGGCTTGGCGTCAGACTGAGACTCGCCACCTGTTCACAAACAATAGCAATCCCTTCACATCTTAGTTGCTGCGCCCGATAAGTGAATGGACAGGACTTTTAGCAACTCATTCAATGATAACAGGAAACGGGAGCAGTTATGACATGATGAGCTATGATATGATCATGAATAATTTTTCTAATCACTAATTACTTCATTTAATTAGGCACAACACACTGTATCCTAAACCAAGCAAGTGTCTTGGCTGACCGAGTGAATAAGCTCAGTAATAAATTACATGAGCTTATTCAGTTTACGGTTAAATTTGATGAGAATAAGCAAGAGATAAAGGAGCTTTTCGGGTTGTGCAACGATTTAGGAAACGGACTGTAATTCAGTGATTTCGACTTCGTGAAAGCCGGGGACATAATTGCTAGAAGTTTCATACTGCTTATTTGCAAAAATTCATCATGTATTTTTTCGACTGCAAGAAGTCAATCAATTCTAAAAAATGAATCTTTCGATATGAAAATTGTTGTTGTATGCTGACATCTTTTTGAGTTGACACCCTACCTACTATATACTTGCTCTGTGTCAAGACATGCACATTTTATTAACCGTCAGAGACTTATAGATACCAGTAATGTTGATTTTTATCAAACTACTGATGTTTACAGCTGATAGCTGAATCGCTGTTTCGAATTGTCTTAATGTTGAAAGCTAGCAAGGGAGTTGCCGAATAGACCACAAAGCTGTGAACCTACCATTTGAATTGATAATTGAACGAACATAGCTGCAGCAGTGTTGTAGGTAGAAAAATACAATGGTCACCAGCAGGTCAATTTCAAAATACATGGATAATGAAAAACAACATATCGATGGATAAAATGGATAATAGAGGTAAGAAAGAACTACACCAACACCCTACTGTATAGAATATGTAAAATGGCAGCAGCTACAGTACAGGACATGAAATCGCATTTTCAATCAATTTATTGGAATTGCCATTCTTGAGCAATCAATCAACTGAAATTGAAATTCTATGCAACCGATTAATTGACATCAATCATTCTAATGGTTGAAGAATCCTATAAGCAGAGATTGGACACCTTGCAGATGGCCTCGATATTTCTTGTAATAGTTGTTGAATAATGAAAGAACTCCTAGGTATTAGATGTACGCGCGCGTGTCGCGTCCTGTTGTCTACGACAAGCTTCCGTGCGATCAGTAGACTGTTGAGAAAAAAACATTGTTCAGATGCTAGAATTCTCTGTACGAGCTTCATCATGATCATGTGCTTCGTGTCGGATAAATCCTTCATTCGATATTAAAGAGGCATAAAATCATCCACTGAGTATCTGAATGATGTTGACTTGATTTTAGCATGATTCAAAGCAGTCACATCGAGCAGAAATTTCATTAAAAATGATTGTGATAGGAATTTGAGTTAGTCAATCAGTTAAAATTGGAATTATTGAGCAATCAAATGATTGAAATTGGATTTATTGAGCAATAAATTGATTGAAATTCTATTAATTTTTGACGATCCCTGCCACTCATGTGAAAGAGCATGACCATAGTAGAATCTTTTCCTGCCAATCATGTTGAACGAATACCTCTCCGACTTTTATCTCTCACAAAACCGTTGTCACAGCTTTTCCGCTGGAAATTTTCAACCTAAATATGACAGACCGGCGTCCCGAGCGAGCAATGCTATGGGAATGTTTCAAGTGCGACCCGCTCCCTGCATTGAGTTCTCTGAAAGTCTTAGGACGGGAGCTATTGACTCTTTCTTCCCAAAGTCGCGCACAAAGAGCTTAATAGTATGGATTTGTAGATCTTGAAGCGCTGAATACAAAAATCAAATTCCTGAGTGTCACAGCCAGTCGCTTTCGGCTGTAGGTAAGGTTAAAGGATTCCCATTGGAATCCAATGGCAAAATTCAAGAAATATCTATGGATTGTGAAACACTTGGAAATTTTCGTACATTTTCTTTGGCAGAAAGGAAACTATCTATCAGAATGCCATGAAATTTGAAACATGATTGAGTTCAGAACATCAACTTCGATATAAAAGTTGAAGTGAGTCACATGATTCAGTATTTGATGTCTGAGAGCCTCTGATACTCTGCAAGTCTGGTCTTCAGCGCAGAGTACATTATTCCGAACTGAACCACTAATTCAAGTTGAGTCATTCTTCTTTGACTGCGCCTCTGCAAAGGGCAAAGTGCGATCCTTCATATGAAAGCGAACAATTGTTTCAGCTTATTGTAGCAGCCATACATTTCAATCGCCGCTCAACGACGTTGAGACTGTCAACGTTATTAGCAAATGTGATGCTCTATACAGATATGAAGATGCCATGTTTACTCGTATTTTGATGATCACTCGACTACCAATTAGAAGATTAACGTTTACTCAGTTAACGTACTCATCTGTGCCATTTTTGTTTTGTCTGGTCTTCTCTCGGAGTGGATGAGTGATAAAATACAGGTCAGCTCTCGTGAAGTTTTCCTCTTATACCTACTTTGTGGAGTGATTTGAATAATCAGGTAAGGAAATGACAGCATTTGGTTCATTTTTGTGCTAGAAATTATGGTGTAAAATAGCATTGCTAGTTTCAATTTCAAAATAGCCGATGCTGTTTTATCTTGAAATTATATTCCCAAATTTCCGTCTGTACACAGACCGCTTTGGGTGAAGAAGGGAGTTAGTAGTGCCTATAATTTTCAAATAAGAAATCAAATAATCAAATAAACAATCAAATAAAACAATCAAATAATGCTCACCTTGCTCACCTTGGCCGGGCTCGATCCAGTTTCAGCCTCCCGGATGATCGGGTAGCACGGGGTGGCCCCTCAGTCTGTTGCTTCCACATGGATCGGTCGGAGGCCATGTCTTCGTTTATCGATCTGACCTTCATTCCACTCTTTATCACAGTTCTCCAACTTGCTATCGGTCTTCCCTTTCTTCTGTCGACAGGTTCTTGTTTCCATGCTATTTTGCAGATGTTATCCTCTGGTCTTCTGAGCAGATGTCGGAACCATCTCCATCGGCGAGTCTCAATTTCTTTGCTTATTGGGGGTACTTTAAGAATACGACGGATCTTATCGTTTCTTATTCTATCCTTCTTTGTCTTCCCCATTGACCACCTCAGCATCCTCATCTCTGACACTTCCATCGCAATAAGGTCAGCTTTCTTCGGGGCCCAGAGCTCAGCATGGTACAGCATTGCGGGTCGGACCACTGTGTGGAAAACCTTGCCCTTCAGTCGTAGAGGCATCTTTTTGTCGCACAGGACACCAGACATAGCTCTCCAGTTCTGCCAACCTGCTTGTGTTTTCGCCTTCATGTCCCTCCCTGATGTGCCTAATGTGCACAAAACAATCAAATGATAATAAATGATAAATAGCTAAAAATTAAAAGCTCTAAGAAATGCTTTGAAAATAAAACGAAACTCGAATCAACAATGTGAATTACGTGATTGTCCAATCAAACAACAAATCTGTCTCAAAAAGAATGTAATCTACAAATGAACTTGCTAATCTGCCAGGACTACTACACGGGAAATACAATACAGCCCTTGAATGTAAGGGTAAAAGAGCACATGACACAATCTGTTGCCTCAGTATATGTAAGCAAATACAATGTGAACGAGATCGAAAACAACATTAGACTAAGAGAAGTCTTGATGATGAGAAAATTCCAACAAAAAAATTAACTCCCAGAGAAGAGAGAGAACAATACAGACAATTCTCGTCTATATGATTGATATTCCTTTGATGTGTTATTTCTATCAGCATTTACCTCATCTATTTCTATTTCTGCATTTACATAATGTTTAACAAAGATTGTTATTTATAATTTGAAATTTATAGGCACAACTAACTCCCTTTTCCCCCTGACGTACAGACGACTTTGTACAGACGAAAATTTGGCAATAAAATTTCAAGATAAGACAGCATCGGCTATTTTAAAATTGAAACCATTGTACTGTTTAGGAGAAATTACAAACTTTTATGTAAACATTGCTTGTAATTGAAGGTAGAATATCATAGAAATCCTACTATCAACTCTTGTGTGCTTTTAATTCACTTAATGCAAGTTGTGCTGTAATTTGGGCACAAAAAATTAAGCAAGTTCTATTTTGGTATTGATATTCATTAGACCTGACTCCTTATCTCATGCGAGCGCAATTCACTCGTGCGAGCAAAACAATTTACAACAAGATGTAACTTACTATGTTAGTAGGAAACTGAATCGGGTCAGATTTCAGTAGGTAGACTGAAGAGGTCTTTCATTCTTGCCTGCCAATGAATTATCGGTCGTTTAGATGTAGTCGTGCTTCAATCTGCAATAAACCGGAGCTATTATTGAAATCATCAACTTGAATAGTCCAAGTGTAATGACTCTGTTCCACTTGTTTGATGACAGGAACAGCTTGCATCTGCAGAGATCAAGATGGACATCATACGTCAGTGGAAGGTGCAATGCATGATACACCCTGTGAGAAGTTTTAGGCAATACAAAGATTTTGCTTTAAAGTAAAATTTGTCGATCATAATTCTTCAAATCAGTAGCAAACAATGATTTTGTGAAACTTGGGAGTTTTTGTTGTTATTATTGTTGTTATTCCAGATACCAATATCACCACTTAAGTTCATTGATGAAATCACTTTTATTTGTCTACAGAAATGGGAAATGGCTCTGAACTAAGACATTGGATTTTGAGAAATTAGACAAAATTTAATGATTTTCCTAATGATTTGTTTGAGTTGTATTCAAAAAGTAAATATCCATTCAAAGTTTTTTTAAACATGAAGACGTCGCAAGATCAACAAATGTACACAAAGCAATATATGTTTCGGATGTTCTCCATCTGTATTCAAAATAAAAATGTTAAAATGAGCGCACAAGCTTTCGGAGGCGCCTGCACCAATCTTAGTCATGTGAAAAGTGATAGTCCGGCAGCCAGAACGAGTTTCTGCAGGGAACGAGACCGAAAATGAGACTTTCACAGAATGATGTACACCCTATGCCTACTACGAATCTGCACGTCTGCCGAGTTCTAATGAGTTCCTCTTCTTGTCAGACAAGATCAAAGAAAAGCACATGCAAATCCAATGGGACGCAGATTGCAATTTTCGGCTAAATGAATTTTGTCTATGTTTTCTTTGATTAAACGAAAGGTACTAAGCCCAGAGTCATAATTATTGCCATGGAATGTCTTCAAGCCATTTCCTATGATGTGCATGTACTATAATGATGCTTCTGATCGGCAATGTGTGTGAGAATGTGGTTAAATGTGGATAAAGTTGCTCAAAATGTTTATGTTTGCCGACATTAAGAGGCTCGCCAAATATAAATGTGTTTAGCTTTATAGACAGGGGTGCATGAACATGAAAGGAAATGACTTGAAGATATTGCATTCCAAAAATTATGACTCTGACCTCAGTACCTTTCGTTTAATCAGAGAATTTATTTTAGCCAAAAATTGCAATTGGATTTACATGTGTTTTTCTTTGATCCTATCTGACAAGAAGAGGAACGCACTGAAACTCGGCAGACGTGCCGATTCGAAGATGTACATCATTTTGTGAAAGTCTCACTTTCGGCCTCGTTGTGGCTGCCGGACTAAGACACATTGAAAGTCTTCTACATTTATTGATCTGCGATTGGTCATTGACAATTGCTCATAAAATTCATTTTTCATGAAATTTGTAACTTTCTATTTACTCACATTGTCTCGTGTAAGTAGCACTTAGTACATGTACTGGCAATTTTGTCCATTAGAGTTTGTTCTCACATGACTGAGGAGTGGTGCAGACGCCTCCGAAAGCTTGTGCGTTCATTTTAACATTTTTATTTTGAATACAGATGGAGAACGTCCAAAAAATATTGCTTTGAATCAAACCCATCTGGAAGAATATTTTCTATCAACAAATGTATTAATTTTGATTGTTTGATCTCTACCGGTTTCAAATGTCAATGACAGAGATTGTCCTATCTTCAATCTCAAAAGAGGAATATCAAAGGAGAAATACCAAAAGAAGAAATGAGAGGACATCAAACCCATACAATTTCAAGCTACAAACAGTTCCATGAAATACATACATGAATGTTACATACATAGACTACCTTAAGCTACCTTGGACTAAGCAGTCCATCACTAGGTGACATGCCACGCTTAATCACGCGTAATTACACATGAGCCCAAACATCCGTGGCTATGCGGGACATTGCTGCAATATAAGTTATATAAATTAGTATAGTTGGCAGTCCTATTATATATACTTTGCGTCTCATGTGTCTGCATGTATCAGAGGCTAAACAATGTGATAGGACCTCAATTTCATGCTCAGGGAAGACAGAACATGCTTAGCGTCTCATCTTAGTGGTTCAAGCGGCAGCGCAGACAACCGTAGACGACGCGCAAACTATACGCTCGCCCGCGTGTATTCATAAACATTCCGTATGTTTTGACAGCATCAGATGAAGTGATTTCTGACTCTTAGTGCAGCGCGTAGAAGTGCACACTCTTAGTGCACGCGGGGAGAAAAATAGAATGTCCTTAACCACGGATGTTTGGGGTGTTCCGTAATTACGCGTGAATCACGTGTGGCATGTCACCTAGTGATGCATGAAAATAGTGATAGTTCTTTTAACTGTTTGTTGGTTCAAAACAAAACAATTAACGAAGGCATGTCTTCATGCTCTCATAGCAACTGCAGATTGTTTACTCGTACTTTGCATGTTTGTGCACTTAAGCGGTTATGAGAAAAATATTGATAAAGTTTGAATACATATTTGCGATCGTTACATCGCAGGGACGCTGAAGATGCCAAAAATGAACATTTTTAATGAAAAGTCAGAATGTAACATTTTCAGTCAAAAGAGTGATGATTTTGTGATATCTTCACGATGTCACTAAGTTTACAGATATTAACGCAACCAGTACTAAGTTTTGGTAAATAAGTTCACCCATTTTCATGACCAGTAACATAAGTAGCAAAGGTTTTACCCTTTTCACACCATTTTCACTAAAGTACATGACCTTGCCCCATTCATCGGAGCACACGCCCACGCATCGGCGCACGTGGTTGCTAAGAGGACAGAAAGCGGACCACCAATCGGAGCACTTGGCGCCGGGGCACCTATCGGAGCATTTGATGAGTCACGGTAGGGTATATAAGTAAAGGCGCTGACAGAGAAAATCATTTTCATTCTAAACATGCAGTACACGTGTGAATTCTGCCGCCAGTCCTTCTCTCGGTTTCAAGACTATTGCCCATGGAGCAGCGGAGACAGGTCGCAACTATTGTTGGACATGCTGTAAATGGTATGGAGACGAACACGATTGCCGCGCTTTTAATTATGGCGAGGACAATGACTTGCTGTGTCTGGATTGCGACGGAAGTTTCGACGTAGAGGCGTACCATAAGCATGCGTGTGTGGGACGGTGTCGCTACTGCGATACAGTGGTAAATGCTGAAGCGGAAGGATGGGATGAGCATTTGTGCCCCTACCTGTTTGAGTTCATGCAAGAGGGCGGCGCAGCTGTGGAAGAAGAACGTTTCATGGACGGTCGCGGGTATAATTATCGATTTACCCCTCCTCAAGCAACGAATGAATGGAAGACGTATTTGAATTCAATTTATGCGGACTTGTTTCGTGTCATTGTGCAACAACACCCCCACAAGGACGTGAAAGTGTTTGTGAGAATGAGACTCAAGTCTGCCAAGATGGATATGTCGACGGGCGAAGAGGAAGTGCGAGACATCTCCACACCCTCATATATTCATGAAGGCGTCCAAGCACGTAACTTTGATGCATGGTTCCGTGACATTGTGTCAAAGATTGAAGGATTTATTGAAGACTATCAAAAGGACGGATCAGGATTTGTGGTGAAGGAAGTGATAGAGTTACTGGTTCAAACAAGTTCCTTCCCTAATTTTCGCATGGGTGCACCGATTCCTATCCACCGAGATATCAAGCTCTGCAAAGGCATATGTGTGTTTGATCGCAACAAGTATACATCGCAATGTTTTCAAGACAGTGTCCTCTATGCACTTGCCTACCAAGACAATCGCATTCCTCGACGTGTTGATTCCCGCACCAAGACATCCTATGACATTCATCAGAATCGACTTCCTGCAGTGCGCAAGTTGAATTTAAACCAGTATTATCATCTAGACTTTTCCATGATGACGTCAGAGGGGTTGATGAATACACGGGATATTCAGGATTTCGAGAAGAAGAACAATGTAATTGTTCGTATCCACGTACATGACGGTAAAGGATTTGTGGGCCAATTATACCCGATCCGTCAAGCTGTGAAGGAGAACACACGCATCGTTCATCTGGTGATGGTGACGCGGTACGATATGGAGGATCAGTATGGACATTTTCTTCCCGTGACGGATTTTCAGAAATGTGCTCGCATGTGGTATCAGAACATGAGTCAAACGCAAATGAAATGTTTTGAAACATGTGAGTTGTGTAGTTTACGATTCAATTTCTACGAGAAGGCCGTAAAGTATGGAAAGACAAAGGACATGGCACACAAAGAACGTCTGGAGCATCAAGCGAAATGCAATGGTGGATTTTTCCGGAGGGAAACGACCACGGAGGATACAAAACCGAACGAATTTATCGACCACGGAAAAAAACACTCAACCCCTCGCTGTGATGTACGCGGACATTGAGAGCATGATTGATACCATGTCCAAGAAGCATACGGCAGCGTATGTGGGATCCTATGTGGTGTGGCATCCGGCGCTGGACATGAAAGAATCTGTGGTGATCCATAAGGGGGACGAGTGTATTCCTGCCTTTATTGCACACATCAGACAGGTGAGCTTGTCTATTTTTCGTCACATTGAAGCGACGTACAGTAACATGACAACGACGGAGGATGATATGCGGGACTATGAACGGACAGCACAATGTAACATGTGCGGATGTGATGTGAAACCTCCGAAGCAAGGTGAAAAGAATGAACCTACGACAAAGGTGCGAGACCACGACCATATCATGGGCAAGTATCTCCAAACCCTGTGCAATGCATGTAACCTGCGACGACGTCAATCCCGGACCCCATTAAACATCTTGTTTCAGAATTGGAAGGGATATGACAGTCACCAGGTGATTGTACAAGGCTTTACCAAGCTGGATCACAAGTGTAGGATCGAGCCCATTTATGTGTCAGGAGACAAGACGTTGGGAGTAACCATCTTTCTTCCCATTGCACCCAATACCATGTATAAACTCCGGTTCATCGATTCGTGTCAGTTTTTGAAAGACTCTCTGAACAATTTGTCGACGACCATCAGTGACTTTCCTCACTCGAATCACATATTGAGCGACGTCTATCCGAATTGTGATCACACATCTATTCGGAAAGGATTTTTTACCTATACATACTTTGACTGCTGGGATCGTATCCACGAGACTCAATTGCGTCCGAAGGAAGCATTTTACAATGATTTGAGTGAGAAGGAGTTGGAAGAGGATGAGTATGCTGTGGCACAAAAAGCGTGGACAGAGACGGGGTGCAGCACGTTTGAAGATTATATCCCCTATTATTTGACACTGGATGTAGCCTTGCTCGCAGACATCTTCGAACACTATCGAAGTGAAATGCGCGACGTGTCTGCATTGGACCCCATCCACTATTTCGGCACACCTGGCTTGACCTATTCATTTTTCTTTAAGAAGACACAGGTCAAGTTGGAGAAATTGCGTGAAGTGGATATGTACCGCGTGTTTGAAGCAGGTATTCGTGGAGGGATGACATTTGTGAATCAGCACCACGCTCAAGCAGAAGAAGGTAGTCACCTGTTTTATGAAGATGCTAACAATTTATACGGAGCGGCCATGATGGGGCCTTTGCCGAAGGACTGTTTTGCCTGGGTACGACCGGAGGACTTGGTGGACATCAACGACGATGTCCCATTCATCACCCATTCGGGTGAGACAATACAATGTCAATGGCACCACGGGACATGTACTGTGCGTCGATTTGGAATATCCCCCACACGTCCAAGATGGCACGGAAGATTTACCATTGGCTCCTTACCGCGGGACGGCGAAATGGGAGGACATGTCTCCCTATATGCAAGACCTATGGCAGGAGTTGAACGGGAACCGATCCTTTCACTCAGCCGACAAGTTAATGATGACGCACGAGAATCGCAAACAGTATGTGGTACATATCGCTGCTCTCAAGTTTTATGTGGAGAAGGGCTTACATATCACCAAGGTTCATTACGTGATCTCCTTCAATCAAGAACCGTATATTCGCCCCTATGTACAATACCATACGCAAGAACGTGCCAAGGCAACCACGAAAATGCGCCTAATCTCCACAAGTTGATGGTGAACGCACTGTATGGCAAGACGATGGAGAATGTGCGGAAATATGGGAAGCACGAATTTGTACGTTCACCGAATGTGTTTAGCAAATGGACACGTCATCCCTATTGTCAATCCTTCTTCAACATCAGCGACAAAGCCGTGGTGGTGAATGTGCGCAAGACCAAGGTGGACTTGAACAAGCCCATTTATATCGGACAATGCATCCTGGACAACAGCAAGATTATCATGTACAAGCTGTTTGACATGTGGAAGGCCAACAAGACGTGCACCTCAGTGGAGCTCATTGGTGGGGACACAGACTTCTTCTTCCTCAAAGTCCGCAGCCGGTATACACGCGAAGAAGTGCTGCGTTCGTTTGACAACATCCCCAATTTTATTGATACGGAAGCGAAAGGTGTTCTCGATACCTCAAATTATCCCGTGAGTCATCCAGAGAGACGTACCGAGAATGCGAATCGTTTGGGATGTTTCAAGGATGAGTGTGTGGGGGATAGGGTGAAGGAGTTTGTGTGTTTGAGTGCCAAGATGTACTCTTACATTGTCCTCAAAGGTAATGAGGAAGAAATCCACGACTGTCGCATGAAGGGAGTGTGTCAAGCGAAGAAACGTCAAGTGAAATATCAGAATTATGTGGACGCATTCGAAAAACATTCGATTACCACAGTGTCACAAACCCTCCTCCAATCCCAACACCACGAGATGAGAACGGTGACGCAAGCGAAGAAGGCCTTTAGTATCTGGGAGGACAAGCGGTGTTGGTATTTAGCCAATCAGAGTCTTCCATACGGCAACCATCGCCTATATGAAGAAGGGTATCTACACCCCGCTGTCAAAGATGTCAAGGATCTGCAACCGCATGGTGGAGCTCAGAGCATCCTCCGCAATACCACTGCAGACATTGTTACCGCAACTACCTCTGGCCACCTACGGAGCATCACGCCCTTGTCGAGTCTATTGGAAATGGAACTCTTCGGTTTCTGTAAAGATTTTTCCACGGGGGTGTATCCAAATTTTGGGCAACCACTCTCTGGAAACATACGATCGTATTTGTGAAGAGATGCGTCAACTACTCGCCCCTACGGATTGGACGTGAGCGACCCAATCACGAAATCCTGCACAGTTCAATGTCAATGGAACTATACAAAGGAACGCATGCAAACCATTCAACAGCTGCCATCGACATCGGTGATTTCCAACGAGCGCGAGCTGTTTCCCGGAACGTTAATGCGCAAAGGTAATTTGCACTGTTCCTTCTTTTCCAACGGAAGTGTGATTGTGACGGGTGTCTTATCGAGTGCAGAAGCGGAATCGTTGGTGGAAGAAATTCTCAAATCCCTATTCGAAGGAGTTTCCCTCAATGAATCGGACAGCGACTAGTATCCCAACGTCGTGGGTTGTCGCAAGAGACCTCGGATATTTGTTCAAAGCCATAGAAGCTGTAACAAATCTCAGTGAAAATATCAACGCTGGTGATTTAGTTGATCGACTCATGGATCTAGATGAGCATGCTATGAATCACAATTTGGATCGTAGGTGGATAGAGGATTTCTCCATGCTGCAATGCAATGATAGTGAAAATATGATGAAATTGGCGCAATCTGGAGTGAAAAAGAAAAAAGTGACATTTGCAACTGATTTGTCAGTTATGTGTTCTACATGCTATGTACCTTTGGACACTATGTTGTGTCCCATCTGTGATCAAGAAATAATTTCATCAGTCACTGTATATCGTGCATGATGAGTCATCATGCACGGAAAAGCTCTGTGCATAGTGGGCTATAAATAGTTACGCACTGAACTCTGTTTCATGTACAAAACCTTGTGGTATTGACCTCTGTCTGAAGGAAGTTCAAGGGTTCCATTGAAATAAAAATACAATCATTGACATGATTCATTTCTTTATTGACTTCAAAACATGGGATAATGTAGAATACAAATAGGAATAGACAATTTTATCATTGAAGGACAAGTAGATTTCAATGAGTTCTTGATCTTTCCCGTGAGCATCCAACGTTCGAAAGAAGGTTAGTGTTTTATCCATAGACGTGTTAAAAGGGCGATGGTTTAAAAAGTAAATACAGTAAGCACCACAATAGGCTTTAGGACCTTGTATACGCAGAGGGCGACGATAGTCTAGAGGATAAGGTGTTGTCGATAACCACTCGGTAACGTGTGGATAGTGAGATGGAGTGAGTCCATAAGAGTCAAAGAATTCGCACACGCGTTGATCCGCATTTTGATAATTGGCCAGCCAATGCTTGCCAGGTTGATGAGAGCGATCACTATTGACAATAAGCGTCTTTGATTCCGGGGAATGAGCAGGAAGTAGATCAGCAGGAAATACACCTTGGAAGGGAACGTAAGAAGATTGGAGGAGGCGATGAGCAAACGTTTGACAACTACACTGAATAGCACAGAGAAAATCATCTTCGCACATGCAGGCATTGAGTAAATGTTTCTCTTGTAATTGATTCATACCCTGCATGATTCCTTCGATTTCCGTGTTGCTTAACCATTCTCCCATTCAGCCAACGCTGAGCTTTAATGAGACGATGCTGATAAAGAGGTGTCCAAGCGATAGGAGTAACGTGATACTCGGGCTCCTTCAACATGTCTTATGTTGTTGTCAATGCGCGCCAACACTTAAATAGCGGGTGGGATATACGCACTGAAGATGACAGCATTCTCCGGTGTGACGGAGAATTGTTCGTCATGAATGACAAACATTAATAAATCCATATTTTGCTTGGTCGTATTCTCAAATTGCAATTCCAGTCCATATTGACGTGTATTGGTGGGTTGAACACTATCGATTTGTTTATCCAAGGTACAGTCAAAGGCGATAAAGTAACAGTATTTGGTAAAACTCTCTAAATCAATACCACACCATTCATTAGTGTTATAGACTTGAATCGCACGATTGAATTGACTGTAAGCAATCACGTCATCTTTGCAATTGATGGTTCCTCCTGTCATGATGGCACCATTGGCGGTCATGGTGACTTGAGAGAGTCCATGCCTTTCAAAATAGAGTTTACGACTTCCTGGATCAAACCAAGAGTTACTGGGAACAACCGCGAAAAAGATGAGTTTAGGACTCAATAGAGCGGCCACATTGGAAAACGTCTTCTTTTGTATTCCACGTTCAATCGTTTGTCGTTGGACGGTCATGCCATTGTAGCGATAATAAATGGCTTCTGTCTTGCGTCGATTCGCAGTTTTCAATTGCAGTTCTGCATTCGGTGTGAGCATGGGCATATACAATTGGAAAGAGGTGATTTTGAACCTGTACTTTGTAGAGGTCGTCCCTGCAGCATGTGCCATATCATAAATGGCATATTCCGGTTTATTCAAGGTGAAAATGAGATCCAGTTGCATGCCTGGGGGCAGAGCAATCACTTGTTGGAACAAATTACATTTCAGGGGAAAGTCAAAGGTACGTTTAAATTTGTTGTTTGCCCATTGTTTGAGAATGGCTTTATTTAGTGCATTCTCTTTATCTGTAAACTCTACCGCGTTATTCTTCACCGTCTTAGTCGCTGCATCATACTCCGTGTCATACCGTTCATTCAAGCGGATAGTAATGTCGGAAAAGAGGGAGTGGGCCGTATTGTTGATAATAATCGCCTAATCTGACGTCTCACATGGCACGTCTGCTCCTTTAGCCGCATCATGTTTCATGAGTTGTACTTCCACGCGAAAATAGGCATTGCACACATCCATCCAATGAATGGCTAGTCGAGGGACCGTGAATTGAATGGTACCGGGATTTTCCAATCCATTGACTGGCGTCAGAACGCTCGTATGCTGAGAAGTACTCGAGACATCGACTTTATCACTCTGGAATACATCGTAACGAGCATCCAATAATACAGGTGTTTCCGCCATGCTCGATGGTACTGATTTCCTAAGATTGCTTAGTTCTTAAAAGAGCATGCGTTGTTTAGCACCTCCGCGATAACGCCCCATCAAACTTCCTTTCCACCATTTCGTATGATGGGCAATGTCCACATGACCACGGCGACGTTTAGGAGCAGGTGCTTCCACCCTATCCCCTTCTTCATCCGTGAAGATGCGTTTCCGACTCACTTTATTTTGAATAGCTTCTACAACACGTTCGGGAGCAGTCTGTAAGGTGCGTTTGGCGAGCGTTTTCACACTCTTTTTGAGACGGTGAACTCCTTCTTGTGCGGTAGAGCTGACAGCATCCGTGACAGCTTGTTTCGAAGAATTTAGAAACTCCGTCGTACGTAACGATTTTCCCAACTTTTTCTGTACCGTATGTGCAAGTCCTTTTGCGATGTTTTTCGCGATGCTTTTCGAGATGTTTTTCGAGAGGGTTTTCTGGGAACTCTCTTTTTGAATAATTTAGGCAGACGGATGGGTGATTTCTTGACACCAGTGACACGTGGTCTAATCATGCGTGTTTTCTGTCCAATCACTTTATTCCAACCACCTCGTTGCATAAATGATCCTCTTCCAAACAATCGTCCAGAGGAATTTGTTCGGTTACCGATTAAAAAGAGATTCGTCATCGTGTCTTGATGTGTTTGGGAAAAGACAATTACTTAATTGCGCGACGTCGAAGATGCATTTTTACATAGGACCGTCCGTCTGTCATAGGGATGGGATGGCCGTCATCCGACATGAGTTTGATTTCAATATCTTGCACATTTTGACTTTTCACAGGGAGATAGGTGACATTCTGGAATTCATGATGAATACTATCTCCATAATCACACACATACAGTTTGTTTTCATACCTCCTACATAATGATAGCCTACAATATTACAATACAGGAGAATATTGTAGGTGAAGGCATTCAAATTCAAAGGGGCAGTCGCTTGCTGTGAGGAAATGAGTAAGTCTGTTTTAAACCCAAGAATGTCTTTGAGCAAAGGATGCAGTTTCATACTGTAGTGTGTGGGTACTACCACTGAGACAACATGAACATCGAGACGAAATCAACGAGTTATTCCCCTTCATCAGACAACTGTACGGCAATAACTCAAATCTCTTCTACGGAGACCACAAGCTCTTTTCAGCCGAAGGCATGCAAGAAGGAGATCCTATCGGCCCTCTGGGATTCAGCCTGGCTATTAACAAGCTTGTTTGTAAGTTGAAAAGTGAATTGAATTTCTGGTATTTAGATGATGGTTGTCTGATTGGAGAAATAAAACAAGTGCATGAAGATCTCATTACAATCATACATCATCAAGACATATGGGTTGCGTTTGAACATATCCAAGTGCGAATTTTTCGATCCCATGAATCTACATGTACATATAGGAGATTACACTGGCCCCAATTTATTCGAACGAATGAAATTGCTAACGATGAGTTGCGCTACTCTCCTGGGAACACCACTTTTTGATCCGTCTGCAGAAACAATTTTCAAGAAGAAGGTCGATGCCATGGTGAAATTAACTGACCGCATCAAGGACCTGGACTCGCACTACAGCTTCTACATTTTGAAGAATTGCCTTTCCATGCCGAAGCTTTTCTATTTGTTGAGAACCTACCCTTTTTATGACCTGCCTCATCTTTTAATGGAATTTGACGACCTTCAAAGAACTTCATTGGAGTCCATTTTGAACTGTGCGATCACCCCAGAATCATATGTACAGGCTTTTCTACCTACATCTTTTGGAGGACTGGGCTTTCGCCGAGCATCTGATCTGGCTCTTCCGTCATTTATAGCTTCGGCCAGCAGTGCTTCGGACACAATCAATGTACTGATGCCAGCCCATGATCTGGAGGATCCGCATCTGATGTATGCAAAGAGTATCTGGCAAGCTAAAATTCCGTTGTCAGAGCCACCCATAGGTGAATCCTCAGGAAGCCAGGGAGCTTGGGATCGTCCTCTAGTGAGAGGGCAGTTCGAACAGCTTCTCAATACAGTATCGGATGACAAATCCAAGAGCCGCCTTCTTTCGGCTTCCGCACCTGGTGCTGGTGTGTGGCTCAATTCAATTCCGATTCAGTCCCTCGGCTTGAAACTAAATGATGAGCAACTACGCATCGCCATTGCCTTGCGTCTGGGCGCTGATGTCTGCATTCCCCACAAATGCAAATGCGGTGCTATGGTGGACAAAAGTGGTACACATGGCTTGAGTTGTCGGCTAAACTCGGGTAGAGCCGCTCGCCACCATGAAGCTAATGACATTATTCGCCGTGCTTTGGTCTCAGCAGGTGTGCCCGCCGTATTGGAACCCCTCGGTCTAAGCCGAGATGATGGCAAGAGACCTGATGGCATCACGCTCGTTCCTTGGACCAGAGACCTACCGCTCATATGGGACTACACCTGCGTTGACACCTTGGCAGTGAGTAACATCCGTACGAGTGTGCAAGGAGGAGGGAGCCTAGCATCCTACGCCGAAGAAAAAAAGAAGCGCAAATACGAAAGCCTTACAAGAGCCCACATTTTATGTCCATTCGCAATGGAAACATTGGGAGCTTGGGGTGACGACGCCAAGAATCTGGTCGATGTAATTGGAAAGAAGATCTGTGAGAGAAGCGGTGAACCACGGTCGACCACATTCCTCAAACAGCGACTGAGTCTTGCCGTGCAGCGTGGGAACGCGGCCAGTATTACTTCATGCATGCCGAACAGTAGAGACCTCCACGAAGTTAACTACCTTTGATTTTATTTTTTATTTCTATTTTACTTATGCTTTGCTTATACTTGTGATACAATAAATAAGGACTTTGCAGCAGAAAAAAAAATTTAACATCATAATATATACCGATGCGACATGGACATTAGACGCCAATGTAGTGATAGAAAAGTGGAAATTGTGTCCATGTTGTCGATTCTGATTCAAACACTGCATCAACGTCTTCTCCGAATAAATACCTCGTGGAATTTTGAAGCGCGTAAACATGCCTTGCCCTCCCTGTTTGCCTTGCTCACCCCGTTGCCTTGTTCACCTTGTTTGCCTTGTTCACCTTGTTTGCCTTGTTTGCCTTGCTCTCCCTGTTTGCCTTGTGGACCTTGCTCTCCCTGTTTACCGCGTTCTCCTCGCGGTCCTGGTGAATCCGTTTTGATAGGAATGATAGAGGACGTATAGACTGTCAGAATAGTCTCAGGATGATCATTCAAATCCCCCACACTAAAGCTTACATCCACGGGTATTGTCTGAAGGGTATTGATGAAATTGACGACGGAGATACCGGCTTCCCATTGATCCCCATGGACTATGGGGATGGAAGGAACCAAGCGATTTTTGAAATGATTGGCTCTATTTTCAGCAAACAAATTGGGCTGAGCATTACTCAACAAGTGAATCGTTTCCTCATGCATGGTTGATAGTCACTCTGTATACAATTACCTAGTCTCCCTGCGGCGGAGATGGAGTTTGAAATAGGATCGTCCTTCATGAATCGGAATAAATTCACCATCATCACCACGCAACTGAATTTCAATCTTATCAATAGCTGATGTAAAAATGGGGTAATAATATTGGACACTTCATACGACACCATTTCCCCCAAACGTTGTTTCTCTTCAATGGGATGAATTTTCAAGATTTGTTCACGCTGTCCTCCCACAATACTTTCCGCCACAATATCACAATAGACGATAATGTTGAAGAAATTGGGAGTCATGCTGAGGGAAGAGAGTGTTTTCATCTGTGTATTGGGTCCATAATAGGATTGGGGTAGACCTATACGATAACTCAACGCTTCTCCAAAATCAATAAAGGCATTTTCCGCGGTTTTCACCGTCAAATAATGTTCTTTCGAGAGAGAGAGAGGGATAAATCAGTCCACGCCTGTAAATTCACCTGGAGTTTGGAAAAGAGTCCTTCCAAGGTATAACTCCCTTTGGGAATGAGGACACGATGAAACGAGGTAGAAATGTCCAGGGTGGGGTTGATGTAACCTTGCTGAATCGTGCATCATAGATTTGCAACGGTTTCATGGTCTTGCTATAGAGATGAAGAAAAGGGCGAGGTGTGGGATGTGTATTCACCATAACCGATTGAATATCTTGTTTTCCCACATCCACTTCCAACACCATACCATCCACTAGATAAAACATGTCTTCTTGCCAGCGTTCCACCATGGTCGTCATGAGCCCTTGCATATCATCACTGAACCATCCAATAAAGGAAGTCAATCTATCTTTGCAGACTTTCAGGTTGGTTCCTTCTTGATACGCTACAGGGAGTGAATACAATTTCTTATCAGAGAGTCTATCTCCAAACAAGTAGGATTGTAAACACGTATTGGCCAACAGATCTTTCGATTCGTAAGCACAAGGGAAATAGGATTTCTGAAACAAGATATCCAATTCCTTCCCTTTCCATGGGAAGATGGTGTCGAGGGTGTGGTTCCATCCTTTGGCATAATCAAAGGTATATTCCGGTAAACCATAGATGTGTAATGTCATCCCATGGGTGACATGTTTTGGACGTTGTTGATACCGACGGTAACTTGCAGAACAATGTTCCGGCGTTTCCGAGTGTATACAGGTTTGTTCATGATAGGTGAACATACCATATTCATGACTATGATTCAACACATGTTGCCAGAGTTATGGGGGATTGATTTTCAACAAATACCCTTCCAAGATTTTAAAGTGAAGCACGTGAAAGACACCCACTGTTGTATACGTCACCCACACCATATCAGGCAGGGGGATGGCTTGATTGAAAGCTTGCACAAATGATTGTAGGGTATAGTATTTCGTGGGTAAATTGAATCGTAATGGACTAGGGAGATGAGATAGGGTATGAAAAATCTCAAAATAGTCGCCATGCTTGATGTTGAGAATATTGGGATGCTTCCTATCCTCGGTCTTATACTGTTGTGTCGGTTTTCCGTTTCGAAGCAAGACATGGGTCCCATTCAATGCATAGGGGACACTCTTCTTTTCAATGAGAGCATCCAATTACATGGTTTGTTTCTGAAGGATAAAGGAGGGAACATGAATCGTGCTGAGGGGAAATTCCAAGATCCATTCGTCCCACACGTAGGTAGTCACTTGCTCTGCTTTGAAAATCTCATAGGCTTTAGATTGCCGGTCCATCTTGATTTCCATATCCTCCGTGCAATCGATGGTCAGTTCATAATGATAGGACATGGATGTGATTGTCCATGTCATGGGGGCGGGGAAGATGGTATTCAAATAGGTTTCCAACGAATAATAACCTGTGGGGACGATAGAACTCCACGTCTTATCACTCTCTAAATTCTTATAATAAAACGATTCAGGTCTAGACACATAAAATAACAGTTTGTTCTCCTTGGATAATTGACAAAGATCCGTTTTCAACACAGTCACTTCTTCATTCACCCTATCTCGTTCACGAACGATCTCGTCAAGATTATCAGTTCCTGCAGTGGGTTTGAATTCTTTCACCAAGTTTCTGAACTTTGTCAAACGTTCCTGTTTCACTTCAAAATCATGGAGAATATTCCCATACATCTCCATCAAATCCACCAAACTATGATAGGCAAATACATTATAAGTGTTGTAGATATGATACTTTTCCGCAGGTGTGAAGGGAAGTGCATGTTGTCCCGTTTCATGCTGCATATCCGCACAACTGGCCAATACATTTTCTTTCCCATCTTTAGGATGGGAATGAACTAAATGATGAATGATGGGCCATTTTGTGGCTTGTTCCTTTTGAATCGATTTTCGAAAATTTTTCAATAAGACAGTATCAAACAATCGCTTCTTGGCTCCGAATCGTTTAGAGACTAAAACACCTTCCATCTTGTGTTAACGTAGGATTCGCATCATGTTGCGTAACTTTGCATTCATTGTGTTGATATAGGTATGCAAGAAACGGGTGGTGACTAAATCAAGACGGGTGGGGGAGCATCGGCTATATTGATGGTAGGATCGATCTTGTGTAACTGTGTATCAATCTTGTCATACAATTGATCAATACGGTTTCTGAACCATGGCAAATGTTTTTTCTTGGGATGTTGATAATCCTTTGCACGATCTTTTGGGGAGAGTGGATTTAGGAACTCCACTGGGAAAATAAATTGATTTTTCATGGTGCGTGTTGGTAAAACAAACCATTTTTTAGAGG
This sequence comes from Prostheceraeus crozeri, assembly GCA_907163375.1. Classification (NCBI taxonomy): domain Eukaryota; kingdom Metazoa; phylum Platyhelminthes; order Polycladida; family Euryleptidae; genus Prostheceraeus; species Prostheceraeus crozeri. Next base: position 576,423 of record CAJQUW010008996.1, on the reverse strand, counting down.
CCAAATGTTGCAATCGGAAAAAGGTGTGTTGATACATTCTCACTGCTTTCATCAACTCTCTCAGTTTAGGAAGACGGGTCTGAAGATTTTGAAACAGGCCTATATACCCTCTGGGAATAGGAGGTGCCTTTGCATTGCGTTTGAGAGAGCTCACAAAGGTATCCGTCCACATCCACACAGCACGTGTCGTATCATCACTCAGGGGTTGTATATCCCTATAGGTAACTGGGGGAGCAATGTAAACATTGGCTATTTTCTGCAATTCGGATATAATCCCATAATCCATAGCAGACAATGTAAAATTGGAAGCATGCTTCACATGAAAGGACAAACTGTTGGACGAATTAAACAATAATTTCCCCACACCAAACCATTCTAATTGTTTGAATAAATTGAGCACTGAGATTTCATTTCCCAACATTCTTTCAATCCCATATTTGGCAAAATGACAGCGGTGTAAGGGAATCACACTGAACCAATAGTCATGGGCAGGATATTTCCTTAAGTCACATTCCTTTCGATGAATGGAGAGACGTGTATGGATCCGAATGACATCCTTCAACGATAAATGATAAACACATTTGTCCAATAAGAGTGAGGCCGCCAAATGAGGGGAAAACACAAGGACGTAATGAAATGCGGAGAATTCCTTGATTTGAAACAGGGAAAATGGGGCAATGTCAATCACATAGACATCTGCTTCCTCTATACCATTGCATCCATAATACAAGTAGGATGGATGTGTCGTGACAGTCATCATGTTGGAAATGGTACGACGTGTATATAATTCCAACGCTGTGATAATGGGTACTCTTTTCACTTCCTCATCGGATTCAAAAATGGTGTGACGACGGACCACATTGGTTTCTTCCATCGTATAATAAGGCAAATAGGTCTTCAAATCTTTCGTATCATACATTTTCCCCACGGTAATATAACAATCTTCGGGAATCGTATCCGCATTATTCACATACCCAAAGTCTTTCAAGCCTACTTCCCATGTTTCTCCTTTAGGAATAAAAAGTGGATTTTCCAGTCGTGTAAAGAAATGATTGGCTTTATTGTCATACAAATGGGGTTGAGTATTGCTCAACAAGTACACATGTTGTTCCTCATGCAGTTCCTGCATGATTACAAAATCAATAGCGGCGTACATTACCTAGAGGTTCTAAGTCTGTCACCCATGAGTTCATCGAGGCCGGATAACCTTGCCAGTGCACAAACTATTCTGTACGTCCATTCCGACGTCGGGTCTTGAGCACTTTGTCCACTTGATATATTTCTTCCTCCCGATGAATCACTTGTAATTCCTGAGCATAAATTGATCTCTTCTCCACTGAAGTCTTTGATCTTGTACATTTTGGTACCATGGGGGTTCTTGAGAATGTTGCAGACAATGAACTCTTCCGTCGACCAATTCGCTTCATACCCCCGTCCAAACGTTCCTTTATCACGTGAAATACGTACACGTGCTCCCACAGGGATAGACTTCCCCGGTACTGCAAACTTCCCATAGTTTCGTCGGAGACGTTTCGCATTGATTCGTTTCACTTCCTCGGTATTGGAGGCATTCACATCCATCGGGGTGAAACCTGTCGATGAATGGGTGCTGTGATTGTATGCATACATGACATCTGCGATATAATCCACCCAATTCTTGTTATTGGTGGCTGTAAAGATACGTTCCAATTTATTCTTGACAGTACGGTTCAATCATTCGACATGGGCACATTTATAGGGACTGTAGATGGAAAACAATTCAATAGCGTGCTTGTCCAAGACGTCTTTCACCGGTCGGTTATAAAATTCGCGTCCTTGATCCGTTTGTAGTCGTTGCGGGGTGGGAATGGTTGCGAAAATGGCTTCTAAAACCCCCGACACTTCTTTGGCACTCTTGGTCTTGAGAGGGAATGCCCAGGCTGTGCGTGTAAAGATGTCCATCACCATGAGAATATACTTGTAGCCACGATTATGCTGTGCATACGTTTGATAATCGACAATATCCGCTTGAAATTGAATTTGCGGACCACGTACACGATGCGGGTGCAAGGGCTTGATACGATGCAATCGAGATTTGTGAAGGGTGTAGGTCGGTTGACGCATTAACCATTGTCTGACTTTTGTTTTTGAATAATGTGAAGCAGCAGCAAGTGCATTGACGCTTCCGTAGCCAGCGGGATGTTTGGGATTGTAATAAATCTTCTGCAAAACTTCCTCCATCGACGCAATCTGCTTGGAATTGACGTGGGGGTTGAAGATATGCGGTATTGCCGTTGGAACAACAATTAAAGCTCGCCGTGATGGTGTACTGTGTCTCTGCGCTGTCGTCTGCGTTGCCTTGGCCGCAACAACGTCCAAAGATACTCGATAAGAATGAGGAGGCAATTGGCGCGGCTGCCGTTGCCATTACTTGAATGGTGAGCCATAGGATCCCAATTCAAGAACCCTTTTTTTACTTAAACGAGTATTGATAGATGATTTCAATGGAGAACGCTTCGTCTTGGGAGATGTGACAACAGAAGGTTTGACGACTTTCCCTGTAGATCTCTTGAGGACGGGTGGATCTGCGACGTGAGTGAGCGGAGGTTTTGCGACGTGAGTGAGCAGAGGTTTTGTTGTTTTTTCCATTCGCTTCCCACTATCATCGTCCAAATTGAAAAATTGGCGACGATATTTATCGAACAAATACATACGGGCGTTCCATGCAGCGATATTATTGGCGGTAGGACGGTGACGAACAATATCTCGTGCAATACGGTCAAGATGGGCTTGTTGAGGATTCATCATCATGTTTCTCACCATCTGATCTTCCGCTTGACGTTGCAACATGGTCGACATCAGTTTGGTAGTGTCACCACCACCACCCATTTGCTGTCCGCCACCGGTGTGCTCATTCATTTCAGATTTGGGAACCACCACTAATTCACTAAAGTCCCTTTTCGTTTATTGGGACTTTTGCTTAACTTAAACACAATCATAGGTGGATTAAATAAGTTGGTGCGAAATCGGTACTCAAACGGACAATTTGTAGTGAAATCAATAGAGAGATAGGCATAATTCCCATATTTTTGAACCAATGTCGTTAAAATATCATGCACTACGCTCATATTGCCTTTCGGGAGCATTTTCCCCATGAATTGAGCCAATTGTTGTTGATTTCTCGGATTATTGAACGCGACCAAATAATGGACATTGCCATTACGCATACGTTGTTCTTTATCACTATGCAAATACTGTGTGATTTGCACTGCGAAAAACCGTTTATGATGAGATCCTCTTAAAAATAATCCCGTAACAGTTTCATTGTTTTGAGATTTCTGTTGTAAATCATCGAGAATAATTAAATCATTTTCTTGCAATTGATCAAAATCATCTTGGGTAGGGACACCCATTTTCAATATCACATCTTGTAAATCTTTATGAAATGGACTTTCTATCCCATAATACAACCAGACTTTACGAATGGGCTTTTTAAATAAAGTATGACGATTCTTGATCATATTCGCCGCAAACGTGGACTTTCCCGATTTACTAGGACCCGAGACAATCATGGATGAGTCATTCTCTAAACGGAAATCCATCTTGTCGAATCATAAAAGTCAGACATATATTCCAGTCATCATGTATTAAACATAACTTAAAATTGTTTCCAGAACAAAGAATCATTTCCAGAATAAAGAAGAGGTGGTGTAAAACGTCCATGTGTACATTTCTTAAAGAGTGAGTTTTCAAGAGCAGTCACCATTTCACTCATCAATGTCCTTTCCATGTCATTGGTAAGAGGATTCATATTGTACCGTGCAAATGCTTCCTTCAACATATTGGGAAAGGCGCGACGATGGATTTCGTAGGCACTACGCACAATGAAATAATGTTCAATATAGTTCAACACAGACCACTTCTCATTGACACACTGTCCTGCTTTGTACCATGAGGAGGACACATACCACTGACTCTCCTGTTTGTGTTCCACCATATCCTTGATGTCGTTGAAGTTAGCACCAACTTCAACACCAACTTTTTGAATAGAGTTTGTGCAGAATAGGAAACCACATGTTTAGGTACTACTGATAACGCAGAGTTTGTACAGCCAAAATGTTTTCCAAAATTCGAACTCCTTCACCTTCAAAATTCAAATTTAAATTCGAAAATTTGGTGCAAGTATTGGTGATACCTGGTTAGCGAGTTTGTACAGCATTCCGATGGAAAAATTTAGATACAAGAGCAAAAACCTGAGTTTGTACAGCAACTTCCAGCACTTTCCTTACACGAACAACCGGAAAAAACTGCCAAAACCCGATTTTTTCAAGAAATGATCAGATTTTCCAGAAAAGTTCTTGGTGCTACATGGAAAATGAGTTTGTACAGTGCTCTAACCGGTGGAATAGTGTTCTACTAATCCAGTCTGAGTTTGAACACACACTTCTCCGACACTCCAGCACTCCTACGACCGGTAGATACCGGTTATTGTACAGTAGCTACAAGAATACTGCCCATTTTTGAACAAATCAATTGGTGCTACATGGAAAATGAGTTTGTACATTGCTCTAACCGGTGGAATAGTGTTCTACTAATCCAGTCTGAGTTTGAACACACACTTCTCCGACACTCCAGCACTCCTACGACCGGTAGATACCGGTTATTGTACAGTAACTACAAGAATACTGCCCATTTATGAACAAATCAATTGGTGCTACATGGAAAATGAGTTTGTACAGTGCTCTAACCGGTGGAATAGTGTTCTACTAATCCAGTCTGAGTTTGAACACACACTTCTCCGACACTCCAGCACTCCTACGACCGGTAAGTACCGGTTATTGTACAGTAACTACAAGAATACTGCCCATTTATGAACATATCAATTAGTGCTACATGGAAAATGAGTTTGTACAGTGCTCTAACCGGTGGAATAGTGTTCTACTAATCCAGTCTGAGTTTGAACACACTCTTCTCCGACACTCCAGCACTCCTACGACCGGTAAATACCGGTTATTGTACAGTAACTACATCATCGATGCGATGGTTTTGTTTCAAAATTCAATTGTCGGTTGAATCGCTATCTTCCACCAGTAAAACGAGTTGAAACAATATTTTGTTTCAAGAAGTGTTATTGTCCATCAAAATATGAACTCTGCTGAGAATGGTGCACAAAACTCTGGAAAAAGCCCGAGTGCGTCATAAAGGTCACGGGTGGAAAGCTTGATGTAGGCGGTACTCCAAAAATCAATAGCTGCACCAAATTTAAATGTTGACATGGGAGAAGGACGACAGATGAATATGGAGTTCTCAATTTTTACATACTCTATTACTGTACAGTAGGAAGCACAGCATAGAAAGGTCAGATAGGATAAAAATGACTTGCGACATTTATGCAATGAAGACCGAATATCTTAGATACGATAATGATCGGACAGTCCGAAGCGCATATAGAAAAACAACTACAAGGCATAGAAAAGAGGAACATCGCTGAAAATGCCTGTACTAAGTTGTGTCAACCAATTGTAGTCAAAACAATTACAAATGCACTTAAAAATCACCGCAAAAAACAGCAATCTTGATGATTAGTGTTGCTTGTATTTCATCACTAATATCGGGAAAACAATCGAAGGTATAATAAATGTAACAACTGGATATACTTGTCCATAGTCTAGCTGATAGGACGAAACAATGGAAACCGTAGAATACAAAGGGAAAAGGTCTGTCTGCGTGAATTTAAGGTACCGCGGTTAGGTATAAGTAAAATCCGAAAAACAATCAAAGGTATTGTTAAGAAGACCGATTGCAGACATAATGTCGTATATTTCATTAACACAGCATTACGCTAAAATCGAGACCATCACTCACCACACAAAGGTCTGAACAGCAGTTCGCGATCATGTGCATAGCTGAAACACAGTGAATCTCAAGTGTCATGGAAATCTCACGTAACAGGTATAAAAGTAAGAATTGTACAGGCTTGCGTATAGTGTATACGATGAACCTTAAATGACCAAAAATGTGACCAAGCGATAAAGTTTTTAAAATACAAAAGGAAATGTTCGGGATAAGATCAATTACAACAAATTTCATGAATGCTCATGACAAGCGGAATAAAGTAGTGGTCAAAATATTTCAATTTCGTGTTCACACTCAAAAAATGTTGAAGACTTATCGCTCAAACATGAGAGCAGGGGAGTCATAATCGTAGTTGTTGAACAGAAGCTCTCTGTAATCAGTCACGCATGTTCAGATACACTACATGCTCACTAAGTTGATAATTTGAATAATTTCAAATGAAAGAATGTGATCACCAGATGTCTTAACGAGCGGTGTAGAAGGCAACCTACTGATTTTCAAGTTATGTCGTACAACCCGAAGTATAGCTCCTTCAAATGAAATATGCGTTACATTGCAATAACCGCAATGTAGGTTATAAACCTTGTATGTAGGTTCAACCCAACTGATAGAAATAGGAACTTGATTTTCTGAACCTTAACTGATGATGTTAATCACCGGATGTATCAAAAATTGTATCACAGTCAGGCAGGCTAGTTAGGCTCTCAGTTCAGTAGCCATAAAATGTTGACATATAAAACTTACGGGATATATTCATTGCTAATCTCATTTTTGTTGATTTGTTCATCGTCAAATATTTGAACAATTAGATCTTTTCATGTGCTAATACTAATTAAATGATGCTGTATAAATGAGCGTAAACCTAACAAACTTACATATTACTTCATTTTCCTATGTGAAAGTTTGTAATTCTATGTGCCATTTAAACATAAACAGCCGCGAATAGATTAAGAAATACAAATACACGCAATTCGCTGCAAAAGATGGAATTTCGACCTTCAGTCATCCGCCAAATTTTTAAATCAACATGTGATAGTTAAGTGACCTTGATCGTTGATTGTAGATGAAAATATTGAACATGCAGTGTATAAATATATTGCAGGATTATAATTACGATAGGCTGGCTTGGGGAAATGCAACATTAGGTAAATGCGATTAGGTTGTAGCCCAAACCAATAGCTCATAGCCAAGAAACCGTTCAGTTTGCATCCATATGTGCCTGCATATAGCCAATCTCTTAGATTGGCAAACTATTGCCAATTGGGCCTTATTTGCTTTACTCTTCAACAAATTTTGTTTGCTTTCAAGAGAAGCAAGCTGGAATTAAAAATGGGCGACCTTTTATATCACAGTAAGATGTAAAGTTCATCCACACGAAATAGCGGATTCGATCGAATACCTCTTCATTATTTACGTAGCCCGATCGATTTTGGTAGTGAAAACCAGGTCCGGGGTAAATGCGACAAGGCCCATCGAGATAGGTGCGACAACGTGCAAAATTTTGATTTTTGTCGCTTAAGTTTTTGATACACTCCTGCATGTGTCAATAAAATCGTCACCAACATATTTTGAAATCATAGATGTCTCAAACGACAATAGGGTGCAATGCTCAAGATCCAAGCTTGTTTCGAGTTCATGGATTTCGATCGATTAATAACAGCTAGATGCCATTTCAAGTCAATCAAACGAAAGGATCTACGTCCAGAAAGAACGAGAAACCTTTACGATATTTAGGCCTAATTCTGATATTCTTTTCTCTAATGCGCTCGCATATTTCTAAAATAGGCTAATTCTGTTTTTGAACGTATATCAGTTGTAGCATTTCATGCATGTATCCTATTTAAAAATAGGCCTATTCAGCTTCAAAATACGCTTACATACTATAAACACTGCCCATTTTTATCTCACATAAACATAAATCTACACTAGGTGACATGCCACGCGTTATTCAGGCGCAATTACGGAACACCCCAAACATCCGTGGTTAAGGACATTCTATTCTTCTACCCGCGTATATATGCGCTGCACTAAGAGTCAGAAATCACTTGATCTGATGCTGTTAAAACATGGGAAATGTTTATTAATAAGCGCGGTCGAGCTTTTACAGTTTATGCGTCGTCTATGGTTGTCTGCGCTGCCACTTGAACCACTAAGATGAACCGCTAAGCATGTTCTGTCTTCCCTGAGCATGAAATTGAGGTCCTATCACATTGTTTAGCCTCTGATACATGCAGACACATGAGACGCAAAGTATATATAATAGGACTGCCAACTATACTTACTTATATAACTTATATTGCAGCAATATCCCGCATAGTCACGAATGTTTGGGGTCATGTGTAATTACACGTGATTGAGCGTGGCATGTCACCTAGTGTATCGAAATAATGATCTACATCAATTCTGCAATCACAAATAAACCAAGATCCACTTCTATATGTGAAAATGTCTATTCTAAGTAGCGATAAGGTAGCACTTAGGATTTTCTTGTAAAGATCAGTTGCTCTTTCAGATTACCAAGATAGGAGCGAAACACATCACCGTCATTTCATACTACATTTCCAACACATCATCGGAGTTTAATTCGCAAATCTATATGAAAACGTACTCAGATGCAAAAACACCAAGACCATGTCGTATTTACCCCAATCATGAGGTAAAAGAGACTTTGAAGTCACTTACTTTGACATCCAACTTAGAGAAACTTATCATTCCATGATCAAAAATGGGCAGTATTCTTGTAGTTACTGTACAATAACCGGTATTTACCGGTCGTAGGAGTGCTGGAGTGTCGGAGAAGTGTGTGTTCAAACTCAGACTGGATTAGTAGAACACTATTCCACCGGTTAGAGCACTGTACAAACTCATTTTCCATGTAGCACCAATTGATTTGTTCATAAATGGGCAGTATTCTTGTAGTTACTGTACAATAACCGGTATTTACCGGTCGTAGGAGTGCTGGAGTGTCGGAGAAGTGTGTGTTCAAACTCAGACTGGATTAGTAGAACACTCTTCCACCGGTTAGAGCACTGTACAAACTCATTTTCCATGTAGCACCAAGAACTTTTCTGGAAAATCTGATCATTTTTTGAAAAAATCGGTTTTTGGTAGTTTTTTCCGGTTGTTCGTGTAAGGAAAGTGCTGGAAGTTGCTGTACAAACTCAGGTTTTTGATCTTGTATCTAAATTTTTCCATCGGAATGCTGTACAAACTCGCTAACCAGGTATCACCAATACTTGCACCAAATTTTCGAATTTAAATTTGAATTTTGAAGGTGAAGGAGTTCGAATTTTGGAAAACTTTTTGGCTGTACAAACTCTGCGTCATCATTATTACCTAAACATGTGGTTTCCTATTCTGGACAAACTCTATTCAAAAAGTTGGTGTTGAAGTTGGTGCTAACTTCAACGACATATATCCTTGAACATTTCGAGGAATCGATTCATCCATTTCTCGGCTTGTGTTTGATCACCGTCAAAGATATGCAGCGCGTGTGACTCTTCCGGGATGCGAATGTACACGCTGAGTGCTTGCGCCTTGGGATAATCCGTCCGCATCATCCTCCAATCCTCCTCCTCAGTGGGTTGAGCACTCCACCTCTGAGAAATCATGCTTGTCATCTCATCCTCCTTTTGTTTCATAAGTACATAGCTGTCCTCTGATTGGGATAGATGATCAAGATCATCTATAAAGTGTTTGAGTTCCTCCCAATTAATGTCATGTTTAGGTTGCACCATGTGTATCAGATTAAATAAACCACTGGAGTGAATGTGTGCCACCTTTGTCTTCTTCTTCTTCTTTTCCTCCACCGCTGTGTTCTGACCTTCCTCCGCCTGTTTGATACGGACTTGGACTTGATCCACAGTAAAACACAGTTTCAGAGTCTTTGTCTGTGGATTATTGTACATGCCTGTGACGCGGAAGATGGTATTTGCTTGAAGGAAGGTATTCTCCTTGAGATTGGAAATCTCAATCCAATATTGGCCAAACTATACTTCTTGTTCTTTCCATTCTCTTTCATCAGGAAGATGGGCGTGTCCTGCTTCAGCTTCATTAAGACACTGTCGTAGGCCGATTTCTTGTGTACATAACCGAGACAGGAGATGAGGTTGTAGGCAGATTCGGGTTGGACTTGTTTGTAGAGGGATTGTATCGCATCTTCCAACGTCTCCACATCGCGTGAGACTGCTTCAGAAATGGTGAAGAGGGAGGCGATTTGATCGGAACCGTACCCAGCGTTATTGTACGTTTGTGCACGCCATCCATAAAATCCCGTGGCAAACACGAGTTTTGAGATGTCTCGTCGTGATTGCCAATCCATCGCATCCATCGTCGCATTCTCTCCGCGAATGGGATAATATCCAGTGATACCCCATTTCTTGCCCAATACCAGACGTGTGATGGGCAGAGGCTCCAACTGTGTATGTGCCTTGGTAAGGTAGTTTTTCTCAGCTTTCCCATTCGTATGGAAATAGGGCTCCGTCGCTTCAACAAAGACTGGCTTCGATGTCGGTGTATCTGACGAATACGTGACTTTCACCTTCTTCGCGAGAGGAGCTTCCAACGTGTGCGTACGTTTACCCATGACTGAATGAAAATAATTGAAATGGCTCAGTTTATATAGAGTTGAGCGTGGGAAAATTTCTTCTCATTGGTTGACACCCACGCATACAAGTGCTCTGATTGGTGCTCCGTCAAATTCACGATGAATCATTCATTTTTGGTGGTGTACGGGACTTGTCCCTTTTTGTAGGTCAAATTCGCGAGATAACGCTTGATTTCATGGGAATTTGCTGAGTCATTTTACGATAACATCGGTCGATTTGAAGTGGAAAAGTACCTCAGAATTCTCGATAAAACACCTGATTTTACGAGGATTTGTAACAGAGTGTGTTCTTCAAAGTCACAGTGAATCGATTGATATCATGGGAAAATAACACATCAAATCCGTAGTATTTTTAACGATGTCATGGGAAAATCATCCTTTAAATCTTCGGTACATCGTTTAATTTCATAGGAATTTTACTGTGTGAAAGTGACTTATTCACAATCTTCGGTAAATCGTTCGATTTCATGGGAATTTCATTGTGCGGTTTGGTGGGATTGAGTATAGGTGTTTTGGACTTATCATAGTTGACTACTTCCACATCTAGTAAGGGTTTTCTACTATCTTTACGTTTTTTGATATCTTTCATCATTTTTCGACCAGATAAGAGGGTAACCAAAATGAATATGACGAGTGCAAAGAATTGTGATAGGGCTTCTTTGAATGAACCAATGAGTGAACATTTTAAATCTCCTCCGTTGGCTGTTGAAAGTGTGTTCACTATGGATTGAACAGTGTCCATGATGATATTGTTGATGACGTGGGTATGGTTTACTTAGTGTTTGGAGCCGATCGATGCATGTAAGGCTTGTTTGAAAGCTGCTGGATTGTCGTGATATGCCATGGCATAGGCTTGTGCGAAGGGAGTTTGTTTCTTGTTAAATTTCCGTTTTTGGCCCAAGTATTTGCGAGTTTGAGGGGTGGTTTCACAAATTTGCGGAGAATTCCTTTGTAAGATTGAATAAACTCGTGCTGTAAAGGTGTTAATTTCCCTGGATTCTCTCGCATTCTGCTCATGAGTGCTTGCATATCCTTGACATATTCCTCAGGCAATTGATCGACATGGCGGTTAATTTTCTTTTTCGAACATCCTATCCCTGAACTTGGGGATTTCAGTACATTGGTAAAGTCCTGACGTCGACTTGAACATGATTCACACTGACACGTCATTCTTGTATATCATCCTCTATCCCACATAACTTAGTTTACATGGCGTTCACCAAATTCATGCAGCGTGCGTGGACGTCTGCATTTTGGTTGGTTGAGTGGGCAATAAACTCTTCATTTTGAGTCAACAAGTCACGCATGCTTTCCAATGTCTCATCCAAATAGTCTCCATTGCCATCTGTACGATTGGGTTCATGAATGCGTTGATTAAATGATCTTCCAACACGTGCAAGATGCGTTTGCGAGCATTTAAATGACGTTCATGAAGACGAATAGAATCGTTCAACAGTTGAACAATGGCACTGTTTTTCAAATTGTTCAGTTGAATAATGTACTCGTGGGAGTTGTCAATGACAGGTGAATTGACTGGGTAAAACATTCTTTCCTCCACGGGGTGTGCGTCCATGGGTTGTTGAGGGGTTCCTACCCCCATCGAGTGTTGTTGGAGAGGGGTTCCCACTCCTCTTGATTCTTGTTGATCATACTCTGGATTTCCCACTGTGTTCGACATGGTTTGGACATAACTGTTGTGATCATTGACAGGACCTGGGTAGTTATCAAATGTCACATGACTTAGTGTAGGTTGAATATTCTCTAAAAATATAGGACTCATATCAATCTCATTAGCAGCCATGGCCAAAACATCTGGCGGCAATTGATTCAATTTTTCTTGTATTTGATGGACCGTATGGGTGGGATCAGGGGGAGCATCCACTGTTGCTCGATCTTCAACCATACTTTTCACTACAGCTTGCAGCATAGTGTGAGAATTATCAGGTGTTGCTTGACGTGTTGTTAAGGAGCGATGATCAACTGGAGAGGGTCGAATTAATGCTTCTAGACTATCATCTGCATCCAAATCTGTATTCATAGGTTGAGGGGGTCGCAAGGGGGTTGTACGTCGTGAGGTGGGTGATAATTGTCGATCTTATCCTGTCAACGTGGATGTCACATTCAAAGAGGATCTCGGAACATGCTGTTGAATAATATATTTGAGTTTACTAGCATTTTCTCCCTCCATTCGCTCGTTTAAAATATGGGTATGTTGACGCGCAAATTGTTGAGCTGTCTTCTTATCAACCGTTCCATCGAGTGTTTCCCCGCATAGACATGCATAGATGAACTCTTGACTTGCTTTTATCTCTTCTTTTGTTTTATATTTTAGATGGTGTGAATTATAAATATGCCTTCTCTGACGATCTTTTTGATAAGGCCATTTACAGACAGGACATAGGGTTATTCTCAATTTTCGCAACGTCTGTTTCTCTTCACTTTCACGCGTTCCTCCCTTCATGGTTGATTTTTTGTTATGTGTTCCTGTGCATGCTTAAATACATTCGTTGGCCATTGAAACAAAACACTGAAATGAGCACAGATACGACTCAATGTCTCTTTGATATAAATAAGACTTGTTTCTGAAATCACACGTTTATTATACAGCTCTTGTAAATATTTCAAATGTTTATCATTCATAAACCTCCATAGTGTTCCCTCATACAAAACATCATCCTCAAAAATAGCCATGAGTAAATACACACGTCCCAAGATGGAATAGTGGTCATTCAGTACCAATTGATTCAAATAGACTGTGGACGTGTCGGTAAACTCTTCTAATTTGGGGATATCATTGCCTCGGATGCGTTCATCGAACCAAAAATCAATAAGGATCTTCATCCGCGCTTGGTGCGAAGGAGATGTCGAACTTTCTGTGGGCGTGATGTCCATCTTCCACGTTGTCGTCTTTTTCGAGGGCGTCTTTTCCGAATAGGGCGATGTCGTCTTTTTCGATAATAGGGCAGGAGTAACATGATCTTATTTGAGAGAGCATGAGGATCCATAACTTAAATAGTCACTCATAGCGGTGAGTATGCGTACAATCTCTCTCAGAAGAAAAAGGAGTACAAGTAGCATGTTTTTCCAAATCTATCAACCCCAATAGCAGAATACTTATAATATTGAAAAGCAACATGATTCATACAACGACATTCTTTATTCATACTTAGTCTGTGTCGCTTACATATTCTTCTTCTGATGTCCATCCAACAGATATATATTCAAAATTAAACGTTATACAATAGACACCAAGAATCTCATTGTTAACACTGTCCATAAATTCATAGTCCCATACGTTCTTCAGTGAGGATAAATAGTCATCCACTTCTTGGATGTCACTTTCATAATAACGTTCACTGGCACCCATCAATGGTGGAGATCCATTTCTTTTGTATTCATAAATCGTGAATGTATCCATGGAGAGTTCACATTCAGGCTTCACTTTGATCTTCTCCTTCACATATGGAATCACTTTCTCCAACATCGCGTGCGGTTGACATGTCGATTTCGGGTAAATAAAGAGCTGATTTGGGTAGGTGCACACGTGAAAGTCTTCCATCACCCATGTGTCTTCCAACATGTATGTGTCTTGATCGTTTCTCCATTTTTACCTAGTTCTCCAATCGATATGTGCTCCAAACATGGAATGGGGCACACCCAATGCTCGGAGCAGGGGATGGGGTATTTGCAAAACTATAAAGCCAAGTCGAAAATGTTCCACCTTCATAACACTCGTGAACATACAAGAAGATGGTCGATCTCAGCGGATTAAGGGTTCGGAACGCGTCGGAAGAAGAGGTGATTGTGATCCCAGACACTCCATCACCGACCCCACGAAGCCCAAGTCCATTACCTTCCTCACCGGAGAGTCCTAGCTCTTCGACCAGTGATGAAGATGATGAATTTCCAACGGACCTCCCCTCGAACTGGGGCTCCATTCCCGATCCGGACGGACCGTATTCCCTACCTCCGACGCCACCCACCTTCGATGGACCTTATTACATCCCACCGTCACCTACATTGTCAACCTCCGTCACCGATCCCGGATCACCAAGTCTGATCGACATATATCGGGAACTTGACTTTCTAGACGACGAGAAGGAGAATATTCCCCCTAACTTCGATGACTATCTTGAACTCGTCCTTCGACCCACTCGCCGTCCCTTTCGCGAACCTCTTACTGATATGAGCAGTCGATTTAATTGTAGAAGTGAATTGGAGAATATCGACGAAGCTATCGCCAACTTGAATACAGTGGACTTTGTAATTGAAATCAGTGACTAGGATTTTTAAATGTATGTGTAATCATTCTTTCTATCTTGATTTCTTCTCAATAAACATACATGGTAAGCTGTGACTATTTTATTCAAGGGTGAAATGGGGCAATAAGATGATCATGTAAAATGTACACGTTAGAATTATTTTTAATGTTAAGAGATAGGATTCATAAAATGTACAAGTTACAATTAATTTAAATGTTGAAAATGGTTCATAAAATTGACAAGTGCCAGTCAGTATGTAGACTTTCCAAGTAAATGATCATCAAAAATAACATGTAATTGGATTAACATTTATTATAGAGATGCACTTTCTTGAGTCATTTCGCAACATGCATTATTCTTGCACAAGGTACAATGTTCGGCATAGTCTCTGAACTTACAATAATGAACAATGTAAGACTTGTGGAGTTGTCCATTGTCCACAGTGGTTGATTCATGCATCACAGTGATGTGGTCAATCTTGGTCCAGGCCCATGCAGCTTCACAGGAATCATAATTTAAATACAGCATATGCACATAAAGTCGATAGTGTAGTTCAAAGCAATAATGAAGGAGAATCTCGACCACATCTGACAGCGCACAGTGGTACCCATACTGTACCTTGGCAGCTTGAGTTTCTGTGAGTGCTTTCCCTCGGCGTAAATGTAACAGGGCTCGATGGTAAGCTTCTTTCCCTTCATACTGGGAATGATTCTTCCAGTGACATCCGCGACGTATATGTTCCTTATAGCCAAGTCTATACAGTTCACTATCTCGCATACATGAGGTGAATATATTCCAATGAGAGTCAATGCGTTGAGACCATTCGGGGAGAGAAATACTATCCATTGTCACTTTTCCAAGAGTTTTATGCTTTTCAACCAAGCTCTTTCCATCTCTGATAATCCATTCCCTACCATCAGTTCCGCGTCTCTATACTTCTCCGATACTCTTCATGGACCCAGCAATTAAAACGGTGAATAATCACACTCTCTTCTGCAGCACATTTCCCAATCACACGTGGGTTGAGACCATGAATAAATTGAGTCGCAAAAACATCACACCCCGATGTCTCATGATTGATAAAGTCATGGAAGCGCGGTGTGATTGTCACATATCCACTCGGTTTATCGTCTCTGGGCGTATAATGACACCAAATGGCAGCGACTTCCTGCATGGGATCTCCTTCCGTATCAAATACGATGAAATTGCGCACCGGCTTCTTCTGCTCCGCCCACCATTGTTGCACTTTAGGATGATCAAATGTAATGGTATAAGAACCTTGCATGAGCTCGCCCAAATGCTGAATCCGACGCATCGTGAAATGAATCTCACCTTGTGTGTCTCGACTTATATACCCGTCCCTAGGGTGGTGTACAACATGATTGGTTTAGCGATGATGATGTCTCCTTCGACGTTTTCCTCATGACATTTTATTCGCTATAGCACTTACGCCTGCGGCACCAGTTGCACCCGCTGCTCCCAACGCTGCAGCTTTCCCTGCGGCAATAAGTGCAGGGATGAGGGGGGCTAAAAATGGGAGGATACCTCCTCTTTGTTTACGACTCTCGCGGTAGATTCCACCTTTTTGTCTACGACTACCACGGTAAATACCTCCTTTCTGACCTCCGCCTTTTTTACGACGGCTTCCGCGATAAATACCTCCACGTTGCATGATTACCATAATAGGCTAGATGTCCCTACTTAGTTCTTCATTAATAGTTTCCCTAACGTTTTTAACTTCCCAACTTGTTTCTATTTAGATCGCGTTTCAACCGTTGCCATTCTTCCTTTATCATTTGATTATTGGATTTATAACGTGGTCGCCACGCTGCTGGCAACAACGTATTGCCCAAATGACGTCGAATCAATTCGCCTTTATGTCTCTGAAGAGCTTCACGCCCTCTACGATGCATTTGAGATTTTGTATACCGTTTCACATGTCTTGCAATTCCCCCTCTCTGACGTCGTTTACGGCGTGTCATGATTAATGCTTACGCTTCCCAATCATAACTTAGTCACAAAAAATAGTAGATTGATCACTACATTTATTCATCATCATCCAAATCCACATTATACGTGAACCAATTCAATTGGTTCTTAAAAACAATGGGTTTCAGAGGTCTCCCTCGTTTCTTACTAAAGTCAAATGAATATTTGCGTGGGTCCCGATTTCTATTCTCTGGTCGAAGCGATGCTTGGGGGACACTATTCACTTCCTTGGACGGATTTGTTTGACTCTCATATATCCGTTTCAACTTTTCACGCTGACTTCTCGATATCTTTTTGCCCATATGCTCCTTATGCAACGAGAAAAATTGACGGACCTTCTCTTCCTCCACGTCACGGTGCATCATCTCACCACAGACACATATATAGACAAAGTTGTCACGTGCCTCATTCGTCTTGCCCTTGCACCACGTCGGATCGCTTCGACGCACCTCCTAATGATGTTTGCGAACATGCTCCTATAAGAAGAATGCTTGGTACATGTTATGACACCAGGGACAGCGTGCCAACTTCACTTTTGACAAGTCGTACGGATATGAATTCGTACTCTCCGACTCCACTGGGCGATTCGGGTCCAAGGGTTCGGTGGGCATATACATGCTCAAATAAGGACATAAATGTTCATCCCATTCATTCTCCTCCTCCTGAATCTTCTCATCACAGTACCTGCACCGACCCACACATGGATGTTTATGGTAAGCTTCCATATTATAGTCTTGTTTGCAAAGCATGCAGGTGAACTCATTCTCCTTGTCGCCCCAGTAACTCATTTCCAGAAAGCACCAATGATCGGTATCGGTAGTCCACCATTTCCCACAACGATCACAATACTCCTTCCCTGTCTCCTTGCGTTCATGACTGATGCATTGTGAAAACAGTCGGAAGCGCTTATTGCAAAAGTCGCACTCATAATAGGGTTGAGGGCGGGGACGGACTGTGATTCGCCTCTTCTTTGTTGGTGGCTCCATCATATCGTTGTTCAGATAATGTATCTTACGTAAACAATGAACCAAACCCAATGTCAATCTGAATATACAAGATTCCTCCAAAATAACGACACTCCAGTAGAGAACGTAATTTCTTCTGCAACGAATCAATCAGTTCTTCCACATCCCAATCGTCACCAATGTTTAAATAACGATAGGACACGTCCAGCGCACCTTTGGGGAACTTTGCAGATGTTCGAATATCAAACAAGAAGCGTGGTCCATACAGTATTACATTCAGCAACTGGATACGAAGCTCTGCAATAATCTTCTCTAACGACACAATCTTCTCCTTTGTCGGAATAATATACAATGTATTACAGTCTCGTTCCACAATAAAGTCTTTCGATGAATAAGGTGTATAGGATATCTCCTCCTTGGGATGACACGTCTCAGCCAGAGGGCGTAATCTACCCGTTAATGTTGTCGACATATGATTAGAATGATTTTCTCTGGGAGCGCCTTTACTTATATATCCTACCGTGACTCATCAAATGCTCCGATAGTTGTCCCGGCGCTAAGTTCTCCGATTGGTGTTCCGCTTTCTGTCCTCTTAGCACCCACGTGCGCCGATGCGTGGGCGTGTGCTCCGATGCATGTCAAGTGCTCCGATGAATGGGGCAAGGTCATGTACTTTAATGAAAATGGTGTGGAACGGGTAAAACCTTTGCTACTAACATCTATAAAAGAGAGCTCAGAAAATGTTCGTTCTTCCCGTACCTGATTTTTTATCATGCTCACATGCTTTCTTATTGAAAAATTACGATTTGCAAATTGAGATATTTTCTTTTTTTGAGCAATGCTCAGCAATAACACTAAAGGATCATAGCAGTAGCAAATTCTAGCCCTTTTCCACACACTTTGCACTTAAGTACATGTGCACTTTCATCTAAGCACACGCCCACGCATCAGAGCACGGGTTGCGAAGAGGACAGGAAACGGAGCACACGCCCACGCATCGGCGCACTTGGGGTAAGAGCACGGAGCACCAATCGGAGCACGCGGCGCCAAGCACGTGTGATGAGTCATAGCACGGTATATAAGTAAAGGCGTTGCCAGAGAAAATCATTCTCATTCTAACCATGCAGTACACGTGTGAATTCTGCTGTCAGTCCTTCTCTCGCTTTCAAGACTGTATTGCCCATGGAGCAGCGGAGACGGGTCGCAACTATTGTTGGACGTGCTGTAAATCGTATGGAGACGAACACGATTGCCGCTCGTTTAATTATGGTGATGATAATGACTTGCTGTGTCTGGATTGCGACGGAAGTTTCGACGTGGAGGCATACCATAAGCATGCGTGTGTAGGACGGTGTCGCTACTGCGATACAGTGGTGAATGCTGAAGCGGAAGGATGGGATGAACATTTGTGTCCCTACCTGTTTGAGTTCATGCAAGAGGGCGGTGCAGCTGTGGAAGAAGAACGGATCATGGACGGTCGCGGATATAATTATCGATTTACCCCTCCTCAAGCCACGAATGAATGGAAGGTATATTTAAATTCAATCTATCCGGACTTGTATAGTGTCATTGTGCAACAACACCCCCACAAGGACGTGAAAGTGTTTGTGAGTATGAGACTCAGGTTTGCCAAGATGGATATGTCGACGGGCGAAGAGGAAGTGAGAGACATCACCACACCCTCATACATTCACGAAGGCGTCCAAGCACGTAACTTTGATACATGGTTCCGTGACATGGTGTCAAAGTTTGAAGAATTTATTGAAGACTATCGAGAAGATGGATCAGGATTTGCGGTGAAGGAAGTGTTGGAGTTACTAGTTCAAACAAGTTCCTTCCCTAATTTTCGCATGGGCGCACCGATTCCTATTCACCGAGATATCAAGCTCTGCAAAGGCATATGTGTGTTTGAGTGCAACACGTATACATCACATTGTTTTCAAGACAGTGTCCTCTATGCACTGGCCTACCAAGACAATCGCATTCCTCGACGTGTTGATTCCCGCACCAAGACATCCTATAACATTTATCAGAATCGACTTCCTGCAGTGCGCAAGTTGAATTTGAACCAGTATTATCATCTAGACTTTTCCATGATGACGTCAGAGGGGTTGATGAATACACGGGATATTCAGGAGTTCGAAAAGAAGAACAATGTAATTGTTCGTATCCACGTACATGACGGTAAAGGATTTGTGAGCCAATTATACCCGATCCGTCAAGCTGTGAAGGAGAACACACGCATCGTTCATCTGGTGATGGTGACGCGGTACGATATGGAGGATCAGTATGCACATTTTCTTCCCGTGACGGATTTTCAGAAATGTGCTCGCATGTGGTATCAGAACATGAGTCAAACGCAAGTGAAATGTTTTGAAACATGTGAGTTGTGTAGTTTACGATTCAATTTCTACGAGAAGGCCGTAAAGTATGGAAAGACAAAGGACATGGCACACAAAGAACGTCTGGAGCATCAAGCGAAATGCAATGGTGGATTTTTCCGGAGGGAAACGACCACGGAAGATACGAAACCGCACGAATTTATCGACCACGGAAAAAAAACACTCAACCCCTCGCTGTGATGTACGCGGACATTGAGAGCATGATTGATTCCGTGTCCAAGAAGCATACGGCAGCGTATGTGGGATCCTATGTGGTGTGGCATCCGGCGCTGGACAAGAAAGAATCGGTGGTGATCCATAAGGGGGACGAGTGCATTCCTGCCTTTATTACACACATCAGACAGGTGATCTGGTCTATGTTTGATCACATGAAAGCGACAAACCGTAACATGACGCTGACGGAGGATGATATGCGGGACTATGAACAGACAGCTCAATGTAACATGTGCGGATGTGATGTAAAACCCCAGAAGCAAGGTGAAAAGCAAGGTGGGCCTACGACAAAGGTGCGAGACCACGATCATATCACGGGCAAATATCTGCAAACCCTGTGCAATGCATGTAACCTGCGACGACGTCAATCCCGGAACACATTAAACATCTTGTTTCACAATTGGAAGGGATATGACAGTCACCAGGTGATTGTACAAGGGTTTACCAAGCTGGATCATAAGTATAAGATCGAGCCCATTTATGTGTCGGGAGAAAGACGTTGGGAGTGACCATCTTTATTCCCATGCCATCCAATACCCTATACAAACTCCGGTTCATCGATTCGTGTCAGTTTTTGAAAGACTCTCTGAACAATTTGTCGACGACCATCAGTGACTTTCCTCACTCGAATCACATATTGAGCAACGTCTATAGCCTGATTCTCACTGACTGCGAACTCCTGTCGTCGAACACTGCGAAGACATCATTTGATGTGAATGCTTTAGCAGTCGACTGCGAAGAACCACTGCAACCACTGCGACCACTGCGAGAAACCACTCAGTCAGTCTTGAATTTGACTGCGGAGGAGAAGTTGACTGCGTGGGCGTGAATGGTATCGCTAATACACGCATACAGGTGTGAATGAGTCACTGCGAACTTCATGTGAAATGAGGGGCACGCGTGTTTTCTATCACTGCGGCAAGAATGAAATAGTTCATTTGCGTCGCAGTCAAATCAGTGGAAGTCAAGAAAGGCAAGAATGGAATACGGCGAATTAATCGAAGCGATTGAAAACAACCCTCTGATCTATGATGACACAATAAAAGATTACCGAAATTTGACTAAAAAAGAAAATGCATGGAAGTGGGTGGCGTCCAATTTTGAAGGAGGACCCCTTTTAGGATTTCCCTTTGATATGATAGTCTCTAATTGGCGATGGGTGGTCTCATCCAAAATCGACGCTCCTTTCTTTTTCTAATTGCTCCAATAACAATACTGGCAATCGCCTTGTTTCTTTTCATGCTGTCAAGAATTTGAGACGCTCGATATTATGCTATCTGTTGTATACTGATGAGTTCCAATGTTTTCAACCAATGATTTCAACACTTGTTCATAGATGCAATTAGTTACCGCAGTAAATGCTCGCAGTCGTCGCAGTAAATTCACGCAGTCGTCGGAGTGGTTGCAGTAAATTCTCGGAGTGAACACATCGGCCGCAGTCGTCAACACCACTCACATTGAATGAGTGGTTTCACGCATTCAATTGACTGCGACCACTGAAATGATAAACCAACCTTCGCAAAGAATTCACTCAGTCTACTGCGAAAAATCTTCGTCGACCAGTGTGAATAGGCCTTATCCGAATTGCGATCACACATCTATTCGGAAAGGATTTTTTCCCTATACATATTTTGACTGCTGGGATCGTATCCACGAGACTCAATTGCCTCCGAAGGAAGCATTTTATAATGATTTGAGTGAGAAGGAGTTGGAAGAGGATGAGTATGCTGTGGCACAAAAGGCGTGGACAGAGACGGGGTGCAGCACGTTTGAAGATTATATCCACTATTATTTGACAGTGGATGTAGCCTTGCTCGCAGACATCTTCGAACACTTTCGAAGTGAAATGCGCGACGTGTCTGCATTGGACCCCATCCACTATTTCGGCACACCTGGCTTGACCTATTCATTTTTCTTTAAAAGGACAAATTGGAGAAATTGCATGACGTGGATATGTACCGCGTGTTTGAAGCAGGGATTCGTGGAGGGATGACATTTGTGAATCAGCACCGCGCGCAAGCAGAAGAAGGTACTCATCTGTTTTATATCGATGCGAACAATTTATACGGTGCGGCCAGAATGGGACCTTTGCCGAAGGATTGTTTTGCTTGGGTACGACCGGAGCTCTTGGTGGACATCAACGACGAATGGGTGAGACGATACAATGTCAATGGCACCACGGGTCATGTACTGTCCGTCGATTTGGAGTATCCCCCACACGTCCAAGATGCCACAGAAGATTTACCATTGGCTCCTTACCGCGGGACAGCGAAATGGGAGGACATGTCTCCCTATATGCAAGACCTATGGCAGGAGTTGAACGGGAACCGACCCTTTCACTCAGCCAACAAGTTAATGATGACGCACGAGAATCGCAAACAGTATGTGGTACATATCGCTGCTCTCAAGTATTATGTGGAGAAGGGCTTACATATCACCAAGGTTCATTACGGGATCTCCTTCAACCAAGAACCGTATATTCGCCCCTATGTTCAATACCATACGCAAGAACGCGCCAAGGCAACCACGAAAATGCGCCGCAATCTCCACAAGTTGATGGTGAACGCACTGTATGGCAAGACGATGGAGAATGTGCGGAAATATGGGAAGCACGAATTTGTACATTCACCGAATGTGTTTAGCAAATGGACACGTCATCTCTATTGCCAATCCTTCTTCAACATCAGCGACAAAGCCGTGGTGGTGAATGTGCGCAAGAGCAAGGTAGACTTGAACAAGCCCATTTATATCGGGCAATGCATCCTGGACAACAGCAAGATTATTATGTACAAGCTGTTTGACCAGTGGAAAGCCAACAAGACGAGCACCTCAGTGGAGCTCATTGGTGGGGACACAGACTCCTTCTTCCTCAAAGTCCGCAGCCGGTATACACGCGAAGAAGTGCTGCGTTCGTTTGACAACATCCCCAATTTTATTGATACGGAGGCGAAAGGTGTTCTCGATATCTCAAATTATCCCGTGAGTCATCCAGAGAGACGTACCGAGAATGCGAATCGTTTGGGATGTTTCAAGGATGAGTGTGTGGGGGATAGGGTGAAGGAGTTTGTATGGTTGAGTGCCAAGATGTACTCTTACATTGTCCTCAAAGGCAATGAGGAAGAAATCCACGACTGTCGCATGAAGGGAGTGTGTCAAGCAAAGAAGCGACTAGTGAAACATCAGAAATATGTGGACGCATTCGAAAAACATTCGATTACCACAGTGTCACAAACCCTCCTCCAATCCCAACACCACGTGATGAGAACGGTGACGCAAGTGAAGAAAGCCTTAAGTATCTGGGAGGACAAGCGGTGTTGGTATTTAGCCAATCAGAGCCTTCCCTACGGTAACCATCGCCTATATGAAGAAGGGTATCTACACCCCGCTCTCAAAAATGTCAAGGATCTGCAGCCGCATGGTGGAGCTCAGAGCATCCTCTGCAATACCACTGCAGACATTGTTACCGCAGCTCCCTCTGGCCACCTACCGAGCATCACGCCCTTGTCGAGTCTATTGGAAATGGAACTCTTCGGTTGCTGTACAGATTTTTCCACGGGGGTGTATCCAAATTTTGGGCAACCACTCTCTGGAAACCTACGATCGTATTTGTAAAGAGATGCGCGAATTACTCGCCCCCTACGGATTGGACGTGAGCGACCCAATCACAAAATCCTGCACCGTGCAATGTCAATGGAACTATACAAAAGACCGCATGCAAACCATTCAACAGTTGCCATCGACATCAGTGATTTCCAACGAGCGCGAGCTGTTTCCCGGAACGTTAATACGCAAAGGTAATTTGCACTGTTCCTTCTTTTCCAAAGAAAGTGTGATTGTGACGGGTGTTTTATCGATTGCAGAAGCGGAATCGTTGGTGGAAGACATTCTCAAATCCCTATTCGAAGGAGATTCCCTCAATGAATCGGACAGCAACTAGTATCCCAACGTCGTGGGTTGTCGCAAGAGACCTTGGATATTCATTCAAAGCGATAGAAACTGTAACACATCTCAATGAAACGATCACTACTGGTGAATTAGTGGATCGACTCATGGATCTTGATGAGCACGCTATGAATCACCATTTGGAGCGTAGGTGGATAGAGGATGTCTCCCTGCCACGCTGCAATACAATGACATTGGCGCGATCTGGAGTGAAAACAGTGAAAAAAGTGAGATTTGTAACGGATGTGTCAGATAACTCTTCCCATAAAAGTGACTTTAGAAAGAAATTAGAAGAAGAGACATTTCAATTATTATGTGAACGGAACTGTGTTATATGTTTTAAACAGGAACGATCCCTTCTCTTTTTACCATGTTCTCATAATGTTATGTGTTTTACATGTTATAATCCCTTTGAAACATCATCTTGCCCTCTTTGTGATCAAGACATTGCTTCAACAGTGACTGTCTATCGTGCATGATGTATGGAAAAGCTCTGTGTATGGTGTATAGTGTGCTATCAGGAGTGACTGAACCTTGTACAAAACCTTGTAGTATTACCCTCGGTCTGAAATAAAAATACAATCATTGACATGATTCATTTCTTTATTGACTTCAAAACATGGGATAATGTAGAATACAAATAGGAATAGACAATTTTATCATTGAAGGACAAGTAGGTTTGAATGAGTTCTTGATCTTTCTTGTAAGCATCCAATGTTCGAAAGAAGGTCAGTGTTTTTTTCCATAGACGTGTTAAAAGGGCGTTGGTTTAAAAAGTAAATACAGTAAGCACCACAATAGGCTTTAGGTCCTTGTATACGCAGAGGGCGACGATAGTTTAGAGGATAAGGTGTTGTCGATAACCATTCGGTAACATGTGGATAGTGAGATGGAGTGAGTCCATAAGAGTCAAAGAATTCGCACACGCGTTGATCCGCATTTTGATAAAAGGCCAACCAATGCCTGCCAGGTTGATGAGAGCGATCACTATTGACAATAAGTGTCTTTGATTCCGGGGAATGAGCAGGAAGTAGATCAGCAGGAAACACACCTTGGAAGGGAACGTAAGAAGATTGGAGGAGGCGATGAGCAAACGTTTGACAACTACACTGAATAGCACAGAGAAAATCATCTTCGCACATGCAGGCATTGAGTAAATGTTTCTCTTGTAATTGATTCATACCCTGCATGATTCCTTCGATTTCCGTGTTGCTTAACCAGTCTCCCATTCAGCCAACACTGAGCTTTAATGAGACGATGTTGATAAAGAGATGTCCAAGCGATAGGAGTAACGTGATACTCGGGCTCCTTCACCATGTCTTATGAGAATGTCAATGCGCGCCAACACTTAAATAGCGGGAGGGATATACGCACTGGAGATGACAGCATTCTCCGGTGTGACGGAGAATTGTTCGTCATGAATGACAAACATTAATAAATCCATATTTTGCTTGGTCGTATTCTCAAATTGCAATTCCAGTCCATATTGACGTGTATTGGTGGGTTGAACACTATCGATTTGTTTATCCAAGGTACAGTCAAAGGCGATAAAGTAACAGTATTTGGTAAAACTCTCTAAATCAATACCACACCATTCATTAGTGTTATAGACTTGAATCGCACGATTGAATTGACTGTAAGCAATCACGTCATCTTTGCAATTGATGGTTCCTCCTGTCATGATGGCACCATTGGCGGTCATGGTGACTTGAGAGAGTCCATGCCTTTCAAAATAGAGTTTACGACTTCCTGGATCAAACCAAGAGTTACTGGGAACAACCGCGAAAAAGATGAGTTTAGGACTCAATAGAGCGGCCACATTGGAAAACGTCTTCTTTTGTATTCCACGTTCAATCGTTTGTCGTTGGACGGTCATGCCATTGTAGCGATAATAAATGGCTTCTGTTTTGCGTCGATTCGCAGTTTTCAATTGCAGTTCTGCATTCGGTGTGAGCATGGGCATATACAATTGGAAAGAGGTGATTTTGAACCTGTACTTTGTAGAGGTCGTCCCTGCAGCATGTGCCATATCATAAATGGCATATTCCGGTTTATTCAAGGTGAAAATGAGATCCAGTTGCATGCCTGGGGGCAGAGCAATCACTTGTTGGAACAAATTACATTTCAGGGGAAAGTCAAAGGTACGTTTAAATTTGTTGTTTGCCCATTGTTTGAGAATGGCTTGATTGAGTGTATTCTCTTTATCTGTAAACTCTACCGCCTTAGTCTTTATCGTCTTACTCGCTGCATCATACTCCGTGTCATACATCACTTGAGGAACAGTAAATCCTTGTGTGACCATGTGTGTATTCTTCACATCATTGGTATATTGTAAAAGATTGCTAAGGTAAGCTCTCAAATAATACAAGTCATTGCCTCCTTCAATGGTGCGTTCATTCAAGCGGATAGTAATGTCGGAAAAGAGGGAGTGAGCCGTATTGTTGATAATAATTGCCTTGTCTGACGACTCACATGGCGCGTCTGCTCCTTTAGCCGAATCATGTTTCATGAGTTGTACTTCCACGCGAAAATAGGCATTGCACACATCCATCCAATGAATGGCTAGTCGAGGGACCGTGAATTGAATGGTACCGGGATTTTCCAATCCATTGACTGGCGTCAGAACGCTCGTATGCTGAGAAGTACTCGAGACATCGACTTTATCACTTTGGAATACATCGTAACGCGCATCCAATAAGGCAGAGGTTTCCGCCATGCTTGATGGGACGGATGTTCTAAGATTGATAGTTCTTAAAAGAGCATGCGTTGTTTAGCACCTCCGCGATAACGCCCCATCAAACTTCCTTTCCCCCATTTCGTATGATGGGCAATGGCCACATGACCACGGCGACGTTTAGGAGCAGGTGCTTCCACCCGATCTCCTTCTTCATCCGTGAAGACGCGTTTCCGACTCACTTTATTTTGAATAGCTTCTACAACACGTTCGGGAGCAGTCTGTAAAGTGCGTTTGGCGAGTGCTTTCACACCCTTTTTGAGATGGTGAACTCCTTCTTGTGCGGTAGAGCTGACAGCATCCGTGACAGCTTGTTTCGCAGAATTGAGAAACTCCGTCGAACGTAACGATTTTCCCAATGTTTTCTGTACCGTATGTACAAGTCCCTTTTGCGAAGGTTTTCGCGATGCTTTTCGAGAGGGTTTTCGAGAGGGTTGTCGAAAGGGTTGTCGAGAGGGTTTTCGATTTGTTTTTCAAGAGGGTTTTCTGGGAACTCTCTTTTTGAATAATTTGGGCAGACGGATGGGTGATTTCTTGACACCAGTGACACGTGGTCTAATCATGCGTGTTTTCTGTCCAATCACTTTATTCCAACCACCTCGTTGCATAAATGATCCTCTTCCAAACAATCGTCCAGAGGAATTTGTTCGGTTACCGATTAAAAAGAGATTCGTCATCGTGTCTTGATGTGCTTGGGAAAAGACAATTACTTAATTGCGCGACGTCGAAGATGCATTTTTACATAGGACCGTCCGTCTGTCATAGGGATGGGATGACCGTCATCCGACATGAGTTTGATTTCAATATCTTGCACATGTTGACTTTTCACAGGGAGATAGGTGACATTCAGGAATTCATGATGAATACTATCTCCATAATCTTTCCCCGTGTAGGGAATCACACACATACAGTTTGTTTTCATACCTCCTACATAATGATAGCCTACAATATTACAATACAGGAGAATATTGTAGGTGAAGGCATTCAAATTCAAAGGGGCAGTCGCTTGCTGTGAGGAAATGAGTAAGTCTGTTTTAAACCCAAGAATGTCTTTGAGCAAAGGATGCAGTTTCATACTGTAGTGTGTGGGTACTACCACTGAGACAACATGGACATGAGGCGCCAATGTAGTGATAGAAAAGTAGAAATTGTGACCATGCTGTCGATTTTGATTCAAACACTGCATCAACGTCTTCTCCGAATAAATACCGCGTGGAATGATGAAGCGCGTAAACATGCCTTGCCCTCCCTGTTTGCCTTGTTCACCCTGTTTGCCTTGTTCACCTTGTTTGCCTTGTTTGCCTTGTTCACCCTGTTTGCCTTGTTTGCCTTGCTCTCCTCGCGGTGAATCCGTTTTGATGGACATGATAGAGGACGTATAGACGGTTGAAATCGTCTCAGGATGATCCTTCAATGCCCCCACACTAAAGCTGACATCCACGGGTATTGTCTGAAGGGTATTGATGAAATTGACGACGGAGATACCGGCTTCCCATTGATCCCCATGGACTATGGGGATGGAAGGAACCAAGCGATTTTTGAAATGATTGGCTCTATTTTCAGCAAACAAATTGGGCTGAGCATTACTCAACAAGTGAATCGTTTCCTCATGCATGGTTGATAGTCACTCTGTATACAATTACCTAGTCTCCCTGCGGCGGAGATGGAGTTTGAAATAGGATCGTCCTTCATGAATCGGAATAAATTCACCATCATCATCACACAACTGAATTTCAATCTCATCAATAGCGGATGTAAAAATGGGGTAATAATCAATATTGGACACTTCATACGACACCATTTCCCCCAAACGTTGTTTCTCTTCAATGGGATGAATTTTCAAGATTTGTTCACGCTGTCCTCCCACAATACTTTCCGCCACAATATTACAATAGACGATAATGTTGAAGGAATTGGGAGTCATGCTGAGGGGAGAGAGTGTTGTCATCTGTGTATTGGGTCCATAATAGGATTGGGGTAGACCTATACGATAACTCAACGCTTCTCCAAAATCAATAAAGGCATTTTCCGCGGTTTTCACCGTCAAATAATGTTCTTTCGAGAGAGAGAGAGGGATACATCCGTCCACGCCTGTAAATTCACTTGGAGTTTGGAAAAGAGTCCTTCCAAGGTATAACTCCCTTTGGGAATGCGGACACGATGAAACGAGGTAGAAATGTCCGGGGTGGGGTTGATGTAACCTTGCCGAATCATGTGGTCATAGATGTGCAACGGTTTCATGGTCTTGCTATAGAGATGAAGAAAAGGGCGAGGTGTGGGATGTGTATTCACCATAACCGATTGAATATCTTGTTTTCCCACATCCACTTCCAACACCATACCATCCACTAGATAAAACATGTTTTCTTGCCAGCGTTCCATCATGGTCGTCATGAGCTTTTGTATATCCTCACTGAACCATCCAATAAAGGAAGTCAATCTATCTTTGCAGACTTTCAGGTTGGATCCTTCTTGATACGCGACAGCGGGTGAATACAATGTCTTATCAGAGAGTTTATCTCCAAACAAGTAGGATTGTAAACACGTATTTGCCAACAGCTCTTTCGATTCGTAAGCATAAGGGAAATAGGATTTCTGAAACAAGCAATCCAATTCCTTCCCTTTCCATGGGAAGATGGTGTCGAGGGTGTGGTTCCATCCTTTGGCATAATCAAAGGTATATTCCGGTAAACCATAGATGTGTACTGTCATCCCATGGGTGACATGTTTTGGACGTTGTTGATACCGACGGTAACTTGCAGAACAATGTTCCGGCGTTTCCGAGTGTATACAGGTTTGTTCATGATAGGTGAACATACCATATTCATGACTATGATTCAACATGTGTTGCCAGAGTTGTGGGGGATTGATTTTCAACCCATACCCTTCCGCGATTTTAAAGTGAAGCACGTGAAAGACGGCCACTGTTGTATACGTTACCCACACCATATCAGGCAGGGGGATGGCTTGATTGAAAGCTTGCACAAAGGATTGGAGGGTATAATATTTCGTGGGTAAATTGAATCGTAATGGACTAGGGAGATGAGATAGGGTATGAAAAATCTCAAAATAGTCACCATGTTTGATGTTGAGGATATTGGGATGCTTCTTATCCTCGGTCTTATACTGTTGTGTCGGTTTTCCGTTTCGAAGCAAGACATGGGTCCCACTCAATGCATAGGGGACACTCTTCTTTTCAAAGAGAGTGCCCGATTCCATGGTTTGTTTCTGAAGGATAAAGGAGGGAACATGAATCGTGCTGAGGGGGATTTCCAAGATCCATTCGTCCCACACGTAGGTAGTCACTTGTTCTGCTTTGAAAATCTCATAGGCTTTAGATTGCCGATCCATCTTGATTTCCATATCGTCCGTGCAATCGATGGTCAGTTCATAATGATAGGACATGGATGTAATGGTCCATGTCATATGGGTGGGGAAGATGGTATTCAAATAGGTTTCCAACGAATAATAACCTGTGGGGACGATAGATCTCCATGTCTTATCACTCTCTAAATTCTTGTAATAAAACGATTCAGGTCTAGACACATAAAATAACCGTTTGTTCTCCTTGGTTAATTGACAAAGATCCGTTTTCAACACAGTCACTTCTGCATTCACCCTATCTCGTTCACGAACGATCTCGTCAAGATTGTCAGTTCCTGCAGTGGGTTTGAATGCTTTCACCCTCCTTCTTAACGTTGCCAACCGTTCCTGTTTCACTTCAAAATCATGGAGAATAGTCCCATACAACTCCATCAAATCTACCAAACTATGATAGGCAAATACATTATACGTGTTGTAGATATGATACTTTTCCGCAGGTGTGAAGGGAAGTGCATGTTGTCCCGTTTCATGCTGCATATCCGCACAACTGGCCAATACATTTTCTTTCCCATCTTTAGGATGGGAATGAGCTAAATGATGAATGATGGGCCGTTTTGTACCTTGTTCCTTTTGAATCGATTGTCGAACATTTTTCAATAAGACAGTATCAAACAATCGCTTCTTGGCTCCGAATCGTTTAGAGACTAAAACACCTTCCATCTTGTGTTGACGTGGGATTCGCATCATGTTGCGGTACTTTGCATTCAGTGTGTTGATATAGGTAGGCAAGAAACGGATGGTGACTAAATCAGGAGCATCGGCTATATGGAGGGTAGGATCGATTTTGT
Source organism: Prostheceraeus crozeri (assembly GCA_907163375.1). Lineage (NCBI taxonomy): Eukaryota > Metazoa > Platyhelminthes > Polycladida > Euryleptidae > Prostheceraeus > Prostheceraeus crozeri. The sequence continues at coordinate 545,303 of CAJQUW010008996.1, read as the reverse complement.
GTAACTGTGTATCAATCTTGTCATACAATTGATCAATACGGTTTCTGAACCATGACACATGTTTTTTCTTGGGATGTTGATAATCCTTTTCACGTTCTTTTGGGGTGAGTGGATTGAGAAACTCCACTGGGAAAATCATTTGATTTTTCGTGGTGCGTGTTGGTAAAGCAATCCATTTTTTAGAGACCAAGTGTTGCAATCGGAAAAAGGTGTGTTGGTACATTCTCGCGGCTTTCATCAACGCTCTCAGTTTAGGAAGAAGGGTGCGAAGATTATGAAACAGGCCTATATGCCCTCTGGGAATAGGAGGTGCTTTTGCATTGCGTTTGAGAGAGCTCACAAAGGTATCCGTCCACATCCACATAGCACGTGTCGTATCATCACTCAGGGGTTGTATATCCTGATAGGTCACTGGGGGAGCCATGGTAACAGTGGCTATTTTCTGCAATTCGGAGAGGATTGCATAATCCATTGCAGACAATGTATAATTGGAAGCATGATTTACATGAAAGGACAAACTGCTGGACGAATGAAACGCTAATTTCCCCACACCAAACCATTCTAATTGTTTGAATAAATTGAGCACTGAGATTTCATTTCCCAACATTCTTTCAATCACATGTTTGGCAAAATGGCAGCGGTGTAAGGGAATCACACTGAACCAATAGTCATGGGCGGGATATTTCTTTACGTCACATTCCTTTCGATGAATGGAGAGACGTGTATGGATCCGAACGACATCCTTCAACGATAAATGATAGACACATTTGTCCAATAAGAGTGAGGCCGCCAAATGAGGGGAAAACACAAGGACGTAATGAAAGGCGGAGAATTCCTTGATTAGAAATAGGGAAAATGGGACAATGTCAATCACATAGACATCTGGTTCCTCTATGCCATTGCATCCATAATACAAGTAGGATGGATGTGTCGTGACACTCATCATGTTGGAAATGGTACGGCGTGTATATAATTCCAACGCTGTGATCATGGGGACTCTTTTCACTTCCTCATCGGATTCAAAAAGGGTGTGACGACGAACCACATTGGTCCCTTCCATCGTATAATAAGGCAAATAGGTCTTCAAATCTTTCGTATCATACATTTTCCCCACGGTAATATAACAATCTTCGGGAATCGTATCCACATTATTCACATACCCAAAGTCTTTCAAGCCTACTTCCCATGTTTCTCCTTTAGGAATAAAAAGTGGATTTTCCAGTCGTGTAAAGAAATGATTGGCTTTATTGTCATACAAATTGGGTTGAGTATTGCTCAACAAGTACACATGTTGTTCCTCATGCAGTTCCTGCATGATTACAAAATCAATAGCGGCGTACATTACCTAGAGGTTCTAAGTCTGTCACCCATGAGTTCATCGAGGCCGGATAACCTTGCCAGTGCACAAACTATTCTGTACGTCCATTCCGACGTCGGGTCTTGAGCACTTTGTCCACTTGATATATTTCTTCCTCCCGATGAATCACTTGTAATTCCTGAGCATAAATTGATCTCTTCTCCACTGAAGTCTTTGATCTTGTACATTTTGGTACCATGGGGGTTCTTGAGAATGTTGCAGACAATGAACTCTTCCGTCGACCAATTCGCTTCATACCCCCGTCCAAACGTTCCTTTATCACGTGAAATACGTACACGTGCTCCCACAGGGATAGACTTCCCCGGTACTGCAAACTTCCCATAGTTTCGTCGGAGACGTTTCGCATTGATTCGTTTCACTTCCTCGGTATTGGAGGCATTCACATCCATCGGAGCGAAACCTGTCGATGAATGGGTGCTGTGATTGTATGCATACATGACATCTGCGATATAATCCACCCAATTCTTGTCATTGGTGGCTGTAAAGATACGCTCCAATTTATTCTTGACAGTACGGTTCAATCGTTCGACATGAGCACATTTATAGGGAACTGTAGATGGAAAACAATTCAATAGCGTGCTTGTCCAAGACGTCTTTCACCGGTCTGTTATAAAATTCACGGCCTTGATCCGTTTGTAGTCGTTGCGGGGTGGGAATGGTTGCGAAAATGGCTTCTAACATCCCCGATACTTCTTTGGCACTCTTGGTCTTGAGTGGGAATGCCCAGGCTTTGCGTGTAAAGATGTCCATCACCATGAGAATATACTTGTAGCCACGATTATGCTGTGCATACTTTTGATAATCGACAATATCCGCTTGAAATTGAATTTGCGGACCGCGTGCACGATACGGGTGCAAGGGCTTGATACGATGCAATCGAGATTTGTGAAGGGTGTAGGTCGGTTGACGCATTAACCATTGTTTGACTTTTGTTTTTGAATAATGTGAAGCAGCAGCAAGTGCATTGACGCTTCCGTAGCCAGCTGGATGTTTGGGATTGTAATAAATCTTGTGCAACACGTCCTCCATCGACACAATCTGCTTGGCATTGACGTGGGGGTTGAAGATATGCGGTATTCCCGTTGGAACAACAATTAAAGCTCGCCGTGATGGTGTACTGTGTCTCTGCGCTGTCGTCTGCGTTGCCTTGGCCGCAACAACGTCCAAAGATACTCGATAAGAATGAGGAGGCAATTGGCGCGGCTGCCGTTGCCATTACCTGAATGGTGAGGCATAGGATCCCAATTCAAGAACTCCTTTTTTACTTAAACGAGTCTTGATGGATGATTTCAAGGGAGAACGCTTCGTCTTGGGAGAGGTGACAACAGAAGGTTTGACGACTTTCCCTTTCGATCTCTTGAGGACGGGTGGATCTGCGACGTGCGTGAGCGAAGATTTTGCAGGGTGCGTGAGCGGAGGTTCTGCGGTGTGCGTGAGCAGAGGTTTTTCCATTCGCTTCCCATGATCATTGTCCAAATTGAAAAATTGGCGACGAAATTTATCGAACAAATACAACCGGGCGTTCCATGCAGCGATATCATTGGCGGAAGGACGGTGACGCACAATCTCTCGTGCAATACGGTCAAGCTGGGCTTGTTGAGGAGTCATCATCATGTTTCTCACCCTCTGATCTTCCGCTTGACGTTGCAACATGGTCGACATCAGTTGGCTACTGTCACCACCGCCACCCATTTGCTGTCCGCCACCGGTGTGTTCATTCATGTCAGATTTGGGAACCACCACTAATTCACTAAAGTCCATTTTCGTTTTATTGGGTCTTTTGCTTAACTTAAACACAATCATAGGTGGATTAAATAAGTTGGTGCGAAATCGGTACTCAAACGGACAATTTGTAGTGAAATCAATAAAGAGGTAGGCATAATTCCCATACGCTTGAACCAATGTCGTTAATATATCATGCACTACGCTCATATTGCCTTTTGGGAGCATTTTTCCCATGAATTGAGCCAATTGTTGTTGATTTCTCGGATTATTGAACGCGACCAAATAATGGACATTGCCATTACGAATACGTTGTTCTTTATCACCATACAAATACTGTGTGATTTGTACTGCGAAAAAACCGTTTATGATGAGATCCTCTTAAAAATAATCCCGTCACAGTTTCATTGTTTTGAGATTCCTGTTGTAAATCATCGAGAATAATTAAATCATTTTCTTGCAATTGATCAAAATCATCTTGGGTAGGCACATCCATTTTCAAGATCACATCTTGTAACTCTTTATGAAATGGGCTTTCTATCCCATAATACCACCAGACTTTACGAATGGGCTTTTTAAATAAAGTATGACGGTTCTTGATCATATTCACCACAAACGTGGTCTTTCCCGATTTACTAGGACCCGAGACAATCATGGATGAGTCATTCTCTAAACGGAAATCCATCTTGTCGAATCATAAAAGTCAGACATATATTCCATGCATCATGTATTAAACATAACTTAAAATAGTTTCCAAAACATAGAATCAGTTCCAGAATAAAGAAGAGGTGGAATAAAACGTCCACGTGTACATTTCTTAAAGAGTGAGTTTTCAAGAGCTGTCTCCATTTCACTCATCAATGTCCTTTCCATGTCATTGGTAAGAGGATTCATATTGTACCGTGCAAATGCTTCCTTCAACATGTTGGGAAAGGCGCGACGATGGATTTCGTAGGCACTACGCACAATGAAATAATGTTCAATATAGTTCAACACAGACCACTTCTCATTGACACACTGTCCTGCTTTGTACCATGAGGAGGACACATACCACTGACTCTCCTGTTTGTGTTCCACCATATCCTTGAACATTTCGAGGAATCGATTGATCCATTTCTCGGCTTGTATTTGATCACCGTCAAAGATATGCAGCGCGTGTGACTCTTCCCGGATGCGATTGTACACACCGAGTGCTTGCGCCTTGGTATAATCCGTCCGCATCCTCCTCCAATCCTCCTCCTCCGTAGGTTGAGCACTCCACCTTTGAGAAAGCATGTTTGGCATCTCATCCTCCTTTTGTTTCATAAGTGCAGTGCTGTCCTCTGATTGGGATAAATGATCGAGATCCTCTATAAAGTGTTTGAGTTCCTCCCAATCAATGTCCTGTTTAGGTTGCACCATGTGTATCAGATTAAATAAACCACTGGAGGGAATGTGTGCCTTCTTTATATCGAGTGTCAGCTTTGTCTTCTTCTTCTTCTTCTTCTTTTCCTCCACCGCTGTGTTCTGACCTTCCTCCGCCTGTTTGATACGGACTTGGATTTGATCCACAGTAAAACACAGTTTCAGAGTCTTTGTCTGTGGATTACTGTACATGCCTGTGACGCGGAAGATGGTATTTGCTTGAAGGAAGGTATTCTCTTTGAGATTGGAAATCTCAATCCAATATTGGCCAAACTATACTTCTTGTTCTTTCCATTCTCCTTCATCAGGAAGATGGGTGTGTCCTGCTTCAGCTTCATAAAGACACTGTCGTAGGCCGATTTCTTGTGTACATAACCGAGACAGGAGGTGAAGTTGTAGGCAGATTCGGGTTGGACTTGTTTGTAGAGGGATTGTATCGCATCTTCCAACGTCTCCAGGACGTGTGAGACGGCTCGAGAAATGGTGAAGAGGGAGGAGAGATGATCGGAACCGTACCCAGTGTTATTGTACGTTTGTGCACGCCATCCATAAAATCCCGTGGCAAACACAAGTTTTGAGATGTCTCGTCGTGATTGCCAATCCATCGCATCCATCGTCGTATTCTCTCCGCGAATGGGATAATATCCAGTGTTATTCTATTTCCAATCTCGACCACATCTGAGAGCGCACAGTGGTACCCATACTGTACCTTGGCAGCTTGAGTTTCTGTGAGTGCTTTCCCTCGGCGTAAATGTAACAGGGCTCGACGGTACGCTTCTTTCCCTTCATACTGGGAATGATTCTTCCAGTGACATCCGCGACGTATATGTTCCTTATAGCCAAGTCTATACAGTTCACTATCTCGCATACATGAGGTGAATATATTCCAATGAGAGTCAATGCGTTGAGACCATTCGGGGAGAGAAATACTATTCATGGTCACTTTTTCGAAGAGTTTTATGCTTTTCAACCACGCTCTTTCCATCTCCGATAATCCATTCCCTACAATCAGTTCCGCGTCTCCATACTCGCGTGTCATTTCATGGACCCAGCAATTAAAACGGTGAATAATCACACTCTCTTCTGCAGCACATTTCCCAATCACACGTGGGTTGAGACCATGAATAAATTGAGTCGCAAAAACATCACACCCCGATGTCTCATGATTGATAAAGTCATGGAAGCGCGATGTAATGGTCACATATCCACTCGGTTTATCATCTCTGGGCGTATAATGACACCAAATGGCAGCGACTTCCTGCATGGGATCTCCTTCCGTATCAAATACGATGAAATTGCGCACCGGCTTCTTCTGCTCCACCCACCATTGTTGTACTTTAGGATGATCAAATGTAATGGTATAAGAACCTTGCATGAGCTCGCCCAAGTGCTGAATCCGACGCATCGTGAAATGAATCTCACCTTGTGTGTCTCGACTTATATACCCGTCCCTAGGGTGGTGTACAACATGATTGGTTTAGCGATGATGATGTCTCCTTCGACGTTTTCCTCCTCCTGACATTTTATTCGCTATAGCACTTGCGCCTGCGGCACCGTCTGCACCCGCTGCTCCCAACGCTGCAGCTTTCCCTGAGGCAATAAGTGCAGGGACGAGGGGGAGTAAAAATGGGAGGATACCTCCTCTTTGTTTACGACTCTCGCGGTAGATTCCACCTTTTTGTCTTCGACTACCGCGGTAAATACCCCCTTTTTGACGAGGGCTTCCGCGATAAATACCCCCACGTTGCATGATTACCGTGATAGGCTAGATGTCCCTACTTAGTTCTTCATTAATAGTTTCCCTAACGTCTTTATCTTTCCCAACTTGTTCCTATTTAGATCGCGTTTCAACCGTTGCCATTCTTCCTTTATCATTTGATTATTGGATTTATAACGTGGTCGCCACGCTGCTGGCAACAACGTATTGCCCAAATGACGTCGAATCAATTCGCCTTTATGTCTCTGAAGAGCTTCACGCCCTCTACGATGCATTTGAGATTTTGTATACCGTTTCACATGTCTTACAGTTCCTCCTCTCTGGCGTCGTTTACGATGTGTCATGATTAATGTTTACGCTTCCCAATCATAATCATAATCATAATAATTCCCAATCACAAAAATAGGAGATTGATCACTACATTTATTCATCCAAATCTACATTATACGTGAACCAATTCAATTGGTTCTTCAAAACAAGGGGTTCAGAGGTCTCCCTCGTTTCTTTCTAAAGTCAAATAAATATTTGCGTGGGTCCCGATTTCTATTCTCTGGTCGAAGCGAGGCTTGGGGGACATTATTCACTTCCTTGGGCTTGACTTTCTAATTTTCTGTAAGTGTATAGATTCTTTAATTTGTAACATATGTCTGTACGTGTATCCATTCTTTAATTTCTTTATTTCAATCTTCCATGCAATAAACATACATGGTAAGCTATGATTATTTTTATTCTGCGGATAGTAATGGGTTATAGGTCATATCATGATAGAATAGAAGTTAAAATAAATGTTAAAGATTGAATTTTATGATTGGAAATTGTTCATAAAATGTACAAGTTAGAATTATTTTAATGATAAGAGATAGGATTCATAAATTGTACAAGTTAGAATTATTTTTAATGTTGAAAATGGTTCATAAAATTGACAAGTGCTAGTGAGTATGTAGACTTTCCAAGTAAATGATCATCAAAAATAACATGTGATTGGAATAGCCTTTGGAATATGACTGGGACCGGGAAGACTGACTTATCTCTCTAACCGCAGAAAGAAAGTCGTCGAGAAAATCCTAGCAACTTCACCCGGAACTCTAAACTAGCAAAGAAAGCTGATGAAAAAGCTAACAAGAGCAGGAACTAAAGCGAAGACAAGAAAACAGACAGGGCAGGATTGAACGGCTCACTCAAGATGAATAACCAAACGGAAGAAAACAAAAGAGCAATCAATGACAAAATCAGTCAATACAAAATTTAACAGAATGATGCGAGATATCAGTTCAATTCAAAAATGAGACGTGAAATTATTCAGTTGTCGGCAATTAGCAGTCAGTGTTCACTACTCAATACAGACGGGCAGATAATATTAAACACAGCTAGGGATAATCTACTTGATCTTATTAATTATCAATCAGCTGTAAACAGTCTCAGAATGCACTTGATGATTTTATTTATCAGCTGTTAAAACATTGCTTAACCTTTATTGAGAGACAGTAGACAGCAAACTCAGTGAATGAATTTAATCAGACAACAATGCAGGGGACAATAGGGTATGTAGCACGCTAGCGCAAACACACTACAGTCCGAGACTGCACACACAGCAGACGCACGCATACAACGACGCACAGATTTGTCTAGCCAGGGGGCATATATACCCGTTAATATTCAGTATGAAGGAATCCGTAAAACCGATCTTCGTTTTCTGCACTATATTTGTGAGATCTTTCGACCACTGCACGCGGCCATCGTACGGTTCTGACGATGGCCGCGTGCAGTGGTCGAAAGATCTCACAAATATAGTGAAGAAAACGAAGATCGGTTTTACGGATTCCTTCATACTGAATATAAATGATGAATATTCCGTTGTTTCAAACTATACCCGTTAATGTTGTCGACATATGATGAGAATGATTTTCTCTGGCAACGCCTTTCCTTATATACGCTACCGCGACTCATCAAATGTGCCGATAGATGCCCGGCGCCACGTGCTCTGATGAATGTCAAATGCTCCACTTCATGACCTCTTGGCCCCCAAGTGCGCCGATGCGTGTCAAATGCTCTGATGAATGGGCGTGTGCTCCGTGCTCTAATGCGTGGGCGTGTGCTCCGATGAAAGTGCACATGTACTTAAGTGCAAAGTGTGTGGAAAGGGGCTAGAATTTGCTACTCATAGCTCATTTTAAAGCTGAGACTGCAAGCTCTCGAGTGATGCATGTCACGTTGTTGTGCGATACGATTGGAAGGCATGAGAATTGATTGAATATCCTCAAAATTTAGGAGGTCCGAGTTCTGTCATCAGTTCTGTAGTATGAAGATCAAAGATTCAGAAAAAAGAAAAACAGATGCCGACATCGATTCTTCTATGCCCGAATTATATTGCACATACATTGTACACTCTAGAACTGACAAGGCAAAAGTCAGAAAACCTCCGTAGTAATCGTGAAACAACACTCTTCTTAGTACTCGGTGTCTATTTGAATTCAATAAACGGACATTGTTTAAGTCACATTACTACAGTCCGTTTCATAAAAAGTGGATCATCCTAAAATTTGACTAAATAAAACATAAGTATGATACAGAAAGCATTTTTCATGTTATTTCATGTCCCTAATATATTTGAATGTCCTTATATAATCTGATAAGCTATGATACAGTAACGGTTCTTAAGAAGCTAATATTTTGTGGCCCTACCCTTATTGTCAATGACATTACCAGTGACGTAAGTTGTGATACGCCATCTGTAGGTAGCAGTGAACGAAGAACGTTACGTTTTAGAATACTCCATACATTTTCTATGGGATTCAGATCAGGAGAACGAGCTGGCCAAGATAATGTCCTAAGCCCTAATTGAGACTTGCATAAGTTGACTCTACTACTCCTGTGACACATAGCATTATCATCCATAAATAACCAAGTCGATGGATCACCAAGTTGATCTGTCATTTGGCCAATGTTCATTCGTAAAACATTCACATAGCGTTCAGAATTCATGGTTCCTTGCTGTATGTGAAGTTCAGAGCGGCCATTGGTCCAAATGCCAGCCCAAATCAGTAGAGTCGCACTTTTTGGATCAACTTTAACAAATCTCAAAAATAGGCGGTCTCTACGTTTGGATGTTTTGCGTGGACGGCCAGAGCCCTCTTTACGACAGAGTCGAAAATCATCATTATGCCATCGATGCACATTTGTGTAAGGGACATTTAGTCGCTTGCTTGTAGCTCGCAAAGAAAACTCTAGTTCTAGCAAGGCTGACACTTTGCCTTTTGTGAATGCGATCTCGTTATTGTTCATTTGTGCTTTGTATTGTTTTCAACCGGTAAGAGATAGATTTCTAGCTGAAAGCAATCAGGAGTGCTGCCAACACCACCGCAACGAAGTCAGGAAGCTATGGAACATGAAGTCCAGTTAATCACATGTAGCAGTTATATTATTGTTGATGAATAATGGTGCTATACTGCCTCTGATTGACCGATTTTCTTTATTTTTGTTTTGCTTGATAGCTTTTGGCTTGTAGAACAACATATTACATAACAAAGGAAACAAATGTAATTTTAGAAGAGTGAGGTATGATTTTGTGTAACATTGCTAAATGAAGATAAAATTATCTACTACTTTTTTATCTATAACAGGAAAACAACTCAATATTCATGCTTGAAATTTCCAACAATGACATTAGTAAGTACAACTGACATATCTTCCAAATTTCAGAGAAATTCGTTCAAGTTTGGCGGAGTTAGACAAAGTTGAAGTTAAGACGATGTTTAAGGGTGATCCATTTTTTATGAAACAATCTATGTGACATGTCACGCGTAATTCACGCGTAATCACGGAACACCCCAAACATCCGTGGTTAAGGATATTCTATTCTTCTACACCCGTATATGCACGCTGCACTAAGAGTCAGAAATCACGTGATCTGATGCTGTTAAAACATAGGGAATGTTTATGAATACGCGCGGGCGAGCTTTTACAGTTTATGCGTCGTCTACGGTTGTCTCCGCTGCCGCTTGAACCACTAAGGTGAACCGCTAAGCATGTTCCGTCTTCCGTGAGCATGAAATTGAGGTCCTATCACATTGGTTAGCCTCTGATGCATGCAGACACATGAGACGCAAAGTCTTTATAACAGGACTGCCGACAGATGTCGCAGCAATGTCCCGCATAGCCACGGATGTTTAGGGTCATGTGTAATTACGCGTAATTGAGCGTGGCTTGTCACCTACTGATGCTCGAGCATTGAAACTTTTGCTTCAATGAAGTGATGGCAATGCGAATCAAAGTGAAAATATTTTCAATATATTTATAAATCACATGGTGAGTAATGCAAGGATGGAAAATCGGAGGCTGTCGAGTGCATAGCTCGAAGCAAGTAAAGAAGATGAAGTAAATAATTCTATTAATAAAGTTGTATTATACTCTCAAGTTTAATGAAATCGAACCACTGGACTATTGGTTAGGAAATCGAGTTTCTGAGACTGCCGACAGTGAGTTTTGATCACTCACGCTTGGCTGAGACATGAACATCAAAACATAAATTTTCTTTGAAAGTCAATACTTGACACTAAAACTAGTTGTTGAATGTCACTTTACAAGAAGCGCAAGCTGATTCAAACTTATTGCACATGTATTTCTAAGTGGGTGAAAGGAAATTTTTAACGCCTTGAAGAGATGGGGAAAATAGGCATTCATCGCTTGCGGATTACTGCGAATTCCTTCAAATGCTCCGATCACCACTGTTCCTTCAGATTCGAAGAATCATTGCGCAAAGTTTTCTTGATGATGTTGGTCCTTCCGATCTTTATTAAAAAAGATAACAGGCGCTCGAAAAAACGTTCTCAGACCTTCCTGGAAAGATTTTCAGTTGTTCTGATCGAGTTGCTTAACATCATGCTCTAGCACTACACGTAACTCATCTACTTCGTTGCGCTAGCTCTGTACATTTTGTCGACTAGGTCTGGTAATCCTCCGAACCCTTTCCTTATCCCTCGCCCCACTCGAGTGCTTTGACAAACGCGCCGTGCTGGCCCCCTGCTTATTTCCGAAAATAAATGTCTAAATTCAAAACAAGATGCACCAAAAGAAAGCTATCATCATGACGAGTTAGAATATTATCACTGTTTTGATATTCAAGATCGTTGAGATTAGAAATACCAATAAATATCAACAAGTTTGTATTTTAAAATCCGGTCCAATTACGAAAATTTCACAATTTTAAATTTTGAACTCTTAACGTCGAAGTCTAAATAGAATCTACAAGGGAATTACAACTTTCTGTTCAAATTGACACGAGCACACTTTCTTTTATAAATTCGAATAGTTTCAATATCAACAAGGACACCTGAAAATACTCAAAGCGAAAATAGTGCAAAATTCGACAAATCTGCCGTACATTCAAATTTTGAAGTCTCATTGTGACCATAGTATTGAGGCGATGTTATTCAAAATTAGTGAAAAGCTGTGGAATACGTAGTAAATAAGAAATTTAAAATTTGGAGTTCACGTCTTCCTTCGTTCAGGAGTTAGATGGAATTTTCGGTAGGGGGGGGGGGAAATGTGGCGAAGGTTGATTCTCAAAAGTTTGCTTAGAATCGCACGAAATTTGCAGTAAATTTTCTAATGTTGGCACTCATTTCATTCAATTCGCTTTTGTTCAAGCTGTCATGCATTTCAAAACTGACTGTTACCAATTAAGGCCGATTTTTTTTGAAAGAAGCTTTTCGGTTGTACATCTCGTAATGATTGTTAAATTCCTATCTTGAGAAGTCATGAAATATAACAGTAAATTTAACTTGTACATGGAATACACACTGTAAACTGTAAACAGCCACTTATCGGACAAATATTGTGAGCAATATCAGTATTTTGGCACTTACTGCGTATTATCAGACCAATTTCCTGCTTGTCAGACAATTTTTGTCTCATCGCACGAACTAATTTACATTATTGCGTTTACTGTCTATCATACTACTTATGACTAATATATACACTTTTATTGAAATTGGATGATATCCTTGATAATTTTCAACTACAGAATATACGATGTTGTAAATAAGTAGGGTTCTTTGTATACACCTTGAGGCATGGCAATAACAGGTCTGGATATTTGAGGTATTGATGCCATCTTTTAATCCTGTTTTTACAATGTTTTTTACAGCTTTTAGGGTCTATATACTTCCCGAAAGTTGACATTGACACAACAGACTTGCAAAGTGTCAGAGTTGTTCATAATGCGGGTTTGAATGAGTGGAGCTGAGTTAGAACCTATGTGATTTGGAGTGACTAGTTGCCCTTAGCTCATGTTGAATAGTTTGATCAGATTTAAACACTTCGAGTTTGAGAGACAATACTTTTAGAAAAGTAGACAGAATTGTCTGATATTTTGGTTGTTAATTGTCTCATGTTGTCTGCTCTGAACAGCCGCTTTTGGTTGTTCATTGTCTCATGTTGTCTGCTGCAACTGTCTGATCATTATGGCTGATAAATTGTCTGTTATTTGGCTGATTACAGTTTACAGTGAATTGTACCGAATTGTAGGTAATTTTTTTCATTCTTGAAAGTTCCATTTTCATGGGCCGAGTGAAGAGACAAACATTCAGATAAGCAAGCATGTTAAGGTTTGTGAAACATGAAAAAGTAAACTCAATTGAACTGCATTTTCGTACTTCATCCTGACCTGGTTTGACATTGTAGATAGCTGTTTGTTCTAAATGAGTGACTTAAATCAAACAAAACCATGATTTGATATTTTAACAGCATGCTACAAGAATGCATTCATTATTGATGCAACGAGTGAATCATGAGACTGAGACTCAGTCTCGAGCAATAGTGACCTCACACCTCACATCCAGTACTCTTTGAGCTCGAAAATAATAGCAGTCATTATAGAACTCTTTGTGTTCGAAAGCGCAGTTGTCATTTAGTGAGTCGTATGGATCAAGCACCATCATTATATCCAAAAAATGCCATACACAAAGTTCAATGCGGCATATTTAACCCGAAAAAACCCCGAGGCAGGGGTGCGCAACCTGCAGCCGTACGGCCGTATTAGCAGCAAAGTGCGGTCGTGACAATGAGAAGTAAATGAAAAACAATATTGCAAATATTTCTGGAGTTCAAAGCAATCGAAAAACGATCGTCACTTTAGTAGCACACTACACCTTTCCACATCTATTTCAGACATTTACAAATGAGTTTCAGATATCTTTACAGATGAGATTGCTAGATCTTGCATACTGCAGTTCGGAATATTACAATACTTAAAATAAAGGAATCAAATAACGAACAGAAAGAGCTATGTTAGTGAACAGGAAGAGCTATAAACATTTCAAATATTGCTTTTTGTAATTGGTGGACAGAGTCACCGAAAAACTGTTAAACCTATGTATAGAACACCATTATACAGATCTATCACACTGCACTGTAGATATATCAATGTCATTTGGAAATGTCTGAAATCCATTTGGAAATATCTGAAATAGATATGGAAAAGGTGTAGTCACCTTGTAACGGTCGAACACCTTTATGCCCATGCTGCTTGGAAAAATGCGCGCCCGCAGGCGTGATGAAGGCGTTCAAGCAGTTCGATAACTCATTAATAGAATATTTTAGGGAAGTTACATTGTACATTCATGTACATTCATGGCTAGAGTCATCAGTTAAAAAAAACAAAAGGCACAATGTGTAGTTTGCTCGAATTGTTCGTGCGCGTTAGCTTCAAATACATGGATGCCTACTTCAATAAGGATGCCTGCTAGATCACTTTCTGCAGCGGTGGTGTTGTGTGCTCGTGTGAAACAACGGATTGAATCGAAAGATATGGTAATTTCTTTACGAGATGTTAGTAGTAACCCCGTGGCAAATTCACGCGCAAAATGTGAAATGCTGAGTCATCATGCTGACTCAGCCCTCCCCCCTCTGGCAGGATGGTGAGGGAAGTGGCCACGGATGTGTGGGGAGGAATGGGTCCGTGAGGAGGAAACGGGTCCCTCCCCCCTCTGGAAGGAAGGAAGGAGTGCTCGGGTAAGGGTTGGGAAGGCAGGTGATGTGTGAGGGATAGAGTGTGGAAAGGGTGGGTGTTGGTGGTGTTGGGATGAGAAAAGTTGGAAATCGACAGGAAGGAGTGCTCGGATGGGAAAATGGAGTTCAGATGTGGAATCTACGTGAAATGTTGGGTTGGGAAGGATGGAAGGAGGAGCAGCAAGGGGTGGAATCTTTGAAACCGTCAGAGTTGGAAAAAGGCAGGTGTTGGAGGTTTTGGGATGAGAAAAGTCATTGTTCGGGCAGAAGGAGACCTCGGATGGGAAAATGGACTGCAAATTCGGACTCTACGTGAAATTTTGGGTTAGGAAGGATGTTTCCAGCGACATTGGAGAGAAAAAGTTTTGAGGACGTCCGTCCCCCCCCTCCCAAACTTCCAACTTTGGTGTGAGAGATAGTAGAAAGTCGTGCAATAGCTCATTTGAAAGCTGACAATGAGAAAAATGCAGTGGAAAGCTGAGTTTGGACTAATTTTCTTAGGTTTAGGGAGGAAAATGGCAGGAAACCGTCAAAGTTGGAAAAAGCAGGTTTTGGAGGTTTTGGGATGAGAAAGTCGTTTTTCGGACAGAAGGAGTGCTCGGATAGGAAAACGGAGTGCAAATTCGGACGTTGTGGTCAAAGTTGGGTCTAGAAACTTCTTCCCAACTCAATCGGATAGAAAAAGTTCTGACCCCCCCTCCCCCCCTCGGCAACGATCTTCCAACGTTGGTTGTAGACATCGTAGAAAGTCGTGCAATAGCTCATTTGAAAGCTAAGAGTGAGAAAAATGCAGTGGAAAGGTCAGTTTGGTCCTATTTTCCTGGGTTTAGGGAGGAAAATGGCAGAAAACCGTGAGAGTTGGAAAAGGCAGGTTTTGGAGGTTTTGGGATGAGAAAAGTCGTTTTTCGGGCAGAAGGTCTTGGATGGGAAAACGGAGTGCAAATTTGGACGTTTTGGTCAAAGTTGGGTCTAGGAACTTCTTCCCAACTCAATCGGAGAGAAAAAGTTCTGACCTCCCCTCTGGGCAACGATCTTCCAACTTTGGTTGTAGACATCGTAGAAAGTCTTGCAATAGCTCATTTGAAAGCTGACAATGAGAAAAATGCAGTGAAAAGCTGAGTTTGGACTAATTTTCTTGGGTTTAGGGAGGAAAATGGCAGGAAAACGTCAGAGTTGGAAAAGGCAGGTTTTGGAGGTTTTGGGATGAGAAAGTCCATGTTTCGGGCAGAAGGAGGTCTCGGATGGGAAAACAGAGTGCAGATTCGGAATTTGTGGCTAATTTTGGGTTAGGAAGGATGTTTCTAGCGACATCGGAGAGAAAAAGTTCTGACCCCCCCTCGGCAACGATCTTCCAACTTTGGTTGTAGACATCGTAGAAAGTCGTGCAATAGCTCGTTTGAAAGCTGGGAGTGAAACAAATTCAGTGGAAAACATGGCTTGTTCGTATCTGCCTTCGTTTCGAGGTGAGATGTTATTGAAATTTTGGGACATTGACGAAAAAACGACAGAGTTAGAATGTTTATGAAAATCGCTCTAGCGGGTGAAGCAAGCCTCTGACGGGAAAACAGAGAACGGTTTTGGAATCAGCGTCAAATTTGTGACAAATAATGTTTTGACTCCCCCTCTTATCGATTGCATATTCACAGGGTATATAAGAATGGGATCGGGAGAGGAATTTCACTAAGTTGAGAAACTGACTACAGGTAAGTCGTTTCTCTTGAGTTCCGATACCGGACTTCTGACTTTCCATTGCTGATATCAGCTAAGGTGTCAGACTTATAGGTTAGTCAGTATAGCATGACTGACCATTTGATGATAGTAGGCCGAAATCTTCAAACGGCTATAACTTTGCTTCTACAAGTCCTTTAGACTTGATTCAAAAAACATTCGACAGCTCTTGCTGTGCTGTAGGTGACAGACTACTTATAAACGTTTTATGAGTAGTACTAAAATACTGAAAAATTTAAATTCATATTTAATGATAATAATTAAAGTTTTTGAATAAAAAGCAGTCGTTTATGAGTCTCTGTGACTTGGGTCGTTTCCTCTTGTAAATAACTCCACCGGTTTTCATGTCAAAACTGGGGCCCGGATACCAACACAGTGATATGACGCACGCTCTGTCCGCTCGAGGTTGGATTTGTGGGTCGAGGCCTTGGAGCTGGGATAAGATCCCCTCTGAGTAATGCCTGTAACGGATTCAAGAGCTTAACACCCAAACGGTTGCTGGCTTGCTATCAGGCCTTCTTCGTCTAGCCTCAGTAACTCAGGCTTGGCAACGTCTATCGTTTGTCATTGTAACTTGGTAAAAATGGGACGGTTACTGCAAGCATTGACGTCAAACCTTTTCACGTCATAGGGGAATCCGTCTTTGTGTTGGGAGTTGGTAACAGAAAGCACGGTGACTGCCGATGCCCATACATGGTAAAACTGCTGTTGTCAAGTTAAAAGCATGGCCAAATAAGGAAGGTCTGAATCATGGTTTTGTGCTCCCTGAGTATATAAACCGCGACTTTTCTCTAGTCTTCACTTCTGTTTCAAGTTGCAAGACGAACGGTGAGTCCTCTGACAAGGTTTGCTATCAAACTTTGGGATTTAGGATAAAGCTAGAAATCATACTCTTTAAATTTTATTCCAACGTTTGCTATCAAATGTTTGGTGACTTAGTCTTTCAATGCATATCAGCAAGTAGTATCCTATAAACACTTGCTATCAAATTTTACTCTATCTTTACAGAATTATCATGACAAAACCGAGCAACGCCAAGATGCTAGTGGGCAAATGCAGTTGCGGCAAGATTGCCAGAGGGAGTGAACTCAAGAAGCATTTAAAAGCTAAAGAGGGGACGATAGGCCATGAAAGGAAAGTGATGTTGAGGTTGTGTGTGTCTTGTCGGGTATGTGTGATTGGGGATGAGGCAGAATTTATCAAGGCGCATATGCAGTGTGAGGGTGGGAACATCGGAGAGAAGGGGTTCAAGACGTGGTTTGAGGGAGAGTTGTTGGAAAGGGAAGAGGTGAGGAAGGCGGTCGCAACGATTGAGGGCGTGTTGGGGAGAAAGTGGTGACGAATGCGAGTGATGAGAGTTCGAGTGAGGAAGTTGAGTTGAGAGCGAAAATGAAGAAGAAGGATGATGTTGATTTGGATGCGGTGATGGAAGATTTGTTTGGGGATATAGCGGATTTGAAGGAAGAGTGGGAGGGGAAGGAAGTGGCTAAGCCGATGGCAGCGTCATCGTCACGGCAGGAAGATGGGTATGATACGGAGGCATTTGTAAGGATGAAGGATCCTGTGATGGGTTTGGAAAGTAATAGAAGAAAAGTTTTGGAGGAGAATGAAGAGCTGACGGCGAAGGTTGAGGAGTATAGGGCAACGAGGGAAGAGTTGGAGAGCTTGAGAAAGAAGGAGAAGGAATGGATGGCGGAAAGGAGCGAGTTGATGAGGAAGGCAGGTTTGGTGGAGAGTTTGCAGGCGAGTGTGTCGAGGAAGGATGAAGAGATAGAGCGGATGCGAAGCGTGGTGAAGGAGACGGAGGAGGTGAAGGGTATTAATGAGAGGTTGACGGGTGAAGTTGAGCGACTGCATGAGCGTTTGAAGTTTCGAAAAAGGAGAGTATATGAGGTTCATCTTCCCCTCTTTGAGAATAACATATGTGATGTCCCCACAATCTCCAGCGATTTGAACGAAACGCAGTTGTGTTACGAGGGGGATGGAGTTCGCTGCCTCCACATGACGATGAATATCAATGGAGAGCTTGATGACTTCTTCGTCAGAAAAGTTAGAAAGAAGGTTCCCAGTAAGTCTATTCAACATAATTATTTTTTGTAGCTCATCTAATCTCCTATTATTTTCCTTTCAGAGTGTTTGCAGTAGTAGTGTCGGTGGAAGGAGAACGACCCATGGGCTCTTTTAAGGGCCAACCCTCTAATGCAGCTAAAGCGGTCCCGAACCCGCCACATATCTTCGGATATGGAATGCAGAGGGGAAGAAAAATGATGAATGGAATGAAGGGAGGACATTCATGCGCCACACGCAACACATCACAGACTTCTCTCTTTGCTAGTGAACGAGCTCCTGTCAGTGTCGTACAAAGGTTTTACTGCAGCGCAGGTTGATGTATATTTAGAAAGTTTATTCATGACGTTTATTCATAAGTCTAGTCAGAAAGTATATCATGGTTTGTACAAAAGTTTTACTGCAACACAGGCTGATGTATAGTTAGAAAAGTTTGATCATGACGTTTATTCATAAGTCAGAAAGTGTATTATGGTTTGCAAAAGCAAAGTTTAGTATAGTCAAATTTTTTTAGTTTAACACAGGTTGATGATGTATAGTTAGAAAGTTTGGTCATTGACGTTGTATTCGTAAGTCTAGTCAGAAAGTGTATCATGGTTTGTAAAAGTTTTACTGCAACACAGGTTGATGTATAGTTAGAAAGTTTGATCATGACGTTCTATGAAACACACATGTCATGAAATGCAAGCGTTAGTGTAGTCAACTAGTTTTACAGCAACGCACGTTTGTGAAAATAAAGTTTGATCATTGACGTATGACTGACCGAACTCACCACAGCACTAGAAAGTTTTATCGAAAAGGTTTTACTGCATAGTGTAGATTGTCTTGTAACTTACTTTCACAGTGTTAGAGAGTTTTATTGGAGAAAGTTGTCAAATGCTTTCTTATTAGAAATTCAAACTTCATGACTGTTAGATTAGCTTCATCAGGTTTACTAAAAACAGTTTTCTACTGCAATGAGAGTTTAGAATGTTATATGAAAACAGTGTTCACCACAGCACTAGAAAGTTAAGCACAGCACAAGTGTCATGAAAAATTACTTTATTTGGTCTTTGATTTAACATCATTGAAACCCACTTTACTAATAGCAATGACAATATGCTTTATTTTATTCAGAAGCAAATGATCGCCGTAACCATGAAAGTTCTCCATCCGAGAAATAATCTTCCGCAGATGTCGTGTATAAAACTCAGAAGCATCAGTACCATATTCTTGTCCGTAGGAAGGAAATTGAAAATCAACACTTTCCGCTTCTTCACCTTCTGGAAAATGAGTGTAATTGACATGTGCAACTAAATGAGCCTTGATGAGACTGTCTTTGAAATAAGATATCAACTCCGTAAATATTTTTCGTGTGTAGTCTAAACATGCTTCCAATTCTGTCTCCTCCCTTTGAAACTCAAGGATGTAATCTTGTATTAAGCCTCCGAAGCACTCTTGATGAAAACGAATCGTGCAATCATCATGTTTCAATGTATTGACTTCAGGTGCCATGGTTGAGTCTATTGCTAAACAACATTTTTGCCTAACACGATTTCAATAACGCGTTACAATTGTGCGTGCGCACATCGGGAACTCTAGCTCGTCTGTGATTGGACGAGAGGTCTCATCCATTCAACGCTTAGGAAAATCTTATAAAAAGTAGTGCACCAGCTCTTCTCTTCACATTTATCTTTCACAAGGTGAGTGTCGGTGAGCTCCTGCTATCAGGTTGTTTTGACTTGCTATCAAGTTGAATAGTCTCTTGCTATCACATCTTCTGCTCATAAAACATATCGTCGCTGTAATACCTCCTTTGCTCGAGCGTTCCTTCGGGACGGCGGGTACTGCCGTAGAGGGATTGCGTTGCACGGGTTGTTCGTCGTTTGTTAGACCGAAACCTCTGAGCCGTTGCTCATGTTGGGCGTTCGACTTCATACTCAACGTGACGCTTTCTCTCGCCAGGTCAGAGTACTTTAGCCATTCGACAAAGGTTAGTCTTTATGATATGGAGTAGAGTGAAATGTAATTCATTAGATGTCACTTCAATGATTGTTCCCAAACGTTGACTAGGCAAATGAAACGATTCTCATCTTTCCTTTTCAGTGATTGAAATCTACTAACATAATCTGC
This sequence comes from Prostheceraeus crozeri, assembly GCA_907163375.1. Taxonomy (NCBI): domain Eukaryota; kingdom Metazoa; phylum Platyhelminthes; order Polycladida; family Euryleptidae; genus Prostheceraeus; species Prostheceraeus crozeri. The sequence continues at coordinate 525,168 of CAJQUW010008996.1, read as the reverse complement.
TGTCTGTAATCGAACAAAAATGGAATTCGCAAAAATTGAGAACTATCGCATTGCTGCTGAGATGGAGAAAGCAACCATCGAGCAATGTAAGTATTTGTATCAAGGTTGACTCTATTACTAACATCATTAGGGTAGACATCCTCATTAAAATCAAGAGCCCTTCCCTTATTTTGTTCATGTTTAAACCGAATCCAAATTCTACCTCTGCTCATCTTTGCTGTCATTCTTTTTCAGTGCATGAATGCATTCGTAATGGGGAACCCGTCCCCCAAGGAGCAATCGGGCAAGCTTACGAGCGACTTGGCAAGTGTAAGTATGCTCACCTGTGAGAGTTGGAATGTCATGTTTTAGGACTTCTGCATCCTTATAGCTTACTCTCTATCATTATTATCTCCGCAACGTCTAATCTCTCTTTCCTCTCTACAGATATGGCGAAGAAAAAGAAGTGGGGGGAAGCCGCGAGGCGGAGATTCGAAGTTGAATTTCCGGCCCTACCTTCCCGATCATCTACCTCCGCCCAAGCTGCGATCCCTTTCTCGGGTATCGTTATCGCCTCACCTCCACCGCCACTACCTCCGGTACCTGCGCCCTTCCCTGCACCAGTCCCTGTTCCAGTCCCTGCTCCTCGCCATCACGTCCCTCCGACAACAAAGCCCAGGACCCTTCCACCCTCGGCTCGCGTCCCTCTCCTGCCTCCTCCGCGTCCATCCTTGCTGCCGGAGATTAATTCATCAGATGGTAAGTAATCGTGATTGGGAAATAGGGGGATAAGACTTCAAACTTGAAATGTTGATCATGTTACTAATCTCTGTTCTCTTTTTCTCAACAGATCTGGCGGTCTACCTCCTGGACGGCGACGTTCCTTCCCGTCCCATCGTCATCCCGGCATCACCACCACCACCTGCAGCGGCCGACCTCCCTCTCCTCTCCATCAAGTCGGTGGAGAGATTGTTGGAGCAGGAGGAGCTAGAGATCGTCGGAGAGGAGAGGGAGATGGAAGTCGAAAAGAAGGAGGACTTTCAATGCCAGCGGTGTGACAGGGTCTTCGCCTCAGCCTACAGTTTGAGACGTCACACCGCTGGCCATGCCTGCAGGGGAGGAAAACGCCGACCGATCCCTCAAGGGACCAAGTGTGAAGGTTGTGGACGCACGTTCTACAACAGCGCCAACTTGCGAGTCCACATCGAAGGCGGTTCCTGTGGCAGTGTGAGGCAACCACCGACAACAACAGGTAGGAAGCATCCTTCATCGCACGTCGACTTTTCCTGTTCTTCGTGTCAGAAGACCTTTCCTACAGAGTTTGTTCTTTCTTCGCACACACTCTGTCACACTCATCCCACTGAGCTTTACACTGACAACAACGTCACTCTGAGGCTGAGCAAGTTTTCCCTTGAGAGGCTCGTTCGCGATCATGAGTTAGAAAGCTCTGAAGTTGTGCAGGACATTCATCCTTTCTTGATGAATAATATAGGCTTAATTCATCAAATGTTGGCGAGTTTAGATAGATTTTTACTTAAGGGCATGTTCTATCTCACTGCTCGTTTCAATAAGGTAGACAGTAGCACGGGAGAAGTAGAGTCCACTGTGACCATTAGGATAGCCTCCTGTGTTGCTGATCTCATAGGTGATGTAAACGAGTGGATAGAGAGACATGCGACCTATCTCGTCAGCAATTTAAATAAATTTATTGAAAGAGACAGCGGTCTGGTCTTTGATGGGATAGAGAAGGTAGACATCAAAATAAATCTTTTAGAAAATTTACAAGGGAGCGGTTGTTTCACCCTCCCCAAAGCACTGGCTGACAAAAAGGCTGTCGTCAATGTAGAGTGTCAGTCCCAGTGTTTCAAGTATGCCGTCCTCTCCATTCTTCACTATAATGATATAGATAGGGATCGTCAAAGAGTCACCAAGTATCGTGAATGGGAGGATGAGCTTAAGCTTGACGGGTTAGATGTCAACACATTAGATTTTAAAGGCATCGCCCAATTTGAAAAATTGAATAACATTAAGATTGTCATCCATCTCTGGGAAAAAGGTCTGAAGGGCGTTAGGTATAACAACCGCCGAAGTAACTTCGACCGGGTTGTCAATCTCCTCCTAGTCTATAGCGACAACCACCCAGAATGGCATTATTGTGGCATTCCCAAAATTTCTAGATTGTATCACCACCAGCAAAGTTATGATAATAAACATTATTACTGTGGTCGCTGCACACGACGCTTTAGGTCAAAAGCATTTTTTGAACAGCATTACGAGTGGTGCTCTCGGGGTAAACTTCAAATGGAAGTCATGCCCAAAGATAAATTTTATAGTCATAAGGAAAACGGCAATGAGCTCAGTCCCATATGTACCATCTATGCGGACATTGAATGTTATATTGAACAAGAAGATCTAAGTCATGAGCCAGGAGCCATTGCCTGCTATGAAGTTTGGCATGCATATTATAGGAACCAAAATAAGATGCATGTGTGGCAAGGCGAGGAGTGCGCTATAAAATTCCTCAACTTTTTAGATAGGAAAGCCAGTTTTCATCAACGCTATGAAACGGAGCTGACTAGGAAACCCATGTGCTTCACAGAAGCTAATAAAATCAAATTTGATAGGACCACGGAATGTCCCCGCTGCTGTTCATCCTTTGATGATCAGCAACATAAGAAAGTGAGGGACCATTGCCATCTCAGTGGTAAATTTAGGTCTGCCTTATGCAGTAAATGCAATATGAAACTTAGGCTCAAACGGCGAACGCTCCCCGTCATCTTTCATAACTTCAAATGTTATGATGCTCACATCATCATAAGCCATGGATTCGGTAAAATGAAATCCTGGTCATCCAAAGTGATTGCACAAAGTAAGGAAAAATTTATGTGCATCACTGCTAAAGTCCAAGTCGATAAGACGAAGGAGGGGAAGCCTGTCTTCTATGACATAAAGTTTCTAGACAGTTTCCAGTTTATGTCTTCTTCCTTAGCCGCGTTGGCTAATAATTTAGAAACACTTCCCCTCACTCAACATTTAGGGAAAGACTATCTCAACATAAGTGACAGTCTGATACGACGGAAAGGGGTGATTCCTTATAGTTATTTTAGTTCAATGGATACATTGAAGGAGACATCCCTTCCGTCCATCGATAAATTTGAAAATGATTTGACGGGTGAGGACTGTTCGCTGGATGATTATAGGCATGCAGAGCAAGAATGGTTAGAATTTAGGTGCCGCACGTTTGGTGACTTCATGCTTGCCTACTTAAAATTAGACGTCTATCTGTTGGCTGACGTGTTTGAGACTTTTAGGAAAGTCACATTAGAACAGGACGCCTTAGACCCCGTTCATTTTGCTAGTCTGCCGGGTCTGTCCTATCAGTCAGCCTTCAAGATGACGAAAGAGAGCATTCATTTACTGCAAGATGCAGAAATGTACACGTTATTTGAACGTGGTATTAGGGGTGCCTTGACATTTGTTAACAAACATGTTGTCAACAGCACCCAAGACACAGGATCGACCACGCATTTAATGTACATAGACCAAAATACTTTGTATGGGAGTGCACTCTCCAAGCCTTTGCCACAGTCTGACTTCCAATGGTTAGAGCCCCATGACATTGAACACTTCTCCAATCCAGCACACATCATGGCACTGGGAGATGAGGCCGACATAGGTTATTTATTTGAAGTCGACCTCATCTATCCAGACTGCATTAAGAATAGGACCGTTGATTTATCTCTCGCACCCGAATCTGGCATAGTCAGTCCAGATATGTTCTCTCCCTTTATGGAAGAACACAATATGAAATATGAGGCGGAAAATGACTTAAAGTATAAAGCCACTAGGAAGTTGTTGCTCACCCAATTGAACAAGCAGCATTACATCGTGCACTATTCCATCCTCAAATTCTATCTAGGTTTGGGGATGCAACTTGATAAAGTCCATTGCGCTATCCAGTTTAGGCAGAAGCCCTTTCTAAAACCGTATATAGAATTTAATAGCAAGAAACGGGCTGAATCCAAGAATCCATTCGAAAAGGACTTCTTTGAATTTAAGAATAATGCCCTCTTTGGTAAAACCATGGAGGATGTAAGAAAGCGCATGGACTATCGCATCGTAACTGATCCGGAAGCGAGTATCAAGTTATGTCGCTCGCCGTTGTTTTGCCACCATGATGTCATTTCCGAAGACATCACTGGTTTTAAAATGTTAAAATCTAAAGTAGAACTTTGTAATCCCATTTAGGTCGGTCAAGCTGTCTTGGATCACTCCAAGTTAGAAATGTATAAGTTATTTTACCACACTTTTAAGACATGTCCACTTCTCCAACGTGTGGAATTAGTAGGAGGTGATACAGACAGCTTCTTCCTAGCTTTGACAACCACGAGCCAAGTCAAGCAGGAAGACATTTTAAAATATTTAGCACCCAAGTTTGATAGTTCCAACTATCCCACTGACCATCCGCTTTACTCTACCACAAATAAAGCGAAGCTTGGCTGCTTGAAGGATGAGTGTGCCGGCAAACGCCTTGCTTCGCCCCAAGATGCACTCCATGAAGCTAAAATCCTCAGAGCTTTCTATAAAACGGGCGAAAGGCATCTCGAAGTCAATCGTTAGAAAAATGACACATAGGGACTATCAAGATGCCTTAGATTCACTTAAAATTAAACAAGTAGAAATGACCATTTTAAAATCACAGCCGCATCAAGTCAGAACGACGACGTTTAGGAAACGAGGTCTCTCAGCTTGGGAAGACAAGCGATGCTGGATGAGTCCTAACCACTCATTACCGTACGGCCATCCAGACACTCATCTACCTCCACCCAAGAGACAGAAACTATCTCCTCCTCCGTCCGGCGATGTCTGATGATGAATGCTTTCTCTCTGTTGTGGTTGAAGTTTTGATTTTTCGCTCCATGGCGTTTTCTATGGGGTGTTGTGAGTGATTGCCTTGTAACATGCGTCCAACTGCTGATCACTTCATATCATGACTTGCATATCAACTGGTTTTCCTGACGTTGTTTTTTCCCTGTACAGTTCCGACACATCAGTGACTTTGTTTTCTCCCTGCATATCAGTCACTTTGTTTTCTCCCTGTGTAGTTTCCGACACATCAGTGACTTTGTTTTCTACCTGCATATCAGTGACTTTGTTTTCTCCGGTGATGTGAGCCATAAAAACTTTGTTTTCTGCTACCATCAGTATTAACTATGTGCAGTGCTATGAAAATCGGTTGTGATGATGAATAACATATCATGTACAGACCGTGTCGTTTTTCTTTTGACATAAAGATGAAATTCTCACTCATTAGACAGAAGTAAAAATTTTAATCATTTTGTAAGATAGGTAGGGTTAGAAATAAAGTTATGATTGTAAGTTAGAAATAAAGTTATACCCATGTCGCTATTTGTAAGATAGGTGAAATATAAAATGAAGTCAGAATCACTTCACTGTTTGTAAAGTTAGAAATAAAGTTGACGTTTGTAAAGTTAGAAATGAAATTATCACCATGTCGCTGTTTGTAAGATAGGTGAATATAAATGAAGTTAGAATCACTTCACTGTTTGCAAAGTTAGAAATAAAGTTGACGTTTGTAAAGTTAGAAATAAAGTTGATGAATGTAAAGTTTGAATTAATGTTAGAATCATCTCACTGTTTACAAGATAGGTAAAGTATAAAATAAGTTATAACCATATCACTGTTAGTAAGATAGGTGAAATATAAATGAAGTTGGAATCACTTCACTGTTTGTAAAGTTAGAAATAAAGTTATACCCATGTCGCTGTTTGTAAGATAGGTGAAATATAAAATGAAGTCAAAACCATGTTAGAGATTGTAAGTTATCATCCTCACCAACGAATGTAACATCATGACAATTTCTTCGGCTTAGGAAACATCAACCACTTTGCTGACTCATGTCTATAAATAGCTCTGACTCATGAAGGGGTAAGGCGCCAGTCATACGAATCTAATCAGTCTTGTTCAACCTTTTCACCGACATGTGTGTGGGCGTGTCATTCAACATCGATGGCGCCTCACGTCAGACAGCGTGACCTTTTCACCGACAAGTGTGTGGACATCATTTCATGTCTATAAATAGCACTGACTCATCATAAGTGATGAACCTTGTTGATGACCTTTTCACCGACACGTGTGTGGACGATAGTTCATTCCGATGACTCATTCAAAACGCATCATGTGATTTACACGATTCTATTAACTGTGACTCATACAGATAACGCATTAAAGATTTAGCAATGTCAGCTACTTTACTGATATCACGTAAACCAGTCATGATACAATGTCCGTTGTGTAACACTGCAATATATACAGGATGCCACTTCCGAATCAGAGCAGCAGGAAAGAGTTCAGTTTCATAAAATATACAATGACTACTGGTTTTAATGTTGGCTAGATTCACTAACATCTTCAATTGAACAGACACTACTATATTCTTCAATGTCAGCGGACTGAGGCGGAGATGAGGCATGAGTGTTCGCATTTTCTTGACGACTTCGTAGCACATGGACTGCATCACGAAATGAGAAAGGTTTCCTAGGACTTGGATTTTGCCGCAGCGAAAGATTTGAAGATTTCGACCGTTGCTCATGCGAATGACCAACATTTGCGACACGGCAATTTTAATGACACGGCAAGACTTGGATAGGATTGCGCGATGCAACCTTCGTAGATGAAAGCGTTCTAGATTTATCTGAAGTTGACGTTTCGTATCATGAAATGTAACACACTGACTTTTCCATGATACATGGAGCCATGCTGATAATTTCCACATGATTAAAACCTGAGTGAAGAAGGGTATGCCCAAGAACATGACAGCCACCGTTTGAAATCACTTATCAAATACGTTTCATTTACAAATTCAATATGAATCAAAATAGAAGGATCAAGTCCATGCACATGACGTCGTGACCATTCGTCTTTGTGTGGAGGACAGTAGGCAAATCTATGATAAACACTAACAACAGTTGATCACTTTCTCTCATTGCAATAACACTGAATTCCTGCATGGGTGTTCCCTCACTGTCTATGAAGATGACAACCTACAATATCAAAAAGACTTCATTACAAAATAATACATTGAGCAGGAACTTTACAAGGATGTCTGTCCTTTACATAACAAAAGATACATACAACATGATGACAATGTTTTATTTGAACATAACGCGTAGGGCCGCGTTTTCCACATTCACTACATACTAACTGATGACAATACTTAAGATTTCTCTTTGGTGGTAGCACCATCTTTCTTTGATGCGCGACGACGTTTAGGTTTAGTGACAGGTTCTTGACACTCTTTGACACAAGAATCAATGACTTTCTCAATGTGATCAAGTCCTGTTAACTCAGGTTGATGATGAATTTGAGCAATGCGCAAATTGAGAGAAATCAAATTACCGTCAGATTGATGAGGTCCCACATAAACAGCAGGTACCTCAATATGAAAGGAATAAAAGCCTGCACCTAACGATGACAATTCTGTTTCAGCTGACTGTTCAACTGTCGCTCCTGAAGTGACTTTACAATACTTGCTTTGTAAAATATAGCAGCGAGTGCCGCGATACAAAGGTTGCGCACCCTTGCTATAGGCTTACTTACTTACTTACCTCTATGGCTTACTAAACTTACCTAAGATGTCCCGAATGAGGATCCGTGCAAGGTTGGGGCAAAACTTGGGGTCAAAACCCAGAACCCAAGTCCAAGTTTAAATGAATGAATGAAATCAAGTAAACGAAGTTCATTCTTTGTATTTTGTGCTGCCATGAAGATTCTTCTATAGGCCAAAATTCCCATTGGGCCCATGAGAGGTGTGGTATTAGTGGGAGACAATTTATTATTGCACTAATAGTAATTAGTAGCCTAAGTACATGTATTACGTCATAAAGTTCATTCTTTTAATTTAACCTACACTGATATACTGACTAATTGAAGATCTTTGATTTAGTTATGATTGAGTTACACATTGCTCATAGCAAAGCAATTGTTCTCATTGCTGTTCAAATGTTTCGTGATCTTGTTTCCGCATCTCAGAGTTCATGCCTGATGAACCTATGACAACTTAAATCGATTAAAAGTAGGAATGAACTAGGCCTACTATTTTATTTAAATTGAAATTATTCACATGTAGACGAAAGTGTATCTGCATCAAACAGAAATAAGCTTATCTAAAGCAGGGTAAAATACTATACGTTAGCCCATTAAGACTGATCCACACCCTCGTTAATGAAGTGATCTAGTGACACAGAAGTTAAGATTAACACACTATTTTTTCTATACGATTACATGAGAAAAGACGCAATTTTCGGATCAATCCACCAAAATCCGTTATTCATTGCTTCCTTTAGAATGAGTAGCGTCTCAATGGGCCTAATTCACTCATTAAAGACACACATGTAAGATAACACTCGTCGTTTAATTAATAAACAATTTGCTAAACATACTTTGGCTCATTTATTCTGTCATACTTAAATATTTTAATTAAATAAATATGTTTAAAATTAAAATATTTCGAAACTAATTTAGCTTTAAAACATAGGCAAATATTCAAATGAGTAGATTAAATGAATAGAATAGGTATCGCAGAAAAATACTGAAGAACAAATACAAACAAAATACTGAAGAATCCTTTCCCACACTAGTTTGAATGACAAAGTGTAAATTAGTAAAATACGGTCATAACCACTCGGTTGAGTAAGTCGACCCAACCGGCCGGTTGGGTCGACTTAGTCTTGTCGGTTACTGGTTGGGTTGGGTCAAAAAATTCCTGACCAGTTCCAACCCTGATGCACAAGACTCAAACCCCAGTCGGAGAGGCTGCAAACGCTAACAACACAGTGAACACAGTGAACCCAGCAGGAACACAGTAAACCGTCATTTCCAGTTGTGAGCACTCGCTAACTGAGAGAGAAACGACCCGAGTGACGGTTTTGGTGCAGGATGAACAACTGTGTTGACTAGCTGATTGACGCCGTCTTTCCCACAGTCGCCAATTCATCACACCGGCATTGTCGCTTCCTTCAATGATATTGATATTTCATCATATTAGCACTTAACAAGCATTTTAGTACTTCTGTGAATTTAAGTTCGGTAATTCTAGTACTCTTCTGTTTAATACTCAGGTTCATACGTAAACAGGAGTTAATGATTTGCAGTGTACGACAATCGCCATTCATTCCTTTTGTATTTCTGTATGCAACTCAGGGTTGGAATCTGGCTGGTATTTAGCGGACGCTGTGATCAAATCGATTGGTTGAGTCCGGGCCGGAGGCCGGTGTAGTCAAAACCGTCCGCAACTAAGCCGGCGTCTCCGAAACCTACTAATACATGTATTTATTTGTCCAATGACAAACATATAAAAAACAAGTATATCAAAAGTAGGAGAGAAGGAAAAACGTTGCACTGGCTAATGACGCACTGCATGCACAGCGGTCTCACAACCTCCACGAACACCGAAGCCAAGCGGTTTCAATTCGTTCGGTAGATGATGCGCTGCTTTTTTCAAGTCACCTTTCGTTGCGAGTCTCATGATCGAACTTCCCACTGCGATGGGTCTGACACCTCCATCTTTTTTTGATAAGGCGACAAGTCGTCCATCATAAAATACCGAAAGCACTTCACTTACCAATTATGGATGACGGCCGTTCAATTTAGGTCGCTAGACATCTTTCAATTTCTCAATTTCTGTGTAGCATGCGGTATGCTTCCCGGTACTCCGGATAAGCCACAGTTCCTGATGAAACGCAACGACGCTGATTTTCATTAATTTCTATCTGAAATGAACCTCTATTGGGTAATTGTTGCGACTCTATATAACTGACTAAGACGAAGTATCCCACATGTGGAATAAATGTCGTGAATCGTCGACATAAGCATAATTGTCCGGTCCATTAATTTTTGGCTGGGGCCCTGAATTACAAGTATTATTGTAGACATGCTGCTGAACAGTACAGATTACTTCATAGTTGGCTACTGACGAGCCATGGACTTCTTAATTTTGTCTTCATACTGCACTGCTTGCAAAGAATGATCTTCATTATTTTTGAATAATCAACTTGTATAACTCATTCTACCTTGAAGTGACCGGCGTGCTGATTCATCTCGTAGTGTCAACATTATCTTTTGTAATATGAATGGCTATCAAATTCTTCTCGTGTAAATAATCAAAACTATTTCAAGTGTTATTCGAAAATTAGTATTTATTCATTGATCTGTCGACCTGAATAAACTTAATTGACTGTTTTGCGCTTAACTCTCACAGATGCAGATTCCACTGATGTACTTAGCTGAAACTCAACATTCTCTAGTCATCCGGATTCGCTTACTTGCGTGTACTTCCTGAGAAAGGCAAGATGCATGCATGCATGCGTCAGCACAATTGTATTTTAAAAAGTTGACGACTTTATGTACCACAATCTTCTAGAAACATCAGGGACTTGTACTTGGAGAATGGCCTTCAATGGAAACTCGAAATGTCCCCAATGAAAGTGTGACAAGAGGAAGCTCCCCGCCACAAAAGAGCTCCCCGCCACTGTAAACTGTAAAGCACGAAAGCGATGTACAAAAGGAGAAGAACAAAATGATGTAACGAAGCGCTATTGATCGTGCTCATACACTACGAAAGCGATTGATTATCCTATTGGATGATAAAGACAATCCAATTGAAAAATTAATCGCTTTCGTAGTGCATGAGCACGAACAATAGCACTTTCGTAAGCAGTTTTGGTATTGTACAGTTTACAGTGCAAAAAACATTGGCATGTATAAGTTATCTATCTCTCCAGTGAACAGGATGTTAATCTCTCCATTCATCATCAAGAAGCGCGTTTGGAGGCCTACAGAGGCACTCCATTGAATTGTCTATGGAAAACATTGTGTTGACAAACATTTGACTGCTTTGTGAACAAGGTGTGAAGTTTTATTCTGACGTGTGCAATGAACACTTATTGCAGAACTTTTACCAGCTATTTCTGCTACCGATAGATTTATTCTCCTTTCTTATAGAACTGAAAGTCTCATACGCTGTTTCTTTATTGATGCAGGTGCATTATTTGATAATTTACATGCATAAACGATGAAAAGCAAAGCTTTCTACCCTTCTGTGTCATTTTTATCAACATTTTTTATCTTATTAGCGTGTCTTATCGACGTGATCAGGGACACATCGACAGTTACAGGGGTGTCTCCCTCGCTCCGTTAAATTCCTAGTTATAAACAACTAATATATCCTAGAACTCTTTTTCAATACAAGCTACTTGGCGTATTTCGCAGTATTTTGCATCACAAATTCACTATATTTTTGTCGTTTCAGGTATAAATTATCATGAGAATAATTTCCATCCGATATACACGAGTTGTGAAGCTTTTGATTGCACTTATTCTATCGGTCGCCTTCACATCCACATTTTATGATCCATATCGTCTAATTCGATATCATGAGTGGGTTACGAGAGACATGGCAAAACGATGTGATAACCCGAAGCCTGTTTACGTTCACAAGGTACCAAAAGGACTGAAACGAAGTTGTGGAAAGGTGGGCCCTGAATTGCTACAAGCACCAAGAACGCGGCATGGAATCCCGTATATTATTCATCAAACATATAAAGATGAGTACGCTCCCAATGACACGGTTGCGTTAATGCTTACCTGTCACAAGCAAAATCCTGACTTCATATATTTACTTTGGACGGACAGCGACATAATTTGGTTTTTGAAATCTCATTATCCGGAATACTATAAATTGTATAAAAGGTAAGAAAATATTAAAAGTTGCTATAACATTTGTACATGTACACTGTAAATCGCTGGATACGAAAACTACATACAAACATATACCAAAATTACATCCAATTTGAAACTAACATCTGATACGAGATTCTGGTATGTCTACAGAGATCTGGTATGTTTTTCATACCACATCTCACTTACTTTAGTATGTGATTGGTATGTAGCGATACGAACTATTCTATCTGTGATTGGCTGTTTTACACTGAAATGCGAATTGTTGGTATGTTTTATATACGAGACCCGATGGAAATTCATTCTTATTCGTATGCCTCTGGTATCCATTTGGTATGTGCAGCTTTAAGTCACATAGCAAAAAAATGTATGTATTACATACTACTGTCAAATAACTTTTTTCGGTAATACAATTGGTGAATATCTTTTGTTTGATAGAGCGATATTTGAGTACATTAGATTTATTGTGAATTTTATGCTCCACGAGTATGTTGTCGATGCTACTTGTCTGGCAACATTAACAGGCCGTTTAGTTACCTCTACTTTATGACCGAAGTTGATAAGTATCATTTCATTTAAACGATATCTTCAGTGGAATCATGTTGACTTATATATCTCAAACATAACTATTTTTGCGTTCATGAATTATAATGTGTTTTTATTTCGGATTGATAAAATGCTTAATTTCAAAATTACATAATGCTTAATTGTTGATGGTTGAAATCTTATTGATTATTCATGAAATGCCTTAGACTTACGTGTATTAAAATCGAATTCAAAGTATGACACTTGAATGTCATTATATCACTACTTGCAGAACAGTAGTAACATTAGTGTAATCTTTATTGACAAAAGGCCTGAAATCAAGATACTTTGGACATGATTTATGCTTTCTTTTAACATTGTGCTAGTATGGCTTTAGTATCTGAAGTATGCCACATTTGAAATAACATACGAAAAGCATACAAATATATACCAAGAGAATACAGAAATATACCAAAAAAATATTTTGGTATGCATCCTTCGTATGTGATTGGTATTGACCGATTTACAGTGTAGTGCATCTTTTGTACACAATATTGCCGTGTGTTGCCGTCATTACAGTTTTCGAAATGAAAGTAAAAATGCAGCCGCAGATATTTTTTCACCTACCATCAAAACTCAGATATTTTCTTATCTTTACTGCGCACTAGTACTGAGTCTGATCAAAGTCCGTGGATCTTTTTCGAGTAACCAATGGCAATACTTTGAGTCAAGGTGTTACTATTGGTTACTCGAAATACATGTAGATCCACGAATTTCGCTGAGATAAAGAATGCTTCGGCTTATTAAGCGAAAATGAAAACATGGAGATACGTAGGCTGAGAAATGGAGGATAAAAATATATGACTATTTGCATGTTGATTTTATGTTCGCAATTTTGTGTTGACATGCATGTACTTTGTGTTTTACATGTCAAGTAATGGCTACTATTGTACATTTTTACGTAAAGTGCGAGACCCGTAGGCTTTCTGAATGATAAGATGAACACGATCAATTTGACAGACATAAAATCAAGCACTATCACGCCCGTTGAGCATTTTTAAAAACTATAAGTCAGTATCCATCATCTTACACTGTAAACCGAGTGCTACCAAACCGATGAACTTCTTACTACCAAATGCCATCTTTCTTTTCATTTGGAAGCGTTTTTCTATCTGGTTGCAGCTACCAGACCTGCATGGTGCCTACCGGATGCTTCTCTTTCTTCTAGTCGCATAAGAATTTTGATAAAGCATACTTAGTTGTAGATCAAATAATTTTCATAATTTTCTATCATGAATGATGCCGAATTTCTACCAGCATGAGGGGGGGATTAAGGTTGAAATCAATGCTATCGATAATTGCTTATCCGACTGTCATCTGAATTCTCCATGATCGATTTCAAATTTGTCTCATTTCAAATTTTGCTTTGTTGATAGCATGTGTTCAGGCTCTGTGGTGGATTCCACTCTAACCGAGAAAAAAACTATTGTATATTTTTGAAATTGTTTTTAGAATACATTTACTTTGGCAATTTTAAATGGTATGTCATGATTTACATGGTGATTTTCAAAGTTTGCATTGGAATGAATTGTTACATATTTCAAATTTAGACTTTTTTCTAGTAGCGCGTTTTATGCTATTTTCATGACAATTGAACAGCCGTGCAGCCAACGACTATTGAAGTTTAAAGTTCTTTATTCTATAAATTCGTGCATAGTTTTGAAGCATCGTCTCTGTTACTTCTTGAATGATGCATATGACAATACGAAGCTTACATTGCGAATTATTTGTGGTACTTTTTGGAGGTTATAGACACACTCTCTTCATAAATATGACAGTCTCAAAATGTTATTTCCTAGCAGCATAGGTACTATACATCATAGACAGATAAGGTTGCAAAGGGAATTGTGCTCTAACATTATCAATATATCAGAATATCAGATGCTTATTTGCAAGAAAACATTTGCATAAGCATTGACTAAACAATATGAGTAACTTTGAGTAAACATTATGTAACACAAATATGGCTGCAATGAGAATGATAGGAGGATACACCTTATGGATAAGTCTGATAAATTCAATGAATTATTCAAGCCAGCAGATTCCCTTTAATTGATTGTAAACCACATATCTATATTTTTATTGTTTTATATATATTCCTAATTTTCCATCATTCAATCCTAGTGCTGAATTAATTAATGTTAATTTGAGGATCAGCCACAAAGAATATGCATAGTGACAAATATCAATTTATAAGAAACATGAAAAATTCGAATGATTTATAATTCACATGTAAAGGAGCAGAAACTTAAAGAATAGGCGAAATCGAAAATTGTGGCTGTATATCGAAAGAAATTATTTGTTCAGTAGACTGTTTAGCAGGTTCGTGTAGTTCTACTGAGACTGCATCGATGGCGGTCGTTTAAATGACAGCATCTGAATACTTTCCACTTTCTGATTGTTGGCCAGACTTGATACTTTGCAAAATCAATATTGATATGCATTGTCTAGCCGTTTGCAATAAATGTTCAGAGTAATAAAACGAAGTCTAATCAGATCAATTCTAGTGATTGTCCCTAATTTCGCTGGCCAGTGATGTAAACTTTGCTATAAATTTTATTTCGATTGGCTTTAAGCCACACATAATGGCATAGAAATCAGCTTTCGATATGTTTGTCATGAAATGTATATTCAGTTGTCTAATCAATTCATATCGCGGACATTCAACGATGAAATGAAATATATCTTCAGTCTTTCCAAGATTGCATGAGGTACATGAATGTTCTTCAAATAATCTGCTGCTTACGTCTCTATATTTGTTTGTTTGAACTGCCAAGTTGTGGTTACCTGTTCTGAGTTTTAAGATAGTTCTGGTTTAATTATTTTCTGTGGATACCAGGGTTGGAACCAGCCGGGGCCGGGCCGGCGGCCGGCGTCTTCAAAACCGGCCGGTCTGAGGCCGGCGTATCTAAAACTGGCTGGTAGGAGGCCGGCCTATTTAAAATTCTGATACTTTCATGGTTATTGAAGATCATGAGCGTGTAGATGAGTATTACTACATGTGCGTTCCAAAGTAACCGCATGACATTTTTGATGAGATGAATGTAACTCCGATATGTGAGACTTGATAAAGGACTACATGTAGCATAATAATTTAGGTTATCACAGGACTTGACGTTTCTTAATAGCATCAAGGATTTAATTGTCTTATGCCATGTTGACCCTGCTCGCAATTATTCACTCTCAGGAAAGTTTAGAGGATGCCAAAATGTGAATTGAGGTGTCACTATGAATGCTTTCGAAAGAAATTGCGCAACGGCGGGGTAAATCTGAGTCGAAGGATGCCGTGATAAATTTAACAAATATCTACCTAATTTGACATTTGTTTTTTGTGATAATGCACCAATATTTGGTGCTGTCTGTGTGATTCGAGAAAGAGAATTGATGTAAAGAATACCTTGACGAGGGAGCTGTAGCAGTGATCAATGCCGTAGCAGTGTTGCAGTTGGTGATGTCGACAGTTGACAAAAAGACCTGAAAAAGCACCGGCCGGTTGGTATTACTAAAACCGGCCTGCCGGATGGCCGGTTTTCAAAATCTCGGCCGGGGCCGGGCCGCCGGCCGGTTCCAACCCTGGTGGATACATTCAAATATTATTTTGTTTCACAGCTAAATTGACAAATTTGCAAATAATCAAGTCCATTCATGCTATTTTTAACATGCATTAGTATACATGCATGTACCATTTCGTACATTTTGTGTAGACGAATATTTCGGAATACAATTTTGAAAACAACAGCATCGGCTGTTTTTAAATTCAACCTGACATAATGCTGTTTGGGAGAAATTACAAACATTTATTTATTCTTATTTCACATGCATCTGTTGGAGAGCGGATGCGCCGATTTTTATAAACTTGCATTTTCTTGGAGATGATTGTACCAGCATTCCTTGACGCCCAGGCATGAAAACTTATGCTTAAAAAAACAAAAGCATTTGCTACCTCGGGAACTGACGCCCTTTGACAATTAACACCACTGTCTGGTATTGATAGTCGCAAAGAATATGAAAAACTGTCATTTGACTGAAACTGAAGTAAATGTCATCAAATAGGAAAAGTATACATGTCTGAAAGGTTATCAAACTTCTAATTCAATGCTGACTGATAATTGTAGCCTCATATTTTGTGTTGAATCTTTTGCGTCGGTAAATTTCATACCTTTAAGTCTACCGACCACAACAAACTAGACACAGTCTAACCGCTTTTGCATTATTGAGCATAACCTTTAACATTATAAACAGTTGATTGAAATTCAACATTCTATTGAAACAATCACGCCAGATGTTTTTGAGCAGCAATTTAGTGAAGAATCTAATGATCACTGAGTTTTATTGTACTTTCAACGACTCTTAAAATCTATGAATAGGCAGATATGATTATAGTTCATCTGTCATATACTAACGTCCTCGTGTTGAAATCCTGCGCAAAAATAAAGATTCCATTCTCTTTTGTTCAACCTGCTGACTTCAACTGACGGCTTCAGGAGTGTCTGACAACATGTCAATTTAATCCATGGAACACCTGGTTTCATGTAATATGATATGAAATTTGTCAAAATTGAACGTGAACTATATTTTTAAGGATAAAATTACGCTCGAAAATAAGTTGTTATCAATTGGGCAATTATTTTTTTTACAAAACTTGACGAATCTCTCTGTCTTTCCCGCTCTCTCAGGCAATGTTCTTTCTCCCATCAAAAGTAAAAGTTAATCCTTTCTACTACGTAGAAACATCTCGTAAGTCCACATATCTTTTTTTCAATAAGGATCACCTTCTGAGTGCAGCATAATTAGTCTGATTTACTTTAGAAATTGTAATACAATGCGGTGTAATTGAAACTACCTTGTGCTAGCATCAAAATGAGAATAGGCAAATTCTAAGCAGACATGTATAATTATGGAAATAACAATACTAACTCAGCAACTCAAATTGAAATTACATGGCAATCACGAGATACATGCACGTAGCCTACACATAGATCATCACACATGAACGGTTAACAGCATCTTAGCCTTTCGTCAGCAAAAATATAAATTTTATTGCATGCATTACAAAATTCAAGTGGGTCTTTAAATTTGACTTTGTTCAATTGCCGGTTAGTATCTGCTGTATTTATAAAATATTAACTAAATATTTCAAATTTTAAATTAAAAAGAATGTCATTTAATTGTCACAACATTCACTGTCAATTAATTCTGGTTCACCTCTTGTTTGACACTCTGGACGCTTTTCTACAGACTATTGTTGGCTATTCAACTTGAGGTGCATGAGATACCGACTGGTTAAGACACAGTTGAGTTGCAGCCAATGTTAGGTAGATAAACCTGGGTCATGGACACGCACACATGAGGTAAGCAAAAGGGAGCAAGCTAGGAAAACACATTAGTCTGGCAGCCAGAACGAGTTTCTGCAGGGAGCGAGGCCGAAAGTGAGACTTTCACAGAATGATGTACACCCTATGCCTACTACCAACCGGGACGTCTGCCGAGTTCTAGTGAGTTCCTCTTCTTGTCAGACAGGATCAAATAAAAACAAATGTAAATCCAATGGGACACATATTGCAGCTTTTGGCTGAAATGAATTTTTCTATATTTTCTCTGATTAAACAAAATGTAGTATGCCAAGAGTCATAATGTTTGGCATGACATGTCGTCAAGTCATTTCCTTTCATGTTCATGCACCCCTGTCTATAAAGCTAAACACATCTAGATTTGGCGAGCCTCTTAATGTCGGCAGACATAAACATTTTGAGCTACTTTATCCACATTTAACCACATTCTCACACACATTGCCGATTAGATGCATGATAAAAGCACATGCACATCATAGCAAATGACCTGAAGACATTCCATGCCAAAAATTATGACTGTGGGCTCAGTACTTTTCGTTTAATCAGAGAGAACATAGAACATTTAATTTTAGCCAAAACTGCAATCTGCGTCCCATTGGATTTACATATGTTTTTCTTTGATCTTGTTTGACAAGAAGAGGAACTCACTAGAACTCGGCAGACGTGCCGATTCGTAGTAGGCAGAAGGTGTACATCATTTTGTGAAAGTCTCACTTTCGGCCTCGTTCCCTGCAGAAACTCGTTCTGGCTGCTAAACTACATGTGTCTTGACGTTTGGTTGATGCAATTGTTCATAGCTGCTTCTGTGACGCAATTTAGACCTTCTCATTACTGCTTGTTGCGCTATAATAAGCAATCATGGAAAACATCCGCATTTTTTATCATGGCCCAAGAAATCCCTATGGAGTTAAATTGTGGTCCGCGCCGTGAAAAGGTTACCTGTCCCTGCTTTAGGACAACATTCATATCGCTAACAATCGTCTATAGAACAAGGAGATGCGAGTAAGCGTTCGAATACTAGTCTGCTCGAATTAGTGGAAGTGGGTAAATCCAATTTAATCCACAACATTTGACGAAAATGTGTCCTTGATTTGTAAAATCCATATTTCTGAACCGATTAAATAGTTTTTAACCCTCAGAAACCGGAGGGGGGTGCGGTTTCTATTTCATTTTTTGCACTGAGGATATATCAACCGCTCATGCCCATATAAAATTATCATTTCTGACAGTGAATCTGCAGTGTGTTATTTCATTTCAATTGAATCAGTAGAAGTATGCCAGATAGGCCAAGGGGGTCCACTGGAAATTCCCATCACAAAATTTTTGTAATTAGATAAAAAATGATTTCGGACATATCCACGATGGTGCATAATGAGCGAAAGTCATCTATTCATTGTTTACATCATGCTCGTAGATGTGCATTGTGTTGGAAGATCGCAAAATGTGAAAATTTTGCTTTCACACTTCATCTCGTGTGACTTGTTGGCCTATGTGAACAACTCAACATAAATCAGTGTCCGAAATGAAAGCTATCATTATATTCATAGTTCAGCACCAAAAACAGACTGCTGATAAACTTTTCACAACAGTATTTGATGAGTTTGAGATCTCCACAGCTGTTTTTAGGATCTAAAAGTATAGCAATTTTGACTCACTGTAGGCCTATTTCTGATAGCTATGAATAAATTTGAAAGAATGGGCAAATGGAAGGGTTTTGCTGCATGGATTAAATCAATTTCATTAAAATCAACTATCTGAGGCTTTATGATCACAGAAAATATCGTAAAGCCGATTATTAGTACAACTGATGCTGTACTAAATGTGGTTGACTTCTAAAACACCATATTTTCGCATATGTTTACTGAGAAGGCTGAAAGACACTCAAAGGATTAGTTATATCGACCTGCTACACGCAGATATCATTGTTTTACTTAAAATCAAATTTCCTAATGTTTTGAGATCGATTTAAGCAGGTAAACTAAGAATATGTGAAAGGTGTCCTGTGGACCCCCTCAGGTCTCAGAGGGTTAATCGAACTGTCGGAAACTCATCAATAATAGCATGTTTTTTAAAAAGTCACAAAGCCAAGACCATCTTCACAAGTTGCCGTTTTTTGCCGAAAAAAGTCCAAAAATGTATGTCCAAAGTTACAGTACTCTCACTCACTTCAACACGGATTTTCGATTAGTTACATTCAAAGACACCCACAAATATTTAAATCATCTTAAAGAGGAAGATCAGCTCTTTAAGACAGTCTAATTTCAAAGTTTGTATCTAATATTAATCATTGAATTTTCACTTGGTTTCCATTATCTAATGAAAACAGTGTCTTCTGACTTAGAAGTTTTCTGTCCTCTGACCGAGGTACCTTTTTTCGAAGAATATTAATTTTTTCTATCAAACGTTTTGCACCAAACGAATCCTCTAGCGTGCCAGTTTATAAATCCGCAAAGAAAATTCATTTTGGTGCCGTTACAAGTGAGCAATATTAATTTACAAATATTTTTGTCTGTTATTTCGATCAGAGGATTTGAATATTCCCAAAAAATTCAGAAAGATGCCGAAACTAGAAATTTTGTCAGGAATCGATGAAATTCCACAGCATAGGAGGGATTTCACAGCTCTTAACATCTGTGCCAAAGAATTTTTTTCTTTTCAAAGATTCTCTCTACTGTTAGATGAAAAATGACTCTTGACATGTCCACAATGATGCGTGAAATTCATTTATTTAATGTTTACATTACGATCGAACATGTGTGTTGCGCTAGGAAAGCGTGAATACGAGTATTCTGATGTGGTGGCAATTAAAGTAATGGAAGAGGTTAGCTGTACAGAGGATAAACAAGTATGGACCGATGATTGATCCTTGGGCACACCACTTTGGACGGGAATAAGTAAACTAACGGTGTCGTTTATTTTAATTATTTTAAGACGACAAATGACGCAAATAAAGGAAATTGAGATCTCCAGTCAGCGGGTCTCTGAGCAATAAATTAGTCGCATTATTATGTAAATTAGGTAGTAACAAGGAAATGCTTTAAGTCCATTTTTGTTCATTCTGATTATGAAATTGTTGTCAAGGAAAAGCGAAGAACATGATGCAATGAACAAGATAATGTATGCTGACGATCTAGCTGTGATAACGAAAGACGAGGTGGAGCTACAAGATCAACTTGAAAAGTGGGCGCAGAATTTTCAAAGGCATGGTCTGCGCATCAATTTGGATAAGACGGAAGTAATGTGGGTCGGAAAGGAGCCAAACGACATGAGTGTTGAGGTGCAAGGAATTCAGCTAAAGCAGACAAAGGGTTTCAAGTACTTGGGAGGTGTGGTGGCGGAAGATGGGGGGAGTGAAATGGAAGTGAATGGGAGAATTAGAGCAAGGGTCGGAGCCTATCAGAAAGTGGCATGAGTGTTGGGAGACAGAATCAGCAAAGATATCAGACGGAAAGTGTTAGAGGTGTGTGTAATTCCAGCAGTCACATATGGTCTGGAAACAATGGCGCTCACCAAAGATCAGCAAGATAGACTGCAAGTGTGCGAGAACAATTGGCTGAGGAGGTTGTGTGGAGTGAAGTTGGTTGACAGAAGAAAACTTGCAGAAATGAGACTCGAAGTCGGACTGAAACGAACGATGACTCAGAAGATTGTGGGAAAGAGACTATCTTGGGCCGGACATGTGGCAAGAATGAATGAGCAGAGGCTACCCAGGCGAATGGAGCAAGAAATGAGTGTGCGAAGAAGAGGAAGACCGAGAATTCGTTGGAGTGACTGTGTCAAAAGAGATTTCCAGAAGGCGCAGGAAGATTGGAGAAGTTGGAGAAGCGACGCAGAAGACAGAGTCGTATGGCGGAGAAGTGTGCACAAGGTGGTTGAAGTACGGAGCGGCTGACATTTTACTTGACTGTGTTTCCTGATATCGTTTCATGTGGTGTTACCCTGATGGTTTGTGGACTGTAGCTAGTTTGTGTTTCCATGAATTTTATGATGTATATGAACTGTCTCCTTTTTATCTTGTTTGTATGAATCCCCCCATACCCCATTTATATGGGAGAAAGGGGTTGCTAAAATAAAATAAAAAATTATGTAAATTAGGTTTGCGTATGTTTATGAGACCGTTCCCCTCTTCCGAATATCCTGGTTGTGCCACTGTTACAGATGTTCATATTTTGTTAAGCGAAAAATGTTTAAGATATAATGCGCATACAGCCTATAGGTCTACTTGCCTGTTCTACGTAATTTACCTAGTTGGCCTACATAGATAGGCAATTTATTCAATGTTCTAAATCGGCTCTTTTGTGGTAGGTGTTGTAATCATCACCTTCTTTGACAATTCATGCAGCTATCATTAATACGCTCCATAGATGTAATGATTTTACTGTAGCAGACCTGAAATCAAGTGCTGACGGGCTTGGCCCGGGCCTAGACCTGAGATTTGAAAATTGTCACGGGCCTGGCTGAGGTGTAGGCCTCAAAAGTAAGTCCGGCTTCAACTCTGTCTGGCTCCATCGCTGGATTGAATAAGCTGACGTCTGGAAATTTGTAGTTTTTGCAGCTGGTTTTCACCTTGAAACTTTCATTATTATAATATGAAGGCTTGAAACAAGCAAAGGTGAAAATCAAAGAAATCTAACACTCTGTAACAATGAAAGACCAGAACAGACATGAGCATTGAAAGCAATACGAAGGTGTCACGACAACGGCACCTAAGTATCTTCCAGTGCTTGACAAAGGCTATACCTTTGCCTTGCCAGCGTTCTTTGCAAAGGTTCACGATAATTGGATTTTCTCTTTAATCATAAATGGATTTTGATAAAATAAATTTCAACAAATCGCCTTGTAGAAGCCGCAACTATGGCAGGTTTCAGCAGTTTGATTCATCTTTAGATCTGGCGACATTTACATAGACTGGTGTCTGATAAACAGCTCCTGTCGATTCTAGTTCTGTCTCAAAGATGCATTCCCTTGCGCCAGCATTGGAAAGTCTAGGGATGACATGGTTCTATTTCAGCCATTGTCTGCAATGATAGCAAGTGATAGAGATAGATTGGAGATGATTCGTCTCTCTTTGGCTTGTGATTGGCCGAGCACGCGCATTGCAGGAGTAGCTCGTATCAAAGAATCCACGAACTTCAACGGTCAGATTGCAGGCATGTCTTTGACTCAATTATCCTCCATGATAAATTCGTCAAATCGAAATATTATTCACATCACTCGATTCCTCACGATCTGAATTTACTGACTGTGTACGTTTAATGTGGTGCAAATCTTCTGGGTTCGTCAGAATTCAGGCTTGAGTCTGCGTTCAATGGAAAATTTATCTTCTTGCTCCTTGTCGTGACCATTGGTATTGAGCAGAGACCTACCGAGTATTCGGTTACGACTTCAGTTTGCCGAATATTCGTCCAATTTTGATTTCAGTTTCGGCTAAGTTTCGGTTCCGGCCAAATGCCATTTTCAAAGTTCGGCCATTTTTATGGCTGAAACTCTGATCCTTAGCTCTTATCCTTATAAAATTGAGCCATTCGCACATTTCATTTTATTAATGGCCTCACATTATTGTATGCAGCTGTAACGGATAAGAGCTGAGCCACACGTAATAATACGTAATAATGATATTACGAATATAGCATGTACAGTGCAAAGACAACTATAGAGATCTCAATGATAACAAACAATAAGGTACTTTGCTATAGTCATTGGTCATGTGCAATTGCCCTTCACGCATATGCTGTTAGGCCTGTACAGGGCCTGGACCTATACTACAGTATGTCTGTACACGGATAATTCTTCATTTTCAGAATTATTCGAGGTTATTTGAAAATAAATATGTTAAATTCTCACTTTGAAATGGACAATTAAGAGTAATATAAGGAAAATAATTTAGAAACGCGGTGTTTGATTTGAGACATAACTTAGGTACCACACCCACTAATATATCGCTTGAAATTGAACATTGTGGTAAAGCCTTGGTGATCAGCTATGCATTGTAGTTCAATAGACTTGTGGTATTGCTGGACTCTGCTGGAATTATCCGTGTAGTTAAGACAATGACATACTAACTAGTATAAGGCCCGTGGCCTATGACAACTATGCTTGGAAAATGAAGTAACCTAAGCAGCCCTATACAGTCTGTATTAGACAAACAGCATATCACGCACACAGGCAAGGCATAATAGTAGGCCTATGTATTAAGTCATACTGTTACGCAGCTAACATGTCACCCGTAGCATGCACTTTAGCAGCTGGCTAAATTTTTAGGGCCTACATGAAAACCTACGCGTGTCGCATATACATGTAGGCCACCTTTCCATAAGTTTCGGTTTAGGTTACAGTTTCCGCCAGTTTCGGTTTCGGTCTCGGCCAAAATTTTTGGTTTCGGTAGGTCTCTTCCATTGAGCAATTTCATCTCTAGACCCAAACTCGCAGACAAGGAAATTTATCTCTATTCAGTCGCGGGAGCCGCACTGAGGGTAAAGTCCGACTTTTATGCTGAAAATATGCTTCCTCTATTTATTTTCAGTTACAAATATCCTACGGAGCGCGCAGATGTGTTCAGATTGATCGCTCTTTACCATTTCGGCGGAGTTTACATGGACGTGGACGTTGAATGCAGAAAACCTCTTTCAAAACACATAGACCTTTTCCAAAGTAGTTGCATCTTTGACCGTGAAATGGAAACTCAGACCTACTGTCTGTACAAGGAGCCAATTAGTGTTATGAATTCGGTGATAATGTCCCGTCCTCAACATCCATTTATAAAATATCTGATCGACGCTTTACCTCAGAACAAAAAGAGTGGTGAGTTGAATGTCAATTTACAACTATCAAGACTGCCTTCTTATACTTGTGCCACAAATTTCTTATGGCAGTTTATTGCAAGGCTGGTATATACTTAACTAAAACGAGCCTTTTCGTTAGAGTTGAAGTCTGGAGTCGCTATGTTGGGCATAGATGAAATGTGGTAGAATCAATAACCGCTTATTTTCAAAGACCTTGGAAAAACATACCAGAATAAGAAGCATTATGAATCAGATTTCATGAAACATTGTGCAAAATGCGCCCGTGTATGTGCTCTCTAACCCTATCATGACAGCGGGGCCCTATCAACTTCTTTCTGTATCTCCTAAAAGAAGTCAGATAGAAGTTCAATTTTTTGTGACTTTTGGTTTGCATGTATATTGAAGCTTCAGTAAAAATTTGGGCAAAATTTACTTAATACAAGGTCAGTTCTAAAGGTCATTTTTAAAGGTGCTTTTTAGAAAATTGATGGTTATCATTCAGAGTAGCATTGATTTAATGTTTCTGTATCATATTTACATGGTATTTATGCGCGTGTAATTCAAGATTGTTAACATACAAATCATCTTATCTCCCAAAATGAGTACATGCATAATTGTACATGTAATGTACATGCACAGTGTATGTGTAGTATACATGTATAGGATGGGCTTACATGTGTATGCAGTTGTAAAAGTTTTATTTGAACTTTTGATGCGAACTCTTCTTTCATATATTCAGTTTGATTTTAGTAATTTGATCAGTGCAAGAGCTGATTTCTTTTCCCTGCAAGTTTGTCTGGAATCAAAGGCCTCATCAGAAGCAAAGATTCCAATGCTCTTTAAGCAATAACTGTGAGAACTGTCTGAGAGAGACTCAGGATAACAGCAAATTACGTTGATCATTGAGCTCAAGCCAATAACTTATGATGATGCTAATCGAATATGTTCGGACCATCTGGTCAGTTGTGTCCCTGCAGGATACTTTCGATTCTTTTATACATGCACTAGGAAACAAGCTCTGCCTTTACTCATCTCCTCCTTTACCTAGTACACTCAATTATATCTTTACATTTAATCTATCCATGATACCAAAGTACTGATAATACCATGGATATCGAATAGACCATTAAAAATCTATGTTGATCTGAAGGCATGCAATAAAGATGGATACTGTACTTTGTGCTAATTGCATAAATAACTATTAGCAGCGTAGTCGGACTTATTAGTTATTATTCTGTAGTTACTATGACAGAGGTCTTTTCATCAATGTCCAAAGTCAGAAGACATTGGAGTCTCTGATGTAGCTGACAGATATCATAGCTTGATGTCTATGAATTATTGAGTTAACTTATGTCTTTAACTATCTATGGATACATAGTACTCTTGAGCCAATATCATGACCCTGTCGATGAAATGACACTGTCGATAAAATGACCCTGTTGATGAAATGACACTGTGGATGAAATGACACTGTCGATAAAATGACCCTGTCGATGAAATGACACTGTCGACGAAAAGACCCTGTCGACGAAAAGACCCTGTCGATGAATGCAACACACCAGGGCCTCCAAAGGTGGTGCAGGGCTGCTGGTAACCTGTTGCTGGGTTGATTGGGCTAGATTGTTTCTACTCTGGATCCCACTCCGCACTTTCGGGAGCACCTTTCACCCATTAAAATACAAAATTAATCTCATTTACAATGTAACGTCGCAGTCAATCATTATCCAGTAGTTTGTCACTTTATTTTCCACATTATTTGGAAAGTTTGCATCCTTAACATAGTAATGGGATCATCCAACTGTATTTTCACTTGTAGACGATCTTCTCAAGCGAACTGGACCATTGTTTATAACAAAAATGTATCATTCTTACCAACTGAAGAATACGAATGAACAGGATGCCATTGTAGTTGCTCCTTCTAAAGCATTTTCTCCTCTCGCCGATCCTGATGCAGCCGATCGAATACAGAACTGTTGCCATTGGACGCGATATCATGAAATGCGGATATTTCAAAAAGCATTATGTGATAATTGGAACCTGTACACAGAATCATGGTGTGATCCAATGCATTCGAAAGAGACATCCAAGAATCGTGTAACCGCCAATTCTATATTAATTCATCGTTTTTATCATACACGTGATGCTGATGGTAAATTTGTGCATAGTCCTCATGTGCCAATTCATACTTGTACGGTGCTTCCATCTCTTAAACGCATTATACAGGGTCTGAAGTACAGTTGATGTAATGACTAAGTCTGGTTGCAATGGTGAACTTCACGCTATTTTCCTTCTTTTTTCTACTATGTCAGTCACTTTTTTTATTCATGAGAAGACGCAAATATATTCGGCAAAAATTCAAAACTACCACTTTTCATGCGATGAAGTAAAATGTCAGCGAACAGTGAAGAGGTTGAAATCAGAAGATTTAATTTTTGGGGTAGATTGTGTTCCAACGGTCTAAAAAATTTGATAAATTTTTAAGAAATCAATTTTGATGCAAATTATGTGCTTATCTACTAGCGACTTGGAGCTTCTATAAAAGTAGCATGAAACTTATTAGATATCAAAAGGAAGGAAAATTTAACAACGGGAATCCTGATTAAGCGGAAATACAGCTGTTTATCATGGAAATTTCATGAACCGCATTATAATGCAAGTCTCTATGGAGAAGTTGATATCAAATTGTGCCTCTTGGCTGAAATTTCAAGCCTATTCTAAAGTGAATCATGATCACTGTCTTTCAAATGCCTGAGGTACGTTTCAGATTTTAGATAGCGTAATCCCACTGTATTAGCTAGATCTGATGTTTTGACTGGAAACAGACCTGTCCTCTTATCATCTGAATGGGGAGACTGTTAAATAGAATCTTTTCAATACATATGGGATAAACATAACTTTGAACAGAACGACTTACTCGACAATTCATTCCACATGAGGAGAGGACTCCCAAGAGAAAGCGACTACCAATAATCGGACGAAATTTCAAATTTTTAGGAGGTAACATTTTACAGTATCCATAATTGTCAATTCTAAAATCCCTAAAAACGTCATAATGTTTGTGTAATTTGAGCAGACCGTAGAAATAAGGAATGTCAGAGTCAAACTTAGTTAAAAATTCAAATTCTTTCTTTGTGAAATTAGATCTATAATTACTGCAAAAATGCTTTACTTTATTAATCGTTGTGTTATAGTCTTAAATTATCTATTTCTTGATAAGTACTTTTGTCACTTAGATGTTCTTCTCTTATACGGTTGCTATAGAACGTATAATCTAAAATAACTATAGTGCCACCTTCATCGGCCTGTGCCCAGTGAAAATTATTATTTCCTTTCAAATCATGTAAGGCTAAACGTTCACCACAAGACATGTTGGTAATCCTAATAGATTTCTTATTTTTACTTAAAACATCATTCGTTTGATTTTTAATCAAATTAATAACTACCTCGAGACTAGGGTTACCTGGTAAAAACCGGTAAAAATCACCAGCTTTTGTCACCATTTTTCGGCTAAAACTGGCTAAAACTATTTTTCCAGCATTACTGCTTACGTTTTTTGGGTACATACAATATAAGGGATCATTGTCACTCCTTACTTTATTGATGAACGTTAGTCGCAATAAGTTCACTTTACTTTTTCATCATTCGATAAACATTTAGGCCTGTATTTTCACAATTCAAACCTATCAATATCGCATTTCAGTCAAGAATATGTTCCAAGTATAGGTGTAAGAATATGAATTATTATAAAAAATATTGTTATAAAGCTGTTGTGCATTATTCTTCTAAGCGTGCACGCATTTTGTTGCTTTACGAATTTCAATCATTGTAAGATGCAACAGACGTCCATGCTGAAAGGAAATCACTTGGCTGTATATAAAAGATCGAAAACAGGCATTCCATGAAGCTAGAAAGTAGGAAAATGTAGAAATCTGGCCTCGGATTTCTACGATTAACCTCCCTGCTGATCTCATAGAATAGCTTGTCTTCTAAATCTGTGGCAAATATCCCATACCCATTGTGATTACACGAGTATTATTATGAAATTTATCCTGCACTCCCAGAAGGACTAGATTAAAAATTTTGCCCTTCAACATTTTTCATGTCATGGTAATTTACCCTCACATATTTAGAGGATAAGGTGAGGTTAAATGAATTTACAACCGAAGGCAAAGATTTTATTTGATCTCAAAATATGGAAATTTCAAGAACTTTAAACAAACTTGTATATAACGATAATGTCAAAATTGTTTGTCGCTCTCAGATTCTATTACCAATATTAATTTTACAGCTTACTGGACATGTTCTTTTGTTGAGATTATAACTGAAGCTGATCAGACATACATTATGCCTCATTTTATCAAGATTGCTGGTGCGAACTATGTTATTTAATTATTATTTGTTCTTGCAAATCATCATTTCCTGCTACAGTCACAAGCATTAGTGCATTTATTATAATTCTAAAAAAAGTAGAAATGCATTCTAAGTGACTGTTGCACATTGCTTGATCTAGGAGGTGAGATTTTCCGGTGCAGAGACTTTTTGATAGGGTGTTTTCTCTGCGTTCATGAGACCTGGGTTCGAATCTAGATCTGATGAAACCTAAGCTACTATTAAAATGCACTCTACATTCTTGCTGAACACTCAACACAGAAGAATGACAGTGGGATTATTGAAGCTCGTCCACATGAAGAAAGTGGTTTGCTTAATTTAGTTATATGTATAAACCAGTTTTATTCATATATTTATTTTCATTTTTTCATTCATTTGATGATAATTCTGCGACTTCTATCTAGCAACTTCTGTTACATGAACCAAAGAGCCTAAATGGTGCTGAAGTCTACATTTGTTCTTAAATCACAAGAAAAGGGCAGAGCAATCGTAAAGAGAGACAACATCTCATGTCGTTCGTTATAAAAACATATCATGTGGTTCTATCATAGAATGAATGTCATGTTTTGGAAGATAGGAGTTGCAAACTGCAACCCGCATGCACCGTAATACTTGAACCCCAACTTGCTGTCGATCATTTCGTGAAGAAATAGACTGATTTTTCGGAATTTTAGTTTTAGCCGGTTTTAGCCGGTTTTTACCAGTTTTTGCCGGTTAGTGGCAAAAATCAGTTTTAGCCGGCAAAAAGCCAACCCTGGTTCAATTCCTTTTGAGGAATGAAATCAGATTTATTCCATTTTAAGTCAAGACTGGGTTGAAAATTTCCTTCTTCTTGATTCAGGCATATTTCTTCATTGCACTGGTTAAAAAAGTCATGAAGATGTATTTTTCTGCAAAACTCTTTGCTATCTTTAGCTAATTCATCTGTGTTAGAGCTGGGGGTAGGAGGAAACTTAGCTCCGCGCGACAAAAGCTTTCTAGCATCGGTCTCTAAATCAAAAAGAAGATAAATTTAAAACTGTGATACCCTTTCTCCTAAAAAATTACTATTATTATTTACAAAGTCCGACGATTCATCTCTTCAATTTTCATTTTCATCTAAATTATTTCTGTTATAATTTTGGTTATCCATTTTATTGTAATTTCTATTAAATGCTTTATTAGTATTGTAAGTATTTGTGTTATGAGACCTATTATCATTCCAAGCTTGTCTATTTATGAATTGGTTATTCTTTCTGTAAGGGAATGTATTTTGATTAAAACGACTATATGACTCTCTGAAATTATTGACAGGTCGTCTTATTGGATTTTCGTTCATATATTTTTGATCTAAGTTCCTCCTAATATAATTCTTAGAGTTACTATCCAACGGAATCAAGTGCTTTACAGATTCAAAAAACTTACTCTTTGATTCCCAAATAGTTTTATTGGTTTCTTCCTCTTTCTTTACAGCTTCTTGCCACTTAAGAATTTGCGTTTGCGCTTCATCGTAGGTGTAACAGTTATTAAAATAGGTGTATACTTCAAAAATACTTCACTTACTAAAATCTAAATCTAGATTACTAAATCTAGTAAATATATGTCTCAGTTCATGCTATTTAGTTTGAATCAATATAACTATTCACTTTAGCCCTTGACAAGCCTTGATAAAGGTAGAAACCTGTCGGGCAGTAATTTAATTTTGTGGTTTTGATTGATACTTTCAAGTGTCGGGTATATTTACTACTATTATTTTCCATTTTTGGTGCATTCATTTTTCGACTATATATATATATATATTAAATAAATGACAAAATCAAAATGGCAAATAATAAGTAACCCAAAAAGCACTCAAGGAAAAAGTCAAAGTACCAAAAACCAAAAATTCCCGACCGGTTTCAACCTGATCTACGTAGGCTAGTCATGGGAATGAAATAATTTATTCAAACTCAAATATACATAACAGGAAATAAAACATAGAAATTATTCTATATTCAACTGAGGCTTTAACAAAGACATGAAATCTGCCTCCTTCTTTTCGCGTTCTATGCGGCTGGCGTTGGCATTAAAAAGATAGATGGGAGCCGCTTCAAACTTCGAAGTGAGATTCCTAGCACACCTAGCTATGTGTTTGCTCATATTTAGAATGGTATACTCTTCATGATCAATCTGCTGCCTATGGATAGTCAGACGATTACGAAAGATATCTCCCGTTTGACCCAAATAGAAATCTCCACAAGCATTGCACCTTATTGCATAAATCACATTTCTTGATGTGCAAGTGAGATTTCTATTTATAGTAAAAAGCCGGGTTCTACCACCACTACTAACCTTAAACTTAATTGTTCTTCCCAAAATAAAAGTGGGACAGCATTTACACCTCGGTTCCGCGCATGGAGAAATACCTTCAATTGTCTTTCTATTATTGCTATTAAGGATTCTAAGCAGATATGGTGGTTGTTTGTAAGACCTGAAAAAACGCATTTCCTGGAACGGATCAACTAAGCACAAACTTTGAGCAACAGGTTTTATCACCTCTGTATGTACATTAGGGTTGTTGCGATAAAAAGTACAAATAAACTGCACAGCATTTTTAACTTCCTTCTTGTTGACCACTGTAGACCTACTCTCCTCAGAACTATTACGAGCCCTGGCGAACGAGTTATCGATTAAGCTTGGAGGATATTTCAATTTTAAGAGAATTGACTTTAATTGATTTAGTTGTAGCATCTTATTATCATCATTAGATACAATGCTATGAATACGTTTAGCCAAACAATACGGTACGTTTTTCAAAATATGCCTAGGATGCCCTGAATCAAAAGGTACGTAGCTCTGACTATCAGTTATTTTTCTATGTATATCTGTTTCCAATATATTAGAGTCCTTGTTTACATATAGACGGACATCAAGGAAATTAATTTCATCATAACTATACTCTATCGTAAATTGAATGCTACTGTCAAGGCTGTTAAGAATATTATGAAAGCAATCTAAACTACCAAAACTCCTATCCCAGCATATGAAACAATAATCGATGTATCTTATCCATCTTTTCTTAATGTTTTCTACCGTCATGGCATCGTAAAAATCAAGTAACCGCTTATATAGTTTTTCTTCAAGATAACCCATAACAAGAATCGCATAAGATGGCGCAACTTTCGCACCCATCGCTGTGCCAGATATTTGCAGATATGTCTCATTTTCGAAAGTGAAATAATTATTTTGCAGAACAAGACTCAGTGAGTCTAATACAAAATCTTTGTAAAATCTGCTAGGTAGCAAGTCTTCATGCTCTCGCAGCCAGTGCTTAATCGAGTCCATTCCTAAAGATTGGGGGATATTTGTATATAATGAAACCACATCAAAAGAGACCAGGATAATATCATCTGTGTTCAAATCGAGATCAGAAATCCTTTCTAAAAAATGAAAAGTATCCCTACAATAACTACGAATCCTCGGAACTATAGGTTTCAGTATATCATCAACCAGAGAGCTAAGATGGCTAGTCGGAGAATTAACGCAAGAGATGATTGGTCTGAACTTAAGATTGTTAACACAGATGATATTATCCTGGTCTCTTTTGATGTGGTTTCATTATATACAAATATCCCCCAATCTTTAGGAATGGACTCGATTAAGGACTGGCTGCGAGAGCATGAAGACTTGCTACCTAGCAGATTTTACAAAGATTTTGTATTAGACTCACTGAGTCTTGTTCTGCAAAATAATTATTTCACTTTCGAAAATGAGACATATCTGCAAATATCTGGCACAGCGATGGGTGCGAAAGTTGCGCCATCTTATGCGATTCTTGTTATGGGTTATCTTGAAGAAAAACTATATAAGCGGTTACTTGATTTTTACGATGCCATGACGGTAGAAAACATTAAGAAAAGATGGATAAGATACACTGATTATTGTTTCATATGCTGGGATAGGAGTTTTGGCAGTTTAGATTGCTTTCATAATATTCTTAACAGCCTTGACAGTAGCATTCAATTTACGATAGAGTATAGTTATGATGAAATTAATTTCCTTGATGTCCGTCTATATGTAAACAAGGACTCTAATATATTGGAAACAGATATACATAGAAAAATAACTGATAGTCAGAGCTACGTACCTTTTGATTCAGGGCATCCTAGGCATATTTTGAAAAACGTACCGTATTGTTTGGCTAAACGTATTCATAGCATTGTATCTAATGATGATAATAAGATGCTACAACTAAATCAATTAAAATCAATTCTCTTAAAATTGAAATATCCTCCAAGCTTAATCGATAACTCGTTCGCCAGGGCTCGTAATAGTTCTGAGGAGAGTAGGTCTACAGTGGTCAACAAGAAGGAAGTTAAAAATGCTGTGCCGTTTATTTGTACTTTTAATCGCAACAACCCTAATGTATATACAGAGGTGATAAAACCTGTTGCTCAAAAGTTTGTGCTTAGTTGATCCGTTCCAGGAAATGCGTTTTTTCAGGTCTTACAAACAACCACCATCTCTGCTTAGAATCCTTAATAGCAATAATAGAAAGACAATTGAAGGTATTTCTCCATGCGCGGAACCGAGGTGTAAATGCTGTCCCACTTTTATTTTGGGAAGAACAATTAAGTTTAAGGTTAGTAGTGGTGGTAGAACCCGGCTTTTTACTATAAATAGAAATCTCACTTGCACATCAAGAAATGTGATTTATGTAATACGGTGCAATGCTTGTGGAGATTTCTATTTGGGTCAAACGGGAGATATCTTTCGTAATCGTCTGACTATCCATAGGCAGCAGATTGATCATGAAGAGTATACCATTCTAAATATGAGCAAACACATAGCTAGGTGTGCTAGGAATCTCACTTCGAAGTTTGAAGCGGCTCCCATCTATCTTTTTAATGCCAACGCCAGCCGCATAGAACGCGAAAAGAAGGAGGCAGATTTCATGTCTTTGTTAAAGCCTCAGTTGAATATAGAATAATTTCTATGTTTTATTTCCTGTTATGTATATTTGAGTTTGAATAAATTATTTCATTCCCATGACTAGCCTACGTAGATCAGGTTGAAACCGGTCGGGAATTTTTGGTTTTTGGTACTTTGACTTTTTCCTTGAGTGCTTTTTGGGTTACTTATGTATATATATATATATTCACGAATTTTCGTCTGCGACTTCATCAGGTGAACGAAGTACATTGACTGGTGAACATTTACTTCGTTCACCTGCTGAAGTCGTAGACAAAAATTCGTGAATAAACAATCTTATCATGAGACTACGCTGATTTTTTAATTTATTTTTATATATATATATATATATATTGTAATAAAAAACAATGTTTTGACGTGAGCACAGCATGTTTCAGCAATCCCCTGCCATCATCAGGTGAAACTAAACAAAGTGGGTAGGAGAGAGTATTTAAATATAAAATCACAGAAGTCATCGAATTAAAATCACTAACCATGAAGTCACAAAATCAATTGTAAAGTCACTTGCAAAGAAGATAGATAGCGGTTACAATCAATCAGAACAATAAATTACAAATCTAATAATATGTTGACGGAGCTTGCCCTTTCATTCATGAGAGTGTTAAAGTTAGACTTCTTACTTTATAATTTTTACCAGAAAAAGCTATTATTTTCA
This sequence comes from Prostheceraeus crozeri, assembly GCA_907163375.1. NCBI lineage: Eukaryota > Metazoa > Platyhelminthes > Polycladida > Euryleptidae > Prostheceraeus > Prostheceraeus crozeri. Next base: position 490,720 of record CAJQUW010008996.1, on the reverse strand, counting down.
TTTTAATCATTAGACTTCTTAATCAAAATCGATTCCAGAAATCTAGGGTATTCAGTACATGCAACGATTTTGAAGTTCTATATATATAACATGGAAAATAATAGGATAATAATATGGAAAATATTTGATTATTAGACTTTCCATGTTGACTAATGTTAATCTAGAATGAGCATACCAAATTAAATTCAAATTTCCTTGAACATGTGCATGTTTTCAGTGCGTATGAAGTATGATCATCAAAGTGACTTTCAGACAAAATGAAAGCTCGTGTTAGTGAAACATTTGACATCCTTGAAATATGTAGCGGTGAGAAGTTTGTATGACAAATAACTGAGAAGATTGTGGTCATTGTTGCATCGACGAGCTAACTCGTCTTGGCAATAAAAACAAAGTGGATTTGACGAGTTGACTCGTCGTTGGCAGCGACCGTGTTGGGAAAATACTTCAGAGGGGCGAGGCTCAACGGATTTTGAAAACAGCGCATGTGCATGTATCTCAGGTTTTATTGAAATAAATTGTCTGCAATCAAATTAGTTTTATGCTAGTGAAAACATATTTCAGACTTCTGTCACTTCATTGCAGCAAAACTTCTCCAAGCGACGCCGTTTCTGTCGTTATGGTAATTCAGCATTGTCCATTTCTGAAAAGATAGAGAATGCGTGGCAAAAGTATAAAAATGCACAAATGTCAATTACAGATTAACAAATCTAACCAAAGTTAAAATAATCATTATTGACAGCTTTGTACGGGAGGTGATTTCCTTGTGCTTGACCAAAAAAATTCGACTTATCCCATTGTTTAAACCCCTAAACTGCATGAGGTCAGAAATCATAATAATATGTGCAAAAAATGTCACTCATCATATCACAACACTCTTTTCTAATCAGATTCTAAAATAAAACCTTTGATACCACATATCGCTAGGTGACATGCTCAATTACGCGTAATTCACGCGTAAACTACGCGTGATTACACATGACCCCAAACATCCATGGCTATGCGTGACATTGCTGCAACATCTGTCGGAAGTCCTGTTATATAGACTTTGCGTCTCATATATGTGTCTGCATGTATCAGAGGCTAAACAATGTGATAGGACCTCAATTTCATGCTCAAGGAGGACAGAACATGCTTAGCGGTTCATCCGTGGTTCAAGCGGCAACGCATACAATCGTAGACGACGCGCATACTATAAGCGCTCGCCCGCGCGTATTCATAAACATTCCCCATGTTTTAACAGCATCAGATCAAGTGATTTCTGACTCGTAGTGCAGCGGGTATGTTCGCGGGTAGAAGAATAGAACGTCCTTAACCACGGAAGTTTGGGGTGTTCCGTAATTACACGTGAATTACGCGTGGCATGTCACCTAGTGATATATCACTTTGTTGCGATATCGCGAGGCTATGTTAAGTGCACTATGTTCATTTTTACGTTAATTTGATGATTTTGGCTGCTTACTCATGTTGTTGCTAGAAAGATCTCGTTCAATGCACCATATTTAGAAAGATGGTGAGTAATTTAGCTACACCTGACTTTCACAAATTTCATCATATTCAGATGAAACTATTGTTTCAATATTTCGCACAATGACTATGTAGATTTTGTTTGTGTATGATTGTTGAAATAAACTGTAATTTTTAGCTTCAGACATGCTTGTAATAGAGCTTTGCATGAAAATATATGAAATGAACAAAATCCGAAAATATTTGTCTAAAAAATTTTACATTTACAAGCATGAAACAAATGAAGCAGCAAATGTAGACAGCAATAAAAAGAGAATATCAAATTTTGCAACGGTATAAAAGTTAACAGTTTTGTCTGATACTGAGTGTTGATCATCTACTTTGAGCAGTCCCTTTGTCTGTTGATTATAGACATTCTATTGCCACTGCCTGATCATTATGGCTGACATTTTGGTAGTTATTTGCATGTTTGCAGCTCAGAGGTGTCACTATGAACACATTCGCTATATTTCAAACATGCAGTGTGGATGTAAACTCTGATCTTATCGTAGTGTCTTAATTTTTTTCTCGCCAACATAATATATGCCAATGGCAGTGATGTAGTGTTGTGGTGCCTACTTCAATCCTCATCGCTTCCTCCAGAGTTGGAAAAGTCGGAATTGGAATTGGAATTGACGATATTTAAATCTACTGGAATTGGAATTGGAATTGACCTTGACAAACCTCAATTCCACTTTTTCGATAGATGTGTGATAAATCTATTTGTACAAAAATTGAAATCACAGTACTCGGCCGTTCTGTTAACTGCACGCAGAGATAAAAGAGAGAGAGAGAGATAGATCGACAGAGGTAGCTTTATTCTATTGTTGAATATATTGAATTGTGAATTGTGACTTCGATGGGCCTATAGCCCCGGACAATGTCATTTCAGCTATTAAGCAAGCAATGAAAAGACAATCATCTTTGTTCAATCTGTTATTTAGTTACTTATCAAGTAAGATAATTATAATCAAAATAAAGCAATTGTTGAATTTAGTTTTTGATAGGATAATCACAAAAAATTGAGATTAACTTAATTGTTGTACACACGAAAAACATTTGGTTTGGAAAGAGGAAAATTAACACCACATTAAGGGGCAGCAACTTTAAGGGTCAGTTCAAATCACAATATAGTCCGTGTCAACAAATTATTCTAATAATCAATGATTCGATTAAATTGGCAATTACATGAACTATTATTCAACTTCCAATCACAACAATTAACAATACGGTATTAATTTTTGAGACTGTAGTTATATAGATACGATACGCAACGATAAAAGAAAGACTATATACTTTACAGTTCACTTGTTAATGCTGAATTCACTTCAATGCGATCGGACTCACTTACACCAAAATGATATCATAAATATCAGTGTCACTTACACCGTCAATCTTGAATCGCGCTCGCTGATGGCCGTATACGCTTTTGTATTGATGTTCGCTGCCAGCAATTGTTGCTGCTGCTTCTGTAGTTCTGTAGTTAAGTTCTGTCTGTACACCGCGAGAGCCCGGAGTGCTCCTAACAGCCACTGAAGATGTCGCATGTGTTGTTGTTGGTAGTTGTTGTTGTGTCAATTTCTCATCGTTTCTAATTCATACAAATTTTTGAGACTTGACGATAAATCCACTTTCTTTTGAAATTTGAAAGAGTTTTCTTTAATCTCTGCTCGTTAGCTTTCGACATTCTGTTTTTATCACGGAATTTTTAATCTCCTTTTTTAACATGGACCATTAATCAGTTTTCATGACATCATTTTCTTCGTCGTTTTTTCTTTCATCATCATTGACATAAGATTTATTCACATTGAATTCCCAGTTTATTAATAGATTTATTCGCATCTCATCTCTATCTCTCTCGGCGTTTGCTTCTTTGCTAACCGCCAATTTTCTTTTTTTCACGAGATATTGAATATCTCGTTTACGAAACGAAAATTGCGTGGGCTGACCGGTTACATATATACATGTACACTAGAAATATGAACTATGAACATGAGAACGCACATAGGAACGACGCATGGAACGGCACACAGGAACAGAGAGGATAGGATAAGGGCACATGGGTTAAATTGAAATGAACAAACGTTAGATGCATTAACATAATACACTATACGCGACATGCAATTATGGGAATTGAATCTTATTATGGAATTGGAATTGAATTGAACTGTTTCGACTGGAATTGGAATTGGAGTTGGAATTGAAATTTCTGCTCTGGAATTGGAATTAAAAATTTTCAGCGTAATTTTTCCAGCTCTGGCTTCCTCATCGCTTCAAGACAGCAGAATTTTTGGTCAGTTTTTGCTATTTATTATCTTTCTGACTTAAAAAGACTTAAATTCAATAAAGATTCTGCTCTAATTTGTGAAAACATGTCAACAACTAGCTGACCACTCTGTAACTAGAAAACTGTGCTTGTAAATAATAAAGTAATTATAACTCTGCTAAAAGCAGCATTGCTCATTTTGTGACACTTTACAACAGACTGCAAGCCAAAATGATTCAATTAATAACTGATGAATAGAGGTCGATTTCAACTAATATAGTCAGTTAGCCTCTTTCTTATGGTTTAACGTCTCTACACCCCCAGTTTGGACGGTGCTGACACAGTCAGACTTTAGATTGGAATGTTATGTGATCTTTAGTCTGGATACCCGTCCTGACGATTTCCAATGACACTTTCGGGGCTCGACCTCTGTACCGAGAGATCACTAGGCAAAGCACTTAACCACTGCGCCAGGGAGACTACAGTACTCATCAAAACTATGTAGTAGTATATGGCTTCATGCAGTGATATAGTCAATTGACTATTTAATGAGAACGACGGTCTTTGACACTACCTGTTTGGCCAAACTGAAATCGACGATTTGCTAATGGTTAGAGAATATTGAAATCCGAAAAAATCGTCAATAACGCCGTTTAAGACACACACGCACGTTTGTAATCAGATCCGTATTAATTACCTCTTTCTTCTCTCTTTTCACAGTATGTGAAGTAGACTCTCTGTGTGACACAATTCACTGGGGAGAGCTTGTACGTCTTCAAATTGAAAACCACGCATTTGTACCGACTGCTGTATCTCGCTCTCTTGTCAAAGTTTCTGAAATTGAAGGAAAGTTATTTAGGAATTCCAGGGGATAATCGACAGGGAGATGAAGAAAATCTTCATATTTAGGACACATTAATGACCACCGTTTTTTCAGTGGCTTTTTCGTAGAATTGATTTTTGAACAAGTTGTTATCAATCAAGTCTCAACATTTGTACTGTTGGTCCCCCATCAGTTGTAGGTGGGTTCGAACCAGCGACGTTGTAGCTAGAGGACGTGCAAGCATACCCTCTAACCACATGGCCACCGGACCATCTGTTGAGAACGTGAATTAGCCAGGAAGGCATTGCTTTAACGCAGGCACGTGGAGGGCGGGGTGCATTTCGCAACGACTTAATGCATCCGACATTTAGGCGATTCACGCAGGCGCTACTCAACATCGGCCTTGTGGCTAGAGGGTTTGATTGCACGTCCTCTAGCTCCAACGACGCTGGTTCGAACTCACCTCCGACTGATGATGCCCAGTCGGCCGAAACATGTCTCGTGGTGGCTTCATCTGTTGAGATTTGATGAATTCATCAATTGCCAGATTAGTTGTTGAAGTTTGTATTTGTTTGAGCTTGTCAGTTCGATTTAGTTTGATTATTTGTCAGGACCAGCATCTGCGGTATGTTCAGGCAGAACATACGGTAATGAAACACTTTCTATGCGCTTAAGTATTTCAATGGAAGTGTGCAGTAAAGGCTGTTTATTGGAACTTTGAAATACCTGCTGACTTTGGTAAGTATACGCTTTATTATGGATGCAATAATCTTAGAGATAATTGCACTGTGAAATATGATGTATCTTAAATAATATAATTATATGTAATAATTATATAATACAATAATTAATTAAATAATACAAAAATTATAATATCAGAATTAATATAATAAATCTAATAATATAATAATACAATTAAAGTAATATCATCATCATCATGGTATTTCTCTCTCCCTTACGAGGAACCCCTCTCTCTTCAGGGTCCACAAAACTTTGTCTTTAGCCATGCGGCTCCATGTGCGTCCGATGTTGCGTTCCAAATCGTCCGCCATCTCAATTTTGGTCGTCCACGTGATCTTTTGTAGCTGCACAGAGTCCATTCTGTAACCCGTGTTGTCCATCGGTTGTCATTTCGTCGCGCCACATGTCCTACCCATCGATGTTTGCTTTCCCGAATACACTGGATGATGTCCGTGACCCCTGTCTGCTGACGGATCCAACTGGCCCTCTTCCTGTCACGAAGTGTAATACCCATCATCATACGCTCCATTTTCCGTTGAGTTGTGACGAGCTTCTCCAATTGTGCATCATTTAGCGACCATGTTTGCTGCCATATGTCATAGCAGGAAGAATATATTTTTCTTTCTGTTTAATTTCATGGGAACTTTCTTATCTCGCATGATATCGCCAAGCTTCCGGAAGGCATTCCACCCAAGAGTGATCCTTCGTCGCAATGCCATCAACTGGTTGTGATCTTTAGTCTGCATCTGGCCAAGCTTTACATATTTGTTGAGTTCTTCGATCTTCTCTCCATCGATAATGACGTCGGTCTTCAGCACGGAATTGTTGCACATGATCTTCGTCTTGGCAATATTCATCTTTAGTCCGACTGGTTGGATATTGTCGTGGATATCCCGAAGCATGGTTTGCAACTCCTGTGTGGAACTGGCAATTAGAACTATGTCGTCAGCGAATATGATGTGGGACAGAAACTCTCCATCGATATTGATGCCTTTGCCCTCCCAGTTGATCTTATTGATTACTGCTCCCTTGCAGTCATGCGCTGAAGAGTCTAGGGGACATATTATCACCTTTTGCTTACCGAATGTTGCTGAGACAATAAAGAAATTATCATTTTTATTATTATTCACTAATTCTGCATGCGATAGCGGCACTTGCTTGAGATTCACCACTAGACAGTATTCTCAATGAAGGGCACATTGCCTATCTTGATCCAATGGACAGATGATGTGTCTTTGCAAGCATTCAAACCTTGCTTTCGTCATCTGGAGGCAACTACACTGTAAATCGCTCAATATCAATCACATACGAAGGATGCATACTAAAATATTTTTTTGGTATATTTCTGTATTCTCTTGGTATATAGTTGTATGCTTTTCGTATGTTATTTCAAATGTGGTATGCTTTACATGTACATACTAAAGCCATACCAGCACGATGTTTAAAGAAAGCATCAATTATGTCTTACGTATGTTGATTTAAGGCCTTTTGTCAATAAAGATCACACTAATGTTACTGCCGTTTTGTAAGTAGTGAGAAAATGAGATTCGACAGTCAAACTTTCAATAGAGAATTCAATTTTAATACACCTAAGTCTAAGGCATTTCATAAATAGTCAATAAGTATTCAACCATCAACAATTATGCATTATGTAATTTTGAAATTAGGCGTCCTATCAATCCGAAGTAAAAACACATTACAATTCATGAACGCAAAAATAGTTATGTTTGAGATATATAAGTCAACATGATTGCTCGAAGTATATCGCCTAAATGAGTTGATGATTCAATGTTTGAGGGCAGGGCAACCGTTAGATATTCGGTAAAGTGAAAAGGCACTCTAGTTATAGACCGATGCATTTCGCCGGTGTCCTACCGGCATGTTCAAGGAATAAAATTGACATGACAAGAAAATGTACATGACACTGTGAGTATTCATCAAGTCAAACGTGACAAACAGATGTGGAAAACAGTAAAGATGCAATCTTAGGGGTCATTATATGTTACTTAATCATTGTAGAAGTAATGTGAAGGAAAGAAGCATCTAAAAGAGTAGTGTAAAAATAATCTCTCCTAATTCGGAGGTAGCTCATCATGTTCTACAAAGTGACCATGAGATTGATTGGTCAGGGTGTGAGGTGATAGACAGGGAGCGACACTTAAAGAAAAGAAGGATCAAGGAAGCCCTGTGGTCCAAGAAGCACTCCAGCATCAACAAGATTGAGGTCAATATTGGATCTGCTTGGACGAACATTCTATGACTCGTTTTTACACTACTCTTTTAGATGTTTCTTTCCTTCACATTACTTCTACAATGATTAAGCAACATATAATGACCCCTTTTTACTCTCTAAGATTGCATCTTTAGTGTTTTCCACATCTGTTTGTCACGTTTGACTTGATAAATACTTACAGTGTCATGTACATTTTCTTGTCATGTCAATTTTATTCCTTGAACATGCCGGTAGGACACCGGCGAAATGCATTGGTCTATAACTAGAGTTCCTTTTCACTTTACCGAATATCTAACGGTTGCCCTGCCCTCCCACATTGAATCATATGGCTAAGCAGGGATTATTTCGTCAAATGAATTGATGTTTAACAACTTGGTTCATAAAGTAGAGCTAACTAAATGTCCGGTTAATGTTGCTAGTCAAGTAGCAACGACAATCTCGTGGCGCATAAACTTCACATTACATCATACATACGAGAATCTCGCATCAGATGTTAGTTTCAAATTGTATGTGATTTTGGTATATGTTTGTATGTAATTTTCGTATCCAGCGACGTACAGTGTAGTTAAAAGCATCTCACTGTCTTCAATTAATTTCGGGATTTGTATTCGATTATCTCCTCTTCACAATCTTCGAAAAATTCTTCGAAAAGATTCTAGTTTCCTACTCTTCAGAGTAACACAAGCAAGAAGTGTATAAACCAATGATGCTATACAAAAAAATCTATCGTACAATGATAGCTCTGTAGATATCTGTAGAGTCGACCGAATTTCCCTGTGGGAAAGTTGCTTGCTTATGTAAAGAGATTATCTGATGAGTTAGCAATTTTGTGGCAAAATTGATTCCTTACTTAATATCGCGAAAAGAGTATCGGAAGATGTGAAAGTCGCCTTTACTTTTATAAAAATGCGTCTAAAATCCAAAAGTGGCAGGCGGCGAGTATGCAGTCTCAACTAAGTTTTCAAGAAACTCAGGTAACCGAGTTTGCCGGAAATTAACCAAATGAAGTTTAACTCGGTATACTGAGTTTTTCTAAAAACTCATTAAAAATGAGGAAAATATTCCAATATGACTCTGTTAACTGGGTTACATGGGGGAAATGCACCATTAGGCCTAAGCCATCAGACATTGATAATGAAAACATATGTTATAAAAGCTTCAATCGAGAGCTTCATTCATTCACGTTTGACGGCCGATTAATGAATTCACCACGAGGTAAATTCTCCTCAAGAGAAATGAAACTCATGAGATACGTCAGGTTTCACATAGAGAGGTCAAAGGGGTGTTAGACAGTAATATGACAAAAGAGATAATCTGAATGAACGCAAGAAGGAAGATAGAATGACTTTCGGTCTATGTAAAATCTAGGCTATTATTTGCTTACAAATCATGAATATTTTGAGGGAAGTGTAGAGCCTAAGGAAAGGTTCTTAAAGCAGACCACCTTATTGGTCTTTGCGCTTGATAAATGTTTGTGTCGATTTTTTTGTGACGTGTTCTTATTATAGCCACTAGATAGGTAGGCCTTTTAAAGTCTTGGTTTGTTTGATTTTATTTTTCAGCGATTGATACCTGTCTGGCCAAGCAAACTTGTGAGCATTTCATGCATGTGCTGAAATATGTCTACGAAAAGGACTTATACAAATGAATGACTTTCAAAAATAATTTAGGATTTATGTCCAAGGGAAATTAAATAGTAAAAATTATCAAAATTATTCATTATGTAAAAATAGCAATACACAAACTAAGTCAACAACCTGTTTACGTAAAGTATTTGATGAGTAGCTATATCGTAAAATGTCTACTTAGGAGGTCAACTAGCATTTGTCAGACCTGGGATTAAATACAAAAAGGAAGACCTGCCGCATGTTTTGACTGAGGATGAAGTTGCGAGAAACCCTAAGTATAGATATCATATGCACACACATACCCAAAATTCTAAATTGAGATATTTTGTCGAATTTTCCATTTCAAAATCAATACACCCATTTTCTACTATCATTTATTTTCCTACAACTCATGATCATATCTGTATCATGGGCATAGTAATTTCACAAGATAAAAATTAGCTTTCATTTTAGCATAATATCACAAAGAACAACAATAACTTAAATAGCATCTATAATGTCATGTAAATAAAACTAAGAACTGATGCGTAATCATCATGCCTGAGAGAATCATCATCATGCTAAAATCAGAATTATTTTTATTTTTTTAAAAAAGCTTCAAAAGTCTGGGAACGAGAAGGCAGTTTAAAAATAAGTTTTGTCGTGTCTGCTATAATCCAGGATTTCCAAGAAATGCATTCCCTCTCATTTAGGATGCTTGACTTTTACGATGCTGTGTTGAATCGTTTAACAAACTTAACCGAGTAAACCGAGTTTCCAAAACCCAGTTAGATTTTCAAAAGAAAAAAACTCGTTTCCAGTAAAACGCAGTATGCCGAGTTTTATGAGAAATAAACTCAGTTACGTAACTTGGTTTTTTTTATCATAGAATTTACTCTGTTAAACTCGGTACTCAGCTAACTCGTAAAGTCAAACCTCAGTTAAACCTTTGCAAATATGCTGTTATAGCTAATTGATAGATGTTAATTTGCAAATCTGAGCTGATTTTTCGCCAACCGACGAAATGGTGGATACTTAAGTAGCTCATTAGCAATAAGCAGTGATGTTTGTTTATCAGCTTCATATGAAAATACATTGCATATTCCGTCTGATCAGTTAAAAAGGCTATCTTTTCATATTCATGAAAGGTTAAACTAAAAAAGTATTTATTTTCCTTAAATGTTATAACAAATACTATGAAATGACTAAAATATTTGCTACTGTTGCAAATTATTGAATGTCAGGAGATGTTATGCAAATCGATATACTGTAAACCGATTCTCCACTTTATCATTATCAAAGACAATTAAAGGCTACACCATTAGCAATAGAACGTGCTATACGCGCGAGTTTAATCAAGACAGGTAGGTGTAAACGAAGTGTCATACAGTTTTCTACCAAACAATGTCAGTTTTCTGACATTACTTCCTTGATGCATGAGTTGCATGAATTATAGATATCGGACCGCGTGACCGTTGATTTCTGAAATCTTTTTTAAACTGTCGACAGACAGAGCTTCATTGTTTAATTGGGTTTTCGGTTTCAACTAATAACGCTGAATTTCTACGCAAGATTACTGCATTTATGGTGTCTCACAGCATATCCAAAAAATCATTTCTTTAATGTGGTGTACCGCAAGGCTCCGTCCTAGGACCTATTTTATTCTCGCTTTATCTCTCACCAATCTCGAAAGTGTTCGGCTTCCACTCTTTCAAATGCCATATGTATGCGGATGACTGCTAATTCTATCAAAGCACGACTTCTGAGCGAGTACACGAGCTCTTGCTGTCTGCGAATAAGTGTCTTCATCAAGTGGAGGATTGCTTGGCAAGTGATCAACTGATTTTGAATAGACGGAAGACTGAAGTGATTATGTTATGTCCTCCAACCATGAGAATTCCAACTGATCTGCTACAGCATTTTGATTTTTCTCAGAAAGTGAGGAATCTCGGCATATCATTCGATCGAAATCTCGATTTATCGTGTCACGTTATCAACTTGATTCGTGTTTTAAATTGTGAGTTGCGCCGCTTGCGCCTTATCCGACGCTATTTATCAACGGATGCGTGTGAAACTGTGTTGTGCAATACTATTCTTCCTCGAATTGATTACTGTAATTCAATACAACTGTCCAACGTATCTTCTGGATAAGCTGCAGCGTATTCAAAACAATGCGGCGAGATTAATTGTGCGTATTCAGAAACATGATCATATATCGTGTTATCTTTCTGATTTACACTGGCTTCGTATCAGACAACGGATATGTTTTAAAATTTGTGTCACTGTGTACAAGATACTTCAGGGCTCTTGTCCGTCCTATTTGTCAGATCTCGCATCCGTATATGTTCCTAGGCGATCATTGCGTTCATCTGATGATGTCCGAATTCTGGAGTCTCGTAATTATCGGTTCGCTTTGGAAGAAGATCATTTTCCTATGCTGCACCCGTATTATGGAATTCCTTACCAAGAGACGTGAGGAGCTCTGCATCCTCACACTCATGTAAAAGGTCTTTGAAGACATACTTTATTTCTTACAATCGCTGACGTGTTTATGTTTTTTGTGTACATGTAATGTTGTATAATTTTGTTGTGTCATGAGCTCACCAAGTAATGGCGCTCTATGAATATACAGTTATTATTATTATTTAGACAGAATTCCATGACGCGCATGTATGTCGGAACCATTCTTTGTCAACTTACCCGAATGTTCTCTACCTCTGTTGTGTTTTCTATCCTTTCTGTAGCTAGTAACATCATGACTAGAGAATGGACTTTTATGACGTACAAAAAATGATCAACTTGAGCACGCTTTTAAATGTCTTCTCTCTAGGCAACGCAATCTAAGGGCTTTGCTGCTTGGATATCTGCAGTTCAGACGGATCGTCTCATCTTTGACATGATCTTAACGTTCTGTATCAGGGGCCAACTTTAAGAGACCTCTATGTTTGAAACTCATTCATTTTTGATCTAATTGTTGAATTTTTTAGGCAAAGTTTCTGCAATTACATAGACATCGGCTCAATGTGCTGCATCACACTTGCAAAGAAGTTGCACTTGTCATACTCGTCGGTCTCAGTGCAAGTGAATTAGAAAACGCTGGGCTGTGACTTCATACACCGTTACTGTATGACAAGTGGACGCTACTGTGCGACAATTCTATTAGCTAGAAAGTTTGGCCATATATTTGTAAGGTGAGGGAAATATAGAGCATCGATAGTGGGGCCGGTAGGCAGGGATTACCACAGAAAATAACAGGGAAAGAAAGGTGGGGTAAAGCGCAAATTCACGAGTGATCGCTGGCTTACTGAACTGTGGCATGCACAGAATTAGATTCATCTGCGCGCGCCTCGGTTTCCTAGAAAGGAAGAATCATATCTAACCTTAACATCGAAATGGCACATCACAGAATTAGACAACTTGCTCCTTCTCAAATGGATAATTCGTGTATCGCTTGCAATTGGAAATGGCAAGCTGTCAGCAGAGGACACCAGAGCCAGTGAGAGAGGCGTGCGTGCTGTGATATCACTTCGCACACACCAAAACACACATCCCTGTCTTGGTTAACATTCGATTGTAGGCACTATACAGTGAGAAATGCCGAGGAGAGGATGTGAAATCATCAAGTGAGCTAATTTTCTTACGCCTGCTACTTTCTTTAATAATGATCGGTGGGGACAACATTGTGGAGAAAACTTGTGCGCGATGATCTGAATTCTTCGAATCTGAAGGAATTTTGGCAATCGAAGCACTTTGCTTGAACTCACATTAATCCGCAAGCGACGCACGACTTTTTTCACCTATCTCTGTAAGGTATAAGGAATTCCTTTTTGCCTATTTAATAGGTTCCTCGATGTGCCGTCGATTTCGTATTAATCACACTTCTAGCAAACCGAAGCAGATAAACAAAATATTTAATTTTGTGGTGGCATGATATTATTCAGCTCTGATAATCTACGAGCTTTTCGCACGATGCATTCCCACAGAGTCAGAGTTACGAAGAATTATTTCCACGGAATACAAATGAAAAAAACTTGCCTCTTGTCAACTGGAGTGCCATCATCCCAGACAAAATCACGTTCTGTGCCTCCTGGCTTAGGTATAGCTCCAATGAAGATGGTTTGATATCTGGTTAATCTGAATCTGCTCTTACTCCTTGCACTTAGTGTCGCAAAAAACTTGTCAAAGCTTGCTTTTAACATTGTAAGCTCATCTGCGCTTTTGATCTTTGGAAGTGTCATTTGTCTCCCCAAACACGTTTTTTTCATGTTGGGCTTTTTCTGACCGTGGAAGGCCGAGAACGCCCAGTGGCGTTCACTTACTAAAAGGAAAGATGAAAGTTATAAATTTCATGTTTAATTTTTTCATTAGTGCAATATCATGTTTGTTAAGCATTCGAATATTTTAGAAGTGGATTCCGATTAGAGGGCATCGCAATGCTTCAAATTTAATATTAAATACACTTATTCTAGTATCAAAATTTCAAATTAAAAATACAAATCCTATGGCACACTACGTTATTGCGCATTCAATAGAAATTCGACTTTTTGCTTTAGCTTAGTAAATGGGACTACACTGTCATTCCTTATTTATTTGAATCAAATCTGATCTATTTCGCATGTTTTTGTTATAATTTTATTCATTTACATTTTATTTATTATTTTAGGTCGTCTCTTCATCTGTTTGACTAGAAAGGAAGCATTAGAATATGCAACGTCAATGAAATGGCACAATCTGCTGACATAATACCATAGCAATCGAACACTGAGTAGCCAGTTCAACATCAAACACGCCAAATTGTGCGAAGTTTCAGTGACTGCTATCAACCGGATTACGCAGTCGATGTCAAACTCCTCAGAGAAGTTTGTGAACGTTTTTTTTCGTGCGCCTGCTAACTTTTTTTAATAGTGATCGGAGGCCCCACATTATCGAGAAAACTTTCGCGCAATGATCTGAATTCATCACATCTAAAGGAATCGTGGCGATCGGAGCAATTTGAAGGAATTCACAGAAATGCGCAAGCAACGCGCGACTATTATTCCTATCTCTGCAAGGTATTAAAAATTTCTATTTGCCCACTTAGTAAGTTCCTGCATGTGCATGTGTTTTGAATCAGTTTGCACTTCTAGCAAAGTGATACGATTAAACAATCTAATTCTATGGTTTCTATGCGATCATATTGCATTTTCTTTCCCACCTGTCAGTATTAACATCAACTGATTTCATCTTTCTCTATGTTGTTTGTCATGCTCTCCACTGTCAGACTACTTTCAAGTTGATTTGCATGCGTTCATTTTCTGTTAATCCTGTGACCTTGTCATAGAGCTATGCTCATCAACCGTTCAGTACTATTGCTATGTCATTCTGTCGTAATCCTTCAAAGAGACAGCGTGATTTCGGGTCATGTGAATTCATTAATGCACTTCTGTGTTATCAACGTACTATTTCACGTGGCGTATACACATAGACTAAGTCCTATATATACAGTACATTGTCAAGCAAAAGGCTCCTTATTGAAGATACAACAGATTCTATATTCATAGGTCCGGAAGGTCACTAGATGGAGACCATATGGTCCGTATTTGGTAAGAATTTGTATTAGTATGGTCCCGCTTTGAAAGTTCAAAGGGGTCTGTATAGTGAATTACAGGCTAAACTGAGTTACAGAATTATACGCCGGTCGAATGGTCCTACGATTTACAACTAACCTTCTAATACATAAACATAACGTGAAATTCACTCTTCAACTTCACAATTCATCGGTTGATTTCTGAACTTACATAAAGTGCCTTGCAAAATATTTGCAACCAAAATTACCAATGAAAATAATAACTTTATTTCTATTTAGAGATTTTTTTACTTCTTATAATCTTTTGATAATTATGCATTTTATCCTTAATAAGATAATTGATAAGTGTGTCTGTCATTTCAATTTTTAAAGGAGGCATTTTGGCATATGTTCACAACACTACCTAAAAAGCTCAGCGGACCCGTTTTCTCTTTTGTACCTCAAAAACGTGCCCATCGAGAATTTGGACTGTATTTGTTATTTCGGACCTTTATTTGTGTCACTCAAATACGGACCTAATCCATTGAACATCTAATGAGAATGACAACTATTAAGTATAAATCCGACACCAGCACTCTCGACTCCACGGCCGCACTCGCCTGACCAAGGAGTCGAACCGAAGTCCGCGGTGGAGATGAGCCCGCACCTTCTTCACTAGGCCACGCTGACGGTTCAAAAGGAATGCGAGTGAAGGCAGAAGTCATCTCTAAGTGATATCGACAGCTTAATAACTATCTTTGAATAATATTAGGACAATAAGCTGTCGATATCACTTAGAGATGACTTCTGCCTTCACTCGCATTTTTTGTTTTGATGACCACTATATCAAAAGAGAGCTCAGAATATGCTCGTTCTGACGGTGTCTGATTCATTATCATACTCGCATGTCTTCTTACTGAAAAATTGCGATTTGTAAATTGAGGATTTTCATGTTTTGGGCACTGCTCAGCAAACTGCAGCAACGGATACAAATCTATCATAGCTCATTTTAAAGCTGAGAATGCAAACTTTTGAATGATGGATGGCACATTGTTGTGCGACACGATTGGAAGTGGTCCGTTTTTTATGATCAGCTCTGTACATAGTTCGGTAACATGAAATTTATACAGTTATGTCAAAATTCATTTATTGTTTTGACTGCTACGCCCAATGTCAAACAAATTATACGCGAGAGGTAAAGTTTGGTCGTTAGAGAAATGTCAGCCACTGGTGGACGGCATCATTTAGGCACCGTTGTAATCATGTGTGCACAACGTAGAAATGTTTTCAATGTGCCATAGAGTAAGGATATATAGGTAAAGTGTCGACTCAAAAATGTATCTCTATACAATGAAAATTTTTACAAAAAAAAGATTCAGTTTTTTGCGGAGATTTCGTTCCCGTGGTCCAAAAAATTATTTGAGCACTTTTGAAAAAAGTCAAAATTTGCCAATTTATATACTACCGAGATGACTACTCTCCTAAATGAGTAGTATGAAAGAAGTTGGATATCAAAAGGAATGGATATTTGCCAATAAGCATCCAAGCAAAGTGGAAATCAAGCTGATTATGAAGGGAATTTCACGAGCAGCATTATAATGGAGGTCTTCATGAAAAAAGTCGAGATCTTATTCGTCCTTTCTTGCCTGAAATTTCAAGTTTTCAATTCAATTTTGACCGTTGTGATTTCATGATTCACTAAATTCATGTTCCATTACTTTAAATCTGAATAATGTGGAGCCATTTACAAAGTTAATTGAAATCATTGTCTTTTATTATGTGATTTTGCTCTGCCAGTGGCAGGTTGGCTGTGATATGATCACGCTTAAGAAAATACTCTTGAGGTTGAGCATGAAAATAATAGGAACCCATCGAATTATCTATTTGACAAACATTACCTCTCCAAGGCTGTCATGACACGGACGATCTGCAGAATGATATCATTTCCTTCTGCATTACTATCATGATCAGTCAATTCCGTTGTAATTCTGAAAAAATGCAAAAATTCGCATATCTCACATGTGGTAACAATCACCAACTGTATCCCCTTGGAGTTCATTTAATAAAATCGAAAATGTGTACACATTGGGGATTTAATAAATGCGGAGTTGCCACTCTACCTAATATACCTACTTCATGCAATGTGCTTGCCCGTTCTAGTCTTCTACTATCACAGAATCAGAGAGGGTCGAATTTCGTGGTGAATTCAGTGCGCAGTACCGAAATGCTACTATACAGATTTGTCATATCTTATGCGAAGAGACAACCTAATTGGTTAATATTCTTTAGAATTTATTAAATCGGATATTCACTTACCAATTTTTCTGACGCCGTTTGATGACGGGATCACTGAAAGAAAAGTGCATCATAAGTATGGACATGGTATATTGTTTTATTTAGTATGCACATGCTAAGGACATAGTCAGAGGCGTCGCTAAGGACACATCATTGGGGGGGGTGTTTGCTAAATTTTACCTGATTTACAACTAAGAACCAAAATTTACCTGATTATTGCACACACGCATACTCACCAGGGCTGTGGAGCCGGAGCCGAGCCGGAGCCTTAAGGAGCCTTAAGGAGCCGATGGTTTTGGTCGGAGCCGGAGCCGGAGCCGATTTATCACAAAGGCTCCGGCTCCGGCTCCGATAGTTTGAGCTTTGATATAGATCTAGAATTTTGAAAGTTATTAATTGGCATCATAAAAAAATTAAATCATTTGAAATCTAAAGATATGTCTTTTAAGTATACCAATGATCTGTCCTCTACGATATCTTTCTTTGCAGTTGCCGCCTTCTTTTGTATTATATTTATTATATATTTACACACATGTGTAATATTTTTTTATTGCATATGTTTCGTAAGACTAATTTCCATATTGACAACGTATTCTCCAAAATCCATTAATTTGAAGACTTGTTATATGCATGCTAACTAGATGATTGTAGATTCCTAGAGACAAGTCGCCAGTCATTTATGTACACATTTTGCAGTTCAGTCAGCAAAGATAATATAGCTACATTTCTTGCGCAATGTCTTAAATCTAATACGGTTACTATGTAGGCTATCATCTATCGGTATGGCTACTGGCAGAAGCTACTGGCATCTCTGACAATGCCAATTTCCTTAGATTGTATTGTAGGCTCTTGTGCAGTCCCCCCACCTACATTTTTCAAAACAATCGATTATTCAATTTGATCAATTTTGATTGGAGGGATAACTCTTCACACTCACACGAATGACCTGACTACAAGTCCTCACATGGCTATAGCAATAAGCGACCCAGCCACTTCTAGTAGCGCCCTATTATTTTAAAGGTATCTCATTCACAATGAATTTCCTTTGACTTCAAAATTCAAAGGGTATATTTCAATGCGAAAAACCCGAAGGCAAATTACAATGTTGACTTGCTGACGAAGTTTTCGACCATGACATCGCAATTACCCACGTAGATTTTTACAACAGCACGGAATGCTTCACTCAAACCGGTGATGCTGAAATGGACATCCAGTGGTGCTGCATCTTTTGACCAGAGAAAAAATGGGGGGGAGGTCTGCACAAGAGCCGTATCGTGTAATAATATTTCCCCAAATGTCATAGACCTGTGGATTTCAAGAATTTTCATTATTATTTTTTCCGTCTGTCAACACTTTATGCTGATATCATGCTGACTTATATGTAAACAATAAAAAAAGACTGAGACGCTCTCAATAAAGGCGCCTTTTGACCTCCCTTTTCTATTGTCTGTGACATTAAACCGCACGCGCATTCGAAAGCTAGCAAAGTAGCTGGGATTTCTGCTCGGTGCTCGCAGTCAAATTTTTATTATGCATAGCACCCTGCAACATACTGTGTGATACTCCGAGTTCAGTTTCATCAGCCTAACCATCATCAGAGGAATAGTGGTAATGTGTTATACATAAATTGAATATAATAATATACATGAATCATTGATGAATTATTTAGTGCAACTTTACGCCATAATGAAAAATACGAAATTAATATAATGTAAGTTAAGCCTTAACTTATTAAGTATGCTGCATAGAATTACAAAACTTGTCCTAAATTAGATAATTTTAATTTTCTTAAGTATAATTTTCAATTGTACATTTCTAGCCTACACTGCAATGAGGCTATCTAAATTACAATTTCTACAGATGATGAGTCGTGGGCTACCCACCGATCATATTATTCATGGACCAACAGACTATTGAATAAAGGCAATAACAAATAACAATAACAACCTAAGCTAGCCTATATACACTTTAATATTCAATAAAGCAATTGATGTCTTTATTGATGCGGTATATTTGGCTATATAGCCGATACCCTTTCCATGTTCGAGTAGATACAGGCCCTATAAGCTATTTAGAGGCATACGCTATCCAGTTTCATATTCAAGCTTTGTTAAAAAGCTTATACTACTATTCGGCCCCTGTGACGGCTAATTAGGTATATCATCATCACTCATGTGGTCTTATTTAATGTAGCCTCGTAGTAGACTGGTTGCAGGCTAGGCCAATTTATATTTAGCCAGTGCGGGAGATCTTTATCTAATTTAACCAATCCTGGCTATAACTTTATTTTATCTTTCAGAGATAGTCAATTCATGCAAAAATATATGACAAGTATGTTATTTGTCATTATATTAGGCTATTATCATTTTTATTATTAACTTAAGTCGTTGCTTGTTAATGAAAACTAATTTGATGATTGTAGCAAGCCTCTAAAGGCCACACCGTTATCCAAAAAACCCGTTCAACGGATCCAGGATAACCAGCATAGAACCTGAATTTGAAGCCGGAGCCGGAGCCGAGCCGGAGCCTTTCACATCAGTGTCGTGGAGCCGAAGCCGGAGCCGATGAGATAACGCATCGGCTCCACAGCCCTGATACTCACACACACATTCCAACATGTTTCATGATTATATCCTGCAGAAGAGGTACCTAGTCATCTAATCGGCCGGAAATGACGCCTATAAATGAAAAATAATTTAATTGGTGGTTCATACGAATATTATTCATATTGAGTAGTCTCGACTGCTAAGGAAATTTTCGATGGTGTTTGCATCGAGAAAGTTAACACGCTGTTAACAATAAACTTCTACGCACAGAGAGGACGGTGTGCCTTATTCATACCGTGCGCTTTCCGCAGTGCGCGTGTGACTGACGTGGTATGAGGAAGGTTCGATGAAATCCACCGTAGAGATGACGTCATCTCCTCAAGGGACAACGCAATAGCCAGAACTTATATGAATCAACGGCTAAATATACACTAGACAGCTAGGCAGAATGAGTTGCAGGCGTTTCAGCGTCAGGTGATTCAGTGCCAATATTCACTGGCCACATTATAGGTAGGGTACTGGAATTACATTTCAATTGCACTTAGATATTTTAAATTTAGCAGAGCTAACTCACATCGCCTTATACTCCAATTTTTAAGAAAATGCGAGGCGACTGTTCCTCCCACAGAATTAGATTCATCTGCGCGGGCTTCGGTTTCCTAGAAAGGAAGAGTTATATGTAACCTTAATATCGAAATGGTACATCACAGAATTAGACAACTTGCTCCTTCTCGAATGGATAATTCGTGTATCGCTTGCTATTGGAAATGGCAAACAATAACCTGTCAGCAGAGGACAACAGAGCCAGTGAGAGATGCGTGCGTGCTGTGATATCACTCCTCGCACACACCAAAACACACATCGATGCCTGGCTTCCATTCAATGTATGCACCATACAGTGAGCAATGCCGAGGAGAGGATGTGAAATCATCAAGTGAACTAATTTTCGTACGCCTGCTACTTTCTTTAATAATGATCGGAAGGGCCAATATTATGGAGAAAACGTGTGGGCAATGATCTGAATTCTTCGAATCTGAAGGAATTTTGGCAATCGAAGCACTTTGTTGGAACTCACATTAATCCTTTTAATCCTCACATTCACATTAATCACTTTTTTTCCTATCTCTGTAAGGTATAAGGAATTCCTTTTTGCCCACCTAATAGGTTCCTCAATGTGCCGTCCATCACATTCTTCTATCACATTCATTAATCACACTTCCAGCAAACCGAAGCAGATAAACAAAATATTTAATTCTGTGGTTCCTCCTGCTCGCATATACAGTCATCCCGGGTAGAGGTCGTTTTCAGCGCGCTATGTTTGACCGCTTTCGCGTGACAAATCAATATCATCGACAGCAACTAACCATATACTTTCTGGTGTCTAGAAAGGGTAAGAATTTCCCGACATTATGAATTGTTTTTGTGACAAGACGTGTTTTTGTGGCTAAGAACAACGGCAGTGAATATTGGAGCTGAATCGCCGGCAAACCGGCGGTTTACCTGACATTTCTCATTTTACCTGAATCTTTTAATAATTTCATATTGGGGGGTGTCACGGTCCCCCACACCCCCCCCGGTCGCGACGCCTCTGGACATAGTAAGGACATGCTGCATAAAGATAAGCATTTTGATTGAAGCAAGCTTGAATGACATTTATAAGGCATAAAGGGGAACATTTTCCCATTAGAAATAACAAGATTCTTGTTTCTAAGATTCTGCTTAGACTTGATTATGTTGTGTCTACTCCTCTTTTTAGATTTGATCTGGGCTTATTACATGAACGACACGATACATGATTGATAAAATACTTGTCAATTCTTGATTACTTGACTTTCTTTTGTTCCCTTCAGATTGTCTTTTAACTTCTATTCCGGTAGACAGAACGAGTTTCTGTAGGGAAAGAGGCCGAAAATGAGACTGTTTGTTGTAAACAGGTGCAGACGAGACAAGCCCTCGTCTGATCCGAGATTCGAAATCTTCTGACTTCAACTGAGAGAAATGAAGACTCAACCAATGACTGAGCATGGGAATAATACAAATTTGAAGTTTGTTAGTGAATGCATGTACAAATTTTGATAAAACGTGAATGTTGTTGCAGTTGATAAATTCAAACTTGAAAACTCCAGCGTTGATACACAAAACGCAATGTAGTGCGCTAGGTCAATGGCTTTTCGCGAAATTTCAAAATTTTCACGATATTCGTGATGTAACTATGGATAAATAGAATTTATAATTTGTATAATATTATATATATATATATATATATATATATATATATATATATATATATATATATATATATATATAACAGCAAGGAGGATGAGGGATATAATTAATGCAAAATCACTCACTAGTCTGCATCACAGTTCTACATGCCTATTAGTATGCTTGTAGGCAATGATTGCAGAGGATGTTTTTTATGTTGTCATGCATATATTTATTTAATCATTAAAATTAATTAAATAAATTAAAATTAAATTAAATTTTAGGAGTACCTAACGGTGAAGAGTTTTTTTGTGTTGCATTTGTATCAAGGAAAATAAAAAATGCTGAAAGTCTCTTGGATGCCGTTGAATGATCCTCAAATCGCTCTGCATATCTTGAGACTGCGTTGTGTCTTTTGTAAACTAAGTCACCAAGAACATTATTGTCCATCAATGAATGTCATCAGAAATTCCGCCAAATTTGATGCGGATGTCATACGATGTTTGAACGATTCAGTATCAATCGGTTTAACGGATGTCGTTCGTATACAGGCCGAATTGAGTCTCGAGGGGGACTTGGAATCAGATCAGCTGAGGAATATCCATCGGCAGCCTACATGTCATCAATCGCATCCACTAATTCACCATCTGCTACTATGAAAAAAATCATCGGAGTATAATTTGAGAACTGATTCTTCTTATCATTTGGAGGCGCATTCACTTATGTCCAGCAGCCACTCTCAAAAGCTTTTATTAGAGAAGATAGAAGACTCGCTGGAGAAGAAACGTTTAGAAATGAATCAATCTTTGGTTGATAAAGCCCGTCTTTCCGTCATTCCTAATAGCCAACCATATGCATGGATTAAAGCAAAACCGAGTCTAGGTCTGGGTCCACAATTGGAAACCAATGAAACCCAAATACTGGAATTACCGTTGAACTACTTGCACTATGTGTCCAGGCAAGGTTGTGGATGATTTTGGGGTACATGGTACAATTTGCAAACGAGGACTTGGCGTAGTCAAACGACAACAACATTCGTATTTTCATTCAGCATTTCTGCCAACAAGGAAGACTGAATTCAAGATTGAAACAAGGCTCCAGTGACGATCTAGACAGACCAGCTGACATTCTCATCCCTGACTGGTCACTAAGGAAGGCAGCTGGTGTTGACATCACTGCTACACATCCGTTCACTTCTGATTTGATTCATGGAGCGAGTGCAGCATCGGATATGTGTCTGACAGCAGCAGAGAAGCGCAAGCATCAAGCAAATGACGGCAAGTGTGCCAGGATGGGATGCATTTGTGTGCCTATGGCGGTCAGCACTTACGGTGTGTGGGGCTCAGAAGCCATGGAAACATTGAATAGGATTGTCAGATCGTTGTCAAAATGTAGAAACAAGCGGTTCTCATTCATCCGCAAGGAAGTACCTACTTGAATTTTTCGGCGTGACGCTAGCAAAATCAGTTGCCAGAGTCCTGCTGGAGTACATGACTCTTTGAAGTGTCTTCTTTCATTTTTTTGTCTCTTCAGTTGAGCAGTGATTCGTAGACGTTGTACTATTATTAGACGTTGTATTTATGTTGAAGCTAGGTTTACATTTGTTGTACGGAGCACAAGTCATGAATGTGATAGCAATCAACAAAATATTTGACATTTCATGAACATCAACAATGTCCCGATATATGCTTATTTGCGTTCTGATGTATAGGTAATATTTCAAAAGGAATCACATGAATTCGATGGACAATGTCTTTCGGTTGAATTAACACAGTTTCTCAATATGTTTTAGAATACTTGTAGACAGAGACAACGTGCAAATATTTTTTGCAAAATTTGCAAGTCTTCTATGTATATGACCTCTTTTGGAGGCTCTACAAACACCGTGACGTCAGTCCATCACATGTCATATAGTCTTCCGTCAATAAGCGTATTGCTTGTCAGTGTCGCTATTGTTCGATATCGCAATTCAGTTAGAGTTATTGGAAGAGGATGCACGTACGCAATACTTATCTTTCAGAATGCCCAAAAGAAAAAAGTGCAAATTGCTAGGGTCTGGTGATCTATGGGGCCATAGTGCTAAATTTGCAGGCCCATTAGACCGACCCATCGCTGAGGTAGACATTTCTTGACAAATGGCTAGGGTGTAAATAGCCGAAATATATTGATTTTTCTGTACGCTCTATATCACAATAGGTAAACTGAATTTTTCCAAACCTTTCTTCAATTCTGTATTTATTCATTAGCAATATTAGAAAAACATAGCTGAATGAATTGGATGATTCTTCTTGAGACATCTTGTACATTCTAATAAATTAAACTAATAGGCTGCCTAAGATCAAGAACTTAATGCACAGCAACATTTGGCAGAATTAAAAAGATGTGAAATTGGAGTAATTATAAATTTTCAAAGTAAAATTTGATGATGCAGTTGACCAGGCGAAACCAGTTGACTTATTTTATCCAGCAAATAGCGTTGAATCAGGTATAAGTGTAAACTGAGCGAAGTTGTACCAAATGTTGTTAAAAAAATGCATTGTTGTTGGTATGTTTTACATACGAGACAAATTCGTCCTCATTCGTAAGTGCTTCGTATAAAGAGCTCTAAGTCACATAGCAAAAAATATGTATATATTACATACTACTGTCAAGTACCTTTTTTCAGTAATACCAGTCGTCAATATTTCTTTGTGATAGTGTGGTATTTAACTGGATTAGCTTTATTG
Organism: Prostheceraeus crozeri; assembly: GCA_907163375.1. NCBI lineage: Eukaryota > Metazoa > Platyhelminthes > Polycladida > Euryleptidae > Prostheceraeus > Prostheceraeus crozeri. The sequence goes on along the minus strand of CAJQUW010008996.1, from coordinate 466,230 downwards.
TGAATTTTATGTTGCATGTCATCTTTGCTACGTGCCTGGTAACATTAACAGGACGCTTGGTTAGCTTAATGAAACATTTTGATTAACATCCGATCAATCAAACGGTATTTATCGTGTAACCATATTGACTTATATATCTCAAACATAACTATTTTTGCGTTCATGAATAATAATGTGTTTTTATTTCGGATTGATAATATGCTTAATTTCAAAATTACATAATGCATAATGCATAATTGTTGATGGTCAAATACTTATTGATTATTTATGAAATGCCTCAGACTTACATGCATTAAAATTGAATTCAGTATTGTAAGTTTGACTCTTGAATGTCATTATCCCACTACTTACAAAACAGCAGTAACATTAGTGTGATCTTTATTGACGAAAGGCCATTAAATCAACATACTTCAGACATCATTGATGTTTTCCTTTAACATTCTGCTGGTATGGCTTTAGTATGTAAAGCATACCACACTTGAAATAACATACGAAAAGCATGCAGATGTATACAGAAATACATCAAAAAATATTTTGGTATGCATCCTTCGCATGTGATTGGTATTGAGAGATTTACAGTGTACGTGTTTGCGTTTCACATGACGTTCGAAGCGCAACACGCAAAACGTAAGGAATTTTATGCGGCCTAAAGTTATCCAATAAAAAATGCATGCACGTTTATGAGCAGATCAAGAATAATGACAGTGAATGAAACTCACATGATTTCTGGCATATAACAGCATTATGTGAGCATAGGATTCCGCTGAAGCGTCCGTTTATTCTGTTCAGTTCTACACAGGGTTTGCCATTTTTTCCTGTCGCTTCAAAGTGGCTGAAAATAACATAAGAGTTGTAATAAATGTTCAATAATAACCAATGAAATTCAAAGGAGGATACACTAGGTGACATGCCGCGCTAAATCACGCGCAATTCATGCGTAAACTACGCGTAATTACTCATGACCCTAAGCATCCGTATAGGTAGTATAGTTGGCAGTCCTGTTATAAAGACTTTGCGCATCATGTGTATGCATGTATCAGAGGCTAAGCAATGTGATAGGACCTCAATATCATGCTCAGGGAAGACAGAACATGCTTATCGACTCATCCGTGGTTCAAACGGCAGCGCAGACAACCGTAGACGACGCGCAAACTATAAACGCTCGCCTGCGCGTATTCATAAACATTCTCCATGTTTCAACAGCATCAGATCAAGTGATTTCTGACTCCTAGTGCAGCGCGCATGTACGCGGGTAGAAGAATAGAATGTCTTTAACCACGGATGTTTGGGGTGTTCCGTAATTACGCGTGAATTAAGAGTGGCATCTCACCTAGTGTGGTCATCTAAATACTTATCACTTCTCGTATAAAATGCATTCCCTCACACTGTCATGATTTCATGGCATAACCTGTGACGTAGATAACATCGACAATTGATAATGTTGTAATTAACACTGATAGCATCGATAATACAGATGATACCATCATTTTCAAAATCAAATATACCGGGTACATCATTCACCCTTGTGCATGTTGAGGTAGCAGGAGGATATCATGATTTTATGGGAAATGCAGAGGTGCATGACTATGGCCATGGAGTAGGGATATGTAGGTAGAGTGTCGACTCAGAAAAGTATCTGTATACAGTGAAAATTTTTATATCAGAGGATTCAGCTTTTTGCGGAGATTACGTTCCCGTGGTCCAAAAAATTATTTGAGCACTTTTGAAAAAAGTCAAAATTTGCCAATATATATACTACCGAGATGAACCTCCTATATAAGTAGTATAAAACAAGTTGGATATCAAAGGGAATGAATATTTGATAATAAGCATCCTAACTGAGGGGAGATTAAGAAGGGAATTTCATGAATTACATTATAATGAAAGTCTTCATGAAAAAGTCGCGATATTTATTCGTTTTTTTTTGTATGAAAAATCATGTTTCTAATTCATGAAAGCAATAAGTTTAATGAAGTTTTTAATTCTATATTCCGCGGCATTATTTTATGATTCGATCACTAAATTCATGCTTTCTTTTGACGTTGTGCTGGTATGTCTTTATTATGTAGATTATACCACACTTGAAATAACATACGAAAAGCATGCAAATAGATGCAGAAATATACCAAATCTTGGTATGCATCTTTTGTATGTGATTGGTATTGAGCGATTTACAGCGCATAATTACTTTGTAAACGGTCCATAGGTGATTTGAATTGATTAAGGTGCTCAATTTTGCAAAGGATTTACAAAAACTCTCGGAATTCAATAAGGTTGTATTAAAGCATATTGGATTATAAATGACAAATATTTTTGGTTTTCTAAGTATCGAATTGTTTCACTTTGACTGCACAGTTTGCACAAAATAAACTGAAAGATATCTTACCTGTACGTCATAGCTCTACCGTTATCGTACACGTATTTGTAGGAACCTGCAACATATTTGGTTCCAATCAATGCACTTGAGACACGAGCTGCAGACATTCTTTGTCGAGCCTTTTCAGCTTGAGGAAGATTTTTTATCATAGCAATTTGTGCTCCTATTGCTGTACATTTGGCTTTCAGTTCATTGTAGCTCATGGGTCTTGGCTGCTTTAAAACTGTGTACTGATAAGTCACTTCGTTCACTGAAAAGAGAAAACATGAAGATCAAAAGACACATACAATGCATCGACCAACTAGGCCTATATCAAAGTGTTCTTACCTTGTTTCGGATCCACATAGTCAGGTGATGTGTATCGGTGTGAAGCTGAAATCAAAACATTCTCTATGACGAATGAGAGTCAAGTCGTATTTATCATTTTATTTACATGCACAGTCTTAAGCAGATATTAAATGTCAGCGTTCCATCAGTTTTGCTGACAAAATAATAATCGACATTTTTCTAACACAGTGGGAACTAGAGTAAGGTATCTCATCGGCGTCAAAACATTTACATCTCCTGCTGGCCTTTGCTATATAACAGCACAACGCACCAATCAGTCGATGTAATTTTTTTCAGAAGTAGCAATTTATGACCTATCTATGACATTGATTTTAGCATCTGTAATAAGGATATCTATGGATTAGACCTCAAGAAGTTATGCATTGCTGTGATATATGAAAAATGAGCGATGTACATCTTTCATTACCACTGATAAAGGTGTAATTGTGTCTGCATGATTCAAGCGATATTTGAAATCATTATCCACATCATCATTGTCATTAGCGGCGAAGGACGGATATCAAAAATTGATAGATATCAGATTAACAGCATTAAAATCATTGCATAAGATAAGAGGGAGCGACCTCTCCGCCGCTAATTTATGAACGAGTGGAAGGGAATCATTATGGCTGAAAATGTACGATCATAACATACAGTGCTTCTCAAAAGTCTGGAAATACTTTAAAGGCTGCGTGCTTTTTTGTCATAGCTTTTAGAAACCGCTGAATGCGATTTATCAGAGCTCACATGAAGGGAATTTAGTTTTCTACAGGCGAAATGCAATTCTGATCACGTTATATACTATTTTCATAGCGATATCAAACAATACCTATCTTTAATAATAGTAAACTTATTATTCCGTAACTAATTATAAGAAAAACAACTATATTACTGAAAACTAGTTATTCAATAGCAAACAATCACCAAAAACAGTACAATATCATGAAGAAATTATAACAATGTTCGAAAGTATCACCGTTGAGGTCTCTAACAAGTTCGCACCGGTAGAACAAGTCATGGACTGCACTGGAGATCTCATCTTGTTGCACGTCTTCGGCAGCTTCCACGATCCACTCTTTGAGAGTCTCGAAATTCTGTGGTCTCCACGGCTGTAGACTTGAGTTTTAACATGCCCCAAAAGTAGTAGTCAAGCGGAGTGAGATCAGGAGACCTCGGCGGCCACAAGTTCGGAAAGCCCCGTCCGATGACATTGTCACCAAAAAAGTTTTCTTCAGGACTTCAGTCACAATTCTTCCAAAGTGCGGCGGTGCACTGTGGCTAGTTTATCCATCACTATGGCACTTCGATCAAGAAGAAGGGAGGGCCTTCCGGTTCGTGGCTTGTCAGAAACCGATCCAGTGGATTCGTCATATCGGATCAGAAGGCAGTGATTGTACTCTCCTTTTATTTTATGCCAAAATAAGAAAATTGAGGTAAAACTATTTACGGCCCCTTTACTTAAATAAGTTTACCTCAATTTTCTTATTTTGGCGTAAAATAAAAAGGGGAGTACAATCACTGCCTTCTGATCCGATATGATGAAGAACCTCCTGTTGGCCGCCATCCTACCAGTGGATTCGAATCGCTGAATCAACTTCACGATCACTGAGGCTGTGAACGGATCTTTGTGTAGTCCGTGTCTTGTATAGTATAGGTCTTGTATGTATAGTGTCTTGTATGGATAGTCTTGTATGCCCTCAGTGTGGAAGTTGTACTTCTCATATTTTCATAGTAAAGTTGTACGAGGCAGATGCGTGTTTCTGTGTCCATGATGAATCAGATGCTGAAAGCAATAAGCTTCTAACTGTAGCGAGCAAGGAGTGAACACTACTCACTGCCATCAAAGAAGTCGTGCTTCTTGACGGAACAACAACGATTGTTTTACAAGCAGACTTCAGTGATGGCATTCAGTAAGGTCAAACTGAGTGATATTCAACTAGTTTTCAGTAATAAAGTTGATTTTCTTATAATTAGTTACGGAATAATAAGTTTACTATTATTAAAGATAGGTACTGTTTGATATCGCTATGAAAATAGTATGTAACGTGATCAGAATTGCATTTCGCCTGTAGAAGACTAAATTCCCTTCATGTGAGCTCTGATAAATCGCATTCACTGGTTTCTAAAAGCTATGACAAAAAAGCACGCAGCCTTTAAAGTATTTCCAGACTTTTGAGAAGCACTGTATGTAAATTATCGTATCTTCTAAATGCCTATTACTATAGTCGCAAGACTTTCATAAAAGGATAATGATTCGTTTATTTTTAAATATGCTAAAAATCAATAGAACATTGCTATTAGATTGGCACATGAAGAAAAGTCAGGTATTATAATAAAATAATCAAGATTTGCATGCAAGATATTTACGAATCGTGTATATATACCACACTGCGAATGCGATTGGTTTTCCTATTGGATGATAAAGATACATGTAATCCAATAGAAAAGCCAACCGCTTTCTTAGTGTATAAGCACGAACAATAGTGCTTCCGAACATTTTGTTATTCTCTTTTTCTACATCGGTTTCGTGGTCAAAATCAGCCAGCCTTCGTACTCTATAGTTTGCAGTGTATCCATGACTGCTACGAATCTTCGAATCTCTGCCGAGTTCTCCACGGTTCCTGTTCTTATGAGAGACAATCAATAAATAGTGCACTTGTATGTCCAACAGCGTGCGGATTGAAGCTTTTTACAGCCTTTTCACTGACTAAAAAACTCGATATGTTTGATAACTTTATAAATGATAACTTTCTAATCAATGATGCCACACTCTGGAAGAATGAAATATTTGTTCTTACCACTGAGTAAGCGCCAAGAGCGGCAGTGGTGGGGACTAAATCAGAGACTTGTATCAGGCCCTATGAATAGAGAAAATTTCCATGGTTCCTTCTGCGACTCATGCTTCATAAAAAGTTCTAAGCGGGAAGCAATAGCTAAGTCACATCAGTCACATTTTTTAGCATGATAGTCGTTCTTCTATACTGCGTGTGCCTATACCTCCGATCAGTGATATGTACGAAGATGTATTTAAAGACTTAATAAGTTTCGGCGAAAACTTAATCAGGATGCTTTGTTTTACTACACTCATGGTGGTCCAGATTGACCTGATTAATGAAAAAATTAGAACCGACACAAATTCTACACCGTTCGAAAGTTTATTGATAGACAATTCTTTTAGTCCTAATTTTGAAAAAATCTGTTGACGTCTTTATGAGTAGTATGAGGAAACGCATTTTCGTATTTAGTGAGTAATATGTCATGTACATATAAGTTTGAATGATATATTTATAGTAAAATTGTATCTCATAAGTGTACAATAATTGATATTTGAATCTTATTAAAGCATAAAAGAATGATAATATTGTCAAATTGACCGGCATTTTTAATGAGTAGTGTGATAAGTATTCGCTTTTTACTTTTTGCATTGAGAAATCAAATTGTTCTATACATTACCGATAATTTTGTCGGAAAACATGATAGTGAGAGTAAACATAATGAGTACAGTGTCTAAAGATTTCAACATATAGTTAACAATTTTTGCCTTAATAATTGATGCTCATTAACAACAAATTAACCTAGTTACTCAGTTTCACACCAAATCCATGTAGAGCGATATAGCTAAAGCGCATAAGTTTATAACTTCACATTTATATGAAATTTAGCACATTTCATATCGAAAATATTGAACATCATAAATAAAGCATCATATCAAACATTGAAAATGGAATCAGAAATGATTCGAATTACATTCCTGAACAGTTCGAAGAAGCCGATCGATAAACTTTTCGTGCGATGCGGGACCCTTGTATTTCTCCAAGTTTCTAGAGAAATCCGAATGAACGGACTCGAAAGCCTGCTCAGACCAAGTTCCCAGTCCAGACTGCTTAATATCGCAAAACTCGCTGATGCGCTGAGATGGAAAAATATTGCATGGATCTTAGGAGTAATTCTCAATCTAAGCTGCATTAATTTTCCGCGAAAAGATTTGATTTTTTGATTTGTAGGAAATTTACAGTACCGAGCATCAGATGGAGTTCAGGTGGGGGCATTATCCAAAACAAGCGTGTCGTCGGCAAGTTTGAACAAGGGTGCATGGATGCAATTGCCAAATTCCTTGGCTCTGGTTGTACGCTTTTCCGATTCTGTAAATCTCCAATATTGCCTTCGGATGCTGCCTAAAGTACGTAGCATCCCCTCACAATGTAATTTGTCTTTCTCTGAATTGCATTATGAACATGGATGTAAAGATGCATGCGACATCAATCCAAGAGTTATATTTGCTAATTTGAGGTCCATGCAAAACATATACGGAGAAACAGATCGCAGTGAAGTAAATTTGAGAAGATCCCAAAGTATTAGCATATTTCTGTAGGTTTCTTGGGCCGTGGGGACAACTGCTAATATAAACAACTTCTTCACACTTGTATCTTTCAAGTTTTTGGATGCCACACCGTCGGATAATTTGCTTCTCACCACAGTATCAGCAGCACCATCGTCACATCTCGTTAGTAAGGCCGAGGGTGAGCGAACAGTCAAGCAAACTTTGAGAAATCTTCCTCCGGAATCGATGCCAATGATGAACTCAAAGTCATTGTCGTTGAATGCAATTGTCATTGCTGCAAAGTCATTGTTGCAAAGTCATTGAATGCAAAGTCATTGTTGCAATGCAACGCGATCTTTCAATTCATCTACATCACTACAGAAGATGACTGGAAGATTGGACTTGAATGGCATTGAAAATTTGGCATTTGAGACATTTGAGGAATAATCAAAATCCCGAAACTCGCAACTAAAGAGATCATCCAGTCGATGCACTTTCAGTTGCAGCTTTTCTCTGATGTATGGCTCCGTCACATTACGAGTACCAAAGGATGAGCGGATATGCTTACCAAGATTCTTGATTTGATTAGTCGACAGATTTAAATCAATCTTGATTTGATGGAAGTCCTCAGCTGATACTTTTTTCGCCGATGTTTTCGGAGAAATTTCTATAGATAAAGGTTTTCCCCCTTTCGCAGACAGAGCACATGAGTTGTAGCCAATTCCACTTGAATCTTTAGTTTTCGAGCGAATTATTGATGAAGCTAAACTTTCTCCACAACTGAGTTTGTTATCTGAGCTTGTTGCATAGGTGAGCAAGTTGTCATGCTTCTGAGTTTGAGTGCACTTGTGTGGCTTACCTCGAGCCAGCTCGGAGAAACAGTGCGTACACAAGGATATTATCAAGGGAACTGGAGAATTGGAGGGAGCTGGACCAGGTTTCTTCTCCTGTATGACAGAGGTATATACGGCGAAATTCGAAGTAGTCGATGCTCTAGCTGTGTCACAAACCAAACACATGCATTTGTCTGCACTTCTTGTAAGACGAATTCTGGTCAGTTTAGAATGGTCAAACAAACGAATTTTCCGGGTAAAATTGTTATTCCTATACTCAGATACGATGGTGTAGCAATTACTGCAGAGTGTTCACGGATATCTCAAATCGTCGAAATCGTCGAACATGATAAAATGTTGTTAGATAATCTCATGCACAGAGAATGAAATGTTGCGCATTACCTTTGTCTTCGAAAAACACAAAAAGCAAATGGCGTTCCTACATTCATTATGAGATCTCGCGTGATTTGGCATAGCGACGTAGAGTTCGATGCAGATTATTGTAGCGTTGATGTGCAAATATAATTATAACTATGTAAGTCGATCGCTATGTTTCAGTGATTCAAGATATTTAAATTTGAGATGAGTTTATGCACGTATTAAGTTCTAAGCAGACTGCTGTCAATGCGGTTCTTACACTCCGTTATTTAGATCTCTATGGTCTTACTACACGTCAATCAAGCATAGAAATATAACAATGTCACAAACGCTTAAAGTTAAGGATAATGTGGAAATATGTGAAGAAAAACGCATATGATAATCAATGTGTAGAAATAGAAAACGAATAAGCAAGTTTCGACAGTTGCATGCATAAACATATGTTGCAATTTCTCTCGATAAATGGCAACTCATTCTGAATAATGTTCTTATGTGAATAATAAACGAGGAAGAATTGATGGCGGTATATCTATTATGTTTTGCGACAAAATTATCGGTAATGTATAGAACAATTTGATTTCTCAATGCAAAAAGTAAAAAGCGAATACTTATCACACTACTCATTAAAAATGCCGGTCAATTTGACAATATTATCATTCTTTTATGCTTTAATAAGATTCAAATATCAATTATTGCACACTTATGAGATACAATTTTACTATAAATATATCATTCAAGCTGATATGTACATGACATATTACTCACTAAATGCGAAAATGCGTTTCCTCATACTACTCATAAAGACGTCGACAGATTTTTTCAAAATTAGGACTAAAAGAATTGTCTATCAATAAACTTTCGAACGGTGTAGAATTTGTGTCGGTTCTAATTTTTTCATTAATCAGGTCAATCTGGACCACCGTGCTCTGTAAACTGTGCAATGCCAAAGCTTCTTACGAAAGCGATGTACAAAACGAGAATAACAAAATGTGCGAAAGGGCTATTGTTCGTGGTCATACACTACGAATGCCATTGACTTTCCTATTGGATTTTCTTTATCATCCCATAGGAAAGCCAATCGCTTTCGCAGCGTATGAGCACGAACAATAGCGCTTTCGCACATTTTGTCATTCTCGTTTTGTACATCGGTTTCGTAGTCAAAATCAGCCAGCTTTCGTATTCTACAGGTTACTGTATGCAAAATATCAATTTGATGAATCAAAATGTGTTAAACTTCTTAAATAGTATGAAATGCATGACCTGGTTTTACATGCCGCAGTACTTCTCACTTAATCACAGATAACGCAAACAAATGTTATTTTACCGAAAACCTCAGCCTGCTCCCAATGGATATATACACTTATGTGCTTCCTGTGACCTTGTCTGACAAGGGGAAGTACCAGGTATACCTCGACAGATGTTCAGTTTCGCAGTAGCCAGCGGGTCCACATCATTCTGCGAAAGTCTCTTGTTCGGTTTCACGTTTGGGACCCGACAATATGTCGGAGAGTCTTGGGTCGGAGCCGGAGCCGCCCGGAGCCGTGATAGAGAGTCGGAGCAGTGGAAAATTTTCATGGCTACCTCTGCGACTCATGCTTCATAAAAAGTTCTTCGCAGGAGGCACTAGCTAAGTCATATTAGTCATATTTTTAGCATAGTAGTCATTTTCCTATCCTGCATGTGCTTACACCTCCGATCAGTGATATGTACGGAAATGTATTTAAAGACCATGCAATTTGCGAGCGTTCTAGGCATCGTGCGAGGTTGAGAGTGGTGCTATTAAAATCGCATTGATCGCATCTTTCTTTCGGGTATAAGTTTTTGCCACTATGGGATCAGCATTGCTGCGAAATGTTGCCAATTGGGCACAGTGTGCATGAAAGGGTTAATAGAACCTACATTAAATTTATCAAAGTAGAGGAGGTACACATAAACTTTGCTGTGAAAAATAGCCCATGGTCCTAGACCAAAATTCACCTTATGATTGAATATATATAATTATGATGAATATATATTAAATATTGAAGGCAATGTTTCATTAGATCAAAATGTATAACCAATTAATGTCATTTAGCAGGCCTCGTCCAGCCTACTCTAGATTGTCCAGTAATACACACTGTAGTTGTATAATATTAAATAACCTAACATGGGAGCATCCATAAAACACTTTCTATGATGATAAATTTTAAATGCGGTATATATAGAGCGGAATGTGATTATAACGGCAGAAGAATCTGCGTTCTAGAGCGGTGGAATTCCCTTGTGTTTACTTTTATAAACACATTGCGAAATATTATTGGTGTATCAAATTCAAATAGTATATTACATTTGTGTATATTGTGTACATTGTATATTGATGATATATGATATATGTACTAATTCATACATATGCACACAGGTCATTCTGTCAGTCTGATGAGATGTGGTGTTTCTGTAAATGATAACTAAAGTGCGCGATGCGATAACTTCGCCGAATGCAGCCACGAATTCATTGCGCAGGCTATGGGAACTGTATAGGAACTGTACAAGAAGACAGCGTGCACAGACTGCGAGTTAGTCAATGTGTAAATAGATTGCACCAGTGAAACGTTGCTAAAGCTCTATAAGATGTGATTCCCCAAAATATGACGGACTTTCATTGGATTTTATTCGAGATTCAGAGCCCAAAGTATTCTCAATCTTGGGAACGGTAAAGTGCTTAATTTACAGATTTTAAACGAGGCATTCACCGGATGCACCGCATGTATTGACTGTACGCCACTGATACAGAGGTTTTGAAAACAAATGTACATGCATGAATAAATTCGCTACACAATGACGCAGCAATGCAATTGTATCGAAAGTACTGGCGCGAATAATGCGAAATATGATCTCTATAATTAATTGCATCAACTTTACTAGTGGATCACTAAAGGATGGTTTAGCGTTATTAATCCCTCCATATTCGTGGCTATAGTACAGCAGCCAGGACGCACTTCCTGCAGACTTCCAGTGACACTTTTCGGGGCTCGACCACTGGACGGAAAAGTCGCTAGACGCAACACGTAACCACTGTACAGAAGAGACAACAGTTCAACGTCCACACTTCAGTGCTTTCAGAAATTACTCTTTTAGACGCTGACATAAGTGAGCAGAGTATCTGTTTCAAAAACATTGTAATATCTATTGATAACTCAAGGTATAGAGTAAGTATATGGTAGGTAGAGTGTCGACTCAAAAAGTATCTGTATACAGTGAAATACTTGTAGGAAAAGATTCAGTTTTTTGCGGAGTTTACGTTCCCGTGGTCCAAAAAATTACTTGATCAGTTTTTAAAAAGCTAACTTTTCGCGCAAGTTATATGCTACCGACATGAAGCCACTTTACAAGTAGTATGAAAGAAGTTATTAGTCAAAAGTAATGAATATTTGTAAATAAGCATCCAACTGCGCGGGAATTAAGCTAATTTACAAGGGAATTTCATGAACCGCATTATAATGGATGTCTTCTTGCTGTCTTGGCTGAAATTTGAAGTTTTATTTCAATTTTCAACGACATGATTTTATGATTCACTAAATTCATGTTACATTTCTTGAATCTGAATAGTGATGTGGACCCATTTACATCTTTCAAAGTTGATTGAAATCATTGTCCTTGATTATGTTATTTTGCTCTACCAGTGGCAGGTTGCTTATGATATGATCGCGCTTAAGAAGATTCTCTTGAGATTCAGCATGAAAGCAATAGCAGGTCACCGAGTTGCTAATTCAACAAACATTGCCTCTCCAAGGCTGTCATGACGCGGACAATCTGTAAAATGCCATCATTCCTTCTACATTATGCTATAATGATCACTGAATTCCGTTGTAATTTCCTCAAAACCGCAAAACTTCGCTTGTCTCACATTTGGCTACAGTACCCAATTGTATTCACCTCGTGTTCATTTAATAAAATCGAAAGTGTATACACATTGGGGATTTAATAAATGCGAAGTTACCACTCTACCTATTATACTTACTCTATGACTCAACGATGCTTCTGACTGATTTCTGACTTTAATAAATTCTTCGACAAAGTAGTGAATACGTAAACAGGGGTAGTTGACCAACTTACATTTATCCTGAACCTGTTTCTCACAAAGAGCTGCAACAGAGAAACATTTTTGATTCTTTAGCCATATTCCAGTAGTGGCACTGTATTTGACACATGCTTTGGTCAAATCGTCTCCTTGTTGTTTATCGAAATTGCTGGAAAACAATGAAAGAATCAGTGGCTGGAGCGGTGAACCGATTAAGTATATTCCTTCATCGCCTTACAACGGTAATTTGTTTCACACGTTTTCTAAATTAACATATATCAAATTTCTATGGATGACACTAGGTGACATGCCACGCTCAATTACGCGCAATTCATGCGTAAACGACGCGTAATTACACATGACCCTAAACATCCGTGGCCATGCGTGACATTGCTGCAACATCTGTTGGCAGTCCTGTTATATAGACTTTGCGTCTCATGTGTCTGCATGTATCATAGGCTAAACAATGTGATAGGACCTCAATTTCATGCTCAGGGAAGACAGAACATGCTTATCGGCTCATCCGTGGTTCAAACGGCAGAGCAGACAACCGTAGACGACGCGCAAACTATAAACGCTCGCCTGCGCGTATTCATAAACATTCTCCATGTTTTAACAGCATCAGATCAAGTGATTTCTGACTCTTAGTGCAGCGAGTATACTATACGCGGGTAGAAGAATAGAATGTCTTTAACCACGGATGTTTGGGGTGTTCCGTAATTACGCGTGAATCACGCGTGGCATGTCACCTACTTATCACACACTCATTGGACAAAGTCGTAAAAAATGGAGCAACGAATGCATCATTGTAATTGAAATACTCAGTTCAATATATGTTATAGTTGTAGTTGCATATATCTTTTGACGGTATGAAAATCATTTACTGTACAGAATTTACATGCACATTATACACAGGAATACAATGAATCAAAAAAGAAAAGTAAGGCCGCTGTCACACCGAATAAGACGTCTTCCATTTTACACTGACCACAGTCACACTATGGAAATCCGTTTTCGATACAGTCAGCGCTGTTTTTTACTATTAACCGTTGCTATGACAACTGCGTAAGCTCTTCTCCTCATTTAGTCCGGCAGCCAGAACGAGTTTCTGCAAGGAACAAGGCCGAAACTGAGACTTTAACAAAATGCTGCACATTCTGTGCCTACTACGAATTGGTACGTCTGCCGAGTTCTAGTTGGTTCCTCCTCTTGTTAGACACGATCAGAGAAAAACACATGTTAATCCAATGGGACGCAGATTGCATGCAGTTTTTAGTTAAAATGAAATTTTCTATGTTTTCGCTTATTGCGACGAAATGTTTAGAGCCACAATTTTTTATGTGGAATGTCTTCAGGTCATTTCCTATGATGTGCAAGTGTTATCATCATGTTTCTGATAGACAATGTATGCGAGAATTTGACTAAATGTGGGTTAAATTGTTCAAAATTCTTGTGTTTGCCGACATAAGGAGGCTTAATTGCTAATTCCAGATGCGTTTAGCTTTAAAGACAGGGTTGCATGAACATCATAGGAAATGACCTGAAGACATTCCACGTAAAAAATTGTGGCTCTAGACATAGTATTTTCGTCGCAATAAGTGAAAACATAGAAAATTTAATTTTAACTAAAAATTGCAATCTGCGTCCCATTCGATTATGTGTTTTTCTTTGACCCTGTCTGACAAGAGGAGAAACCAACTAGAACTCGGCAGATGTGCAAATTCGTAGTAGGCATAGGGTGTACAACGTTTTGTGAAAGTCTCAGTTTCGGCCTCGTTCCCTGTAGAAACTCGTTCTGGCTGCCTGACTATATTTGTCCTCGTCCGATATAGTGAACAAACAGTTGTTTTCTGATACATTGATTCTCTTTGCAAATCACAGCTTCCTTCATCTTCCCTTAATTAAGAATTATTATCCAAATTAGTGTTCTAATTTTAGAACAGTCTTACGGCTGATGAAAATGAACTCCATAAGCTGCATACTTTCATGTCTTATGTCCAATGGACGACACCATATGACTTTTTCTGTGTGACAGCGTGATGGACGATGGAAAATGGGAGATGAATTATGGCTGATGACTTTTTCTGTGTGACAGCGGCCTAAGCCGCAACTACACTGTAAATCGCTAGATACGAAAATTGCATACAAACATATACCAAAATCACATGCAATTTGAAACTAACATCTGATACGAGATTCTCGTATGCTTACAGAGATCTGGTATGTTTGTCATACCACATCTCACTTACTTTCGTATGTGATTGGTATGTAGCGATACGAACTATTCTATCTGTGATTGGCTGTTTTACAATTAAATGCGAGTTGTTGGTATGTTTTATGTACGAGACCCGATGCAATTTCGTCCTCATTCGTATGCCTCTGGTATGTAGAGCTTTAATTCACATAGCAGAACAATATAAATATTACATACTACTATCAAATAACTTTTTTCATTAATACCATTCGTGAATATTTCTTTTTGATAGTGTGATATTTAACTAGATTAGATTTATTGTGAATTTTTTGCTCCACAAGAATGACGTCGTTGCTACTTGTCTACAGGACGCTTGGTTAGCTGTATGAACCAACTGTATGAACCAAGTCGATTAGCACCAATTCATTCAAACGATATTTATCGTGCAATCATGTTGACTTATATATCTCAAACATAACTATTTTTGCGTTCATGAATTATAACGTGTTTTGATTTCGGATTGATAATATGCTTAATTTCAAAATTACTTAATGCATAACTGTTGATGGTTGAATACTTATTGATTATTTATGAAATGCCTTAGACGTACGTGCAATAAAATCGAATTCAGTATTGAAAGTATGACTCTTGAATGTCATTATCTGACTACTTACAAAACAGTAGTAACATTACTGTGATCTTTATTGACAAAAGGCCTTAAATCAACATACTTTGGATATGACTGATGCTTTCTTTTAACATTGTGCTGGTATGGCTTTAGTATGTAAAGCAGACCACACTTGAAATAACATACGAAAAGCATGCAACCATATACAGAAATATACCAAGAAAGTGTTTTGGCATGCATCCTTCGCATGTGATTGGTATTGAGAGATTTACAGTGTATGAGAACGTCACTTCCTGCGATTCCAGTCATTGAACTGCGTCCGTCAAGCAGTGGGAAGCATGTTAACCTTCTCCCCATTTGGGTATTTTTCCGAACGTGCCGCACGGAGGTGGATATTTGCCTTCCTCCTGCTTATCTCCCAATTAATAGAATTAATAGAATTACTAGAATGCACCAATTTTGTCAAACCACATATCAATCGAATAGGCATTGAAAGGGGATTAAGAAAATCAGAATCAGTTTTATTTCTAAGGTCATCCCTGGGCTGAGGTGAAGGTCATAGCTCAAGAAACGCCAATTTTTAACAAATTTCCATCAGATCACTATTTGAAATGAAAAATGACAACAAAGACTAACAAACCATACACAAATCGAAAGATCTGATTGAGGTGGTTAATAAAATGATGATTATTAATCGCTCTGAGATTACATCATTGTATTAGATGAGGTCAAAGGTCAAATAATTCAAACTTTTAGTTCGACTAAAATAGCAACAACGATTATTTAAGGATTGCAATTTCGGACAGTGACAACAGGTAAAGTTACAAACATTCAAAACTACAATTCAGCGATGTAATGTGTTGAGAACTTGTTGTGAATGTTCCATTATTGGTTTCTGAAAACTAAGATAGAAATGATGGAATAATCTACTGATTTGCAACTCATGAAAATTGGTGCTTCCCTGGTAGAGTTCTCTGTTCTGGTATAGGAGCGATTGATGGAGGCTCCGCTTTCATTACAGAAGAGATCCAAAAGACTTCTGCAAGCATGAGAATACAAACCTAGTTTCCATCACCAAACTACCGTTCTGGCAGAACAAGAGCAATGTGATGTCGCATATCAAGCCAACATCCACTATCTAGCTCATAATCTAGCACCAATATGATCTCGAAATAGAAGAGTTATGAAGTAGATTAGACTATAATAATCTCAGAAAAATAAAGATGCTTTGATTTGACTGCTTATTTCATTGAGTGCCTTAGTATTAATGTATCTTTCACTACATTGTTACCTGTCGGGTACGAAAGCTGGATAATTATGACTACGAAGCCGATGTACAAAGGAGAATAGCTAAGTGTACGAAAGCACTATTGTTCGAACTCATACACTAGTGATTTCGTACATCTTGTTATCCTCGTTTTGTACATCGCTCTCGTAAATAGCTTTGGTATCGCACAGTTTACCGTGTAGCTATCTAAAGACGTTTTTGACATGCCCATAAACTTTCGCATTGATTGATATTAAAATTCTCTACTTTTTGGTCAATATTCCATCGGACCGTGAAGATCATGGTCAGTTTTCTTCATTTATCTGTTAATTCATTTCTTGGATATCGCTAATTAATGGCTGATAGATCACATTCTTTTGATATCATATTCATGAACGGTGCATTTAGATTTTGCTTGCCTTCAGTGATCGTTTACTGCCCACTATTCCGGTGGTTTCAAGGCTTCTTATACGTATTATAGGATGTCCCATACAATTTGCCAGAAGTGCAAACTAATTCAAAACAATGCCAAATGCAGGAACTCACTACGTGGGCAAAATAAATTATATATACATTATACAGATAGGGAAAATCGTCGTACGCCGCTTGTGAATTGCTGTGAATTCCTCTAGAATGCTCCGATTGCCACGATTCCTTCAGATTCGAGGAATTCAGATCATTGCGCAAAAGTGTTCTCGATGATGTTGCTCCTTCGATCATTAGTAAAAAAGATAGCAGGCGCACGAAAAAGGATTCACAAACTAGTCTGTAGAACTTGACACTATTTGCGTCTCTTTGCTGTGTGATCCGGTTGATAACAGTCACTGAAACTTTGCACAATGTAGCGTTTTTAATGTTGAACTGGCATCTCATTGATCGATTGAAGTGGATTATGTCAGCAGATTGTGCCATTTCATTAACGTTATATGTTCCAATGCTTCCATTCTGGTCAAACAGAAGAAGAGACGACTTGTCTAGTTCTGTTGGTGTCTATTTTTTGACGCCCAGATGGCAGAACTCGCTATAATGCATGAATCCTCTCTATCCGACAACAGACATGTCTGTCAAGATCTGTAATTTCTTTTGCTATGACTTTTCAACCAATAATGTGTATCAAAGCATGCCATTTCATGAGTTTTAATCACACTGGTTTCATATAGCAAGAGACACGGCAGCGTCAGTTGTCGTTGGGTAGATTAAGGTAAGCTTGACAAGATGAATGCCTATACGAAAGATCAACGAATTTTGATAATGAAAACGTTTTATAAATGTGAGGAAAGTTGTATTCGAACAATTCGAAGCCTACAGGGAATTTTAGGCAGAAGAAATTTCCGAATCAGACAACCTTTCGGCGACTGATCAAGAAGTTTGAGGAATCCGGATCAGTCATGGATATGAAATCTCCGCTCACAACAATTGGGGATTGACAACAAAGGTCTGTCTCAGTACAGTGAATATCGAAAGAGAAATTACTACTATTAACAACTATTAAGTCAATACAAGACACCAACACCCTTGATTCCCCGAACGCACTCGACCGACCTACGAATCGAACGGAAATATTCTGTCAATTGCAATAAGACTTATGTCGCTATCGTTCGGAGAATACTTCTGCCTTCACTCGAATTCCTTTCAAACCATCAGAGTGAAGAAGGTGCGGGCTCAGAGGATCTTTGTGCAGATATTTTTGCAAATTAATTATAAGAAATGAAATTCCAGATCTTTGTAGTCGCTCAAAAGAAAAAATTGAGATGATACATGAAATATATTAGAAATCACAGCAGAATTAAATCAAGGCGTCGTAAACTTGACACCCTATCTCATAACAAGTCCGAAATTTTTTTTATGGGGTCATTTGATATCAATTAACAACTGCCTGTCAGTGCATGGAAGACCTGTTTGTTGCTCAATGATCTTAGTGGTAAGAAAGAAGGTTTTTAACTTGTTACTTAAATACCGGTTAACCGGTTAACCAGTTAAATTATTATTTTAACCGCTCCAGTCCCTGGAAAGATCTAAATCCATCTCAAGATTCACTTTGCACTTTATGGAGGCTTCCCACTTCACCAGATGTCAGGTTGCTGTTTCTGATGAGTGTCTTTCCGTTCTCAAACCATTGGTTTCATTAAACACAGAGTTGAAACCGGGCCTGGGCTGGGCTGGGTTTGAGCCTGTAAATTGGAACCTCACGCCGGCGGCCTGGACGGGCCTTAGGACTAGAAAATTGTTGCACAGTTCTGAAATTTCATATGATGCATGAAATTATGATCATTTTCAACTTTTCAAGCTAATTTGGCTTCGTCAAAAGGCAGCGAGTGACATCCTAAATCAATCTCTGCAGGAGTGGCGCATGAAGCGGGATGTCAACGATTACATCCACGTGAAGGAATTTGCGGCCGTACAGCTCACGATGAAGTGGGTATTTATAAACGTGTTTTTCTACTGAATATTCACCCTCGGCATTGTATTTGGACCCCATTTACTTTTCATATGGGTGGTATATTCAATATACCACATCGGTTATTTAATGAAAGATGTCATAATCATAATAATCATTATAGTTTGATTTACATGTATATTTAAAATCCATCATTCATTGAGTACGTATATTCAATGACCTAATTACAACAGGCTTAAAATTAAATGCTTACGAGCTTGGGCGGTGCCTGAGATTTCCACATTGTTCACGGCCTGGATTCAAGAGTAGTCCAGATTCAAACTCTGATTAAGCAACACTGGGACTATCAATTATAGGCCTGAGGCAGACTTTCTCGAGTTCGGGTCATTTCACCGCATGCCTACGTTTTGGACATATTTATCTAATATCTGAAGTATTTCGGAAACAATTCGACCACTTCCAGCATTCTTGAGGGTAATTTTAATTTTGAAAAATCGGAACATTTTGCTGTTATGTCCAAAAAATAGTGTTCCATTCAGGACCTAGATTTCTGTTCTCGTTGGGAATATCGACTGCACTTTCACACATTAAGTAGGGATAGTATCCCGCACAATTTTTGAAACGTAGTGGAGGCTCATCTATTACCAAAAAATTTCACAGCATAGCAAAAAAACACAATTTTTAAAAATTGAGGTATCGAAGTTTGATAATATTTCAAAAATTTAGCAGATCAGCGCTACTATGAAATGCTGCTATGAAGTATTTCATAGTGAGGTTGTTTGAAAAAAATGGCACATTTTATTATATAACGGCACTAATTTCTTCTCAAGTTTGTGCGACATCGGCTACACCGGCTTCAAGGACTTGGTATTGGCCATTATATATCAACCGTTTTTTGACAATGATGTTCTGCATGCAATATTTCATTCCAATTGAATCGGTAGAAGCATGTATAATGTATGAATTCATTGTTTAATCGTTTTAAGGGGAAGTATGTAGCGGCTATCTATGATGCATATAACATGAAGATACGTTCGATTGTATTGGGCTGTTACATTGGTTCGAGACCAAATACTGCCTCGTGCACTGTTAACTGTACCATACCAAAGCTACTTATGAAACCGATGTACAAAACGAATATAACAAAATGTACGAAAGCACTATTGTTCGCGCTAATACACTACGAAAGCAGTTGGCTTTCCTATTGTTTATCTTTATCATCCAATAGGAAAACCAATCGCTTTCGTAGTGTATGAGCACGAACAAAAGTACTTTCGTACCTTTTCTTATTCCCCCTTTGTACATCGGCTTCGTATTCAAAATCAGCCAGCTTTAGTATTCTACAGTTTACAGTGTAGTGATTACAACTGCTGAAATTCGATAAAGTTCATAAAAAGAATCTAGATTCACAGGTACCTTTTTGTGAAACACCGTCTATGCTTTAGATAGAGACAAATGTCACTCTTACTTGTAAACCATAAGCTTGCCGTCGGAATCAATGAAAGTGAGTCGATTCAATGCTGAGCGTCTGAAAGCAATCAAATACATATTGCCAGTGTATCTGCCGAGTCCCGCTTGAAGAGAAGTTTGCTCCGCTTGACTATTGATTGTGGCCAATTTTTCCCCTCTGTCTTCACAATAATCAACCCATTCTTCGTAATTCATTGGTATTTTCGAAATATAAGTCACATACTGTCTTTTTATATCTGAAATGTTAGAAATTACATCTTTTGAAAAATATGGCGAAGGTGCAAGGCCATCGGTAATTTTTGATTTGGGTAATACATGTAATTACCTACAATTGTAACCGTAATATAGCATAGAACATAATAGCGTTTATTTTTCGATTTTTTTGAATATGCGACATTTTAAAGTAATAGAACTCTTTATTACAAGACAAAATATAACGAAAGTCAGCGACGGAAGTGTTTTTCAATTAGAATTGACAACAAATCAGCTCACGCAGCTACTTTAGGCTGAAACTGCTGTTTGATAATTTAGCCATAGATACCACAATTGTTTTGGAGCATGCAACTGTTTGAGACAATGGGAGTTTATACTTTTGTGAGGGAGTCATCACTGGGGGCACTAGATGATGAAGTAGGTGGATTTCGTCATATGCTATACAAATAAATTTCTTTAAACTCAAAATCATACGTCTTTAGGCTAAAGGCATGAACTTTTGACATTCACAAAGTGGTCCACAAATTACACAGTGGTATCGTAAGATGAGCTACGAACTGAAAAAATGAATGAGAAATTGCATAAAGCTCAGAACAACATGAAATGAGAAGATTAAAATACAGTAAGCATATTTACTTCGTAAAAAATAGAACTGTTCTTTTAAATACTTGAGTTACTACTGACAACACGTTTATTAATAGTATGAGTGGGGAGAGTGCAATTCAGGCAAATGCGTGTGCTCATTTACTATGTTAGATCATCGGTATGAGACCAAATCATCCATATTCAGTTTCACATAATCACATGTCCGTTAATTAATGACAACAGCCACTTCCTATACAATAAGGCCTAAGTCAGTTTAGTCATCAATGCAAGCGATCCGATATCTTATGATGCATAGAGTGAAGCAATCATTTCGGCGCTTAGATGAACATACTATAGGGAAGCTTTTCTGAATTTCTTCTTTTAGAGATGTGGATTTGTGCTACTAGGAAAGCGACAACAGCCGTTTTTATATGAGATCAAGTTTTCATCCATTTTGATAGTTATTGGAGGTGAGGGTCAGATCCTTTAGCATTTCAATGTTCCTCTGATCAGTCTCGAGAAGCTAATAATAAAGTATTGACTCAAGATGTCTCTCAAAGCAAATCCATGAATTCCAATGAAACTATGTGTGAATATTCCAATGAATATTATCTCAACTAGGAGGAACTGGAGATGTGAAAATACCTGCGTTTCTGATTGTATTCTGAAATTTATTGAACAGTCTTGTAACGACGGCGACATGCTTTGTCGAATAACTTGAAGCCTTTGCGTGGCATGCCACCTAGTGTATGAAGCGACGAGACAAATGTTAGAAGAGGCCGCAGCCCTAACTGAAGCGCAGTGGTGTATTTGACATAACCCACACTTGATGGATAATGGTTGCGGGTCTTGGTGGATTTGAACCTTCGACCTCTGGCACTTCAGGCCAATGCTCTATCTACTGAGCTATCGAAGAGTGACAGCATGATATTAGTCCACAATTATAGAATCTGTGCAATCCAATCAGATGGCTTCATCTCCCAAGACAGCATAGCATTGACCGTCAAGCCAGACTACTGATACCGAGATGTCAGTAATTCAAAGCCAGTATTATCTTTCGAAACCGGGGATTAGTCCACACAACAAACAATGATGACTTCACAGACGGAAAAACAATCTGAGACGTTTTCAAGAGAGCAACTGATAGTCATGATCAATTCAAGCTATGACAGATGAGATAAAAATCAGCTTCCCAAGAAATGATTACATAGACTTTTGATTGATATTTTACTTATCATAGTTTTCTTATAAAGACGGATTTCTAACACATAGCGTGCTTCGACATACCTTTGCTGGGCACATGCTCTTCTGCATGAAATGCACATGAAGTAGGCATAATTGAGGAAGCAAAATAGGAAAAAAAAATAGCAAAAAAAAAAAAATTCCAAAAAAATCCATTCCAAAAAAATAGCATTGAAATCATGACTTACTGAATGTAACATTGAAGGAAATACCATAATTTATCTTCGCAGCTGAAATAAGGAAGTGAATTTTTAATGAGATGGATAAGTAAAGATATGGACGTATAGATATAACACTTTTCACACTCGTAGAGTCTCAACATTTAAATCCTTAAATCAGTGGACTTCTGTCACAATGATACCTGGCATGAGGATGCTGCGACTAATAATACCCACTAATTCCTGATTTCTGCAATTCTCTGACAATTCGTTTTACTTATTGTTGAGTTGTAACTTGCTCTTGTACATAATTCTGTAAAGTGGTTGCTACTTACTTTTTTGTTTATAGTAGAATGTACATGTATAATCTTCTGTTCAGGATTGGGTACTTGTATTGCTTGATGATGTCTTTTATTATCGTTTGTTCTGTAATGGTTTGCTATTGAATTGATACTTTTAACTTACAAGTCGTCAAATGTACTCCTACTGCATAATAAATGTCGTCTTGTAAATACAACTGGTGGTTCTCTCATTAATAACCCACGCAATGCACCACTTATGAAGTAGGTTTAACTAAGACCATAGAGTAAGTATGTAGGTAGAGTGTCGACTCAGAGAAGTATCTGTATACAGTGAAAATTTTTATATCAGACGATTCAGCTTTTTGCGGAGATTACGTTCCCGTGGTCCAAAAACTTATTTGAGCACTTTTGAAAAAAGTCAAAATTTGCCAATTTATATACTACCGAGATGACTCTCCTATATAAGTAGTATGAAACAAGTTGGATATCAAAAGGAATGAATATTTGCCAATAAGCATCCAAGCAAAGCGGAAATTATGCTGATTATGAATTGAATTTCATGATCATTTTTATAATGGAGGTCTTCATGAAAAAAGTTGAGATCTTATTCGTGCTTTCTTGGCTGAAATTTCAAGTTTACAATTCAATTTTCACAGTTGTGATTTCATGATTTACTAAATTCATGTTCCATTACTTGAATCTGAATGATGTGGGGCCATTTACAAAGTTAATTGAAATCATTGTCTTTGATTATGTGATTTTGCTGTGCAAGTGGCAGGTTGCTGTGATATAATCACGCTTAAGAAAATACTCTTGAAGTTGAGCATGAAAGTAATAGGAACCTATCGATTTGCCAATTTAACAAACATCATCTCTGCAAGGCTGTCATGACTCGGAGGATCTGTAAAATAATATCATTTCCTACTGCATTACTGTCATGATCATTCAATTCCGTTGTAATTTCTGCAAAACTGCAAAATTCGTATAGATAACATTTGCTTGATGACAAGACCACCTGCATCCCCCATGAGTTCATTCAATTAAATCGGAAGTGCACACACGTTTGGGATTTAATAAATGCGGAGTTACCACTCTACCTAATATACTTACTCTATGACTAAGAGAAAAATCGTCCTAGTAGAGATGTTGGAAAACCAATGCTTTTCTGATTATCATCTGAGTAATATTCATGATGTAATGCCCAATTTGCACACACGCATTGGATCTACAAATCAGTTTCATCATCTGCATTTGTCAGATTTTGACTAACTATTCGTTTGAAAATCCACATGCAAGACAGTAGTCACTCGTGAATTCACATGCAAGACAGTAATCACTCGTGAATCCACATGCAAGACAGTAATCACTCGTGAATCCACATGCAAGACAGTAGTCACTCGTGAATCCACATACAAGGTAGCAATCACTCGTCGGAAAATCAACATGAAGACAGTAGTCACTTGTGAATCCACATGCAAGATAGTAATCACTCGTGAATCCACATGCAAGACAGTAGTCACTCGTGAATCCACATGCAAGATAGTAATCACTCGTGAATCCACATGCAAGATAGTAATCACTCGTGAATCAACATGCAAGACAGTAGTCACTCGTGAATCCACATGCAAGGCGGCAATCACTCGTGAATCCACATGCAAGACAGTAATCACTCGTCGGAAAATCCACATGCAAGACAGTAATCACTCGTCGAAAAATCCACATGCAAGGCGGGAATCACTCGTGAATCCACATGCAAGGCGGCAATCACTCGTGAATCCACATGCAAGGCAGCAATCACTCGTCGGAAAATCCACATGCAAGGTAATAATCCACATGTAGGGTGTTTGTAGTTGAAAGCCGTATGTCATACGTGTGATGTTGGCGGAACCACCCAGTGGAACCATTATTTATTACAGCGAGATTGCACTCTGTCATTAGAAATAACTTCCACTTTATTAATTTCAGCATCTTGATCACGAATCTGGGCTCAGGTTCCATGCATTCGTAGTTGTGTTTGAGAAATCTGAGTTTACAGATAAAAGTGGTTCCGCTGTGAAGTTAGCGACACTTAGTTCCGCTGACATGCGCAGTAAATTAGTTTTATTTTGTCACTACCTGATTGAATTTGTTGCGCTGATTGAAAACGACGATATTGCAACTGATTTATGTACGTTTGTGAAGTTCGCGGAACCACCGAACGGAAGCATTTTAATTGTCACGTGATTCTACTCGAGACAACTTTTACTTTATCAATTTCAGCCTTCTCACCATGAATCGGGATCAGATTCCACAAATTCGTTTTTGAGAAATTCAAGTTTAAAGATTAAAATGGTTCCGCAAACTTCACACAATTGTTGTCAGGGGCGCAGAAATTAATTGCTGTGTCTGTGTTGCTTGGTCTAGAGATGACATTTTTTAATACTGATGGTCACGTCAGGAACTAGTCGCGAGGGGCAGAAAGATACATTTTGTATTGAACAAAATGCAAATTCAAGTTTACATTATGACTAACTAAATCATTGACACCGCATTGAGCGTACACAGTCAGTAAATTTAGATTGTGAGGAGTCGAACAATGGAATAATATTTGATATTATATATGATATTATTATGATATTATATGATATATTTGAATACTATTTGATGGATTCATGACGGAGAAACATTGAGTCAAAGATAGAAACAGTTCACTTGGAGATGTTCAGTCTTCAATTGGACAACGACAGCTCGTGTGTTCC
This sequence comes from Prostheceraeus crozeri, assembly GCA_907163375.1. Classification (NCBI taxonomy): domain Eukaryota; kingdom Metazoa; phylum Platyhelminthes; order Polycladida; family Euryleptidae; genus Prostheceraeus; species Prostheceraeus crozeri. Next base: position 440,742 of record CAJQUW010008996.1, on the reverse strand, counting down.
CTATACAACGTTCCTTGCGAATTGCGCGCGCTTGGCCAATCACGTAAGCTAAATCTCTCTACCATTGCATACAATGGCTGAGGTAGAATTGCGTCACCTCTAGACTAACAGTGACAGACGAATCCATCTCTGTAGACTGAGTATTGTCAAGTCTACATATCCTTACATGGTCCCTCCTGCATGAAATCAAACAAACCGGACACTGCGATCAAACAGTGATATTGAAAACCATAGAATACGATACTACAGGTTTGTTCTCAAAGAATTGAAATGGGTAAACGTAAATTACGTACAGAATATCGTTTCCAAATTCAACAAACTTCATATGTTTAGAACGATTATGTTCTGAAATTGCTCCAGTGAAATTTTCATGACTATTCACCAAATATAGCAGTCAGTAGACTAAGTAATGTTTCAATCTTTTGCAATTTGTTTGGAATTCAATTCTCACTTTCATCGCTAACTAGAATCGTGACTAATCACTCATCTCACACAGATGGATCTCCTCAATATGCGACTGTTGATCGGTATCTGTGCATTGTCTAGAATGCTTGTCTAGGCAGACGAGAACAATGTCGTGTAATCGAAAGACATCGAATTCATTCATTTCATTCGTTTTGTGTCTCTCAGTAACATGCAAACTGCTGTACTGAAAGCTTACTAGAAAGGTCACCTCTAGAGTAACAGCGACAGACGAACACATCTTGGTGACCACAGGTTATTGCAACAACGGAGATCCACTCTTTCCTACAGGCAAACATCACTTATCTATGTTGGATGCCGTGTGTTGATTCTACTTCTGTGGGCTAGTCTAATAGTCATTTCTATTCATTTACAAAAACGGGAAAATCGGCATAGGCGTAGGATACTTTATCCCACTGATTTCATGGATATTCTCTGATTAAATGAAAAGTACTAATCCCAGAGTCATAATTTTTGGCATGGAATGTCTTCAGGTCACTTACTTTCATGTTCATGCACCCCTGTCTGTAAAGCAAAGCACATTTAAATTTGGCGAGCCTCTTATTGTCGGCAAACACAAACACTTTGAGCAACTTTATCCACTTTCAAACACATTCTCACATACATTGCCCATCAGAAGCATGATAAAACCACATGCACATCATAGGAAATGACCTGAAGACATTCCATGCCAAAAATTATGACTCTGGGCTTAGTACTTTTCGTTTAATCAGAGAAAACATACAAAATTTCATTTTAGCCAAAAACTGCAATCTGCGTCCCATTGGATTCACGTGTGTTTTTCTTTTATCCTGTTTGACAAGAAGAGGAACTCACTAGAACTCGGCAGACGTGCCGATTCGTAGTAGGCATGGGGTGTACATCATTCTGTGAAAGTCTCACTTTCGGCCTCGTTCCCTGCAGAAACTCGTTTTGGCTGCCGGACTAATTGGAACATGTAACGTTAATGAAATGGCACAATCTGCTGACATAACACCGTAGTAATCGAACAATGAGCAATCAGTTCAACATTAAGCACGTCAAATTGTGCGAAGTTTCAGTGACTATTATTAACCGGACAGGGACATCTATGATTAATATAAGATATCTAAGGGACGTTCAACTGCCGGAGCATGTGCTGTTGAATTCTCGAATAAAGTCCACCATTGGTCCAAATTATGATACAGGTGGAAGTTTTAGATAAGACAGTGGGAAAATCAATGAAAATGGATAGTCACAATTTATTTGAAATTGACCGCTGATGACATGCTTGTATGTGTACATGTACAGTGCACAGATTCTTCCGACAATTTCTCTGCAAGACTGGACCGGGCGTATTAATTAGCTAGTATGTACAGCAATCAGTTCAGCTGAATTCTGATGTACTTCACAATAATGAAGTGAATTGTTTCCAACTTGTTCCATGGTTTCATCCAGAGACATACTATCGTCATTAATCAAATCTACCAAAGTAGCTGGCCTTCAGTCCAGTACATGCTCTGGGAGTTGAGCGTCCCTTAGATATCTTATATTAATCATAGATGTCCCTGCAACCGAATCACACAGCAAAGAGACACAGCCGATGTCAAGTTCTACAGAGACGTTTGTGAACGATTTTTCGTGCGCCTGCTAACTATTTTAATAATTATCAGAAGGACCGAGAATTACCGACAAAACTTTTGTGCAATGATCTGAATTCTTCGAATCTGAAGGAATCGTGTTGACCGGAGCATTTTGAGGGAATTCACAGCAATCCGCAAGCGGTGTAAGACTGTTTTCCTATCTCCGTAAGGCATAATAATTTCCTGTTGCCCACTTAGCAAGTTCTTGCATGTGCCATCGTTTTGAATCAGTTTGCACTTCTATCAAAGTGACACGTTGACCAATCCAATCTCTGTGGTATCCTTTTTAATGTCGCGTAGCAGTAAAGGTTGATTAAAGCAGGACCTTGGACATGGCGGGCTCCTTTGTATGCTGCAAACAATAACTGGCGTGCTAGACTTTGCATTGCGTCTAGAGAATGATTCCATTTCTGATATGAATTCGTCTGCATATTTCATTATTCATTAAAAAAAACAAGACTAACGCTCTCAGATCAATCAGGTCATGTAATACATTTGCCAGACTTCTAGCAAAGTGAAACGCTTTTCTAGTAATCTGCTTTTTCAGTGCGCCATCGTAGGTACCGTTGTTATGAAACCGTTTGTCCATGACATTCTATTGTTTTAATGTCCTTGGTTGTTCTAGTCCTTTATTATTAGTGAGCGTCGGATTTCAATGTTCTCTAAATGTATCTCCTGAAATCAGTGAGGCATTACTTAGGAGTATACCGGACTTCTCAGAGGAAATGGAAAGATGAAGATAACAGCTTATCAACGCATTTTATCATACCTGAAGCATCAATGCTGCACAGTACTCCAGATGCTGTGAGAGACGGTCTTTTGGAACTTGATGCATCCTGGCAATGTGGTGTGTAGGACCATTGACCTTGTCTGTTTGCATTATAAATTATGTAAGGACATAGAGTGTCACCATTTTTCAATCTCTTGCTAGGATCCTTAAGGAATAAGCTGAAAAGTAAAGAACAGAAAATTAGAGCTTTTCTTCACTTCTATTTCTGGCGCTGTATGAATGTGAATGTTTTCCTTTTTGAATTGCATGCATCTTGCGAATGTCAAGAACCTTAAGAACCTTACGAATCTTATGAATCTTATGAATCTTATGAATCTTATGAATCTTATGAATCTTATGAATCTTATGAATCTTACAAATCTTACAAATCTCATGAATCTTACGAATCTTACAAAGACTTAAAATTAATTAAGTCAAGTCAGATTATTAAGTCAATCCCGCTTTATTGGGTATTGATGTTACAGCAATTTTGCCACCAATTAAGCCGGTGGCCCAACAAACCGGAATGTCGTTCTATGATGCCGATGTCTATAATGTAAAATACAAGCCGCCCCAATAAATCGGCTTCCAAATTTAGCTAGTGACGAATTAATCGGGAGAGGCTGTACATGCATATTGTAATAGAGATTAAATAAAACAAAACTTCTCTGAGTACATGCAATATTAACGGTTAATGAATATTTGGGGTGTGTTTACACCCCAAAGACATTTAAAGGAATCCAACTTGTTTTATTTGACCCAATTAAGTTGTCAAGACATGATTTTTTACAAATATAATAAAAAATTTGTGGTAAAATATGATTTTGATATATTCAACGTGTATATGTGTACCAATGAATTCATAGTTAAGTACGTTTGGGGTTTGTACACACCCCACGATGAATTATATGTACTATCGAAAAAATAGATACGGAGTTGGAATTGAATATCATATACATAATACATAATCATAATACATATTGATGGATACATATAAATCAGCTAGAGCATGTAGCAAACAATTTTGATTCTGTGTCTGTCCTCATTATTGTTCAGATTTTGTTTACTAAAGCCAGTGCAGAGCACAAAGATCAAGGAATAACAAATATCCATCTCTAATCATTGTTTCCTATTCCTACGCGTTGTTCTTATATTATACTGTCATCGCATGCTAACCACACTAGGTGACATGCCACGCTCAATTACGCGTAATTCACGCGTAAACTACGCGTAATTACACATGACCCTAAACATCCGTGGCCATGCGTGACATTGCTGCAACATCTGTAGGCAGTCCTGTTATAAAGACTTTGCGTCTCATGTCTCTGCATGTATCATGTATCAGAGGCTAAACAATGTGAAAGGATCTCTATTTCATGCTCAGGGAAGACAGAGCATGCTTAGCGATTCATCCGTGGTTCAAGCGACAACGCATGCAACTGTAGACGACGCACAAACAATAAACGCTCGCCCGCACGTATTCGTAAACATTCCTCATGATTAGACAGCATCGGATCACGTGATTTCTGACTCTTAGTGCAGCGCGCATGTATGCGCGTAGAAGGATGGAACGTCTTTAACCACGGATGTTTGGGGTGCTCCGTAATTACGCGTGAATTACGCTGGCATGTCATCTAGTGTTATTTCATGTCAGAACATCTTTGTGAAAAACTTTCTTCTCAAGCCACCACTATCGTTGGAATCATGCGACGAAGCAAAAGAGAAATTAGTGATCACGCAAAACGTATACTGAACGGACTCGAGGTGATTCGATTCATTACTACAGTGGCAGCATGACATTATGCTCATTCTTCGGCAAATCGAACAAACCAGTGCTTCTCCTTTCTTCGATGCACGGAAGAGTGAGAAATACGACTCGAAGATGGAAAACCAGAAATAGTGAAGTTTTATAGTGAAACCAAATCGAAAATTTGGACGACCAACGACTATACAAGGACGTTACACAAATTGTCCTAGAAAAGTGACAAGTGCAATTTGCGAAAACTTTGTTTGTCCATCTCATTTTACTCTTTCCTGCACTGACTGTGTTTGAATCATCACGTCTTATGATACACCATTCGATCACTGTACAATTCTTTCTTCTATTCAATATCCACTCATAAACTTCCTACGCATGTATGTATATGATGCAAATTCAGCTATTCTGTACCTGATCTTGTAACTAAGCGAGCGGAGAATGTATAATTAGGCTATATCTTGTAAAGACACATTTATTCATATGGTGCGACGCGACAAATATAATAGAAGTTAAGATAAACCACTCAGTCATAACTTTTAGATCAAAAATCATTACATTGCCTTCGATAATTTCAACTCCTTTCTTACAACTTCTGCTCAGAAAGGCCGCTATTAAGTTCTCTGGATGTGAGATCCACAGCGGAAAATACTCCTCCGTCTTCTTCGCGGCACACCTTGCGGCACACTAAATCTCGCGGCACACCCGTTGGGAAGCACTGTTGTAAACATTTTCAGTTAAAAATAAACACTTTCATTATCTTTTATTACACATATTTATTACTTTGAAACTATAATCCAATCAGGAAAGATTTCATCCATTACACTTTCTCAAACTACTTTATATCAAAAAAAATGTATTATGCAATGTCGCCACAAATATATAGCCTATGTTAAAAAAATATATACTACATGATTATATATAAATGCTGTATACAATTATATATTATATTTCAAAAAAGGAACTGTAAAACAGTGCAGGTGCATGTAGACGGACATATTACAGACATCATAAACCACGAATTACTCGTACAGATGATTTCTTCTTGAATAATTAATTAAAATCCACATACATGGATATGGGGTGTGTACACACCACAAACATACTTAGCGCATAAAAAATTGAACATCCATTAATCGTTAATACTCACAAACGCTGTAGGAATGCATTATGTATTTTGTTCATGCTCGTATAGCATACGATTTATAGCAATTAGATTCTATTCCTGGTGGTCAACAACAGATTTCAAACGGAATTCGATAATACTGCAACAATAGGGCCAGGCTGGAGGTCCGTAATAGACAATTTTTACATCAAACGTAGATTTTTTCAATACAGCAACGGCAATTCCAGTTCCATGGAGAAGGTATATTAGGTGGAGTAGCAACTCCGAATTTATTAAATCCCCATTGTGTGTACACTTTCGATTTTGTTAAATGAACTCGAGGGGATATAGTTGGTAATTGTTACCACATGTGAGATATGCAAATTTTTGCAGTTTTGAGGAAATTACAACGGAATTGAGTGATCATGACAGTAATGCAGAAGGAATGATGGTTTTCACAGATTCTCAGTGTCATGACAGCCTTGCAGAGTCAATGTTTGTTAAATTAGCAATTCGATGGGTTTCTGTTACTTTCACGCTCAACCTCAAGAGCTTTTTCTTTAGCGTGATAATATCACAGGCAACCTGCTACTTGGAGAGCAAAATAGCAGAATCAAAGACAATGATTTCAATTAACTTTGAGGATGTAAATGGATCCACATCACTATTAAGGTTCAAGAAAAGAGGTATGAATATAGTGAATCATAAAATCATGCCGATGAAAATTGAATTAAAAACTTGAAATTTCAGTCAAGAAAGCAAAATCACTTTTTTATGAAGACTTCCATTATAATGGGGCTGATGAAATTCCTTTGCAAATAAGCTTTATTTCTGCTTAGTTAGGATGCCTATTAGCAAATATTCATTCCTTTTGATATCCAATCCTGCCTTACTACTTATAACGGAGCGTCATCTCGGTAGTATATAAATTGGCAAAAATTTGAATTTTTTCAAAAGTGCTCAAATAAGCTTTTGGACCACGGGAACGCAATCTCCTCAAAAAAATGAATCTATTGATATAAAAATTTTCATTGTATGCAGATACTTTTCTTAAGTTGACACTCATTCGTTTGCATATTCCATTCAATTGACAGCCCACCTGCGTAAGGCCTCAGTCACAATGAAGGCAAAGGAAAGCGTCCCGAGCAAACGTATGTCCGCAGGCTATTAATAGCTCTGCTGTGCCTTGCTCGCTGTGTGCCAGTCTACAACTGCTGCAATGATGACTTTATATTCATTGTAAAACGTTTTGCTCGGAGGCGCTTGGAAAAAATTGCAGTGTGGCTAAGGCCCAATTCAAGGATCGCAAATGTCAGTAAATGATAAACAAAGCTTGCGAGTCTTGTTTTGAAGATTGTAGCTCGCGTCTTAGGATAACACGTGGAACCGCATTGTCCATTGTCCGACGATATCAAATGTTTATCTCAGTATCTTGGGTTCAAAGGGGATCGTACAACAAAAAGATTGATGAGAAAATGTCTGACGCATGCGTTCATGCAGTGCAAGATGTACTGATGCATCACCGAGAATACACACTAAATCAAATCAAATCAAGTGAGATTTGGAAGTACGTTTCAGATATGGACAATAATCTTCAGATGAGCATAACTTCTATTTAACAAATGTTGCATGAGGAATTGCTTACTATGAAGAAGTTGGAGGGAATCAAAGAAAATCGCAATTGAGCAACCGTTAAGCCGCATAGACAGGAGTATATTGAACAGCTATCAAGCAATGGGGCCTGGAAATAGGTAAGTCGATGGTGATTTCTATTGTGGAAAACAAATTTTATTCATGGCTCTCAAGAACTCGCGGGTGTTCACGAATTGACGAAAGGGGTCAGTAAGGGTAAACTGTAAACTCCACGATACCAAAGCTATTTACGAAATCGATGTACAAAACGAGAATAACAAAATGTACGAAAGCACTATTGTTCGTGTTGATACGCTACGGAAGCAATTGGCTTTCATATTGGTTTATCTTTATCATCCGATTAGAAAGCCAATCGCCTTCGTAGTGTATGAACAAAAACAATAGTGCATTCGTAAATTTTGTTATTCTCCTTTTGTACATCGGTTTCGTATTCAAAATCAGCCAGCTTTCGTAGTCTGCAGCTTACAGTGATAGTAGGTGGAGGACGCGGAGACAAATATTGAAGTAGAAAAGCATGGTATGATGCTAGTGCCAAGACGAAAGATCAAGCATATTTGATAATTCCATCAAAAGTTGATGAAGCAGCAGATAAGTGGTGTTTCATCGGCAAAAGTGGAATGTATTCATTGCTTTTGAAAAAAAATCAGGGAGTGGACGTGGAAAACTTCTATAAATATGAAAATGATTCCGTAAAAATGAAGGAAGAAATCGCTTTCTCAATTGCACAAGCTAAAAGAGCTTCAATTATGACAAGTTAAAAAAGTTAGACGGATGTTCGCAAACAGTATAAAAATGGCAAAGTTATAATCAAACTCTAATATCAGAAAAAAACACAAAAAATGATAAGAAAAGATGCACAGCTGAATGAAATCTGACAAATCTGTATTCAAATATTTTTATAGATTTGTATTTCACACTAATTTCTACACTTTTTCCGTTGTTGTACTGAAAAGTTTTGCTATTGGCTTGGAATTACCCCTTCAGATTGCTACTTGCCATTTTTAAACTGAAATTGCCGTTATTGTCCTAGATGCTGTTGATGGCTGATAAAACCTGCATCTACATGTAGTCCGCAAAATGATCTTCAAGATGTCTACACATAGGGTGGGAAAAAACCTTCTTTACAGGTCAAGTTGAGTGATAGGATATCTACATTACGTGCACGGAGGCAAATACAACACTTTCATACTACTATAGGAACTTCCAGTCCTACGTGAATTCTGCAAGAAAGAACTTAAGATATCCTCATAATTGAGAGAAAATAACAAATGTTCTTCGTCGGATACAGTTCATTAGCTCAAGATGTGCGCACTGTAAATGAACGCAATGAGAATCTGGAACATAGTCATGTATGTGACTACAATTCATAATTGACACACCCAACGGTAATAAAAGAATAATAAATATTACAATAATGAATTAAAATATTTCGCAAAGAAACTGTAAAGTAGATAGAATGCTACTAGAATAGAATAAAAGCAGTACCCTGTAAACTGCAGAGTACGAAAGCTGCCTGATTTTGACTACGAAAGCAATGTACAAAACGAGAATAACAAAATGTACGAAAGCGGTATTGTTCATGCTCATACACTACGAAAGTGATTGGCTTTACTATTGAATGGTGAAGACAATCCAACGGAAAAGCCAATCGCTTTCGTAGTGTATGAGCATGAACAATACCGCTTTCGTGCATTTTGTTATTCTCGTTTTGTACATCGGTTTCGTAAATAGCGTTAGTGTTGCACAGTTTACGATGTAGAGTTGATCAATTTAGAACTCACTCGACTAGCAATCGCTTCCCGTCGTTCCAAATGGCCTTTCCTCCTGAAATCTTCATTGATTGGAGATAGAAAGCTTTGTAATAGCCAGGAGCACGCGCAATGGTTTGGACGGCACGTTGTTGATCTTCAATTGTCTCTATTTTTGCAATTGTTGCTCCTCTAGAAGCACAGATATTTTCTAGGTACGAGTAGCTTCCTTTCGTATTGAGAATGAAGAGCACTTTTCCTGTGGTTGGAATTTTGGCAGCTGAAGAAGAAGTGATATAAATTTGAATACTTCGAATAATGTTTCGAATAACCAGTATTTCGGTTTCTAAGCAATGAGGTTTTACCGGTTATACGATAAAAACACGAAAAGCTATCTATAGCATGCAGGTATTGGATCGGTTAGCTGATAACCCGTTCACCGGCTACAATTTCCTCAACCGGTTAAAATCGGTTACTACGTCAAAGGCCTTTGAATAGTCGTAGGCAGCAATCACAGCAGCATCAATTAAACTATCATCTAAACGTGAAGTAATGTAGTCATGCAATGAAATCAAAGCACAGCAATTGGAGGAATTCGGTCGATACCCAAATTGACAAGGTTCTATAGTTGTAGATAGACTTTGACAACTAAATAAATACTGGATACCGGGAATCCTCATTTAACCGATTTTAACCGATTAACCGGTCCCAACCCTGATGACATGTGGTTTCGTCGAGCAAATCGTGTTGAAGGTAGCAAATGCACTAGGTACTTGCGTATGACTACGCCATGTTAAAAGTTGTCACAGTCGTCAATTACGAAGATTTTCTATCTGATCAATGTTTCAGCAAATGAACCACAAAGCATTTAGTGTTTTGCATGACAGCCGATCGGGAAGCCAAGCCAAGTGGAAACACTCTCCATTTCCACTGAAGTGGATGAAATGTTGAGAAGACAATCGTAAAAGTTGCAGGTAAAACTTGCAGAACTTGCTATTCTGATCTGAGGACGAAATTTCACTTGATATGATCTTCAGATGAATTTCTGTCCAACGATTCTGAAATTTATTTTTCCAGACCTTCATTGTCTTCATCTTCTCTGCTTCTTCAGAAGATTGACGATCGATCTTGGAAATCGGTGGATTATACTCTTCTTTGGTGCAATTCAATCTGCAATTCAATGCTGCCTACCAAAGCAGACCATCACGGTATTAACTATAAAGCTATCATAAATGCAGATATTTCATGAAACAGAGTGTTGCAAATTATGACTATTTAGAATATAGTCTTCATCTTCAGGAGATAATTTACTATGACATTTTATGAAAGAGAAGTCTTCTCAGATTAGTAATGTTATTTCTATTTTTGCAACTGGCTTATTGCCTTTACACCTAAAAGAGTGCACTATCAACAGACGAACGTCAACCCTAACGACGATGGGAAGTAGATATTAAAAGGAAAAGTAAGTAAAAAAGGACAGCATTGATGGAAAAATCTTGCAATTTTTCACGCTATTTGATAGCAAATAACTTCTAGCACAACTTACATTGCTCGAATTTGCAAATGGCACCGTCAGCAATTTCCATTTGGCAATTATAAGAGACAATATTGCTCTTTCGAACTTGATTCGCCGCGCATCCACCATTCACTTGATTAGATTGGAAATCCATTCTGCAGAGTAAAAGTAAAACAATCTCTAAAATTGTGAGGCAGCGCATTTGCAGCATTTGCCGACACTACACCAAATCATAAGTCCTATTTAAGTATGAATCGGAGTACTAAACAGAAGAGTATTAGAATTACCGAACTTAACTCATTAATGCCGACAGTAAAATTCAACATAAAAGCCAATGAGATATCTTCACATTACTGGAAAAGATCCTTTTAGTTCATTCTGCGTCACCCTGTGACCAGTACAAGTGGGCCATCTGCATTATGCATCTTTATCATGTATGTGCATACTTATATTCAAGAGTTACAAATTGTTCTATGATGTTTTCTGATAAATGCAAGATGAACGCCTTTAAAAATGGTGGTCTTGGTCAGTGATTGGCTTTGAATATCTCAAATGCATTATACATGCCGGTACATGGTTGAAATTGGCTAAACATTTCAACATAAGGACTTAAATATCAGTCGGCTTGAATTTCTTTGCTTCACTTACGTGACAACTCCTTTGCCCTGGTCCACTTGCCATTTGTTGCTTTTGTACATGTATGCCATGAAGAAAATTTTGCCACTTTTTGCGACCGCGTCTCTCAAAGGTTCATAACTCGCTTCACTTTCGAAGCTTGCCAATGTTGCTCCTCGTTTTTTACAAAGTTCCATTGCATCTTCATAGTCAATTTTTTTATCAGATACGCTGATGAGGTACGAATATCCTGTAAGGAAGAGAGGATTCTTTGATAAATGATTGGTTTTATAGGACTTTGTTGCATGACAAGATATTGAGATGTGTCCATTAAAGCCACGCTAATTATACAGTAAGATATGTCAGTAATTGGCATTTTATTGATGAAATCGGTAAATAGCACCTTTTGTATCAGAAAGTGTACAACATAGAGGAAATAAAATGTCAATTCAAAAAAATGTCAGCTTACACGTGCAGACTAAAAAATATTTGAAAATACTTTTTCAGAAGTTAAATTTTTGCAAATCATTCCTGTGTTTACATACTAGCGATTTGGAACCTCCATGTAAGTAGTATGAAACTTATCATATATAAAAAAAGGAATGAAAATTTTCTTGGAGATATCTTAATTAAGCGGAAATTAAACTAATAATCAAAGAAATTTCATGAACCGCATTATAATGCAAGTCTTCATGAAAAACGTGAGATCTCATTGTACTTATTGGCTGAAATTTCGAGTTTTTAATTCAATTTTCATCGTCATGATTTTATAATTCACTAAATTTATGTTCCATTTCTTCAATCTGAATGTTAATATACATCTTTTAAAGTTATTTAGGATGACTTTGATTATGATATTTTGCTATTTCAGAGGTTGCACGTAGTCTGTGACATAATCACGCTTAAGAAAAACTCTCATGAATAAGGCTGAGCAATAGTAGTCTATCGAATTGCTTCTGAATTCTTCTGAACTGCTATCTTGAACAGTCAATTTCTTCAAAGCTACAAGACATTTTCTAATGTTATATTTGGTACTACACTGTAAACTGTAAACTGCCACTTATCGGACAATTTGTGAGCCACATCAGTATTTTGGCACTTACTGCGTATTATCAGACCAATTTCCTGCTTGTCAGACAATTTTTGTCTCATCGCACGAACTAATTTACATTATTGCGTTTACTGCCTATCATACTACTTATGACTAATATATACACTTTTATTGAAATTGGATGATATCCTTGATAGTTTTCAATTATAGAATATGCAATGTTGTAGATAAGTAGGGTTCTTTGTATACACCTTGAGGCATGGCAATAACGGTCTGGATATTTCACGTATTGATGCCATCTTTTAATTCTGTTTTTACAATGTTTTTTACAGCTTTTAAGGGTCTATATACTTCCCTTAAGTTAACGTTGACACAGCGGACTTTTAAAGTATCAGAGCTGTTCATAATGCGATTGTGAATGAGTGGAGCAGAGTTAGAAGCTATGTGATTAGGAGTGACTAGTTACTATTAGCTGATGTTTAATAGTTTGATCATATTTAAACACTTTCAGTTTGAGAGACAATACTTTTAGAAAAGTAGACAGAATTGTCTGATATTTTGGCGAATAATTGTCTCATCTTGTCTGCTCTGAACAGCCACTTTTGGTTGTTCATTGTCTCATGTTGTCTGTTGCAATTGTCTGATCATTTTGGCTGCTATTTTGTCTGATTTTTGGCTGTCTACAGTTTGCAGTGTAGGTCTCAACTCGAGTTGATTTAAGAAAATCGATGCTATGCACATTTGTAATTCGACTGTGTCCCATACTTCCCAAATGTCTAAATGTTTGGATGACGTCATTGATTGGTTTGGTTCGAATAAGCTGCTGTCAAATCAGGAAAAGACGGAATTACTTTGGATATCTTCTTCCTCTGCTCGATGCTTGGGAGTCCATATTGATTCTGAACTATCTTTTCATGTCCATGTTAATAAACGGGCTGCCGCCTGTTTTTCGATGCTAAGACAAATCCGGTCCATCAAAGCGTCATTACCTCGTTCAGTTTTAAGGAATGTGATCTCTTTCTTGGTGATATAACTCCTGGATTATTGTCTCTCTATAGGATATGGCTTGCCCTCTTGTCGTCTTAGACGGTTGCAATCAGTTCTAAATGCTGCGGCCCATTTGGTGAATGGTGCCTCTCGCTATTGTGCAACCAATCCCCTGCTTAGAGATCTTCAGTGGTTGCCAATTGAGAAACGCATTGACTATAGATTGTGCACTCTTGCCTTCTCCTGCTATCATCAACTGGCGCCTACTTACCTTGTCTCGGATTCTATGCTTTTATTATCATTGTAAAGTGGTCTTGCAGTCCTTTAACTAAATGCCGCTAAAACATAATTCTCCTGAAAATTGAATTTAATTGATACAGATTGTTTCATAAAAAATGGATCACCCTTAAACGTCGCCTTAACTTCAACTTTGTCTAACTCCGCCAAACTTGAACGAATTTCTCTGAAATTTGGAAGATATGTCGGTTGTGCTTACTAGTATCATTGTTGGAAATTTCAGGCATGAATATTGAGTTGTTTTCCTGTTATAGATAAAAAAGTAGTAGATAATTTGATCTTCATTTAGCAATGTTACACAAAATCATACCTCACTCTTATAAAATTACATTTGTTTCCTTTGTTATGTAATATGTTGTTCTACTAGCCAAAAGCTATCAAGCAAAACAAAAATAAAGAAAATCGGTCAATCAGAGCCAGTATAGCACCATTATTCATCAACAATAATGTAACTGCTACATGTGATTAACTGGACTTCATGTTCCATAGCTTCCTGACTTCGTTGCGGTGGTGTTGGCAGCACTCCTGATTGCTTTCAGCTAGAAATCTATCTCTTACCGGTTGAAAACAATACAAGGCACAAATGAACAATAACGAGATCGCATTCACAAAAGGCAATTCACAAAAGAGGGCTCTGGCCGTCCACGCAAAACATCCAAACGTAGAGACCGCCTAATTTTGAGATTTGTTAAAGTTGAACCAAGTCTCTCGTTAACTGAGATGGCTGCACTAGACTCGTCTATTTCTAAGTCCACTATTCGTAAAAGACGTATTGAGTCGAATTTCAAGAGCTGCAAGAGGCCCTCTCAGATCGAATTATCAGATCAGCATACAAAAAGACGTCTCAGATGGGCAATGAGTCATTGTCACTGGCGAAATCAATGGGATCGAGTTGTCTGGTCTGATGAGGCATCAGTCCGTCTGAAGGATAGTGATGGTCGATTGAGATTATGGATAAAATCTGATCAGGAAATTCCGAGACATTTACATCGTCCCCGGGTACAAGGTGGTGCGACTCTACTGATTTGGGCTGGCATTTGGACCAATGGCCGCTCTGAACTTCACATACAGCAAGGAACCATGAATTCTGAACGCTATGTGAATGCTTTACGAATGAACATTGGCCAAATGACAGATCAACTTGGTGATCCATCGACTTGGTTATTTATGGATGATAATGCTACGTGTCACAGGAGTAGTAGAGTCAACTTATGCAAGTCTCAATTAGGGCTTAGGACATTATCTTGGCCAGCTCGTTCTCCTGATCTGAATCCCATAGAAAATGTATGGAGTATTCTAAAACGTAACGTTCGTCGTTCACTGCTACCTACAGATGGCGTATCACAACTTACGTCACTGTTAAAAAGAGAGTGGAGAAAGTTAGATCAGTCAAAAATCAACGATATCATCGAATCAATGCCTAGACGAATTGGTAATGTCATTGACAATAAGGGTAGGGCCACAAAATATTAGCTTCTTGAGAACTGTTACTGTATCATAGATTATCAGATTATATAAGAACATTTAAATATATTAGGGACATGAAATAACATGAAAAATGCTTTCTGTATCATACTTATGTTTTATTTAGTCAAATTTTAGGAGGTCCACTTTTTATGAAACGGACTGTAGTTGCTACTCTACCGTACTTACTCTATGATGCCCAAAGCGCACACTCTTGAATCGTCAAAATAGTCGTCATGAAGCATCCTTGACGACTTCACTTCACAATTCAGGAATGTTGACATTCACAGATAAAAGTTAATAGCAAAAAAAGCACAATTTCTTTCTGTAGGAAAGCAGCTGTGTTAATAGAGAAGGCCGTGAAAATAAGGAAAGGCTGCATAGAGTAGGGATATATATGTAAAGTGAAAATTCTTATATCAAAAGATATCCCGCGGTCCAAAAAAATGAGCAGTTCTAAAAAAAGTCAAAATTTTGCTAATTTATATACTACCGAGATGCCGAGATGACCCTCCTATATAAGTAGTATGATACAAGTTGGATATCAAAAGGAATGAATATTTGATAATAAGCATCCTAACTAAGCGGAAATTAGGCTGATTATCAAGGGAATTTCATGATCCGTATTATAATGGAAGTCTTCATGAAAAGGTCACGATATTATTCGTGCTTTCTTGGCTGAAATTTCAAGTTTTTTTATTCAATTTTCATCGGCATGATTAAATGATTCACTAAATTCATGTTTCATTTCTTGAATCTGAATAGTGATGTGGACCCATTTACATCTTTCAAAGTTAGTTGAAATCATTGTCTTTGATTCTGCTATTTTTGTGTGCCAGTGGCAGGTTGCCTGTGATGATCACGCTTAAGAAAATACCCTCTTGAGGTTGAGCATGAAAGTTATAGGAATTCATCGAATTGCCAATTTAACAAACATTAAATCTCCAAGGATGTAATGAGAATCTGTGAAATACCATCATTCCTTTTGCATTACAGTCATGATCAGTCAATTCGTTGTAATTTCTTCAAAACTTCAAAAATATGCACATCTCACATTTGGTGACAATACCACCTGTATCTCCCTTAAGTTCATTTAATAAAATCGAAAGTGCATACACATTCCTTCATTTTCCTTCATCAATTCATCAAATAAATTTTCCTTCATGAAATTTACAATCATTATTATCTTCAAAACTTCATAAAATTGTGCACTTCTGGCTTAAATATGAAATTCTCTCAGACATGCGTCTAATCGATCTTTAAATGCTAATATCTTGATACTTATAACAATGTAAAAAGGTGCCATGCAACTTTTGACATATTTGCGTGGCTAAAAGAAAATGAGGCACCTGCAGACATTTCACAGGTTTAGTACCTTTGCTACCAGACAGCAACAACGATACCAGATGAACGGAAATAAAGTGTTTGGTAGCAAGCATTCCATCGATTTGGCAGCCACCATTTACAGTGTGAAGTTGCGACGCAAAACTTGCAACAGATATAACTAATACTGATAAAACTCTAAAGATGACAGCTCCAATGCATTGGAATCCGCATCTTAAAATCTAATTGAATTTTATCATCTGAATAATATACATCAAATCATGATGATATGTTCATCCACGACGATTTATCTACGCAATCACTATATGAACAATAGCACTACTAAGCTACGAACTCTGCATTCCAAGAAAAAATTGGCAAGTTGTCATATCTCAGAATATATTTGGCGCTTTTGGATGATAATCATTGAAAATATACTTATTGCACTTCTTCTGCTCCATATAATTATAGCCTTTGAGAATTGGACAGAATGAATGCATCATCATAAAGTCCTTCCATATCTGGCGAGCTACATTGTACTATACTGCACGTCTGGTGACTCTTTATTAGAATAAGTGAGCAATAGAAGTAAAAAAATATGAAAAGACAAAAGAAGATGTCAAAAAATCACAATCGGATTCGCTTCGCAAGTCACTACCGGATTAGGAAATAAAGTTGTAAATATTCAGAAAATCTCGACAAATCTCACTTCTCTTTTAAGCACAGAATTATTCTGATTGGGCATTTCAAGATACATCGCATCGTCTTAAGGCAGTGTTTCTCAACCTTTACTTTTTTATTTATGTAGGCTATACCATGCATACAACACAATGGCACATCAACTAAGTGAACCAATTAGAACAATGCATTCTTTAGGCAACCGTGAGAAATCGTCAGACACAATGCGTCACCCTAGTGATGGATAATTGACGCTGACTGAATCGCAGTTTGCAGCAAAATAGCGCTATCATTAACTCGCAGCTATGTCAGCGTAGCCTCATATGAAGACACATGATCTGTAGATGCTTTGTATGCTAATCACATTAAAGAAATTCTTCTTCGAATCTGAGACAGCGTCATCGCATTAATAAACCAAATTAAAGACAAAGGAAGACGCCTTTGAACCAAATCCGACATTGATTAACCGTGTTATACCAAAGGCGATCTTTTTTCACATTAACTTCGCGGACTAAACTGACCTGTCCCGCGGACTACTAGGTCGTGGTTGAAAAACACTGTCTTAAGGCAAGGATCTGCATGGTTTCAGTGATAATGACTTTCATATTTACCGTCAGGAAGCTTGGGAAATTGGCAAACAACAGACATTTTTTCTTCACAGTCATCCATAGCCCACAATGCTGGCTTCGTTGAGTCTGATCCAGCCATTCCACAATTGCCTTTTTTGTCTATGCCTCCAGGGGTCCACCTCCTGTAAAAAGGTAAATAAGTGCGAAATTTGGTATTCATTTACTAATTAATTGATTTATGCTAATATTCATGTCCTAGTTTTAACCCTATTTGCCTCAAGCTTTTTGCTGTCGGTCCATAAACAATCCGGACGGTTTCATTTTATTATCAATCTTCATAGTTTGAATAGATATCGTGCTAATATGATTTTTTAAATGCTTTGGAATGTGCGATTCTGTTTTCTAGTACGAGGGCTGTCTCAGAAGTATGCAATTGTGATTGTGTGCATCGCTAGTGCAACATGTAGAGATATCTATGCCGGTTATTGCGAATATGTATTCGTACTGAACTTTCAGAGGGCATCGATCATGAGTGGGCGTTGAATTTTGTTAACTGACACGTTAATAAAGATAACATAGATTTCTTGTCTAATTTCATACAGTTGCGTTTCGTCGAATTTGATTACTGACATGGACTTTTTAAAGGAAAATTTGAGATTTTACGTCTGCATGTGTAGGTCTCCAAGCAAGTTAGTCACTCAAAGTCATTTGTGCATAATATCTGTCGGCGAATGCTGAAGCTCTATCCCCACCGCAATCAACTTTATCATCCGCTTCAGCCCAACGAACACGCGCTACGTGTCACGTTCTGTTAGTGGATTTGCGATAAGGTATTGAATGATGAAGACTTTATTTCAAGAGTGCATTTCAGTGACGACTCACAAAACATCGATCAAGTTCTCTATCGGAGCATTATTCGAGACGATTTTCTGCTTTGAAAGCAGCCAATGTCGACTTATCATTGGTCTAGTTTCAGCAGGACAACGCAACTCCGCACACTGTCAATGTCACCATGGAGCTTCTGCATTCCATCTTTGGGCAGAGTTGGAAGTGGGTCAACAAAATTCAACCCATGACCCACCTGACCCACGGCATATGTGACCAACGACCCACCTGACCCATCGACTTTTCACGAAACATGACCCACGACCCATCTGACCCACCACATCTTTGACCCACTTGACCCACCTGACCCACATGCTGCAAGGGTGAATGATGTGAATCCAATTTACTTTACTGGTATCATCTTTAGATTCATTTTCATTCAAGATTCTGTGTCAATCTAGTTAGTATCAAAGTTGTTGTTAAGATTTGTTATGAAGATTTAAGTGTATCAGATGACTTGTCACATGATAAATAGACATGCAACCTCATCAAAATTATCTTATAATCAAACAAAGTTTATGCGCCACAAATGCCCAAGGTTCTAAAAAAATTTAAACGATTCTGTTTCTTGTTATAACTCTTGACTATCCTTTTAAGTGCTACCTATTTAACTCGTAGAGAGATGATTAGTTAAGTTGAGGGCCCAACAGACTAAATTTCAAATTTTGACATTTCTTAATCAAATGAAGTTAAAAAATAAGACTGCAGTAGGCCTAAATCCTTTATGCATGCATTTATTATGTTATATACTACATGTGTGAAAATTATCCCAAAAAGATCATCAAACTAGTATTTTGTTGCTTCTGATGGCAATCGATTCAAATTTCATTTACTTCCGCTAATGTTAGATTTAAGTAGAAGGTTGTATATTTGATGTAAGAATGACATTCATTGAAAAGCAAATGGAGTAAGTAAGCACGCGTAACGCGTGAATAGAAAATCGGACGATGACAATATTATAATTCATTAATTAGCTTATAATGTACATATATGAACTGATGAGTGGCGCTACATGTGCGAGTACGTTGTGATAACAATCACTAGCGACATCATGTAAATATTCCTATTTTTATTGATACCAAATCAAATATCAAAACGAAACTTTTTATTGATACGAAGTGTCAAGAAAAATCTCCTCACAGAGCTCTGCCGTAATAAGTCTGTGTGAAAGGGATAAGTCTATATCAATGACCGTCGTATGAATTAGCGCATTCCAGATTATCATGCATCGAATGAGCAATGGAGATGCATGGAACATGTATGATGTGAAAGTAGATTGGACGGCTAAATACTTTAGATATGAAGCATGCATATTGTCAAGATATTTTTATCAATTACAAATTTCGAAAATATTTAGGCTCTTTACCAGAGATTTACCATTCTAATCTCTACCAGAGGATATTTTCTACGAAAGACCAACAAAATCAAACGAAACAAACAAAACGAAGGTCAGCTGGCATTGCAAGAAAATTTTCAAGATGAATAAAACCTCTGAATACTTGACTTCTTCAGTAGCTGTATCTCTGAAATCAAGGTCACACATCATTGGGTATCGTCAGACATAGCGACCGATAATCGAGCAGACACAATTGTACTCAAACAACTTCTCTCCATCCACCAAGCTTCTCTCTCTCAGTAGACAGCAGCAATTGTTTTCGAGCCTTTAATTTGTGTGAATTCCGTCCCCTTTCGAAACTGCATCAGACTTGTGAAAGTCAATGGTGTTGCATATTTTGACTGTGTGCATCCATCACTCCTTTCAATGACACTGACTCAATCATGTCTCATGAATGATAAGAATGCGAATAAATGAAGTTTACAGTATTTGAGATTGTCAAATCTATCATGGGTCAAACTGGTTGGAAGTGGGTCAACTAAGTCTGACCCACGACCCACGTGACCCACGCGATTTTGTTACCCACCTGACCCACTTGACCCATGACCCACGATCCACTTACAACTCTGTCTTTGGGTGGCGGGTTATCAGAAAAGATCCGTGCTGGCCCCCAAGGTGTCCCGATCTTGCCCCCAACGTCTTTTGGTTGTTCGGCTACCTGAAAGATGTGGCCTATCGCGACGGCGTGCCCATTTCATTGAATGACCTCAAAGCAGGAATCTCGAGCGCCATCGACGGCATAATTAACTCCACTAGGTGACATGCCGCGTTCAATTACGCGTATTTCACGCGTAGACTACGAGTAAACACACATGACCCTGAACATCCGTGGCTACGCGTGACATTTCTGCAACATCTATCGGCAGTTCTGTTATGTAGACTTTGCGTCTGATGCATCTGTACGTATCAGAGGCTAAACAATGTGTTAGCACCTCAATTTCATGCTCAGGGAAGACAGAACATCCGTGGTTCAAGTGGCAGCGCGGAACCGTTGAGGACGCGTAAACTATAAACGCTCGCCCGCACGTATTCGTAAACATTCCCCAAGTTTTGACAGCATCAGATCACGTGATTGCTGACTCCTAGTGCAGCGCGCATGCATGCGCGTAGAAGTATAAACTTCCCTTAACCACGGATGTTTGGGGTGCTCCGTAATTACGCGTGAATTACGCGTGGCAATGTCACCTAGTGTCCTGATGTCTTGCAAAGACTGATTGTAAATTTCGATGTACGAGTGGGTGTCTGTTTAGTAATGAATGGTGCACATTTTCCCTATGTCCTTGGAAAGAAATGATTTTCCTCTCTATTTTTGACGTAGAATAAAGAAATTACACGGATCAAAGCTGGTCTTTTAGTTAAAAGTCTCTGACCATGCGTTCATTTGACTTCATTGTCAAAAACATGATTGTTTGAAACAAATGATTATTGCATGAAGAAATTCTTTACTAGAAAACAGAATCGCGCATTCCAAAGTATCTAAAAAGTCGTATTAGGACGATATCTATTCAATCTGAGAAATCGTCCGGTTTCTATATGGACACCCTGCATTAGGTGCTCCTAAGATCTTCTAAATCATTGAATTATATGGCACAACATAAATGATTGTGCGATGGTGGTATCAGTTTTCCATTCCAAGTTGATCCTGTTACTATAAATAGCATTTTAAAATTCTAGCAGTCATTTTTCAAAAGAATCGCAATTGCATCTAAAATACAGTAAAACTTGTTTATAGCATGCTCCATCTGGTGATGTTGTCGATTTTGCATTTCAAACGGCTCTTGTCACTACAAATAGCATTTAAAATTTAGTTATCGCAAAAGTATTTGTAGAAAAAATATTTGTCTGAATCATATCAGTAAGATTTATAGCTTCATGTATCAATAATTATATCACTAAATCTTTCAGAACAACATCGGCGAATACTAGAGAATTACTCGGTGCGTAATTCGCTCAGTTATTTATTTATGAATGTGTATTTATAAGTAGTATGTATAGAGCATCCGTAATATTAGTCATCATGAAGAGGTAAAAAGTATGGGAGTATCAATTAACATAATTACTCTAGCATATTTCCTGAACGGGCAAACTACTGAAGTTGCAAATCAACTTCAAACTCAAAATTCATATAGTTAGAGGTGGAAATCAAAAAATATCGAAAAAGGTGTTGGTAAATTATTTCATGGCTCCTGTGGCTAAAATATTGGGTTTACAAAACGTGAACTTTACATTTAAGATATACATGTATAACTCGTGGAATGCTATAAAGTAGCAATCTCGTAGACTAGAACTGACAATTAGCGTATATCTACATGTGTATTCATAGCATTGTAACATGATATCTATGTATTGCATATTCTATATGTACATGTATCATGTAATCCTCACCGCAATGATTTTACCATAGAATCAATTCAACTGTGAGCATGCTTGAATTCGGACAGCAATGACTGCCAGCCTCGTCTAGTCATTGCTGTCCTCTCAAATATGCTCGCAGTTATAGTCCGGCAGCCAGCATGAGTTTCTGCAGGGAACGAGGCCGAAAATGAGACTTTCATAGAATGATGTACACCTAATGCCTACTACTAATCCGCGCGTCTGCCGAGTTTTAGTGAGTTCCATTCTGTAATCGGCAGTGATCAAGGTGCGCAGCAGCCACCGAAACGTCTGCATCAATAAAGAGAAAGTTAATAACAGTTGGAGTATTTTCCGTAAACATTTACCTATACGAGTTCTAGTGAGTTCTTCTTCTTGTCAGACACGATCATGGAAGTCCAATGGGACACAGATTGCAGTTTTTGGCTAAAATGAAATTTAGTCTGTTTTCTCTAATTAAACGAAAATCACTAAGCCCAGAGTGATAATTTTTTGGCATGGAATGTCTTCAGGTCATTTCCTTTTATGTTCATGCACCCCTGTCTGTAAAGCAAAGCACATTTAAATTTGGCGAGCCTCTTAATGTCGGCAAACACAAACACTTTGAGCAACTTTATCCACTTCCAATCACATTCTCAAATACATTGCCCATCAGAAGCATGATAACATTGATTCCTTGTCAAAAATTGTGACTCTAGACTTAATACTCTCCACTTGATAAACGAAAACATAGGAAATCTGATTTTAACCAAAAACTCCAATCTGCGTCCCATTGGATTTACTGTGTTTTTCTTTGATCGTGTCTGACAAGAACTAGAACTCGGCAGACGTACCGATTCGTAGTAGTGATAGGGTGAGCATCATTCTGTGAAAGTCTCATTTTCGGCCTCGTTCCCTGCAGAAACTCGTTCTGGCTGCCGGACTATTATGCATTGCTGCCCACGCCATTTCAATTACACACAATAATATTAACTTAGATATTTTCGAGCAACAATGTAGGACATTTTCAGGCACCTACGCACCCTCTAATGTCCTACATTAATGTCTTCAATTTTCATATCATGGCAGTCTGCCTTCACAGATTTAGAGGACAAGATTTTTCCGCACAGCAGTGGTGTCATCGTGTTCTTGATTGGCTGTTTGTCGGTTGTCATTTGATTTTACGCATGTACTCACTGGAATCTGAACCATTTGTCCGAAAGGTCAAATAGGATCGTAGCTCCGTTGATCCTTCTAAGTCCAATCCAGGCTTTTCGTTGGACGTGGGGAACTTCCATCAAAGCAGCTTCCAGTGCTGCTTGTTCAAGAGCACCCCGGATGCGAGCAATCTTCCCACCTTCTCTTTCGCATTTTTCTATAGCTTGTTGGTGAGTAAAGAGACCAACAATGACTTGGAAACCTTTTTCTGAAAATATAATAATCTAATTTAGATAAAGTTGTCGCATGTATAGATTAATGCAAATATACTAGCAGGGCGTCGTAATCCGGATCATTGGCCAGCCCTTTGCCTCAAGTCTTCCGGAAAATCGATGATTCCCTGCAGCTGATATCCCTTAATATGCGCAATTGAAAAGCATGTACATAGTCAACATTCTTCTAGTACAATAAATTAATGTACAAAATTCATAAAGATTCTGTTTACATTTTAGGGGAGACGCTTTCTCCATGTGATGGAAGTCTATGCATCCCACTCTAATTGTTTTGCGCTGAGCAAGAAAACAAAGTGTGCCTGCCTATTTGAGAAGTCAGAGGTTCGAACCGGTCATGGCTTGAGCACAGGTCTCCCGGACGCGGAGCAAGCACTCTACCGCAAGGCCACTGCGCCTGTTAATATTAAGCGGCTGTTAGCTTGTGAAAGAAGAAAAGAAGATGTCGACCGATTGCAGACTAATATGCAACACAACTGAAGGTCTGCGGCTCTTCATTGGGCGATTCATCTTATTGTAACTGAAGTCCGCTGACGGATAACACATGTAATAAAATATAAAAATTATTTGTATATATATTTATGTATTGTATTGTATATATTTGTGTAATATGTACAATATGTTTGTATATATTTGCAATTGTATATTTATACTCTCTACATATGTATTTATATATTGCAATTTGTTTTTAATATAGATAAATGATTATTCTGGGCAGGTTGATTTGTGTATATGGTGTGAAAATCCAACAAAAGTGGTCCCCCTTTCTGTCCACTCAAAAATTCTCGAAAATTTTTCTTTTGCTCCTGATAGTTGTATTTGGCTCTTACAACATACAAAATGCGTGCTAAACCACAATCTAATTACTGGTAGGAAATCTGTAGCCGAGTTTCTGATACGAGGGCGTCGATGTGATGACGCTGATGTGTCGATGTGATAACTGAAAGTTAATGTACATCATTACATCCATGTTTTTATTAATTTTTATGCTCCAATAGTCTGTGAAGGGCATCCATTCATAATTTCACATATCATGGTATTCATGATGAATTCAGTAAGCTGATAGTCTAGACTTAAGGTGCAACACAAATAGGCTTAATTAGCCTGCAATAGATACGATTCTAAATTCAAATTTCGGAACTGTTTCCAGCTGTCATACTGTTTCTATAACAAGAGTTAATAGCTGAAAACAGCGGGAATGTATTTACTTGCTTACTTTATGGTCATTCTCTTATATTCACATTAAAACATCTTGAATTGAGGTAGGCCTAGACTAGGCCTACTTGAAATAATTAACTAGACTAATTTGAAAGTCAAACAGAGGAGCACAACTGTCTCCATTAGTTTCATCCCTGATGTAGATTTATGCAGGCATGCATGTATTTATATGTATGCTTTATAATGAATTTGTAGTGTACATCCAATTAATTCTATTGACTTATGGAATTATGGTATTAGTCTTTCATTTCCACAGGTTGCCGCAAGTGTAGACTATATGAGATTCCTTTGACAATTATATTTTTTGAAGATTCAGTTTCAAAGTTATAGGTACATGCAAGTTTTAGTTGAGGATGAGCATCGATATCCATGAATAAGTGCCATGACTAGGATATAGGTCGGATACATTTAGGCCAAATCGACTTCGAATTGCTGCATTTTCACAATGCGGTTTACACGAAAACTAATATAAAATAAATATATAAAATATAATAATATAAAATAAGTTATAGAATTTATTTAGAATTAGATTAGGAGAAATTTCTGGTTGCTTAATGGTTGAATTTTGGGTTTTGTGCAGGGTTTGTCTTAGTAGCCTAGATCATGGATAGTTTGTAGTGTGATTGCTTTATAAGGCGGAGTCGTGATAGGCCAACACAACATTCAACGTATAAAAAAGTCACCAAAGCTCTGCCGACGAATTTGTTAACATTTTCTTAACAATGTGATGATAAAGAATCAATGAAGACTTGAATTTGAGTATGCTTGATGAGACATCTGCCTCTGTGAAAGGTCTAGGCCTCTCCAAAAACAGACACGGAAGACAAGTGCATGTACAGTAGCCCTAGCACACACACACACACACACAAGAAATGAATAATCATAAATGCTATTCATCAACAAATATGCCATAATGTACAATGCGCAAGCTTAAACTCTTTATCATGCTTCATGTTGGCATTCAACATAGGCCTTCTAACCTACTCTACTATTTTGCGATCACATCATCATGATCTTTATACTCGCATGATAAACACCATAGCAATATTGCAGTAATCCACAGTGTCAAAATGCAACTGTACACCGTTAAAAACACAGAAAAGCTTCACAGAAAATATCCGTAAAAATCTGTTAAAGTGATGACGTCACCACGTGATGAGTGATGACGTAACAGTTACCATCCGTTCATATCAGATAAAAAACGTCTGTTTTCACGGATATTAACAGTTCAGACTGTAAATAACTGTAAAAAACCGTGAAAACATCTTTAGCTGTTAATTTAAAGGATATTTACGATTTACAGTTTACAGTGTGAAGTGATTGACAAAATCTAACACTAGTTCTATAGCATTTGAGTGCAGCATGAAAAAGATGAAAGTATTGGAATTATTACAACTTATTATGGTTGTTTTACAAAGCAATGATGGAAAGTATATTTCTGTACTGTGCATCTCTCTTTAGTCATTTAAATTCTAATTGCTGTCATATTGTAGATAAAACTTTTCGTCGTGCACGACGTGTCATCTGTTCTTCAGATTGTTCGTGTGCCTTTGCTAGCTGTACCATTTTTTTGATAAGTACAAGTCATCCTACAAGAAGCTACTCTGGTCAGCGAACTCACTTGACCATCCCTTACACTCATTAGTTCCATCAATTGCAGACAATCGAGTTTCTGTTCCTGCAGGTCTAACGAGCAGGAGGGGGAATTGTTTCACAGTGTATTCAATTATTATTTACAATGGACTTGAGTCAATTTTATAAGTTGTTATTTCACTGAGAATTTGTATCTTGCATAGTCTATCTTAATTGTCTTTTTGATTTCCTTTTCATTGAATAAAGGAATTGTTATTATTACGATTATGTTGTGTTTTTTATTTTCAAAGGAGATTTGATAAAATTAGCATTATCTATGCCTAGCCCTATACTCGCAAGGTTGAAGAGATTCCTATGTTTGGACTTGACGTGCAGTAGGCTATGCAAGACTCTAGAGAATATTGATTTTTACATTAATATCAGTTGGATGCATTGTATTAAAATGAATTAGGTAGTCTACTTAAAACTCAAGTTCCACAATTACTCGTATAGTTTGATCATCAATGCCAGCTGCCATGACAGTTGCTGTTCTCTCCTGTGCTTTCCGTTATCCTCATCTTGTTATCTCGTTCTCAGATTCTGATACCCCATTTAATATAGATTATCTGTAAAAAATCTTCAGAATTGCACCGGAGTTTGTGATCAATAAAACGGCTCCTTCTTTTATCACTTTCTCCCTTTAAGAGAAGCGACTCGTTGATTGAAAGATGGAGAGAGAGAAACTTAAACCCCACTCGATTGATGCACAGGAACTGTTTGCAAGGTGTAGGTGTAGAAACAGGGAAATCCGCGCCTTGGTTTTCCAGTCGCTACACTTGTAACTAGAGCTGGATTAATCAATCATTTAATCATTCAAAATCTTAATCAATTAACTTTTTGATGCTAATCATAATCACGTCATTCAAATTTAGTTCAATTATTAATCTCAATCATAATCAATGTCCCGAAAATTTAATCAATCACTAATCATAATCAAAATCACGTTAATTAATCAGCAAATTTGATTAAATTTTATCTTAGTCATCCGAACATCAGTTGAGATCAGAACTGGGCCGCCGATGGCAGATTGACAGCTAGACTATATATAGTACTTGAGCAAATCAAAAAAGCTCCTAATTTGAAGCAATTTTTGTTTGTCTTAGAAAATTTTTGTCCCGGATTTCATTAAATGTTACATTAAATAATGTGTGTTCCATCATAGATCAATCTTGAGTATGTGAGAACCACAACATTTGTGTGTAATTTGTTAAAAAATCACCATAGTTGAAATCATGGCGTCGGTTATGTGACACATGGCGTTGGTTATGTGACACATGGCGTTGGCTATGTGACAACGATGCAGACATTCAACGAATGACGTGGAATTGCAATGAAATATTATGTAATGAATTACATGAGATGATATTACTCCAATATTACAGGTCAACTTGCTCAAATATTTTTACATTATCTAAGTTGGTCATCAAAAGTTCATATAGGCCTAGTATACCAGCATGCCGATTGTCCAAGACCAATAATTCAGTATCATTCTTTTTTGAGCATGTCGTTGCTGTTTTGAACAATGCTATACATGCATCGCATCATAACAAATTGATTGAAAGTCTTTGAGATAATTTACTTGTCAGTAAGCATATATTAATGCAGAAACTGTTGATAGAATGAAATAGCAAACGTAGTACTGTACA
Organism: Prostheceraeus crozeri; assembly: GCA_907163375.1. Taxonomy (NCBI): domain Eukaryota; kingdom Metazoa; phylum Platyhelminthes; order Polycladida; family Euryleptidae; genus Prostheceraeus; species Prostheceraeus crozeri. Next base: position 412,550 of record CAJQUW010008996.1, on the reverse strand, counting down.
AAAATTAGATCTGTATAAAAATGGAAGAGAAAATGCCATCTGATAGATACTCGTAGCATTTATATGATGATATCATCTGATGATAGTATTAATAGATTCTGTATTCAAACTTTATGAGAAAATGATTTCAACGGTCAGGAAAAGCAGGATTGAGTGTGTAGTCACCCAACAGTTCGCAATATTTCTTATATCAATTATATATATATATATATATATATATATATATATATGTATATATATATATATATATAAATAAGATAATGTCCCTCGGAATCAATCAAAGAAAAACTCAAAAGACTGCCCAAACCGGTTTCACCAGTCTGTCTGGCTTCTCACGGGCAAATGTATTGAATGCAAATGAAAGATATCACTAAGGTGACACAAAATGATGAGATCATATAGATTACTGAAATCTAGGAATTTATGCACATGAACATAGTAAACAATATCACTTAATTAATCTGTTCAATGAAGGCTTGAGAATTTTAATACATAGATTTTCTTTGTCCTCACGAGTATATTTATCACTGTTATTTGGCAGCTTCAATATGGGCATAGCATGGAATGGAGGGTCAAAGTCCTTAGCACATGATGACACATGTTCACTTACATGTAGTGTTCTGTAATTTTGGTCACGGATCTGCTGGCGGTGGACTCTGATGCGTGATCTAAAAATGTCCCCAGTCTGTCCCACATAAATTTGTTGACACCCTAGACATTTCAAGACATAAATTACATCCCTTGAGGCACACGATAAGTTCGATTTTATTTGGAAGGTCTTCGTTTCATTATTAAGCAAATAAGAAAAGCAAGCCCCTTCTAGAATGCATCTACAACATTCAAATTTTTTGTCTCCGCACTTTTTAACTCCAGTTACTGTTGTCCTGTTATTTTTGCGCAATCGATGCAAAAGTGAAGGTGGCTGACGGAAAGTGTTGATCAAATCATATTTATCGAAAGGAGAGCTTAGCTTTAATGATGAAAACGTCAGCCACCTTCACTTTTGCATCTATTGCGCAAAAATAACAGGACAACAGTAACTGGAGTTAAAAAGTGCGGAGACAAAAAATTTGAATGTTGTAGATGCATTCTAGAAGGGGCTTGCTTTTCTTATTTGCTTAATAATGAAACGAAGACCTTCCAAATAAAATCGAACTTATCGTGTGCTTCAAGGGATGTAATTTATGTCTTGAAATGTCTAGGGTGTCATCAAATTTATGTGGGACAGACAGGGGACATTTTTAGATCACGCATCAGAGTCCACCGCCAGCAGATCCGTGGCCAAAATTACAGAACACTACATGTAAGTGAACATGTGTCATCATGTGCTAAGGACTTTGACCCTCCATTCCATGCTATGCCCATATTGAAGCTGCCAAATAACAGTGATAAATATACTCGTGAGGACAAAGAAAATCTATGTATTAAAATTCTCAAGCCTTCATTGAACAGATTAATTAAGTGATATTGTTTACTATGTTCATGTGCATAAATTCCTAGATTTCAGTAATCTATATGATCTCATCATTTTGTGTCACCTTAGTGATATCTTTCATTTGCATTCAATACATTTGCCCGTGAGAAGCCAGACAGACTGTTGAAACCGGTTTGGGCAGTCTTTTGAGTTTTTCTTTGATTGATTCTTGATCTTCTTTATATTCAGTCCATTTTTGAACATTCTCTAATTTCTCTCTCTCTCTCTCTCTCTCTCTCTATATATATATATATATATATATATATATATATATATATATAATATTATATATACACTATACATTCTAACAATATCATTATATTCTATATTATTATACATTCTACAATATTCTAACAATATTGTTCCTTGTTCAGCAAATCATTGATTAATAACATTGATGTGGCAATATATTATTCTGTGGATGTATCCACGCATCTCAGTCTCAAAATGAAGTTTTCTAGCTATTGATATGATTAATATCTGAACATCGGTTATGTGACAAATATGGCGTCGGTTATGTGACATTTGAAACTGTGGACAGGCACATGTTATCAATTTTCGCAAAAATTAGATATTCATGCTCCGAATTAAATATATTTCGGATAACTGCGTGTCTTTAGCAGCATTTTAACACATTTTGGTAATCTCTAACTCGATAGTAGCAATGACATATGCACACCGAGAATTAGTACTTGAAGCTGTGGACATACGAATTTACACCATTTTCGAACTTTGAGCACGTCGTTATCAAAGGTCAATGACAACTGCATCTAAAATGCATATGGACTAGATAGATCTAGCATCAACTTAAAGTTCAATGTATTGTTCTAAAAAATGAAACCATTGCATGTCTCTGATTGACCAAAGACAATGAATGAATTAGGAGTTTTTTGGATTTGTCCACTTACGTATACGTAAGACTGAAAGTGCACAATGTCGTCGAGAGTGTCAGTTATTGATACACAGCCAAGAACATGCGTTCACGCCTCGTCATGGAACATCTTCCCTCCGATGTTTTTTCTTCACGTGTTCCTTAGCTAATCAAAACATACTCAATTGTCTACTGGATTCAATATTTTCGTCAATTTGTACGCTATGATGTCGCTGAACAAAATCGAACAATAACAGTAATACTAATTCAGTAAGGTTATTAATTGAACAAGAAAATGGGTTTAAATAAAAACTGCCATCACTGCACAGTATTAATCATTTTTATCACGATTCAAATTATTACTTAAACGCACTAAAACTAACATTGACTCGACAGAGTGTCTGAAAACCGTAATAAACATCATATTCAACCCATCCAGCGCTTATAATGAAGCGTCTGACCACATTAATCATAATCGCAATTTTGAACAGCCTAATGAATCATAATCATAATCAAGCCTATAGCTTCCTTAATCATAATCTCATTCTTCAACACTTCAATCAATCATGATCATAGTCAAACTTTTGTACACTTTAATCATAATCTCAATCATAATCAACATTTTTGAATATTGGCTAGTCGTTCCAGATCTACTTATAACTTCATAAGGCACTTGCATCGTTGGTACATCAAGTATCTCCCAAGGATATTATGTCAATCAGTGCGACTTAAATTTCCATCATCGAATCGACGCTGAAAATCATAATATGGACGGCATCGATATCATGACAGTTTGTGCTATTTTTGAAGCACAGAGCAAAGTCAAAAGATCGAATGTCAAATCTAATTGTGCCATTATGGAAGTCTAAGGGCAGGCTATTTATCATGAAAATATTAGATTTATTGAGCACTTCTTCTGATAAGGAGATCACATTTAAAGCCGCCGATGTGACGACGAATTGTGACTCCCATTTTAGAGAAAATATGGATTTTTTCAAGAAAAATGATACATTATCAATGCGCATTTGTTAAGCGACTTTTAAGACCAGTTAGACATCCTACATGTGCAGTTTCATTTGAATTGATCCCGTCGATGTGATGACGGAGAAAGTTGTGGACAGCCATATGCTGACCTAGCTCTGATTTCAATGATTTTTATCTCTCAAATCTTGTTATTTCTTTGATTCAAGGGTGTCAGTTGCTCTTTGAGCCAAAGTCTGCTTAAATATCTTTTTGTTTCCCTGTTTTCCAGCAATCTAAAAAATGTACTTTTCGTGTGGACATGCAAAAATGAGGTGTTTTTGAATTTCAAATGAATTTTATTCCAGAAATCCTGAATGAAGCTCAAAATGAAAGACATTTTCGATCAGCCAGAAATAATCCGTCAGTTGATAGCTTCGAACCTCAATGCAAACCATTTTTCCAGGAATGCGATACAGTGAGCTCTAATGCAATGTAAGTGAGTTCTTAGTTTTGGTTCGCTACACATAACTTTTAGATTGATTGACACAAATATGTGTTGATCACAAACGAAGTCAAATTTATCGCAACTTAGGACTACGGAAAATAGTTACAAATGGGGGAAAAGCGATTTTCAGATTTTCAAAGTGATTTGTGCGTGACCTTTTTTATATTTCAATGGAATTAGTAGTGATTATAGTTCATTCATTCCTGCTACAGGAAAAAGAATCAGAGAAAAACGTCAAATAGTCATATACCTAATCTACACGTATAGTTTGTGATGTAAATATTACGAACTGTTCTTTAAACAGCTAAAAAATGATTACCGGCAACTTAGACATGTAGTTCTCACTTACTTTATCTCAAACAAAGTTTCCAGAATCGTACATTCTAGGCTGCACGAATTTTGGAAGCATTGTGTATTCCTCAACCTATCTATTGTAAAATTATTACAGATCCTTCAATAATTTCACTATATGGGAAGGTTTATGCAGAGCTTATAGATGCAATGAATTGTGGATTTGGTGGAAATCTATTTCGAGTTGCAGTGACACTCATTGATTAGCTAATAGTTCCGTTTCTAAAGCACATACATTTAATGAAGCCTTGCCCAATACCCTGTCTGCATACAGTAAGCAGCTGTGGCATGATACGGAAACTTTCTTGTTAAGCAGCTTGTCTCCTATTTTATTTGGGATCATCGGCACTGTAGCTTTGCGTTGGAGAGATACCTTGGCTCAAATATTTTTCGGATCAAACATGAGAAAAAGCAAGTACACCCTGCATTCTTGCTTCACCCAACGCAAAAAGAATAATAGTGGGATGAACAACAGCATGGCCACAAGGAAGAAATAGGAAGAAGAATAAGGAAAACAATCATGAAGAAAATACTCCAAAATGCTAAAAGTTATCATTAGCTGTAGAAGCTATTTAGCTACTACTAAATTAGCCTTGATTAAAATATAACTTGAATGTGACTTACTCGTTGTCCCGATTGGCGCTGCAATGCGAACGGAAATTGATGAAATTGACGCTTTCAGTGCTTAATTCACAAACCGACTTACTTTGACTACATTCATCAGCAAAGCACTGACTGACTAAGATCGACGCAAGCAAGGTAGAAAGAATTGCCCACATTGTGATTGCGTGGGACCAAGAATACTAACCAATTTTGACACCACGTAATAAATATATTATACTCCTTTCTCTTCCGGAATGCAATAAAGCCAACCACTTGGATATTAGTAAACCTGGCCAAACAAATTTCCAACTGTGCGAATCTGATTATTGAATTCGTGGAAGAAAACAGGTGCTACGAAATGAAGTGTTGGATTAATAAAGAGGAATTTCGAGATCTGTTGATCGCGATGTTCTATGTTAAATTAAACGATTGATTAATGTTTTGTCAAGATTTCAGCGTCATACAATAGTGCCCATGAAGCAATTAGATTGTGAAGAAACTGATTGCATAGAGGGAGTGTCGGAATATGACCGAAGTAATTGAAACGAAGGATCGTGTAACACTGCAAGCAACGGAATGTTGAGATTCGATCAAGATTGAAGCATAGGGTTAGAACTTCCGATTTTGAACAATTATTGCTCGCAATCTCACACCAGACTTTTGACTAAGTTGAAAGTTTCATTAACCCAGGAATAGGTACAGAAGTTTGGCCAGCTTAATATGGAATTTTCAGACCAAGGGGATAAGGGACATATGTGTCCCATAAGAAAAATCTTTCGCCACAAGTGAGCTAGTCCGTTAGTTCCATCCAAGAGTGATGTTATAGTAATAAGGCTATATGAATTGTCACTAGGTGACATGCCACGCTCGATTACTCGTAATTCACGCGTAGACTACGCGTAATTAATTACACATGACCCTAAGCATCCGTAGCTACGCGTGACATTTCTGCAACATCTATCGGCAGTCCTGTTATATAGACATTGTGTCTCATGTGTTTGCATGTATCAGAGGCTAAACAATGTGACAGCACCTCAATTTCATTCTCAGGGAAGACAGAATATACTTAGCGGTTCATCCGTGGTTCAAGCGGCAACGCGGACAACCGAAGAGGACGCGCGAACTACAAACGCTCGCCCGCGAGTATTCATAAGCATTCTATGTTTTAACAGCATCAGATCAAATGATTTCTGATTCTTAGTGCAGCGCGTATGTACGCGAGTAGAAGAATAGGATGTCCTTAACCACGGATGTTTGGGGTGCTCCGTAATTGCGCGTGAATTACATACACGTGGCATATCACCTAGTGGTATTTCAGTTTTAGGGCAGTTTAGCGTCAGTCACTTCTGCAAAATGTAGTGCAATTCGAATTTGAAATTTAGAAACATCCAGTTTAAATTCAATGTTGAATTTTCATTATTTTCAAGGGATTTAATTTTCATGACCAACTATTCACTCTAGAGCATGATCTAATCGATTTACCTCATAAATGGTGCGTGTGTCCATGACAAATGTAATATTCTGTGATCTTTTGTAAGATATTTCGTCATCAGACAATTAGAGGAACATGGGGAAATGGCGACACTAGTGATTTTCAGTTTCACAGCCAGTGTTGACATATGTTCTGAGTTCCTTACGAAACTTACATCGATGTGGCTGACTCAGAGCCAATCAGATTCGAATATCTCGTTCAATCATACGTGAGCTGCAGACGAAAATTAGAAGACATTTTGATATTTCTTTTGATGACCCAGGTGAGTGAATTTGTAATGGGAAAGTGTGTGTTAATGGTTTTTAGATTAGCGCAATGCGATTCTAGAGTTAATTAGGATGTTAGCCATAAGTAGAACAAACTCAAATGTTAACGTCTTATAGAATAAATTTAAAGTTTTATGAAATCTATTAGGTTAGGTTAATGGCGTCAAAAGTGTCGCCATTACCCCTCATTACAAACATGTAGTATTTTCATTCAGTAATTTGATTTAGAAGCTTTAGTTATTGTTAGACCAGCCGAAATGGGCCTATAACATAGTGATTAAGATTTCGAGCTATATCAACCCATGGACTATCAGATATTTTGAATCATATCATGAATAACATAGCTTTTTCTAGCATAGTACATTGCGGTCTAATCATTACGAAGTCATATTCACCAAATGTAACTATGCGAGCATGTCATGTAAAACCTTAGACCACTAAAATCTTAGACCATATTGCATCCATATGGGGTCTTTAGTAATTACATTGCCTAAAACATCTGGTGGAGTAACATTGGGACCTACTGAAATATCTCTTATTTGGTTTTAGGTAGCCGAATGTCGCGCACTTACAAGAGAAAGACGGAAATTGCGAAATGGACGAAACGTGAGCTAGCCGCTGCGATGAAATCTGTAAAAGAGGGTGAGACTGCGAAAAGGGCGGCAGCGATATATAATATTCCTCGCACAACTCTAATATCAAGAATAAAGAGAGGCAATTCTGACAAGCCCAAACTAGGGATATATAGCACATTCAATGAAGAACAAGAAGCGGAATTAACTAAGCACATACTTATTCTCTCACGTCTTTTCTATGGAATAACTCCGTTACAGTTGAGAAGAGCTGCATTTGAATAGGCAGAAAAAATAAAATTCCACATAATTTCAACACAGATAACAAAATGGCAGGAAGGGATTGGCTTGATGGATTTTTAAACCGAAATCCTACTGTGTCACTGAGAAAACCGGAGCCAACAAGTTTGAACCGTATAATAGACATGAACAGATTTGAAGTTGACATGTTCTACAATAACTTACGTGAACTCTATTCGAAACATAATTATACTACAAGTCAAATATATAATGTCGGTGAAACGGGGTTTACAACAGTTACACCATGTCCTAAAATCCTTGCGGAAAGAGGTCAAAAACAAGTTGGTATTGCTGTCTCAGCTGAGCGAGGCCACAATGTCACATTTGTGTGTTGTTTTAGTGCTTCTGGAACCTATATTCCTCCGATGATAATATTTCCTCGTATACATTTGAACCTAAGATTGATGAAAGGCTCGGTAGCGGGTTCCCTTGGAGGAGCTTCAAAATCTGGCTGGATAAATAGAGATCTATTCTTGGGATGGCTGAAACATTTTGTTAAAATTATCAGACCCACAAGTGATAGTCATGTTCTATTGATTCTTGACAATCATGAGTCCCATCTTTCTATTGAAGTTCACACATTTTGTCGCAGCAATTTTTTTGATTTACTATCGATCTTACCGCACTGTTCACATCGCATGCAACCCTTGGATGTCACGTTTTACAAACCTTTGTCAACAGGTATGTAACAACTTAGGTGACCTTATGTAATAATTCAATTTTGTTTTATGAGCATGTATTTTTTTTCATTTTAGCATTCGAAATAGAAGCTCAATCTTTCATGGTCATGCACCCTTGTAAACGTGTGACTCAATATGAAATGGCAGAATTATTCAGTAGTGCCTATTTGAAGTGTGCTAACATCGCCAAAGCAGAATAAGGTTTCCGCACCACAGGAATCTACCCCTTCAATAGCAACATCTTCCAAGATGAGGACTTTGCTGTTGCTGAATGTTTGCGATTACATAAGGTCCTACCAGAGATTGAAATAATAGAACTCACACCTGCAACTTCTGTAGCTGGCGGACCTTCCGGCGGATCATCGTCTCCCGCCCATCCGCTTGGAGAATCGTCTGTAGCTGGCGGACCTTCCGGCGGATCATCGTCTCCCACCCATCTTCAAGGACTGGTGGACCTCCTCGTGGTTGTAAGACTTAGTTTGCTGACATATTGCAATTACCACAAAAGCGTGCATCTAACAGTAACAGTTAAAAACGTGCTTTCAAAAGAAAGCACTCGGAGATTCTGACAAAACAAGATAAATACGATGATTTATTAGAGAAATATAGAAAGGCAAAAGACAAAACCGGATTTTTCTGCATCTTTTGTGCAGAAGAGTATAAAGAACCTCTTTCAGAAGATTGGATCAAGTGTGTTAAGTGCCAACGTTGGTGTCACGAGGCATGTGCGGATACAGAACTTTTACTGTATATAGTAAAATATATACATATAGTAAATTTTTTACTGTGACTTCTGTAGGCAGTAGATTAGGCTATCCCGTCAGTTGACGATCACAATGTTTGATTTTTGTTGATTTGTAATTTGATATCTAGCCTAGCCTATTTGGCTTGTGTTAGTCTGATAATTATGGCTATTTTGTTTATCCCATAAGATCTTGTAAAACAATAAATTTGTTCAATTTTTAATTCACTATTCGACTTTTGAATTTCTCAATGGACGAAAAATTAGTCTCTTTAACTGAATAGTTTATAATAGGCATATTTGCATGTAGTATCTTATCAGTTATTATAAATTAAGTATATTTTATAATAGGATGTATGTTTACATCATTGTTCGAAGTATATCTAAGACTGAATTAAATAATCTAGAAAGAAGGACTATTATCTTGAAATGTAAGTGTTCAACTGCCTTTTACTTTAGATAGGGAAATTATGATTACACTCCAGCATATATCATATAAACTAAGACATAAAATACAATATTTGACTAACCAGTTGACTAATATCATCATAGATATGGATTAACTAAGATAAGAATTTGCCGCCATTCCCCCACTAGTTTCGCCATTACCCACTTGGTTGTCGCGATTCCCCACACCACGGGGTAATGGTGTCATAATTGAATTTTTATTGAATAGTAAATAACTTCTCTTGGACAATGAGTTGGACATTGATAATACTAAGAATTAATCTGTGGGTTTCAACGTTGGCTGGGGTCAAATAACAGACCATGGAACCTTATACGACCCGCAGTTCGAGAGATATAATCAAAAAGGCAAAATGTGTCGCCATTCCCCCTCTCTCCCCCATGCGTCCCATTACCGGTATCCCATGAGGGGTATACTTGAGTAAATTTACAATTTTTAGCAAATAATACGAAAGTCAAAATTCGGCAGTCATGACATGCGATTTTCTTTGATCGTATCTGACAAGAAGAGGACCCCGGTAGAACTCGACGCACGTGGAGATTCGTAGTAGGCATAAAGTGCACATCATCGTGTGAAGGTCTGATCTTCGGTCTCGTTCCCTGCACTCATTCTGACTGCCGGACGAGTACTTGCGATTCAAAAGAAAGTCCGCTGAAGATATGTTTCTGTAAATTCTGGCAAGACAATTCAAATTTCTGAATCACTATCACTATTTCGACATTCAACATCATTGCTACTTCAGCTACAGCTCCTTCAAATGTCACACTGGTGGAGAACTTGAAAATTTTGGGAGCATTATAAATCGCGAAATTTACTTGGGACTGTCAAATCGAAGATCTTCGCAAGAAGATGTCTCAAAGACTCTTCGTAATTAAGCGCCAGAAAATATTTTCTCACTGTTCCAGAACTTATACTTCTATATAACAATGTAGTGCTTGGACCTCTTGAGTTTGATAATGTATTTCTGGTGGGAATAAATAAGAGCTGGTGATGATGATAATGATGCCTATTTTGTGGGCATCATCATGCAGTTGAAGAAAAAATATACAAGAAGTAATGCTTGTCAAATTTTGAAACATACGTGTTGATTGGACATTCAGCTTCCGCTATTATATATACGTCCGTACTTCGAATAGTTGCAGATTATCTAAAAAATATTACAGCACAAGATAGGATTGAATTGGAGTCGTCAATCCAAATTATGACATTCTTTCATTGGAAGATCTGACCAATGATCTGTACAGTTTAAGATCAATTAATATAAGCAATTTATCGGTCAGCAACTTTTTAACCATTTGTCCAAACTTGTCTTAAATTATTTGGTCTACTGCTTGACGACGTACATGTATATTGTAGAATAACACTTTCAAGAAAATTGAATAAAATAGAACAATTGTATGTAAGTGATGGCAGCAAACGAGATGTTTATGATTATGATGAATTGGCTGCACTCGTATTCGAGCAACTCACTTCCTTGAATTTCTGCGAAACCTTGAGAGTTCAATAAAAAGAAAAATGAGAAAAAAGGAAAGATTTTCACTCGACGTTTCGGTTCCAGAGCCTTCTTCGAAAAGCTCCGAGAAATTCAAGAAGGTCAGACGCAAAGCACATGGAATTATCTGTGCTGCAGGATGCAATTGTGCTTCTGTGTTATTGTCAGGAAAAAATCTTCCGCGCTATTTATTCAGCGAGATGTGTGCTAAAGATATCCTAAGCACCGCTCCTCTGTTTTTAGGATTTCTCTATCACGTACGATGCTGCAAAAGGCAACTTTTGTGCCCTCATGTGTGTCCATGCGAAACGTCGTAAACTCTAAACCATGTTGTGATTTCCATAATAAAATATAAATGTTTTACTAAAACTACTACTTCTCTCTACTATGAAAAATTAACTACAATAAAGTACAATAACTACAAAAATGATGGTAAATACATATTACAATATTATGGCATCATAACATCATGAAATAGCACTCATTTTTCCCTTGCGAATGATAACCAATAATATTGCAATACCAACTTTCAAATTATAACATGCCACGGTTAAAAAATTCGAAGAGTCCAGGAAACGGAAGATACGAAAGTTAAAATAAAGTTTACTATAACATTATTGAAAGTTTGATGTTGCATTCTACTACCTTTTTGTGTTCTGTCATCTGGTGCGAGATGCATGCTGTCTCGTATTTTTAAACGTTGTAGGAAAACAATTTGCAAGTCAGATGTATATGTTCGAATACTGCTGATAATCTGTCTGTCAAAAAGTTCAGAGCCTTTGAGTCGTTGTATATGAATTCAGGAGATCCATGTCATCCTTTGAATATATTTTGTTATCCTTAAATATATTTAGACGGAATATATTTATATCCTTTGAATATATTTTAGTCAGACGTGTTACGATTCCATTTTGTCGTACAACTTGTATAGACAAAATTCTTTTCCAATAGCTTTTTTGCTACATCAAAGTGGTTATGCAAGACTCTGACATTGCTGTGCATTTTGATTTTCATGTTGACAAATATGCTCTTTCTCTGTCTCTCTCTCTCTCTCTCTCTCTCAAACAACTACCCTACTGGGAAATTGTGTAAAAAGTAGGTTACTGAAAGTCCAGAGCGTAGGAATATATATATATATATATATATATATATATTGATACTTAAGTTACTCTAGTAGGGAGTGGGAAACGTAATGCGACCAGTCGACCCAACAAATTTAATCATTTTATTCACCGATGCGGTCACTGAATCCAACACGGGAGTTGCTTGGAGACTCTACTTTCAAGATTGCACAGTTCAAAAAAATTCTGCCTATCGCAATTTCTTTGAACCAATGTGCATTACTTTTTTGCTTGTTACTTGTCGGAGAATAAAAACATACAAGTAAGATCAACTAACTAATTATGCTTTTATCAGGGCTTCTTATGAATTCACCAAAATTAAGTCAAACATGAAATCTGCTCATTTTGTAGAGGCTCTCAAACATCAAATACTGAGTCATGTCACTCACTTCAACTCGAAGTTACTATTCTGAACTCAATCCTGTTTCAAATTTCATGGCATTCTGACAAATAGTTTCTTTTCTGCAAAAGAAAATGTTTGTAATTTGCCAAGTGTTTCACAATCCATATATAGTTCTTGAATTTTACCATTGGATTCCAATTGGAATACTTTAACCTTACCTTTAACCGAAAGCGACTGGCTGTAACACTCAAGAATTTGAATTTTGTATTCAACGTTTCAAGGTCTACGTATCCATGGAATTAAGCCCTTTGTGCGCGAATTTAGGAAGAAAGTGTCATTAGCTCGCGGATTATGAATCCTTCATAGCAATATGTGACAATCAGTTGCATGGTACTTTGCAGTCTTCATGAATGTCTTGTCAGATCGTCTACTCGGAGCAAGTTTCAATCAAACGTATGCCTACTTCGTGGGCATCATCACACAGTTGAAATAAGAAATTATATGAGAAGCAATGCTTGTCAAAAATTGAAACATACGTGTTGATTGAACAATCAGCTTCCAATTGAAGTGAAATTATGAGGAAAGTGATGAATCAATGATGTGAAAAAAATCAGTTTTCTCTCCCGAGTAATTTAATGCCACTAAATAATTACGAATAAAAAATATGTACACAGCCGACGTTTCGGGTCCAGACCCTTTCTCAAGGCAGGGCAGCAATAAAATGACACTGTCTAAACTGACTCGTTAGATACGCAGTATAGCTCCGGTTGTCTCATGACGTTTGTTCATTTTAGGATGGCACTTGTTGATTAATCGCGATTCCACCACGCTTGTTTCAACAGGATCATTTAAGCAGCGAAGAAATTCAACATCAAAATCATCAATCGAACCGTTAACAAGACAGGTCTTACTGTGTTCAGACAAAGCACTTAGATCATTTTTATTACGAATACTGAGACTGTGTTCGCTGTATCTAATGTAGAATGGTCTAGCAGTTTTACCTATATATTTATCACCACACTTTCTACAAGAGAATTGATATACAACACACGATGTCTCACAGTTATGATTTTGGAATAGCTTGTTGCATATTCTACAATCATTGTTTACTTTTTTGCATTTTTTCTTCAAAACATTACGCAGTTTTTTGTTGCCCGTACTGACGAGACGGACATTCAACCTATGTTTTCTTATTTGGTAATAAATTTTCCGATTAAGACTGTCGCTTATAAACGGTAACTTCAAAATGCTTTTTTTATCATCATTGATTTTACTAGTTTTATTTTTTTGGGTATTTCTATCAGACACACTCAAATCCTTATTAGTGTATCCATTAAATTTTAAATTTTCTTTACATTTTTTCTCCGATTCCATTTTAATGTTGTCAGAGAGCGTTGAACTACACCGATTACGTGTGTCTATAATGCTCTGCTTTACGAAATTAGTTCTGACGGAGCTCGGTAGCCAACTATCCTTTTTCAAAGCATTGCCAGAAGCCATGTCTTTTACATATTTTTTGTGCATGATTTTCCTATTCTCTAACCAAATACTTAAATCTAAAAAATTCAGTAACCCATCTTCGGGGTTTTCAATGGTAAACTTAATGTTGTCATCAATCGAATTGAATGTCTCTAATATGAAGTCACAGTATTCTTTGTTTCTTTGCAACGGACCGATGATGCAGTCATCGATGTATCTTTTATAAATCAAGTTATTTAACTGTACACTGTAAATCGCTGGATACGAAAATTAAATACAAACACATACCAAGTTTACATACAATTTGAAACCAACATTTGATACGAGATTCTGGTATATATAAAGAAATCTGGTATGTTTTTCATACGAATGGCCATTTACTTTCGTATGTGATTTGTATGTAAACGATACGAACTGTTAACTGTGATTGGCTGTTTTACGTTGAAATACGAATTCTTGGTATGTTTTATATACGAGACCCGATGCAAATTGGTATGTGTTTCGTATGTCTTTCGTATGAATAGCTTTATGTCATATGGCAAAAATATGTTAAACTACATACTACTTACAAATAACTTTTTTCCAGTAATACCAGCCGCGAATATTTCTTTGTGAAAGTGTGGTATTTAACTAGATTAGATTTCTTGTGGAATTAAAGCCGCATGTCATCTTTGCAACTTCTCTTATAGCATTCACAAGACTCATAATTAACTCATTTCCTTGAACTAAATTGATAAACATCATTTCAATAAAACGATAACTTTTCAGAAACCATGTTGACTTATATATCTCAAACATAACGATTTTTGCGTTCATGAATTATAATGTGTCTTTATTTTGGATTGATAATATGCTTAGTTCCAAAATTACATAATGCATAATTGTTGATGGTCAAATACTTATTGATTATTTATGAAATGCCTCGGACTTGCATGTATTAAAATCGAATTCAGTATTGTTAGTTTGACTATAAAATGTCATTATCTCACTACTTACAAAGCAGTAGTAGCATTAGTGTGATCTTTATTGACAAAAAGCCTTAAATCAACATACTTTGGACATGATTGATGCTTTCTTTTAACATCGTGCTGGTATGGCTTTAGTATGTAAAGCATACCACACTTGAAATAACATGCGAAAAGCATACAAATATATACCAAGATCATACAGAAATATACCAAAAAAATATTTTGGTATGCATCCTTCGTATGTGATTGGTATTGAGCGATTTACAGTGTAGGCGTGAATTTATAACAGACATTGCCTTTTCTTCTATATAACCCATGAATATGATCGAAAATGGGGGTGCATAATGAGAGCCCATCGGACACCCTTTAATTTGTAAGTAATTTTTATTGTTGTATTCAATCTCATAGTTGTAGGATACGAATTTGATCATGCTGATGAATTGATCTGGAGTAATTCTGAAGTTATCAATATCAGTCCAATGATTTTTAGCGAAATCAGACATCACGCAAATAGCTCTATCAATTGGAACGCTGTGGTAGAGGCTCACAACATCTAAAGAAATAAATGTGGAATTGTCGGCTATGTCATTAGAGTTAAATTTCCCGAAGTCATTCATTAGCTGCAAAGAGCTTGATAGATGTGATGGTACGTAATTAGTCAATTGATTTAATATTCTACCGCAAAACCAATCGATTTTGTTTCCTGGTGTATTCACCACGGAAGCTATAGGCCTCAGGGGAAAAGAATTTTCATCAGTTTTCTCCTTGTGATCTTTAATTAATGTATAGAAAGAATCTGGTGAAGTGCCTGATACCAACACACGCTGCATGTTAGAACTACTCATTTTGCTTTTTAAGACGTTATTAACTAATTGGTTCGGTTGTTTTTCTAGAGATTTGTGCTTACCTTTATCAATGCGTTTATAGATGGCTTCATCCATGAGGATACTCTCGGTTCTATTGACAATATCATTGTCATGGGTAACACAAAGCCTGTTACTTTTGTCTGTGGCGACAACAGATAATTCGTTTTGTGTTAAAAAGTGCTTGCTATTTTTTATTTGTTTGTTAATTTTCCTAAATGAGTAGTAAGTAAATCTACACAACTGGACGGCGCAAGATGGCCGCCGTCGACCGACCTCCCCCCTCCGGTCAGACGAGGGCGTCGGCCCTAGTCCGCCACCGGGTTGCTTCGAGTCCGACTCCCCTCCTCGGGACCGACGGCGTAGCGAGAGGTTGTTCGTGGTGCGCTCTCCAGGTTGGCGTGGTGTACCGGCCAGGTTGGAAGGGTGGAATTTCGGTGCGAGACCCCTCCCATCGTGTTTCTCGTCAAAAGTTGGGTTAACAAAATTTTTCCACCCCTCCCGGCAGCGATCTTCTAATTTTGGTTCTAGTGGATGGATTTTGTCTTATAGATACTCATTTGAAAGAGGAGAAAAAACTGCTCAATGAAATTTTTGTTGCGAGTCAATCGGATCAGCCGTTCAAAAGTTAGAGCTGTTACAAGATTTTAGGTCAGACCTCAGATTTGACGAAAAAATCCTAAGTGTCAGAGTGACTTTGTATGGACAAAATTTTGAAAATTTTTCCAAAGTGTCAATTTTTGACCTGGGACCTTCACCAAAACAGTTTTCATCAAATTTCTCCGAACGGTAGGGGGGAGGGGGTCAATGAAAAGTGATGAAGAAAGTTTTGGTAGGGCTCCCAGATTGAAATTCGGAAGTTTAAAATTTTTCAAAATTTTCACAACACTGGAGCTCCCACACTTAGGAATTTTTTCACTTGTGGCATGTTACATGGCCATGTGCTGACCCACCCACTTCCCGTGGTCACATGAGAATGGTTCAGGTGTCATAGGATAGAGAATGATGAGACAAATCGTTTGCAACAAACCGCATGTCGCTACAATGAATACTTTCGGAGATAGATCCATTTTAAGTTTTCTTCTGAGCATATATAAACCCCCGGCAACGTAAGTCTGATCACTTCATCGAAAGACGAGGTAAGCGACGGTCGTCGCTCTGATCTCCCGATATCGGGTGTTTCAAAGGACTCTATCTTTTGAAGTAGGCAAGCTATCTTCTTACTTCAAAGTTTGTGTGATAGAGTATGATAGTGTCTTTACTACTGATAAAATTTTTAAAAGTAGTATGAGTAGTAAAATGGGGAATTTTTTAAAAATTCTTAATTTTCAGTTTTTTCAAAGTTTTAACTTGTAGTCTAAGGTTTTCAAGTTTGCTGAGTTCAAATCTGCTATCAGATTTGAAATTTAACTAAAGCTAAGGCAGCTTTGAGGGGTTAGATCCCAGCTACTGATCACTACCTTTGGCTCGGCGTTGCTGTTACCACTTCGGGGCAGTGACAATGATGTCTTCAGCTGTAAATAGCGGGTATCGGGGAAGATCTTTCACTTCCCTAGTGATCAGTACAAGGCCTTCGGGCTGTCGACGGGATCGACTGCCACTCACTACACTCAAATCTATCATTCCTCACTAAGTGTTATGCTTTAGGCTGTATACTACATGATTCAAAACTTATACTAATTTCATTACCTCACAGTTAACCATGGTAAACAACGATAAAAACAAGAAGTTTAATATCAAAATGTGTGTGTGCGGCCGAATTAACCGCTGTGTGCTGGTGATCTCCATCACATCATCAGTATCGTACTGCAGATACTTCCACCTCACGCCTGTTAAGTCGGGACACTCCTTCTCACATACACTCTCCTCTTCGTCGTCCGCTGGTATTGACAACTTTCTAATGTTGTCGAGTCGGTATACTTTCTCCACCTCCCCCTTCGCTGGAGCGTTTGGCGCAACGAGCGCCTTCGGCGATGAGCATGGAGAAGAGAACTCCAATGTCGTGTTCGGTGTTGTCGGAGGGCTTGTCATGTTGACTGTGAATAATAACTTTGAAATGTTTTCTAATTCTTAAGTATAAACAAGCAACCAATCAGAATGAATAGCCAATGAATGATGAATATGAAAGTATATATGCAAAGTGACATTCGTGTCATTTCACTATGTCTTTGAGACGTGTAAGTGAAGTGTTCTCTAGTAAATTCCAAATTTAAGACGTATTTGTTTGAGTGAAGTCTCTATCTTGTTGAAGAATCAACCTTAAACATAATTTCCTTGAAATGGTAAGTTGAAGATTTCCTCTCTCATCTCCCTCAAACGTGTGACTAATAGCATCTTCCTCAATTTCAGGTATCTACTTCATCACCAAAGCCCTCCCTTCTCGAGGAACGTTTAGAGTTGTTGAGTGAAGGTAGGTTGTAACAATACACTGAGACTTAAATAGAGATGATAGAATGATTTCTCTTTCAGGTGATGTTAGTTCCAGCTCAGGATTCTCGCGACAAGGCAACGAGTGGGAATGTGCTGACTGCGGACATATTTTTACAAGGAAGCACAGTCTCCTTCGACACATCAAACAACGTGTGTGTCAACGCAAAGCGGCATCAATCTCCGGAGGTGAAGTTGATTCTGACGATGACATCTCCTTTCCTTGTGATTTGTGCCCTCTTTCTTTCGATAGCCCCTTTCAGCGATCTTCGCACAGACTTCAACACACGCATGCAAATGATCACTACACCAACGGTACCTCTACAATCTCCCTCATTGACGTTTCCCATAGTCATTTAGTACGCGACTACTGCATGGAGTCCAATACTCAAATAGTAGATTTTCCAGGGTGGCTCCTTCAAAATTCTAACATTATCGAAGCGCTCTTCAACAATTTAGACAATTTTAGAATGAAGGCGCTCATCTACCTCAAACTAAAATATATTAAAATAGATTTTCAAACGGGTCAAGTGACGGAGAGAATGCAGTTTCATGTTCCTTCCTCTTCCGCAACCGAAGTTGTAGACTGCGAGTCTTGGCTAAATTTCCATATTCAATGTCTAAAATCAAATGTAGATAAGTTCAATCAGCGCGACAGCGCTCTCATTTTTGATGGCGTGGACTCAGCCATGTTCAAAATTTCCCTATTAGAAAGTCATGCAGCTCGAGGCACATTTAAACTACCAAAAACGTTATGTAATAAGAAAGCTGTCATCAATGTCGATTGTAAATCGCAGTGTTTCAAATATGCCGTCCCATCCATTCTCCACTATAATGATATCAACGCGCATCGAGATCGCACCTATAGCTATAGACAGTGGGAGGATGAACTAGACTTTGAAGGTTGTGATAGTGACAACATGAAAATAAAAGATGAAGAAACGTTCGAGAAACATAATCAGATTAAAATTGTAGTTCACGTGTGGGAGAAGGGGTTGAAGGGTGACCGCTATAATTCACGTTCAACTTGTTATGAACGTGCAGTCAACCTCTTATTAGTAGAACAAGATGATAGCGAGGAATGGCACTACTGTGGTATTCCCAAAATCTCTCGCTTGTAAACACACTTGGGACACTCTAAAAGTGGTGAACATTTTGTATGCGACCGCTGCATCCGCTCCTTTTGGAGTAAACATAAATTTCTAAGTCATTATGAATGGTGCAAGCGGGGTAAATTACAAATGGAACGCATGCCCAAAGACAAAATCTTTTCACATAGAGAGAATGGCGATGAACTAAGTCCTCTTCGTGTCATATACACAGACATAGAATACTATATCGATGATATCATACACAAGCCAGCAGTCATATCCTGATATGAAGTATGGCATGACCATTTCCAAAATAGAAAAAATAAAATGCACGTCTGTCAAGGTGAAGATTGTATTTACCAATTCCTACAATTCTTCGAACAGGCTGTAAAATTTCAATAAAAGTATGATGTTAAACTCTATCGCAGATCATTGCATATGACAGCAGATGATCAAGCAAAATTTGATAGTTGCAACGTTAGCATCAAATGTAGTAAAACATTTGATGATGATAAGATTAAGAAAGTGCGCAACCATGATCACATCACTGGTAAATTTAGAAACGCACTCTGTTCAAAATGCAATTTTTCACTTAGGATGAAACGGCGTACATTACCCGTCATTTTCCATAATTTCAAGGGCTACGACAGCCATATGATAATAAAAGGAGGTTTAGGTCAAATGAAAGAGTGGAAGTTTGATGAAATAGCACAAACGAGAGAGAAGTTTATGGCCCTGACAGCAAAAGTGCCTGTCGATAAAACTAAAAAAAATAAGACGGTCTATTTTGATATAAAAAATTTTTAGATTCCTACCAATTTATGACTGCATCACTGGCCTCTCTCGTACAAAATCTAAAGTCTCTTCCACTAACACAAAATCTTAAGAAACAATATCCAAATCTAACCGATGAAGTCATCACACGGAAAGGAGTCTTTCCATATGCATATTTTGATGCGATTAGTAAACTCGGCGAGACTTCTCTTCCGCCCATAGATAAATTTAAAAATGATTTGACCGGCGCAGAATGTAAGACCGAAGATTATGATAATGCACAAGATGCATGGATGAAATTTGACCGCCATACATTTGGCAAATATATGATTGCCTATCTTAAGTTAGATGTATTTTTGCTGGCTGATGTATTTCAGGAGATTCGACGAGTGGCATTAGAAGAAGATAAGTTAGATCTCGTCCACTTTGTCAGTCTGCCAGCCATGTCATTTAAGTCTGCTTTTAAAATGACTGGTGAGACCATTCATCTCTTAAAAGACCCCGAGATGTATAACATATTTGAGCAAGGAATACGTGGTGGTCTCACATTTGTAAATAAACATCATATAAAATCTGAAACAGTAGGTGATGATCATATCTACCTAAAGTACTATGACTAAAATAATTTATATGGCAGTTCACTGTCTAAACCACTACCTCATTCCGAGTTTAGTTGGTTAAAACAAGATGAGCTTGAGTATTACTCCAACCCTTCAAACATACTGTAGATTTCAGATGAAGGTGATTGGGGATGTTATTTTGAAGTGGATTTGATTTATCCAAATAGCATTAAAAATAAAACTGCTGATTTCCCACTCGCACCTGAATCTGGTGAAGTGACTGAAGATATGCTTTCACCATTCATGTCACAATTTCATGATGACTTAAGAGAGTGTGGACAGCCAAGGTATAAACCATGCCGCAAACTTTTACTTACCCAATATGATAAGAAAAATTATCTCGTGCACTTCTACATACTAAAATTCTATTTAGAAATGGGCATGCTTATAAAGTCAGTTCACCGCATCATCAAATTTAGACAGAAAGCCTTCCTCAAACCTTACATAGATAGTAACAGCCAGAAACGTGCACTAGCCCAAAATAATTTTGAAAAGGATTTTTATAAGTATAAGAATAATAGTCTATTTGGTAAGACGATGGAGGATATTAAAAAAACGCATGAACTACAAACTAGTCATTGATGATCAAAAATATCACAAATTGACCTCATCACCTCTATTCATCGATAGAGACATTATCGATGAGGACCTTGTAGGTGTTAAAATGATAAAATCTGAAGTTGAGTTGTGGAAGCCCATCTATATTGGCCAAGCTGTACTAGATTACTCTAAGCTTGAAATGTACCAACTCTTATAAAATACTAAAACCATGTCCTCTCGTAAAAGAGGTTCGTTTGTTGGGTAGTGATACAGATAGTTTCTTCTTAGGTATTACCACTCAAAAAGATTTAAATTTTAATGAAGTAGCTAAGTCATCAGAAAAATATTTCGACACATCTAACTACAATCCCACTCATCCACTCTATTCCATACAGAATAAAGCCAAACTTGGTTGTTTTAAGGATGAAACAGCAGGAAAGGAAATAGATGAAATGATTCTACTCCCCGTCCTAAAATGTATTCCATGAAATTAAAAGAATGTGCAGATAGTATTAAGCGTGCTAAAAGTATAACAAAATCCATTGTTCACAAAAAGAAACATCGCTCCTATAAGAAGGCCTATAAAAATAAAACTATAACGTTTGTCAATATGACAATCTTAAAATCTCAAGTTTATACTGTGAAAACGCACACGTTCAAGAAACGAGCGCTTTCAGCATGGGAGGATAAGAGGTGTTGGAATGGACATAACACATCTCTTCCACATGGACATCCTGACACAAACATACCTCCACCCAAAAGAATAAAACTCACGCTACCACATTCAGGAGATGTATTGACATAATCAACTTTAACTCAGTATTTTGATGTTGCTTTTTGTAGATATACATGGTTGTTTTATGTATCGCATTAGATCGTTTCTTCCTTGTAAATATATGCCTACAGTCACCCCATTCCCCCTATATCTGTGAAAAGACTTTTTCATACACATATTTTTATTTCAATAAACATATCACAATGACTTCACTTTGTTTTCCGAAACACTAAAATTACGAGAGATTTAGTATCTTTGAAATGGATGCACTCATGTAGACCATTTGTAATTTTGATAGAAGTAGAGGGTATAGTTTGTTTGATAACAGGATGGTAGAAAATAGGTTGAAACATCTTCTCGATTATTCCATATGAAGCATCCTTATCATGAATGAAATCACGTAAAATGTGTTCTTTTTCCTCGCCAACAGAAATAGGTAGAATCAAATCACTTTGAATGTAAAGGTGTTGTTCATGTTTATCAAGTGTCATTGGTGTTTCTATACCAATCGCATGCGCAGCAGTAAACATATTTTGTAGCATTGAAAAACCAAAGAGTTTTTTCAAATTTTTACTCAATTGACATTGAATGTCATCACCCAGTTTCAGAACAACGCGTTGATTTTCAATTGAAAACGAAATTTGGTGTGTCTTTACATCATATTTACTTTTCATCACATGCTTCAACTTCTGTTGTATATAAGGATTTACTACATGAATGAAGCTTTCAACTGTATGATATAGACGCGGCATTATATTGATAGCAACTTTAGATTCTTGATAAGACTGGTAAATTTTCTTGATGCGATCACCATAGATGTCCACCCACCATTCATCATCAACTGAATCAGCTTTAGTGTGATATTCATGAGAAGCATAAACCAAACCGCTTCCAATAATACATGTAGGTGTATAATGTCTTACAAAATGACGCAAGGTTGGATAGAAATAAACTGTAAGTTTGTCATCCTATTTCTGAATGACCAACTTATTTTTGTCCGCCATAATTTTCTCTCCATACTTCTTACCCACAGTCTCATTCCATCGTTTTACTAACTCAATAAGTGATAAAGGTTGAACACCACGCTTTTTCAAAATGATGCGTTCTTCACATTCTACAACATCTTCATCAAATATTTTAAATTTATAATGAAATTTGTTGATTCGACTTGAATAAACTTTTTTAACATTTGCAGTAGCAATTGACGTTAGATGTAGTCCGTGGCCAAAACCGAGATGTGGATGGAATTCATTATCCAACCTCAGTGTAAGACCTTTAGTAAAACAATGAAACCGAAGGAACTGTCTCCCACTCCAATGATAGATAGTAAACTCATAAACTTTCTGATCCTTATTCTTCATGATGGAAGTATTACCACTATTGAACGCCTTAATAATTTTCTCATTCCCAAATGGACCATAATAATCTGATTTTATCTGAATCCATTCATAGTTCCACTTTCCATCTGACGTTAAATTGTATGGGAACTGGAATGCATTATTCATCGTTATTCCATCATGGGTGCGAGGAGTCAATATCATTTCTTCCACATCATTCACATTCTGAATATTGCTATCATAGCAAATACTAGAAACGCCAACCTCCCATTCACCTTCTAAATGTAGTGGACGATTTAATTCTACTCGATAGTCTGATGGTTTATTTTTGGGAAATTTATCCATAGAAGCATTACTGGGTAAGTAAATTAGAAACGAATCTCTATTTTCACTTTCCATACTAATCACAATGGAAAAATATATTAGCATACTTTTGCATTAACTCTTCATTCGGAAATGGAGTGTGATACTTGTTACAGCATCTTTATGAAAAGGAATCAACGCACCAGCATCGTCATAAATTGCAATATCAATTTGTGGGATGTAGTTTGATTTCAGCTTTGTATAATGCACTTTCTTGAAAGTATGCTCAGATAAAATACTGCAGCTTTTTGGCTGGTATGGTATCATTGCTAGCAATGGAGCTTCAACATCTCCAACACGTACATCTTCACCAATATTGGAATATATCTGAAAATAGTTAATACGACGCGATAGCGACATGTCTGCGCTAGCTTTGGTTACAGTAACACTTTTAAAGATATTTTGATCAAAACCCAAAATGTCCATTAGAGTTTTATCCATAATTAGTTCAATACCTTTTCCACTTATAGTGAGAGACAAAGTACCTTCTTTTTCAGAAAATGAAATATGTTGCTCATTAATCACTTCATTTAAATAATGTACAACCAATTTAACTGAAGTAATAATGCGAGGCATCAACACTCTTGTTTCATGTAAGATACCACCTAAAGGCTCTACACACTTTCTGTATAAAGATACGGTCCATTCTGTATCAAATTGATTTGACCTTTCACATGGCAAATGTTGCATATCAAATTTTCAATGAACAGCTGCAGAACGATGTCGTAAGAACTGATGAAAATCTTTTGAACAAACTAATACTAGATCATCATCATTTAATTTACTTATTACAATATGAGTAGATGATTTGATATAAGTCAATGTTGCCACTTGTTTACCATCAACTCAAAGGAGATAATTAAATTTCTTCAATAGTGCTTCAGAAGTCATGTTTGTCTTTCTTGGCTTAATCACAATCTTCTTCACCAACGTCTTCTCATTTTTTGGAATAAGATCTACATAATAAGCTTCCTCTCGATATATTAACTGTTTATGACCACTTGGGTGGTAATTAACGTTATAATTATCATAGATTGTTAAGGCGCTAGCGAGGTAACGTAAATTATTTCTTAAACTTGGACTTAAACCAACAATCCAATCTTTCTCAACTACATGATGTACATAGGTATAATCATCATTGTGCGGAGTAAATTGGACAATATGTTTACACGCTTTATTCAAGAAATCATATATAAACTTTTTACATGATAAGAGATCTTTCTTTGGCCACTGTGGAATGTATACTCGGCACCCCTTTTCACATTGGTAAGCAGCTGTACGCCTCATATTAATAGTCATCAACTGATGATCAAAAGTATAGACACAGTTGCTATAAACAAGTTGAGTGACACCCACTTCCCAATTTCCATTTAGCTGTTGTGTATGATCAATGGGAGTAGAAAAGAGTGCGGCTCGATTACTAGCAAATCTATTTGCGGCCGCATTGCTAAGCAAAATATGATAAAACGACATTTTTATATTGCTGATCTGCGACTTTGCATAACATCATGAAGACTTGGATTTTGGACTCTCTACAATATATCAGAGTTGATCGTGATGGAAACGTACATTTCAAAAATTCTCATGGTCATACATCAAGAGGTATTACATTAACATGGCGACAATTTGTCAACCTCAATGATATCATGAGGGATTTGGAATATTTTGAAACATTAAGATTCATCTCCTTGGGTGATCGAGTTTGGCTTCAACATTACAGAAATGAAATTCAAATCTACCATTCTCATTCCGCAAACTGTTTCTCATTTCGCAAATACAATTGGGAGAAGTATAGAAGATACATACATCGCTCCATCATGACATTTATTCGTCGTGAGTTCATCGCCCTACTATGCAAATCTTAATCAGACATGACTACCACACACCATGAGTTGGAAATTAGATTCCCTACAACGTATTGAAACGGATCATGATCGAAACGTCTATTTCAAAGATTCAACTGGAAATGTGAGAAGAGAGCTTGCTTTATCTTATCGTCATTTTCAATCTCTACATTATATCATGCATGAAGGATTTGAAATACTTCTATATGAAAAGACATTCACGTATTGGAAATCGCATCTGGTTGTGCGTCAACAATCGGCGAATTCAACTCTATCATTCCCAACTTCATACTAACTTCACATTTCATCAAGGTAGTTGGGAGAAGTATAAAAGGAAGGTACATCGCTCAATTTACTCATTCTTTCATCATGAAGCGCCATCGCTACACCATCGTCAACATTCTCCGTCGCTTCAGACTCTACACCAAAATCGATCTCACAACATTACACCAACACCTTCCAAACAGCAAGTATTACCCGGGCCGACCTCAAATGTTAGTGGTGAAGATGAACAATTCACGGAATCTTCAACTCTTCCCAAATGGGACTGTACAGATTCTCGGCGCCCTTTTTCATTCATCGGCGCAGTCAATGCGCTTAGAGCTACAGAGACTACTACGTCAGATATGGAAGAGGGAGAGGTGTGTGATGTCGAATCTGACTGTGGACAATATGGTGATCTCCATTCAATTGAGTGAAAGTGTATCAGTTTTGAAGATTCGTACCAGCAGTTACAATTTGTGTTATGAACCCGAACTTTTTCCTGCAGCTCTCATTAGTTGTTGGTTACCTGTGCATGTTGCAATCTTTCATAATAGTAAAATGATCATTACTGGACTAAAATCTCATGTACAAGCAAATGCGATCCTAGACTATCTCATCGAGTACGTACGTACCCAGCGGATTGTAATATAAAAAACAATTTTTCCAACATGATGTTTTTATTTCAGATCATGATAGAACTTACAAATCATTTTTTCATTAGAGGATGGATTACATGAAAAGTTTTGAATAACAGATACAAATCGAGATACATGTAAACGTTTTAAGATGAAGTACAGTACAAAAGCACCACACGTTGATGAGAGTGGATGTTGTAGTATGCGTTCATTTCGCTGATATTGACGCGTATGTTTTCTCAACCACTGCTTTGTTGGTATATTTGGAGGTTGAGCAAGAGAGTCAAATAGCTCACCACGTCGGTCTTCTCCAATAAAGATCGCTTTCCAATGCTTACCGCCTAAATTCTGCGAATGAGTGTTTAGCACAATAAAGATGGGATAGTGATTTACTGCAGGTGGTAAGGTATCGATCGAATAGACATTATCGAAAGCTTTCAACGTCGCTTCGTCTGCATTACGCTGCACTTTAGTCTTAATATCGTCAGTAGTAAACCAACTCGTTAACAATTATACTGAAGAATCACGTCACGATACTTTGTAATTTCAATGTTTGAATCGAAGACTGCATAAATTAATACATTGATCGTCTCAGGTAGTGTTCCTTTGAACGTCAAATCCAAACGAATATTATGAGGCACGTTCGCTTGACGATAGGGTGCACTAATATCGCTGTCAGCAGTCAAATCAAATGCATAAATAGTAGATCCACCCTTAAACTCTTTCATAGTGACTCTCAGGGCTTCTTCCGCTCTCACGTTATCCCAAAGCTCACATCTTCCGTGATACATACTTCCCTAGTTTCCTCATGTTCAACGCCAGATCAATCGCCTCTCCAGGAAAAATGGATGAACTACGTCTAACCATTTCCACTATTCGGCCTGATTTTATCATCGTCACAGAATCGTGGTTAAATGACAGTCATGACCCAATGCCCTTCCAAATTGATGGTTATATTTCGTTTCGAATGGATAGAGAAGGAAGAATGGGTGGTGGAGTCATTGTTTGGTCGAATTCTAGCATTTCAGTTCAACGCTATTTGCCACATTTGGCCACTCCTGTTGGAGAACATGTTTTCCTCACGTTCAAAGTCTGGAACACCACATACATTCTTTGCGCAACATACATTCCACCAACAAGAAGTGGCGCCATTGATGAGCAACTCCAAAATTTCTTTATTAGTGAACTTGACGTGCTCATGGATTCTAGTCCTACATCTCATATAATTTTCTGTGGAGACTTCAATCGGTTGAAAGTTGACCCTATTACCAATTCACACAACCTGGTGCAAAAGGTTTTTGATCCAACGCGTGATGATGCCATCCTCGACGCCTTTTATATCAGTAATGCCCTTAAGGATGATTATCCCAGAGCTCAAGTTGGTCCACCTCCCTTTTCAAAACGTCGCAATTCTCACTGCCAAGTGCTCCTGAAGTCAAGTCAAGCAGACACTATAGACAATTCTAATGAGCGTATAGTGTTCGACTGCAGAGCTCAGTATTTGAATGCATTTATGAATCAGCTGCAATCAATTGACTTCCGATCGGTATACCTTGAACCTGATGTAGACGTTAAAGCTATGATATTTTATGAGAAATTCCGGTCGTGTCTGTCATTGATCCCTCAGAATATCGTAATCATGTCTCCAAGAGACAAGCCATGGATGACGCCCTACCTTAAATTATTGATAACAAGACGGTGGAATGCTTTCCGAAGTGGTGATTTTGCTGAATTTAACAGCCTCAAGGTTAAATGCAAAAAGATGATCGAGAGGTGTAAAGCAGCATGGAGTGATAACTTGAAGCGTCAGGATAAAAACTTCTGGTCTCTTGTCAGAGATGTAACTGGAAAAGTTTTTCGAAATCCCCTTGACTGCATCGTAGCTGATTGCGACAGCATCGAAGCAGCAGCAGACGCTATTCATGAAGCTGTAACCGTCGGTTTCTGCGATCGTGACGTCCTTCCTTTGCCGGAACAAGAGGAAGATTTTAACGACTGGCTACCGCTTACAGAAGTCCAAGACGTTTTCCACGCTCTCGACAAACTTTCCGTCTCAAAATCAACTGGCTCCGATGGAATTCCTAATCGCTTCTACAAAATTGCAGCGCCTTTTATTGCCGAGCCCCTGTGCAACATCCTTAATTCCTCTGTTCTCGAAAGGAGAGTTCCGAAAATATTCAAAGAGTGTATCATCACTCCTATACCGAAGACATCACCGGCGAAACTCAATCAGCTCCGTCCTATCTCACTGCTGAGCGTTCCTAGTAAATTACTCGAACGGCAAGTTTTGAACTCTGTGAAACTGTCATTGCTTCATTGTTCTCCGAATTTTCAGTTCGCCTATAAACCTAAATCCAGTACCACGTCGGCTCTCATCGCATTGCATGATCGTATAACGAAGTCTTTGGACAATCCAAGTGTATCCGCTACTGTACTGCTGTCCTACGATTTTAGCAGAGCATTTGACTCGTTATCGCATGAGCTACTATTGGAAAAGCTCAGAATGCTTCGTCTACCCTTTGGCTTCAGAGCCTGGCTTCACAATTATCTCCATGGTAGAACACAGAGGATAAGACTCAAGTCCACGCTTAGTCATCAAAAGCAAGTCGGAAGTGGTGTGCCTCAGGGCTCCTTATTAGGGCCCTACTTGTTCAATGCATATTGTTTTGACCTCAATCCTATTCATCATGATACTTTTATCATGCAATATGCAGACGACATATGCGAAGCGATAGAAGTCAAACAGCAATTGCAGCCTTCTTACATCTCAAATTTGGCAGATGATGAACTCAACAACATCCGTCAATGGGGAATTTTAAACGGTCTTACCTTCAATGAGTCAAAATCTTTTGCATCTGTGTTTCCAAAGAAGAACTCTGACGTTACCGAGCTTACCTTGCCCATCAGGAAGGTTTCTGAATTCAAGCTTTTGGGCGTCATTTGGTCATCAAATCTCATGTGGCAAAGTCATTTTCGTGTTTTGGAGTCCCGCTGTGCAAGACGACTTTACTTTCTTCGTCTTTTAAGACCAGTTCTCAATCATGACGAACTCTGGAAAGTGTACGAGACACTGATCGAAAGTGTTCTACTTTACTGTTCTCCACTCTTCGGTTCATTGGACTTCAAAAGCATGAATATTATAGATAGATTATGGCGACGCGCTCGTCGGATTATTTGTCCAAAATTATGCAACTGCAAAAGGTATGACAACAGCATCCATGAAAAACGACTGAAAATGATCAGAGGACTCTTTTCTTCAGCGCAATCTCCGACTCATCCTCTTCACTCCATTGTTCAGCCAATGCAGAACGACCGCGTCTTGGTCCCGTACTCGCATACAGATAGACGTAGAAACTGCTTTACTGTGTTTTCAACCATTGTGCATAATGACTTACTTCGTGGCATAGTATGATAACTCTCTTAAAATTCTTTTGTCAATGATCTTATGGCACTGTATGCAGCAGTATTACCATGCACTACATTCTGATTTTCATTTTCACAAATAAAAAAAGCATTATTATTATTATTATAGTAAGTCCGTTGGTGTCATCCGTATTGTAAAAACCAAAGACATCCATAAAATCAACATAACTGCGCATAAATTGATCCGTAGAAAAATCTGGTTTGTAGGGTGGACCAAGATGACTAACACCATTTACACGTAAAGCAATTTCACTTAACTGATTGTGTTTAAAATTAAAAGGATTCTTCTTTATATTACCATTAAATGCATCATTTTCAACCATTGCCACCATGAGGAGCTTCGGTGCTTCCGATGGAAAAAGGCCATCTTTCATGAAACTCTTTTGATCTTTCGGAATTGTAAAGGTGAGAAGCTTTGTATGCTGAACGGGGTAAATGGCATTTTGGCGGTTAAGACCTTCAGCATGCCCTCTAATGACACTTGGATTCGGTACTACTTGACGAATGTACAGTTCAATATCTTCCACATGAATTCTAAAATTGTCAACTTTACCAAATGCATTCAGCGCAAATTCAGGCTTATTCAATGTCATCTTTGACTGTCTAAAAAAGTCTAAATTCAGCGGACCATATAGCTGACATACTTTACCATCTTTAATCATAGCAGATCGCTTTACAAAGCAACTGTTTGTTTCAGCATCAAATTTTCCTACTTCATCTCTGTACCATCCCATGGCTTCCATATGACTTTTTTGTGCTGCTGGATGAAACTGTGATACATGATTGAAATATGATTTATAGGGATAATCGCTTTGACCATCTTCCACCTGCTGCTCTCCAATCGTTAGAGAAACATCGCGAAGTAATGTAGTCAATGGTAAATTGTTCAGTCCAACTTTATGTGTATCGTCAATAGCAGTTCCATCTGCTTGCTGAATTCTAAACCTCAAATCAACCATCGCATAACTCAAATCTATGTAGTCATCACTACCACCAGGAATAACAAATTCAGTGGGGCCAGCATTCTCAGCTGTTCGAAGATGATAATCTACAATACTTGAACTAAGAATATCTGTCTGTATGGCTTGTTGATCAAACAAACAAAACCCGGAAGTTTTACACTCCATGATTAGAAGTTATAGCAGCGTCGTCGTTTAGCGCCTGATGAATGATTAGAGCCTCTGCGACGTTTGCGTGAATGCCTTTTGACTGAAGATCGCACCTTACCAGCTCCGCGATGTTTCCTTCTTCCTTTATTCATTCGTTTAGGCGACTTCTTTCCTTGAGTAGCACCAGCAAGGGTCTGCTTCAATGTTTTTAAACCGCGTTCCTTCCCACGATTCAACAAACTGCTCTTAAAACTTTTACCTCTGGAAAGATCACTAGCAACATCACCAGCAAAGCCAACGGCATTACTTAAAACATTTCGTTTTAAAGATCTTCCGACATTGGATATGAGAGGTGCTACAACAGATTTCAGTGCGCTAAGTATGCTACCTCCACGTTGGTGGCGAGCGCCGATGTAAATTTGTCCTCCACCACTTACATAGGAGGGTCGTGAATAAAATGAGGCAGTTGGATTCATAGCTCAAACCCTAAACATTGTTAGTTACAACTTTGCATAAATCACTGTCGATCACTTAGATGAAAGATGTCGGCACGACGCATCCAAGAGTTCATACTTGAAGGATAACCAGTCCATTTAACAAGACACCATTCTTCACCTTGTCGTTTTTTTACATCGAATGATTTTCTCTACCAAATATGTTTCACTTTCATTGACTACCTCAATCTCATCGCGGTAAAAGCTACTCTCAATTTCTTCATTATCGTAATCTTTCAACTTGTAGGTGGTGGGAGAGTCTTTTTGATCAATCCTTGATACTGTAAATACCTCCTCTGTCCAATTCGGAAGGTACCCTTTAGCAAAAACACTTTTCACTTTTGAGATACGAACTTTATCACCAATTTTCACATCACTTTTCACATGAGTGCGTTTACGTTGGAATGATTCGCGCACTTTATCTACATTGTCAGCATTTACATCTACTGGTCTGAGTCCAATAGAACGATGGATAGAGTGATTGTAGGCATGGAGTGTATCTTGTAGAACCTTTGTCCAATTTTGTGTCAAGTTGGCAGTAAAATGTCGCCACAAGCGATTTTTTAATGTGCGATTAAAACGTTCAACGAGTGCAGCTTTATAAGCACTCTTTACACTAAACAACTCAATGTCATGCCTCTCAAATAATCTTCTCAGATGCTGATTTTCAAACTCTTTTCCTTGATCACTCTGAATTCTTTTTGGAATGCGACCTTCTCGAAAAATTGTTTGGAATACTTTTGCTACTCCTTTCCCTTCTTTAGTTTTTAAAGGTTGAGCCCACGCATAACGCGAGAAAATATCAATGACGGTTAAAAAAAAATTATTGCCCGAGTTATGTTTTGAAATGTAGGCAACATCACACAAATCTGCTTGCCACTGTTCATCGATGTCATGAACAATATAATGGAGGGTGCGGTACTTCTTTTTCGCTTGTTTGTGGAGTGTACTGTATAGGTAGCCTGACCCTTTAACCATCGTTTTACTTATGATTGTGGAAGACCACTCGCTTTTGATAATTTCTTGATAGATGCAAATCCTGCCGGATGTTTTACATCATAATAGATTGACTTCAAACGTTCAGTCGATGACGACTGACTCTTTTTCCTCCTTCTCATCTTTTTGTTTTCTTGCCTTTCTACATCTACAACAACTGCAGCATTTAGCTTTAGCGGTTTTGCGATCGTGTTCACATTGCTTAGGGGTTTCATTGTGAGAGCTGGCGCAGCAAGTGCAAGTGACAACGACATTCACCTCTGGCCGCTCATTACATGGCAAGCAACACATCTGCTTCATATTAATAGTCTGAGAACATGAATTTCTTGGGAGGAGCTGTTTTACGTTTTCCTTTTACTAGTTTTAGTGGTGGCGTAGATCTACGTCGAGTTCTTTCTCTTGTTTGCTTAGTGAGTGTGGGAGGGGATGTAGCAGGTGACGTCTTAAACCAATTTGTTGGCATTTTCATCGTCTGAAGCATTGAAGCAGTAGCCACTGTTGAATCAAGTTCTTTCAATGTCTCATTATTCAAAGCAAATTTTGGCACATTATGCTTTTTCAATAGTTTAAGAAAGTATGTCCAACCAGGTGGAACATAGCCCTGACGGCGCTTTCTACGTGTCGCATACTGAATCAAGTCTTCATGAAGTGAAGCATCAATCACTTTATTTTCATCTGTAATGACTTCTCCTCTATCATTTACATTGAGGTGAGGTTCAATACTGTTGAAAAGAGATATGGCATGTGCACAAGATGCTAAAGGTGTAGCAGTCGACACAGAGTCACGCATCTTATTCTTCAAATTTTTCAATTGTTCAACAGTTTCCGATTGTAATAATACAGCACGATGTGGATCTTTGATGTGAACATTTTGCTGATAATCTAATTCTTTCCTATACATTTGATTTGCAAGAGGTTGCTTTACTTGTTGTATAGCAGTCAATTGTACATATTAATCCTGAGGAATAACAATCATGCGAGAATAAGAACTCATAGTTTGTACATAATCATGGGAGTTTTCAAAATATCACTTCGAAATCTAAATTCTTCCGGACACTCTTGCGTAAAGTCAATGAATAAGTAACCGTGTGGTTTTCAGTAGCTGCTTGAAAAATTTCAATTAAGGCTTTTGATCCTCTGGGTGCAACTTGTCGCGCTAAAATTTCAAATTAACTTTTATCTCGCGGATTCTTGAAAATAGCATAATAGTGTGTATTCAGGTTTCGTGTACGAGCTTCTTTTCCATCAGTAAACAAATTTTGTGTGATATCGATGATATAGCACCTTTTATGATGTGCTGCGCGAGTGAACATATCTGTAACATCTTTGGAATTCTTACTTTCTTTTAATAGATCATCCAATACAACAACATCATTAGACTGAAGTTTATTCACTGGAATAATTCCTTCATGTCGAATAAAGTTGTGACTTTGCAATTCCTGAAACAGCGACGGTTGATAAATGCCATAACACCAAATCACTCGATTGGTAGGTTCCTTAAACAACTCCCTTCTTTTATCCAATAAATTCAGCGTGAAAACAGTTTTACCTGCATGAGATAGACCTGATACAGTCAGAACTTTATCACATTGAAGTCTGAAATCCATTATAATACTTTGAGATTCAACATTTGCATAATTAACGTCTACAGCCAAAGATATTACCCAATACGTTGCCCACGATAGGAGCATCGGTAGTAACGCTGGAAGGAATCTGCCCTTTTGTGTTAGAGTTTCCCTTTTTCTTTGAAGGGTGACTTTAGGATTGCAGATGAAACGCAATTTCGTAGCATATCGCTTACGTAACTTTCGTTGTTTTGGTGCTAATTTCTTCGTCCTCAACTTTCTCACATGAGAAATAATTTCACGAATGAATTTATCGTTAGCATGTCGTATAGCATTGTATCGCTGATTTGCTTTCATTCGTCGGAGAGCTTGAATGGCTGAAGAAAGCTTTGAAGACTTTTGACTTTTACGTTTCGTCATTTTACGTTTCGCCATTTTCCGTGTTAGTTTTTGCTAAAACCTGCGTTTACCACATTTGCATAGGTACTAACTATTACGGCATAAGTGACACTCGAAATGAGCAATATCACAGTGGTTACATTTGCAAAGTTGAATGCAATTACGTATGAATCAGCGTTGACAAAAAGCATGCTTACATCTCTTGAAGATGCGCTTTTCATTTCCATCCTTTCGCTTAAATACATCGCAACACATAGTTTCACCGTTACTGATGTCTATAGCAAGTCTTTTTGAAGATATGAATTTTCTAGCCTTTTCTAAATAATAGACGCATATACAGAAGTAATATACTTCGAGAGTGAGCAGGCATAGCTCGAAACCAGTTGTGCTACAATCAAGTACCACTGCATTTTCAATTTTTCTTTATAGAAAGTTGAATGTGAATATCTGAAATCGCTTCAATCACTAGACTGCTGCCATGATGGTTAAATGCGTTAAGACGTTCAGCAATTTTTATCATATGTCTTTTAAAAAATTCTTCGGGGTGATCTACCACTTCCATTGAATAAGAAGCAAAATGGAAAGAGCGACTTTCCACCTCTTCTTTCCAAAATGACTAAACTTAATTTTCGCAACTAATCGTGCCATGACAATGCTATCAGAGAATGTATTCATTAACTCTAGAAATAGAGTGCTAGCATCATCGACCACTGCTTCGATGTCGGTCTCATCTTTATGAAAATTTATCACATAATCTTGAACAGCTCCTTTTAAACTTTGCCTATGAAAATGTAATGTTCCGCAGTCGTTTGAGAAAGACATGATCGCCCTTTATCTAAACCATCCATTGCATGAAAACAACAACTCTTCTCATAGTAACATTTATTGAATAACTGTAACAAGCATGCATTATAAATCAATTGTTTGAAAGAGATAAAATAGATACAGCTGGTAACTATCATACAACGAGCAATGATAACTATACAGGACTTTGGCAGTGTTGAGGTAAGGAGGAAAGAAGCATTGGTTATGAACGTAGCTACTACAACGAACAGACAAAATAGGAACAGACAAATCCTTAAAACGTTTCGTGACTTCATGATAATGTTGATTCACTCTACTATCCCAAGGCGGGAGCAAAATATCATCAATGATTAGATTGGGAAATACTTTCCTCTCCTTACAAGGATTATTACAAAAGATGCGTATAACATTGAAAGCAGCTAACCATCGTTTAAAGTCAATAAGAAGAGCACTGTCACAAGAAAAGCCGTAGTCTTTCAAATATTTCAGATTAAGTCCATGAATGTGTTTTCTCGCCCATTGATCAACATTGGGATCGCAGTTGGCATGTTGATGATAGACACTAACAATCTGATATGTCCAATTGTTCATAGCAATAGCACTGAGCTCCTGTACAGGTTCACCCTCACAATCCATAAAAATGATGATAGAAGCCTAAAACGGAAATTTACACATCTAAGGAAACGTTCTGTAACATATTACAAAATGAAGAATTACATCGATGTTGTTCACGACAAAATACACAAATGATATGATGGCAACGAAGAAGTAAAATGTATCTAATAAGACCACGTCTACGACACTCAAAGCACATAAGTGAATTGTCATAGGGTAGAGTTAGGAAAGGACTAGTAATTCTCCTTCTTTGATTTGCGTTTTGAGGCAGCATTCTTCTCCGACTTACGCTTCGTACCACTGCTGTTAAGGATTTGATCAATTATGTCATCAACGTTGGGTGGTTTCGGAATATATAGGATGGATTCCATATGCATGGAGAGAGAGGCTATTTCATTATCCTTGTGCCGACCTCAATATAGCCCATTCACTTTGAAAAGGATATCCCAAGTACCTTCTCCGAGCTCGTCGCATGTGATGGATGTTGAATGATCTCCCTCCTTCTTATAGTAAGTGCACCAATGTGATACCGGTAGGCAAATTTGATTACCATCCCAAATCTTTCTATAGGGAGTATCCTTGTCATCTCTCGCCTTCCACTCTTGAGCAAGATGAGTAGGAATGTCCATATTTAATGTCACGTACTCTTCAATAATATCAAGTTTGCGGCGAATGTACGGACTCACGGGGATCAGTATGTAGTCCCCATACTGATTGCGCATTATCTTGACATCCGTGGAAGGGAGCATTCCCGTTTGGAGTACTACGCTATGATCGCCATAACGCAAGACTTGTTTAAATTTACGCTGTAGCGGTGTAGGATTATGTACCTTGGTTGTTTCTTCCACTGGCCTCAGTTGTAGATGATCTGATCGTAGCGAACCTTGTAACGTTTGACCGCCATTTTGTCCTACTAGTGCAGCAGATGGAGTAGATGCCTGAAAATGAAAAAGATTGTATTAAGTTTACGTTCAAGGGAGGAGAGGGAGGGAAGTAGCGACTTACCATTTTAGTTGGATAATAGAATAGAGAGAGAGAGAAAATGTGCGTCCGTCACTCGTGTGATTCAACGATGGAATGATTCTCACTGTGGAAGGCTCGCTATTTATATAGAAATGCTTGATTCTCATTGGATGATGATCCTCATTGGACAATAACATCAAGCTGATTCCAAATCTGGCCTCCGTTTACCAATCCGAGCCTTCGTCCACCCGCTGGAGCTGTTTCTTGGGAAATTCTAACTCTGTCGTTTTTCGTCAATCCCCGAAGTGGTAACAGCAACGCCGAGCCAAAGGTAGTGATCAGTAGCTGGGATCTAACCCCTCAAAGCTGCCTTAGCTTTAGTTAAATTTCAAATCTGATAGCAGATTTGAACTCAGCAAACTTGAAAACCTCAGACTACAAGTCAAAACTTTGAAAAAACTGAAAATTAAGAATTTTTAAAAAATTCCCCATTTTACTACTCATACTACTTTTTAAAAATTTTATCAGTAGTAAAGACACTATCAAACTCTATCACACAAACTTTGAAGTAAGAAGATAGCTTGCCTACTTCAAAAGATAGAGTCCTTTGAAACACCCGATATCGGGAGATCAGAGCGACGACCGTCGCTTACCTCGTCTTTCGATGAAGTGATCAGACTTACGTTGCCGGGGGTTTATATATGCTCAGAAGAAAACTTAAAATGGATCTATCTCCGAAAGTATTCATTGTAGCGACATGCGGTTTGTTGCAAACGATTTGTCTCATCATTCTCTATCCTATGACACCTGAACCATTCTCATGTGACCACGGGAAGTGGGTGGGTCAGCACATGGCCATGTAACATGCCACAAGTGAAAAAATTCCTAAGTGTGGGAGCTCCAGTGTTGTGAAAATTTTGAAAAATTTTAAACTTCCGAATTTCAATCTGGGAGCCCTACCAAAACTTTCTTCATCACTTTTCATTGACCCCCTCCCCCCTACCGTTCGGAGAAATTTGATGAAAACTGTTTTGGTGAAGGTCCCAGGTCAAAAATTGACACTTTGGAAAAATTTTCAAAATTTTGTCCATACAAAGTCACTCTGACACTTAGGATTTTTTCGTCAAATCTGAGGTCTGACCTAAAATCTTGTAACAGCTCTAACTTTTGAACGGCTGATCCGATTGACTCGCAACAAAAATGTCATTGAGCAGTTTTTTCTCCTCTTTCAAATGAGTATCTATAAGACAAAATCTATCCACTAGAACCAAAATTAGAAGATCGCTGCCGGGGGGTCAGTGAAATTTGATGAAACAAACTTTGGTCAGGGTCCCAGGTCAAAATTCGACACTTTGGAAAAATTTTCAAAATTTTTTCCCATACAAAGTCACTCTGACACTTAAGATTTTTTCAGGTGAGGTCCGACGTGAAATCTTCTAACAGCTCTAACTTTTGAACGGCTGATCCGAAATCATTGGACTGATATT
Source organism: Prostheceraeus crozeri (assembly GCA_907163375.1). Taxonomy (NCBI): domain Eukaryota; kingdom Metazoa; phylum Platyhelminthes; order Polycladida; family Euryleptidae; genus Prostheceraeus; species Prostheceraeus crozeri. Next base: position 374,474 of record CAJQUW010008996.1, on the reverse strand, counting down.
GATAACTTCGGAATTACTCCAGATCAATTCATCAGCATGATCAAATTCGCATCCTACAACTATGAGATTGAATACAACAATAAAAATTACTAACAAATTAAAGGGTGTCCGATGGGCTCTCATTACGCACCCCCATTTTCGATCATATTCATGGGTTATATAGAAGAAAAGGCAATGTCTGTTATAAATTCACGCCTACACTGTAAATCGCTCAATACCAATCACATACGAAGGATGCATACCAAAATATTTTTTTGGTATATTTCTGTATGATCTTGGTATATATTTGTATGCTTTTCGCATGTTATTTCAAGTGTGGTATGCTTTACATACTAAAGCCATACCAGCACGATGTTAAAAGAAAGCATCAATCATGTCCAAAGTATGTTGATTTAAGGCTTTTTGTCAATAAAGATCACACTAATGCTACTACTGCTTTGTAAGTAGTGAGATAATGACATTTTATAGTCAAACTAACAATACTGAATTCGATTTTAATACATGCAAGTCCGAGGCATTTCATAAATAATCAATAAGTATTTGACCATCAACAATTATGCATTATGTAATTTTGGAACTAAGCATATTATCAATCCAAAATAAAGACACATTATAATTCATGAACGCAAAAATCGTTATGTTTGAGATATATAAGTCAACATGGTTTCTGAAAAGTTATCGTTTTATTGAAATGATGTTTATCAATTTAGTTCAAGGAAATGAGTTAATTATGAGTCTTGTGAATGCTATAAGAGAAGTTGCAAAGATGACATGCGGCTTTAATTCCACAAGAAATCTAATCTAGTTAAATACCACACTTTCACAAAGAAATATTCGCGGCTGGTATTACTGGAAAAAAGTTATTTGTAAGTAGTATGTAGTATAACATATTTTTGCCATATGACATAAAGCTATTCATACGAAAGACATACGAAACACATACCAATTTGCATCGGGTCTCGTATATAAAACATACCAAGAATTCGTATTTCAACGTAAAACAGCCAATCACAGTTAGCAGTTCGTATCGTTTACATACAAATCACATACGAAAGTAAATGGCCATTCGTATGAAAAACATACCAGATTTCTTTATATATACCAGAATCTCGTATCAAATGTTGGTTTCAAATTGTATGTAAACTTGGTATGTGTTTGTATTTAATTTTCGTATCCAGCGATTTACAGTGTACAGTTAAATAACTTGATTTATAAAAGATACATCGATGACTGCATCATCGGTCCGTTGCAAAGAAACAAAGAATACTGTGACTTCATATTAGAGACATTCAATTCGATTGATGACAACATTAAGTTTACCATTGAAAACCCCGAAGATGGGTTACTGAATTTTTTAGATTTAAGTATTTGGTTAGAGAATAGGAAAATCATGCACAAAAAATATGTAAAAGACATGGCTTCTGGCAATGCTTTGAAAAAGGATAGTTGGCTACCGAGCTCCGTCAGAACTAATTTCGTAAAGCAGAGCATTATAGACACACGTAATCGGTGTAGTTCAACGCTCTCTGACAACATTAAAATGGAATCGGAGAAAAAATGTAAAGAAAATTTAAAATTTAATGGATACACTAATAAGGATTTGAGTGTGTCTGATAGAAATACCCAAAAAAATAAAACTAGTAAAATCAATGATGATAAAAAAAGCATTTTGAAGTTACCGTTTATAAGCGACAGTCTTAATCGGAAAATTTATTACCAAATAAGAAAACATAGGTTGAATGTCCGTCTCGTCAGTACGGGCAACAAAAAACTGCGTAATGTTTTGAAGAAAAAATGCAAAAAAGTAAACAATGATTGTAGAATATGCAACAAGCTATTCCAAAATCATAACTGTGAGACATCGTGTGTTGTATATCAATTCTCTTGTAGAAAGTGCGGTGATAAATATATAGGTAAAACTGCTTGACCATTCTACATTAGATACAGCGAACACAGTCTCAGTATTCGTAATAAAAATGATCTAAGTGCTTTGTCTGAACACAGTAAGACCTGTCTTGTTAACGGTTAGATTGATGATTTTGATGTTGAATTTCTTCGCTGCTTAAATGATCCTGTTGAAACAAGCGTGGTGGAATCGCGATTAATCAACAAGTGCCATCCTAAAATGAACAAACGTCATGAGACAACCGGAGCTATACTGCGTATCTAACGAGTCAGTTTAGACAGTGTCATTTTATTGCTGCCCTGCCTTGAGAAAGGGTCTGGACCCGAAACGTCGGCTGTGTACATATTTTTTATTCGTAATTATTTAGTGGCATTAAATTACTCGGGAGAGAAAACTGATTTTTTTCACATCATTGATTCATCACTTTCCTCATAATTTCACTTCAATTGGAAGCTGATTGTTCAATCAACACGTATGTTTCAATTTTTGACAAGCATTGCTTCTCATATAATTTCTTATTTCAACTGTGTGATGATGCCCACGAAGTAGGCATACGTTTGATTGAAACTTGCTCCGAGTAGACGATCTGACAAGACATTCATGAAGACTGCAAAGTACCATGCAACTGATTGTCACATATTGCTATGAAGGATTCATAGTCCGCGAGCTAATGACACTTTCTTCCTAAATTCGCGCACAAAGGGCTTAATTCCATGGATACGTAGACCTTGAAACGTTGAATACAAAATTCAAATTCTTGAGTGTTACAGCCAGTCGCTTTCGGTTAAAGGTAAGGTTAAAGTATTCCAATTGGAATCCAATGGTAAAATTCAAGAACTATATATGGATTGTGAAACACTTGGCAAATTCCAAACATTTTCTTTTGCAGAAAAGAAACTATTTGTCAGAATGCCATGAAATTTGAAACAGGATTGAGTTCAGAATAGTAACTTCGAGTTGAAGTGAGTGACATGACTCAGTATTTGATGTTTGAGAGCCTCTACAAAATGAGCAGATTTCATGTTTGACTTAATTTTGGCGAATTCATAAGAAGCCCTGATAAAAGCATAATTAGTTAGTTGATCTTACTTGTATGTTTTTATTCTCCGACAAGTAACAAGCAAAAAAGTAATGCACATTGGTTCAAAGAAATTGCGATAGGCAGAATTTTCTTGAACTGTGCAATCTTGAAAGTAGAGTCTCCAAGCAACTCCCGTGTTGGATTCAGTGACCGCATCGGTGAATGAAATGATTAAATTTGTTGGGTCGACTGGTCGCATTACATTTCCCACTCCTTACTAGAGTAACTTAAGTATCAATATATATATATATATATATATATATATATATATATATATATATATATATATATATATATATATATATATATATATATATATATATATATATATATATATATTCCTACGCTCTGGACTTTCAGTAACCTACTTTTTACACAATTTCCCAGTAGGGTAGTTGTTTGAGAGAGAGAGATAGACAGAGAAAGAGCATATTTGTCAACATGAAAATCAAAATGCACAGCAATGTCAGAGTCTTGCATAACCACTTTGATGTAGCAAAAAAGCTATTGGAAAAGAATTTTGTCTATACAAGCTGTACGACAAAATGGAATCGTAACACGTCTGACTAAAATATATTCAAAGGATGTAAATATATTCCGTCTAAATATATTTAAGGATAACAAAATATATTCAAAGGATGACATGGATCTCCTGAATTCATATACAACGACTCAAAGGCTCTGAACCTTTTGACAGACAGATTATCAGCAGTATTCGAACATATACATCTGACTTGCAAATTGTTTTCCTACAACGTTTAAAAATACGAGACAGCATGCATCTCGCACCAGATGACAGAACACAAAAAGGTAGTAGAATGCAACATCAAACTTTCAATAATGTTATAGTAAACTTTATTTTAACTTTCGCATCTTCCGTTTCCTGGACTCTTCGAATTTTTTAACCGTGGCATGTTATAATTTAAAAGTTGGTATTGCAATATTATTGGTTATCATTCGCAAGGGAAAAATGAGTGCTATTTCATGATGTTATGATGCCATAATATTGTAATATGTATTTACCATCATTTTTGTAGTTATTGTACTTTATTGTAGTTAATTTTTCATAGTAGAGAGAAGTAGTAGTTTTAGTAAAACATTTATATTTTATTATGGAAATCACAACATGGTTTAGAGTTTACGACGTTTCGCATGGACACACATGAGGGCACAAAAGTTGCCTTTTGCAGCATCGTACGTGATAGAGAAATCCTAAAAACAGAGGAGCGGTGCTTAGTATATCTTTAGCACACATCTCGCTGAATAAATAGCGCGGAAGATTTTTTCCTGACAATAACACAGAAGCACAATTGCATCCTGCAGCACAGATAATTCCATGTGCTTTGCGTCTGACCTTCTTGAATTTCTCGGAGCTTTTCGAAGAAGGCTCTGGAACCGAAACGTCGAGTGAAAATCTTTCCTTTTTTCTCATTTTTCTTTTTATTGAACTCTCAAGGTTTCGCAGAAATTCAAGGAAGTGAGTTGCTCGAATACGAGTGCAGCCAATTCATCATAATCATAAACATCTCGTTTGCTGCCATCACTTACATACAATTGTTCTATTTTATTCAATTTTCTTGAAAGTGTTATTCTACAATATACATGTACGTCGTCAAGCAGTAGACCAAATAATTTAAGACAAGTTTGGACAAATGGTTAAAAAGTTGCTGACCGATAAATTGCTTATATTAATTGATCTTAAACTGTACAGATCATTAGTCAGATCTTCCAATGAAAGAATGTCATAATTTGGATTGACGACTCCAATTCAATCCTATCTTGTGCTGTAATATTTTTTAGATAATCTGCAACTATTCGAAGTACGGACGTATATATAATAGCGGAAGCTGAATGTCCAATCAACACGTATGTTTCAAAATTTGACAAGCATTACTTCTTGTATATTTTTTCTTCAACTGTATGATGATGCCCACAAAATAGGCATCATTATCATCATCACCAGCTCTTATTTATTCCCGGTCAACGATGTTAGAGGATAGATTGGAAAGTCTCATGCTAATTTCAGTTGAAAATGAAATTGCTGATTCAATTAGCTACAATGGCATCATCGATCGTTTTGCATTAATGAAGGACAGGCGCATAAAGCTAATTTATAAATAAATTGAACGTTTTGTCGTTTATGCATACCAAAAATACAACATCCTAAATACTCGCAATGTTTTTTCTATACATTGTACCTTATGCGGTATTTTTTATATCAAAATTATGGGTTATAATGAGGTCCGGAAACAAACAAATAACGGTTTGGTGGTTTTATAAGACCTAGGATCATTGATATTTCATTTGACTTTTACTAGCACGCCCTGTAGCTCGGGGCACGAGCCGCCCCTGCTACATACTACGCGGCTAGCGAGTGATGTATGACAATACAAAATTGCAGGCTTGATGATTCTGATAATTGACTGCTTCTTCTACTGAGCCGCAAATGGAACATTACGGAAACCAGTGTCTAGTCCACATGCTATTAATTGTAGATGTCCATGATATATCCGACTATTACCTGGAGATCTTTTATATGTCAAGAATGTACTCTACGTGTGTAATCTACGGTGAATATCAAAAACCTCAAAATATTTCTATGATGGCAATATGTTTGACCTTCCTATCCATGTAGTATCTTAATATCCATGGATAATGTGATATCCAAAATCTCCGCTAATAGGCTACTCGCAATCTTCAAAATAATGATATTTAAAATCTGATGCATATTTGAAAATGATCCCATGTCTCGCTCATGTATACACGAATCCCAAAAATGTCTGTCACCTTTTGAATTGATTTCTAATGTCAATAGGTAACATCGTTACCACAATTTAAATATATCAATGAAAACATTGAACATCCATGCTATAAGGCATGGATAAGTTAGTCATTGAAATGAAATACATGAATGATATAGGCTGCACTGGCATTAGAAAGCTTTGATATTGAAGTTAATTGTACTCAAACATGCCTCTATGATCAACGAAATGAAAGCAGCAAAATTGACAAAAAATTGGAAGAGAAGAATGAAAGGAAGGAAAGAAAAGATGGCTTATTGTAGAGGCTCTTGGCTTTTCAGTAGCAAATCTGGCAACATGAGAAATTGTTTAACCTCTTCATTTTTGCAAAAGAAAAATTTTAAGGTAGATAGAGAGACACAAGGCGAGCTTTAGTGGATAAGTAATTTTCATAATCATCAGCCTATATCTGCCCGCTGCAGGACGATGGCCTCAGGATGACATTTCTACCACCTACTCTCTACGGCTAATTGTGGCCAGTTAATTGTGTTGCAGAACAGCACAATTTTTTCATGCCACTTTCTTGCCTTCACCATTTGTAGTTCTGATGTTAATGAGTTACAAACTCTGGAGTCTTTTGTGAAGTTCAACAACGCTGATTACTTGCATTAATACTTAGACTAGGTTTTTTAATGCATCATTAACAGATTGTCGGATTCCATCTTTCATGAAACTCATCAATGGTTGATAAGTTTCATCATGGCACAAGTACTCGAAGGATAGAGTGGTCATCAAGATAACCAGACCGCAATCCTACTGAGCATGTGTGATAGGATTTGCAGAGAGGAAACTATCCAAAAAGTGGTGGCATTGACTGTTTGAAAGACTTGCAATGCATCGTGTTCGAAGAGTGGATGACCATTCCTCTCAGAGGGAAATTAATAACTTAATAATAAATAATCCATGTAAATAAATATTTATGACTCGAGGAATCAGAAATGCAATCAATTCATCAGGAGATCTCCCTTACCACTAACACTTTAAAGTCCTATTGAAAATACACTGCATCACAAGGTTAACTGCTTTCCTTGACTTATACAAGAGAAAAATTTAGTGACTGTAGTAAGAGGCTTTGATATGCATATGCTTGGTGACACACATTTTTGGGATTAGTGTATGTTGCGCATGTAATAATCTGTGTTTAATTCTGATTCCGAATATGAAAAATAATTCGACGAGGCGTAGCCGAGTATAGTAGCTATCTATAAGTTCACCCTTACATTTTTTGCTGACCATGGAATGCATTCAGTTAATTACTAAGATAGACAAATGTATTCTTAAGAGATCAACACAGCCTATCAAAGGCATTAACTAAATTAACTACGTTAACAAACTAGATAATTGAGTCAAGAAGCAAGATAAGTTTGGGCTTCTGGCATGAAAATTGAAATGATAATGCTGTTCATGAAATCTCCTTGGCAATCAACCAGACTCAGCGAAATTAGCTTAATAGAGCCTACATTGACGTTACCTGGCTTAAATAGCAGGTTAAATAATTTGTGATGCTAATCAGAATTTTTTCATTCTATTTGATATCTGAAGCATTTCACACTACGTACAAAATTTTTAGTAGGCTATCGCATGCATGAATAACTTGCGAAGCATCATCATTGTAAAAATTGATCAAACATTCTTTTAGATCTTATGACCACAATCTTCGTAGAAAGCGGAATATCCTGCCAGAAATCCGTCACTCATTGGCATGCCTTCTCATGACAGCGTTAACTAAATGATAACTCCTTACAGTGACTGATAATGGCAGAGTTGAATGAGGGCTGGACTTCCCCTCGCACCGCCCCGGCAAAGACCACGCCGCGGTCCGAACTATCTAGACTATCTAGTCCGCAACAGAAAAGCGTAGCCTATATGCATACGGTAGGCCCTTTAGGAAATTGTTTCAAAAGTTCATAAATTGCTAATGGCCTAATGTTGTTGGCGTAGCCAAGGACTTAAATATACTAATGATGTCATGATGTGCGCTGTTGATTCATTAGGGAATAGCCGATTTGCTATTACTTTGGGTTGAATGAACACCTTATATCTAGTGATTGCAATCCCTACCTGAAACCGCAGGCAATCAAATTGAACCAACAAACCGAACCTATTTAAGTTCACTTTGATTCTAGAATAACCGTTTTAACGCTTTTATGTTTTTCAAAGTTGCAATAGGGCTTGGGTTGGGTCACTTCAAGCCAAGTGGCTCGTTTTTTGTTTGGGTTTAGCCCAGGGCCTAAACAACCCAAGCAAGAATTTCGATGACCCAAGCCTAATCATGTGCAAAATTCAACTACCATAGAAGTGCACCTTAGGTCCCTTAGACGATTTCGGTCGGGTCCACACCCAAGCCTAATACGATGCAAAATTCTAGCTGCCATAGGCCCTATGCCATACATAAATTATACTATATAGGCCTATGCCTTAACCTGGCAGCATAGTAACCGGGTCATGCACTGGCACTATTTCGAGGACCATTTCGGCCATTCTGAGTCTAAACTATAGGCAACCGGCTACCTACCCGCGGGTTAGCCTGTGCATGGGCTTGCTAGTCAGGCTTAGTGACGCCTCAATACACCGTATTCGCTAGCCGTCAAACAAGTCAGCAGCATCGTTTTATTGTCATCGATCGATAAACAAAAACAATAGTAGACCATGAGACGTGAGAGGCTTTACTTCGCCTTTTAGTCTTGGGCTTGCGTTTGACACCCAAGCAAACCTAAGCAGCAACCTTGTGTATTTAATGAAAGTATTTCGTGGATGTGTAACTTATGTAGATCAGCAGAATTGAAGTTGCTCGCAGTTAAACTAAAGTTTCATTTTTGATTGTAAGATACAGGTGAATCGATAAATCCGTTGAAAGCACGCCAATCATTCATCACCTCATTCTCAAAAAGAACTTATGTAGAAGTTAGGGAAGTACATGTACATGTAGGCTATATTTGCAGAAAATGAATAAGTGGGCAAGTAAGTAAGTAAATCGCATAATTTCAGAAGTCAATGGAAATCAGACAAAACATATAAGCGATACAAAAATCCCGAAATCAAAAATGTCTTCAAGAGGAGAAAAACATGAGAAATTATTCAATAGCGGTGTGGTTCAAGATCATTGTCATTCTTGGGAAAAACGAATTTCTTCTACTATTTGTATGAACTCCTGGCTGACAAATCTTCCAGTACGACATGAAGTTTGGGGACACATTGGATTTAATGGATGGCTTGCATTACTCGAAATTTTAAGCAGAAGTTTGGAGTAGAGCTGGAACGATTAACCAATATTAAAAACTTTGATTATGATTGTGATGAAGATCATGACTAAAATGCTTAAATATTTGATTATAATTATGATTGATTCAAGTGTTGAAGAATGTGATTATGATTAAGGCGGCCACAGGCTTGATTATGACTATGATTGATTAATCCAGCTCTAGTTTGCAGGCTGCATCTTCGCTGCGTGATTTCAAACTTGGGAGGAAACTGCATTGGCATTTACTTAGATCCGCACATGTGATTCGGTGGGCTCTATCTTGTATTCTTTCGACTGTAGCTTCATCCTTTGCCAGCATTTCTACAAACAGTGGTGATGAGTATTCGATAACAGAGCGAATCAAAGCATGATAAACTAGTGCCATTTGTGATGGTTTAAGAATGGACAATTCTTTATTCTTTTTAGTATCATATCCAACCCTAAACTTAGGGATTTGATGTCAAAGGGCACCAATTATAGAGAGGCTATTCAGACGTCTTGGGATTTTGTTAGAGTTAGCGTTAAAAATGTTTTAGTTACATTTATTGAAAAGTCCTGTAGAAAATACGCCCTTAAGAATTCTGACTTCCAGGATTGGTCGGAGGCTGTCCTTAGTCGCATCTCCTTCCTAAGTACTAAATTTCCATCTTTGCATTCGCACGAGGTACTAAGATCTAAGGAGTGTAAAAACTTCATTTCAAGCTTTCAGAAGGATTACGTCATTACTGCGGCGGATTAGGCCACCAACAATTTTGTCATAGTGTGTAGGAAGTATTACCTCATTGTCCTCTTGAATCAACTAAGCTTTGACCTTAGAAGTTTCAATGCTGTTGGTAATCAGACTTATGCACCAGTTTCTTCCGTTAATGACATAATTGCCGAACATTGCACCGCCCTCAAGGATTCATTTGGCATAACGTTTAAGGAATAAGTTTATGGTTTTACCTAAACTTTTCTGGATACCTAAATTGCGCAAGAATCCGTATAAGAGCAGATTCATAGCTGGTGCCAGGAACAGCACTTTTAAAGATTTGGTCATACTTGTGAACAAAAGTTTTCAATTGGTCCGGGACAAGTTCAGTAGTTATTGCCTTTCCATCAAACATAATTCAGGTGTGAACGCCTTCTGGAGCATTAACTCTTCTGGGGAATTCATAGACAGGATGTCGGGTTTGAATTGCTACTCCTTACAAGTATATGATTTCTCCACACTCTATACGAATCTTAATTTAGACCAGGTTAAGGACTCCTTGAAAGACTTATGTGAGTTAATTTTTAGCAGTTCCAAGAGCTTTATTTGCATTGCCTATTATAGAACCTTCTTTTTGAATAAAATACAGAGGGTATCACTGCTGGTCCAAAACCCAATTCCTCAATGCTATTAGTTTCATCCTGGATAACATTTTTGTCACTTTCGGGGGACTTGTCTTCAGAAAAAGTCGAGGCATTCCTATGGGTGGGAATTTCAGCTCACACTTGGCTGATCTGTTTTTACTCGTAGCTTACAGGGAGTTTAATTTTGTGAGGGGGCTCCTAGCGAGTAAGAGATTTGGCTTAGCCAAACTTCTGTCGTACCACTCGGTATGTCGACGACACTTGTGTGTTTAACTACAAACATTTTGATAAGATCTTTCCTGAAATCTACCCGGTAGATCTCTTGGCTAGCAGAAGCGGGGACAACAACAAATGTGTTAATTATTTGGATGTAAAAATCTGGATCGAAGATGGTGGCCAATACTTCACAGAGGTTTACCATAAGGTTGATGAGTTCAGCTTCCCAGTGGTGCTGTATACTTTCCCCGAGAGTAACATGCCTTTGAACACTGGCTTAAGCATCTTTGCTGCCCAACTCATCAGACTCGCCAGGATTTCATCTGATGCTTCAGCCTTCACATCAAGAGCTAGGGGCATTTTCGATATCTTCAAAGGAAGTGGTTTTAAGGTTAATCTGCTAGTTAATTCTTGTATAAGTTCCTTCTCAAAGAATAGATTCCTCGTTTTTAAGTTTGGTTGTTTTTCGCCCCACCAGATGCCATCCATCATTGGCATGTTGGACTAAAAAAACCTCTTCCAGATTCATCTGCTTCCTTTTGTTCTAAAAATTCCAAAATTTTATTTTCGGTTAAGTTCTGCTATGTTTCCTCAAGCTTGGAGCAGGGGTGGCGCTACGGGGGGTCCTGGGGGGGCACATGCCCCCCCAAGAAAATTATTGGACCCCCCGTCGGCAGGGCCACTGTCGGCACCCGGATTAAATTTTGCCGGCAGTCGGCCTCCAGCACATATTTTGCACTACAATAATAGAGAGTACAGTTACAAATCGTTGCATTAGATATTGACTTGGATTGCTAGCCAAGTCAGCAACATTTACTACAAGCATTTTTGTTTACAACGTTATCTCTTCATCCTGTTGAGCGGTAGCAAGATTGTATGGGGAAGGGATTTTCTCTGTGTCGAGTTTTTGGTTATTTGATAATTGTTGACACGTGCACAACTATAATAGATCATTAAACACAAGATAAAAGTTTGTTATCGTCTTGTTGAGGTTCGGTATCACGTTTCTGAGATCCTATTCTCAGACATTACTTTAATGAATAATTAGAACAGCTGACAATATGAAGGAGCAATTGCCATTTTTGATGATTTTGCCGTGTTCAGAATATACCAGCGTATTTTATCTAATAGATTTGCCTCCTATTAACATGTAGCATTATAACTGATTTCTCAGTGGATTTTTTGAATGATGAGGATGAGATAGGATAATAGATAAGCGATTTTCTACTAGAGATTTCCACCTGCTAATACAATCAATCAACAGATCGTCTATCTTGAGAGATAAGGAGCTAATTCAGATTTCGGTAGTGGTGTGATCGATCAAATTTTGCGCGAGTGTAGCGAGCGTGCGTAGACCATATCGTGCGATGATCTTGCTATTTTACCAATGAGATGGTCCAAATATGCTACAGTCATATGATTTGCTTTCATTTGGATGTTTAAAGGAAAACGAAACGCCACATCTGCACCGTTTCTGAAGTTGCACGACTGATTCAACAGTTAATAGAACGCCTGTTGTTCGCGTTGTCGAATAGTTCAAACGGTAAGTAGATCTGCTAAACAGAATGTCAAATTAAGAATTGATGCTTTACTTCCAAAGTCAGTGGTACAGCAAAGTATGGAGTAACCTCATCAGCGGCTCTATTGCCTGGTTGCTGCGTCGTTTCTGGAAGCAGTTCCGACTAACTTCGACGTGTCGGCCCTCGCTACTGGGACATCATCCCAGGTGGTTGAGTTGGCGAGAATGTGGAATTTTTCCGCTGAGTGAAGCAGTCGAAGGAAAAAATGAAGGCATAGATGTACCACTGACTTGACCATGAGAAGTAGGGACACCCCAGTGACGGCTGGCCACCACTTACAGTATGTTTTAATAAAAAATTAAGACAATCTGAGAGGGACCGGCCTGAGAGTGGAGACGGAAGTTTAAAATTGCAATCGATTCGACAGCAGCTTCAAACATGAGATCTTGGCAAGTCTCATCTTGGAAGTAGTTAAGATAGGCTTTAATAATTACAAATATACTTTGAAAGTACTCAAGAAAAATTTGCATCTTTTCGACTGAAAATCCCTTTTACTATTGCGAAATACAGAAGTCACATACATTCAGATATATAGTGTACATGCAGTGTAACCTACAGTATGGGTAGTCATATAACCATAGCATCTGTGTAGGCAAATAGTCTGCATCCCATGCAGTCACATGGTCAGTCATACAAAATGCTTTGTAGTTAAGCGCAAGGTTGTAGTTCCTATAGTCATAATAATACAGTATACATAATTTGCATGCAATTGGACATAAATGCACATTTAGTATGCCTATATCTAAATTTAACTTGCTATATAATCGAAATATTTCTAATTCAATTTGTAAGAGTCTAGATAATGAGGTTAAACTTTCTCCGGGTTCAACTTAACCAGGCCAAGGAGTTATGAAACAAATCAAGCAGATGAGCTTTGTGATGCTTGTGGTCTAAACAAACAAGCACAAGAAAAAGAATTAGAAAACAATCGAAATGCTTAAAAGACAGCGTAGTTATGTCTTCGCTAGGATCCTCTTCCATTATTGATTTCTGCACACAAGTATTTTATCCGATAATTGATCTTTGCATGAACGAGTTGAACCGATGATTTAACGAGGAAAATAAGGTTATCATGAAAGGTATATCGGCACTGACCCCTGGAAGCAAAGATTTTTAAAGTAGGATATCATCCGACCCTTCGGAGAAATTTACAAAGCTCGACAAGACGATCTTGATATTGAGGTAAAAAGTATGATGCGATTACTATCAAGAAAAGAGGACGGCATTGATCATTGTCCTTAGTGTTATTTTCTCTGTTTATGTATAAAATAGCATCACGAATAGCAATTACTTTTGTAGACCTATCTCATTTCAGTTTTTGCTCGTATCTTTTGTAAATGTAGGCCCAAAACTGATTTAACCGAAGTTATAACTTGCAAGCTCTATTCATTTGCTTTTGTACATAAATTATATTGTTTCTTGAAAATCGTGTCCTAACACGTTAGGAAAGTACATGTACATCCCATGTCTTTCGAAGTTTTATGACATACGCATGCGGCAGTTTCTTGTCCTCACCATTTGTATATGAAAAAATTCTAATATTTTCTCTATATACCTTTTTCTCAAATTAAATTTGGAAAACAAATGCATAAAGTTCCTACATAAGCTCTGATTATTTGAGTTGCATGCATGCACTAACAATAAATCGATTGACATAGTTGATATAGCTCTTATGGTGCAGTCGAGAACTCATAGAAAATAGAGTGCATGATGAAGGTCATCATCACGCACGCTACATGAGTCAAAGCATCCCCGTATTTATACAGCACGTAGTGTTTAGCAAGCAAAGATGCTTTCAGTTCATAGCTACTTATTTACGAATTTTAATTGTTCCCGCAAGAAGAAATTTAACAAACCGGTACAAAACTTGCGACCTGTTCTTATGCAATGTACACGAGCCAACAGGCATTTGTTTCAAAATTAAAAGTTAATTAAGTTAACATACATGCATTAAGTAAGATTTTGAAAGAAAATCATAGATATACTCGTTATTAATAATTAAAGAAATCTCAGATATAGGAACACATTTTCGGTGACAGTTAACCTGTAAATTGTCTGAAAGAAGAAATCGGACATATGTGTAGGTGCATAACAAAGTGTGCATCGATTGCACAATTTTTTGTGTGTGCAAAAATTGCACATTTACAACTCAATTACACAATTGACATGTGCATGTATAGCCCAAAAGTAGGCATAGCTGTTCATAGATTACAATAATTAGCCGGTATAGCCTGTCGGCACCTCGGTTAAAACCGTCGGCACAACGCTTCCATGGACTCCCAGCTCTAGGACCCTGGCGCCACCACTGGCTTGGAGAGACCTTCCATGTCGTGCATTCGATATGGTTGACCTGGCGCCGCCATGTGGTATAGGTTGGAGGTTAGGGGCCGAAACCTTGCTTCATGCAGCCACATGGTTCTTCTCTGATGAATACATACATAGCAAACTTAATTTTGGCTTCTTAGGTTTCATATTTTCACCATTTGTTATTTTTAAGTTAGCTTCTCGTCAGGTCCATGACGAACTCTTATTTTAGTTCTGAGTTTGTAAAAATAAAATTGATTATAAGCATTAATTTATTTCGTGTGCGCGAATCTGTATAAAACAGCAATATGTCTGGCATCGATATATTCTGGGCCTCGCTGCATCTCATGGAGAATCACGGCAGAATGAAAATTACATTTACAGCACAAATGCACGAGTACATATCATGTGTCGCTGAAGAGCGGACGGAATGGACACGTGACACGTGATCATAAAACATGACATAGCACGCGGTATGTCGGTGGCCTGAGTAAGACAATAGAAATTAATGTCAAATTAGAGAAGAGATAAATTAAAAACAAATTCCTTCTGTACGCACAAGGACGGACGGCGAAAGTGTATGGCGAAGGCCTCAGCAGTCGAGAGTTCAAACTTCCCACGGCAGCATTTGAGAGTTGTGAACTTATACTCTCTTCGAGGACAGGCAAGGAGGTGACGGGTAATTGCCGATGATGGACTCGATGACAGCACTCTATTGTCTTACTCAGGCCACCGACATATCGCGTGCTATGTCATGTTTTATGATCACGTGTCACGTGTCCATTCCGTCCGCTCTTCAGCGACACATGATATGTACTCGTGCATTTGTGCTGTAAATGTAATTTTCATTCTGCCGTGATTCTCGATGAGATGCAGCGAGGCCCAGAATATATCGATGCCAGTCATATTGATATTTTATATTAATTTATTTCCCCTCCCGTCTTAAGTTGAGTCGACTAGCCTTTATTCGTATTTCAGTCCCTCCCTACTCTGTACTGGAGTAGGTTACTCTATGCAGTTAGTATTGATTTGTATTCATTCGTTCATGACTTTTAGTCATGAACTTTTATTACCATGTACTTTTATAATAATTCTATATTCAAATAATTCAACACATGAAATCCCGGAGGTATATCATATACATGTATACACAATCAGCATTTGGAATGATTTATCATTGACATAAACATTCCTTCATCGAGAAATGAATTTAATGTTCAATTTCAGAAAAAATAGGTTGTTGACAAAATGTAAAACACTTGGCCGACAAAGGGTTCCGTTAAGCGATTTACAGTGCAGCCTCTTTATTGTGAAGTTCCTCGAGGTCAGACCAACGCGCTCTGATCATGCTATCTGGTAAATCAATTTCTATTTCCTTCGTTTTTCCTGATATCCAACTATTTCGTATTGTTTCCATGAAGTGAACAGTATCGTGTAGCAGAAATATTGGCTCAATTGAACCTGCAATTTTTCCTTTCCAAGGCATGTCCTCTGACACAGCAAGCACGATAACAAACATTTACGTTTACAGAAGCGCAGTCACAAATGAAGGGTAAAATCGTAGCTCTATACTCTTCTATCAAAGATACCATTTTTCTATACTTCTGTAAGTGAATATACTGAAATCAATCGAATAACGAAACTCTATTGACTCATCAATGATGCAGTGAGCATCAAGGTGAAAACCCTTCGTGCAGGTTGCTCAGGACTGCCATCTGAATGTCCTATCAAATGACATCCCCGAAATCTTACAGAGGGTTTAACATAAACCTCATCGAAGTGAAGACAAAATGTTTGCTGTGATCTAGAGAATTTAGGAATCTAGGAAAAGACGGTAACCAAGGTATTGTTAGCGTCAGATAATCACTTACACCTCCTAGCCCTCAAGAGTAGATTGTTAACGTCCTTGAATGCGGTAGCACTGAAACATTTTCTAAAAAAATGATCGCCTGCCATTCAATAATAAACGTAAGCTTACTTTCGTGTAGGTCTGTATCCCGAAAAGAGTGGGCTTTAAGGGAAGTCGCCCCAATCGGCAGTTGTCCCACCGTGTGTGACATTTAGGGTTAACAATGGAATTAAGATCATGTAATCATGATCAAAGTATAATGTCACACTTTACACGATGCTATTATGGTTAAAAACTGCGAAGATGAATGAATGCTAAGGGATGAACAAGCTGTTGGTGCTATTCACAGACCTCCAGGTAATGCTTTTTCTTAATACAAGATGTGACTAAAAATTACTGAGACTGGAAATTTTTTACTTGAAAGTCGTTGAAGCTCGCTGTTGTTTTGTGCGATATTTATCAATAAATGTATGAACTAATATCAGTGAAAAAATTGTGAGCCAAAACCTCAATTCAAACTTTTAGGAGCATTTTTAGTTCAATCAAGTCATGCAAGCGCAACGAGGTGAAAGAAATGTAAAACACGTACGTTTTTTATAAAAAGAACGCATCTTTACTTCACTAAAAACACATTAAAACACAAAATTCTGAGGAAGGCACTCTTTGTAACATTCATAAACAAAAAGTCATCAAACGACATAATCTCACCACTCTGAATCTCTCTCTCACAGTGCTCCAGAAGCCTCTCCACCTGGGTCAGAAACTCGTCCTCAGGAATGGAGCGCAACACTCTCAAAGAAGTGGCCACAACCTCGTCGGCATCTTGGAAAGTGATCTTCATTTCTCTCTTTAATTGATCAAATAACCACCTATCACACAAGTTCAAGTCCGGCGAGTAAGGCGATTGCCAAAGAGTCTGGATCCCTCGAAGCTAAAGGAATTCCTTTGTTTTTTTGGCAGCATGGGGGACGAGCGTTGTCGATCTGGATCAGTAGCTGGTTCAATCGGGTGGGGTCAGATCGGAGACTGCGCCATTTCTCACCTGTCGTACGCAAGAAGATGATAAAGTAATCTGCATCAACAGTTTCGTTCACACAAGTTCCTTGAACATGAAACTTCTTGTTCGGTGTGAAGATTACAGACAGGAGGGTTTTGCGTTTAGTCATCGCTGAGTCACGAATATCCCTTGGACGGGTCTCGCCGACCGCCACCGATGCCTTGTTGGCGGCGTTTGGAAGGACAGGATTCAAGAAGACCCAAGTCTCGTCTTGGATGGCATACAGTCGGTCTCTCTCCTTCAGGTCTCGAAGATGCTTTCTTATTGAAATGGCGCTATTCTTCCGGAGCAATTTGTGATGGTCGTTGAGAGAATGGGGAACCCCCGTCGAGCACAAATAGCGGCGATGGAGTCTGTCACGCAAAATTCAACGAGCAAGCTCGTGGTTGACGCCGGTCAGTTCCTCATTCCTCAACTTCTCGAATTGACAGATGCCTATTCTCACTGATGGGCTCTTTGATTGTTTTAACGTTTTCTTCCTTTGAAACGCTCACTGGACGGCCGACAGGACTCAAAGCGTTGGTGACGGAATCTCCAGAAGTACTCGGAACATCAGAGGAATCTTTAGGAACCTTGGCATATCGAAAAGCAGTGCCACGTGAGGGAGCGTCAGATCCATACAAGCTCTGTAGGTCTTCTGAGAGGCACTTTCACCCAACAGAGTGCTAGTTTGAACGTGAAAACGGTATATCTCATTCGACGCCCCCAGTAAAAGTGATCATTAATTGCATCTCGTTGCACTGAAGGTCATATATCTATGCAAATAGACGATTATCACATGATTTTCGATCACAGATATTCAAATTTCTGTCAAACATTAGCTGAAGATGTGTTTGACACTGATGCATAAAACTAAGATCATAGAAATCTTAGTTCGCCTTCTATCACGCCAGTCTCAATAATTTTTAGTCACACCTTGTATATTGACGTTAGAGGGTATTGGGGAGTTGGCGGAGGCAGTTTGAAAATGAAGTTGAAGAGTTGGTAACATCATTGAGAAGCCTAGGCATCGTATCTGCAGACACTCTTCCATCTATCGGCTATGTGATAAGACGTATGAAACATCTGCAAAGGTAAGCTTCAGTAAAGATCGAAGTAAACGATTTTTGAAGTTTTGAAGTTACAAAGAAAAGGACGGTAGAGCTACAATAGCAATGAGGCATGCACTTGCTGCATGTATACATGTAATATATAAAGTTAATTTTTCACACCAATTTATTTCGCTAGTCTTGTAAATATAGCTGTGAAATATGCATGATTTTCCAAAATTATACAATTTGTTCATTCATTTGAAATTTAGTTCAATGAGACTTAAAAACTCTTTCGACATAGCATGACATGATACACATTTAGTACATGTAATCAGCAATGTGAATTTGATTGCAGAATCTGATGTGCACTTCGAGATTAGTGTATTCGTGGTTGACGCATTCAGCAAGGATAGTTTACTGTTGCGTCTAGAGTCTAGACTCACTGATTACATCAATAGAATGTATGATGATGAACTTTTCACATCACTTTTCATGAAAAGTGACCCTTATCTCATTAATTACCTACTCATCAAAGCACTGACCTCATTCGAATGGACAATGAAACAATACACTATTTCATCCAATTCATGTGATTTGAAGCTGTTATCAGTAAAATCAGTTTCTGGATGGATCAATGAACTTACGAAAATGAAGATTGTGAGGACCCTCCTATATCAACGTTATGAAAATTTGGAATTCAATTTAGTCTACCTGCGCGGATGAATCCTGTATGTGGTGGAAATTGCAAACGTATGGTCAAATCATGTAAGCACCAAATGCTTCATTCTTGTTAAGCTGTCTGTAGTTAGCTGAAGTTATCTGTAAGGTTGACCGGGATAAGTGGCCATAGTTGGCCAATACAGGGAAGGCTGTACTGAAGGAACAGTTAGAAAGTCTTGCAAAGTTCATTGTTATCAACGATGTATCATGGTGCAGGTTTATCATGCCAATTTGAACAAAAAAGTAAAAATATTCCATTTTCATGGAAGCAGATATTTACCTATGAGTAGGGCAATTTTTATGACCTAAAATCGAAAAAGTAGGACCTAAAGAAGCTTAAAGTATAACCAAATATGACCTAAAAACTCCAAATGTGACCATAATATAACTTGAAAATCTTAAATTGTAATTTAGTGAGATTTAAGAATCTTAAAACATAGAAAAAATATATATTTCCGTTTTCAGACAAAAAGTTAAAATAGTTCAATTTACCACAAGTAAAACGATCTATTCCAAACCTGAATCACAGTATACCTATTTGCATCTTGTTTTACAATAAAATAATGTAGGTTAATGTACATGTAATTTGATGCAAAAAAGGTCTGTCTTTACTCAGCATCTTCTTCAACATGGAGAAGAACGCTCTTTCGAAGCAGCGGTTGGCAGTGACGGAAAGGCAGACGACAGGCGAGCCTATCCTGGCCGTCGGTGACATTCATATCTGTAGGCAACGCATGCATTAGAACTGTCCTCAGACTGTGTCGCGCTGCTCAGAAGACCAATATTGCGTCATTCTGCAAGCATCGGGCATTTCTATATCTATCTACTTCCCGGCAACTGTAACAGTCTAAAACTACAGAAAAATGACCAAAATATGACTAAATATGATCAGACGCAGAAAATATGACATGTCATAAAAATTGCCCTACTTACATGTATGTGGCTGGAAAGTCCGTTCAAAGTCGTTCAGTCATTTGTTTTGAGAAAGTATACTACAAAATCAAATACCGGCAGGTTTGCTATACCAATAATCATAATCTAAAACGCAGTTTTTGAGGTTTTAATTGAACACATGGACAAAAAATATGAACGCGTTGAAAATAGACTTTATTAGAAACACAGATGAAATGAAGTTTCAAATCGAAAATGCTGTAACATGAAGATCGATTTTAAAGAGAATCCAAGATAATACTTTAGATACTATATTTGAACTTTTAGAATCAAATGCATCCAATTAAAAGAGCAATTCAAAAAACAAGGTGGATTGCCTTAGTTCGGTCACCTGCTGTACTTCATTTGTGGTACATTTGTTGACTTGCACTTTTAGTCCGGCATCCAGAACGAGTTTTTGCAGGGAAGAGGCCGAAAATGAGACTTTCACAGAATGATGTACATCCTATGCCTACTACGAATTCGCGCGTCTGCCGAGTTGTAGTAAGTTCCTCTTCTTGTCAGACAGGATCAAAGAAAAACACATGTAAATCCAATGGGACGCAGATTGCAGTTTTTTCTTAAAATGAAATTTTGTATGTTTACTCTGATTAAACGAAAGGTACTAAGCCCAGAGTCATAATTTTTGGCATGGAATATCTTCAGGTCATTTCCTTTCATGTTCATACAACCCTTTCTATAAAGCTAGACACATTTAGATTTGGCGAGCCTCTTAATGTCCGCAAACACAAACATTTTGAGCAACTTTATCCACATTCTCACATACATTGCCAATTAGATGCATGATAAAAGCACATGCACATAATAGGAAATGACCTGAAGATATTCCATGCCAAAAATCATGACTCTGGGTTTAGTACTTTTCGTTTAATCAGAGAAAACAATGAAAATTTCATTTTAGCCAAAAAACTGCAATCTGCGTCCCATTGGATTTACATATGTTTTTCTTTGATCATGTCTGACAAGAAGTGGAACTCACTAGAATTCGGCAGACGTGCAGATTCGTAGTAGGTATAGGGTGTACATCATTCTGTGAAAGTCTCGATTTCGGCCTCGTTCCCTGCAGAAACTCGTTCTGGTTGCCGGACTATTTGCACGTGTGTCTATATAGAATTGAAATACGTTCTGAAAACGCCTCCGAAATTTTATGTCAACAATCTGATTGGTTAGAGCTTCGGGAGCACTCTGTGACCAGACATTTACAGTGCACAAAATATTATACGAAATATTGTAGACTTTTCGGACACTCTCCCTTTATAAGTCTTTTCTGTTGCATTGGTTTCACTTATCATAATGCTATTTGAGCTTTGAAATATGATGACTAGGGTTCGGAAAAATATCTAGTCAAATATAACATGAAAAAATCAAATATTTATTAATTTCAAAGGTAGTGGCTGATATTGCCACTAAAAGCGCATATACACTGGTTCACTAAGTGACCTGTCACTAGATGCATACTGCTGCACTACACGCATACGCACGTCCAATTGCGTGTGCGCCATGGACTCTCATGAAGTCAGTCAATTATATCACTTTGCCCTGTTGATAAAGTATGCGGTTCACTAAAACATATATATCAGAGAGTGCGCCTTCGCTGCATGAGCTACAGTATATGTTTATTACCGCATAGCTTGCAGTGCTTCCACCATAATTACACAAACTGTCTATGTTATTTGAATCACGAGACGCGAATTAAGTGCTTTAAGTAACATAGACAGTGAGCTCAATTACAGTTGGAAGCACGCTAAGCTATGCGGTATTATGTTTCTTGCATGATATGGAGGTCTTGGCACTACACCTTTTCCATTTCTATTTCAGATCTTTCCAAATGAATTTCAGGCATTTTCAGATGGATTTCAGATTTTTCAATTGAATTTCAGATATCTTAAAAGTTGACCGTCTCATTGATATCTGAAATCAATCTGGAAATGTCTGAAATTCATTTGGATAGTCGATAATTTGGCCATCCCTGGAGTGGTATAGATGAAAAAATTGCCTCCGGCTTTCACAGGAGTCGTTTATTCTTAGATGTCCGATATTTCGCTTTCTTCGACGGGGACTTGAAATGCACTGACAGAACACAAACAAGCATAAAACATCAGCTGAACAATACTCATCTAGCAGTCAAGCTTATTTATCGCAAAACTTACATTCTCTTAATAAATCAGGTGTCAGAACACCTTACTTACAAGAAAGGAAGTAATGATTGTCCTGTACAATTATTTACAAGAGAGTCCTGGTAACGTAGAATATAAAGTGATTCGAGAGCAAGTCGCGCATTGTGATCTCGCTCAACTGTCAAAATGGCCCATTTAAGACATTTTTGTCCGGCTTTTCCCCATGGTCCGTTATTACATGTTGATAGAAGGCCGAAGATGGTGAATTGACGTGTTCTCTCAACTAGGATTTGACAGTTCACTTTGTTTGGCCAATATACTTCAAAGAGCATTTTGTACATGTCAGCTCACAGATTGAGAACTTCCGGTAACATTGATCTGCCTTGGTGCCAGTTGTACATGATGATGATTTTGTACAGGTGTACAAAATGCTCTTTGAAGTATATTGGCCAAACAAAGAGAACTGTCAAATCCTGTTTAAGAGAACACGTCAATTCACCATCTTCGGCCTTCTATCAACATGTAACAACGGACCATGGGGAAAAGCCGGACAAAAATGTCTTAAATGAGCCATTTTGACAGTTGAGCGAGATCACAATGCGCGACTTGCTCTCGAATCACTTTATATTCTACGTTACCAGGACTCTCTTGTAAATAATTGTACAGGACATTCATTACTTCCTTTCTTGTAAGTAAGGTGTTCTGACACCTGATTTATTAAGAGAATGTAAGTTTTGCGATAAATAAGCTTGACTGCTAGATGAGTATTGTTCAGCTGATGTTTTATGCTTGTTTGTGTTCTGTCAGTGCATTTCAAGTCCCCGTCGAAGAAAGCGAAATATCGGACATTTAAGAATAAACGACTCCTGTGAAAGCCGGAGGCAATTTTTTCATCTATACCACTCCAGGGATGGCCAAATTATCGACTATCCAAATGAATTTCAGACATTTCCAGATTGATTTCAGATATCAATGAGACGATCAACTTTTAAGATATCTGAAATTCAATTGAAAAATCTGAAATCCATCTGAAAATGCCTGAAATAGACATAGAAAAGGTGTAGTGCGAGGAACTGCAATGATATCTCAATACAATTAATACACAGATTGTCGGTGCAAGAACCACTTTTTAAATGCACTGATAAAAATACAAAGAACTGCAATTCCATGCTGGAAATATAAGTCTGGTTCAGAAATACTGATATCAAGTTGATGCATCTGTTAGGCATATCGTAAGAGAATAAAATTTCTGAATTGTTCTGTTGTAGTCTGCTAGTGAACCGTCATAGTTCACCTAACGTGTAAACGAAGAAGCAATTTACTTGACCAAAAGACGTTTGGAAGCAGATGTGGAAGTTCACTAAGGGACCCTGTGTATATGCGCTCTAAGTGGTAGGAGGAAGACATCGACAGGCTACTGTTGCCCTTTCAAGTTTTCAAATGTATACTATAACAATGATTTCCTCTCTTGAGATTGATTCTTCATGCATAATTCAGAAAATGCATATTCAAATGACCAAATGTATGAAATTCGCTATATTGGCGGAACCTCTTTTCTGAAAATATTAATCAATTAAATTTCTGTGTCATCTCATCAAACAAATCGCGTACATTGATGCGCTAATTAACATACAGTATTGGCCAGAATGGATGACTCAGTTAATCAATTTGCATTGTTTTCCATTGTGGTTGAATCTGCAGACACCCTGACCTCTCTGCGGAAATGTTTTTGCAACAACTGTCTTGCAGGACTATCTGCATGATAACTGAGCTGTAACACAGACCACGAAAATTCGGGCTATCCAAAAAAGATAAATGCTGAAAGGATTTTTGCTATTATGCCTATAGAAATTGGAGTACTGCGAACGGGTTCCAGTTACGATCTTGCAGAAAACCAAAGGACGCAGCTCAACACATTGTATGTGACACGCTTGAAAACCACCAAGATAAAGAGGTGTATCTCGATACACGGTCTCAACTGTGAAAAGACATGTGGAAATTTTTTGCTGTTGAAAAACTATGGATTATGGTTTTTGACCGAAGGTACAAGCATGAAAGCTGCTTGCCAAAAAAATCTGAAAACGAAAGTACTGCCATCCATAGTTATTTAAAAAAGCAGTTAATCAATAAAATAAAATAAAATCTATGAAAAAACAGTGCTTTTCATTCACAACATGATGTCACCCTTGAAATTGGAAGCAATATGGTTCTGCAATTCGAGTGTTGAGGCCTTGAGCACATTATCGAACATACAGCAAACCTTAATCCTATTGAAAATTGATGGGTCTTGCTGCTAAAACAAACATACGAAACTTAATATCTTCACCTACGAAAACAGACATCTTTATTAGAATTGAAGAAAGTTATCGCGGCTGTGTGGACGAAGTTAATGGATAAATGGAATTTTATACAAAAAGTTGAACTTCTCGATGCCTACCAGCATTTGTGGGATAATTCAGAAAAAGGGATCCACTCGAAGTACTGACCGGTGGTCACTCATGTAATTTTTAGATAAATATACTACTTGGATAATTGTTTGACTTCCGTTTATAATTCACTTTACACAAAGTTATGTACACTTATAAAGATCACAGTAAATTTATCACCAAAAACTTAAAACACACATCTGAGTCATCCATTCTGGCCAATACTGTACAGTACACTTTGTTGGTACACTAGTCGACACATTTTGCTCCGTCTTGTGAAAAAGCCAAAGCATCTTGCACTCCTTCCAATATATGAAGCATCTTGTGCAATATCTTATGCGTTTTTTTGCAAGATGACTTATTGTAAGGAAAATGAGGTGCTTTCTTGTAGAAGAATAGCAAGATGTCTTACAATAAGGTATCATGTAAAAAAGAAGCGCTCATATGATACCGAAAATTGTTTGAACGATACGGATTACTGATCGAAGCATCTCCTTTGTGTTAAGTTGTAAGTGACACAGATTAATCCCGCCAAAACGTTCCACTGTTTGTAACTCAAGGTGCGCAATTGAAATTCTATGTCAGATGCTTATATGTGACGGTACTTAAATTTTTTTTCATCAACTAATTTATTTGAATTGAATACATAACAAAAATAATGCCATCGTTTAGAACACGCTCTAAAAAAGTATGACAAAAAGTAACAAGTTAAAGTCAAAAAATTCAAAAAAAGTCTCCTCTTGCCTAGGCGTTGACCACCATGGCAGGGACCTCTGATATGTTGTTGGCTGGTTGTCCTCCCTGGGAGCGGTATCCCCTGAGGCACATCTCCATGGCCTTCACTAAAGCGAAGCTGACGCGTGTTCTTATGAATGCCACTTCATCGGCATAGGCAATTTCTTTTTTAAAGAATGGAGATGTGCTATTCTTTTTATCGCCTTTCTCGCTGCGGGCCCACATCCACCAGATGAGGAAAAAACCATTGGGAGAAAGCTGGCATGCTCCACTTCTCGCACCCTTTCCTCATATTGCCGACGCTTTTCCTTTTCGTGAAGGGGATGCGCACTTGACGGATGCTTGGGGGTTGAGGCGCTATGTGGACAGAAAACTTTGATATCCATGAATGTTTTATGGAAACGATTGCCGTAAAGGCCACTCGCGCAAACGTCCAAGCGTGCTTCATCCCCTGTTATAGCAGTTCTTTATTCGAACGTTTCTCCCGTGATTGGTTGAAGAAGTGGTTCAGTAGCCACATTGTGTGTTACGTCCGACAAAAGATTTGGAAATCAATCATGAAGAGCATTGTGCCTCAAGTTGATGACGGTACTTAAATTGAAATGCCTTGATATAATGGATGACGGTCTAAAACGCACACATTTGAAATTCTATCACATGTTTCATGCACAAGATTGTGCTATTATTATATTATTAAAGATCTTAGGACTATGCTATGTGAAAGTTTCATGTACTACCTCGTTCCCTGCAGAACTTCACGCTAGCTCCCGGACTATCATGCATTATTAATAAACAAGGCAAATAGAAGCTGCCGACCTCTAGACCGAAAAAATGAGAGCAAGGAATGAAATTACTGCAGAAGCCTAGGTCTCACTTCGTCGCTCTGTCCATTGAGTGAAAGCCGGTTGAGTTTAATTTGCAGCATTTCGTGCAGCAGCAGATCGTATTTCCTGTATCACCGCTTTAAGATCATAAATTGTGACAGAGTGATGTAATTATCGTCATGAGAAAAAAATATATCCACTCCTTTTGTGAGCCAAGTTTTAGTGTTGTGATAAAAATATAGATTACAGCACCCGACGTTTCAGCTGGCACGGCCTTTATGAAGGGTCGGGTGCTGTAATCTATATTTTTATCACAACACTAAAACTTGGCTCACAAAAGGAGTGGATATTTTTTTTTCTCATGACGATTCTGAACAACCTCCCGTACGCCGATATTAACTGATGTTATTATCCCTATGATGTTGTCGATGCTTCCCAAAAGATGACGATGACTGTCTGTGCTCCTCAACTCTTTCGAATAAATGCCTCGATGTGTCGTCTACACAAATTGCATCACACAAATCACATTAAAATTCACATTGCAATTCATTCCCTCTTCTCATTTTCTTTAGTCTTAAGGTCGCAATGTCTATTTGCCTTGTTTGCTGAATCTCAAGATGTCCACTTTTCTTTACCATAGTATTTTTTCATTTGGTATTATAAACAAATTGGGCATTTGTCTTTATATAAAGGGCCACTGAGTTCATAGCATATGCTGCTTACATTTTTCGAAACAATTCTCAGGTGTTTCCCTAGTGCATGGATGGTACCGGTCCGGCTGATGATTCTTTGCCAGTATTGCCGGTGGATGCCGCAGGTTGGAATGCTGAAGGCATCACTAATTCAAAACTCATATTACGTGCCATGCGAATGTGCATTTTAAACGGGTCATATTAAATGAAGTTTTGATAAGCAGTTAGATTATAATCCTTCAAATAACTTCAAATTAATACCGTACACTGCGAAAACAGATTGGAATTAATCGCATATTCTGCTAACTCCACGTATGACAATGAAAATCAAAGCCAATGTTTGCAATTTGACAATATTGAATCTTCATAGCAGCAATTGACAATAGAATGAATTGAAATACACGATATATCAAATGGTCCTGCAAAGATGTGCTGCTGGCAGGATTGTAGCAAAATACACTTTACTGGGATAGTTGCAATGACACTTTTATTTTATTTTATAAGTGGCAAGGTAATTACATCAACTGCATTTGTTGATATATCCGCACTCAATCCGATCAGTTTAAATGTTTAAGAATTTTTGTTTCACAAACATTTGACCGCAAAATGTACACAAGCATTGAAGAAATTGTCGCAAATGCTTCGAAATTATTCAAATCTTTATAACTACTGTTAATTATGGCATGTAAGAAGTTTTTCCAAAACCTATATATAAATCTAATCTATTCTCGATCTAATTATCAAACATCAAAATTAATACCGTCATCATACATTAGTCATCATACATTGAATGTATTGTATGAATTATACATGGAGAATCAACAACTCAAGAATCAAAATCCCTGCGATTGAACATATTTTGAAAATGTACAAGTGGTAGTAATAGCCACTACCCATTTCAAAGTCTGCGAAACCTAAAAGTCTAAGATATATTGCTCTTGAAATATCTAGAGGTCAAATAATATGAATGATGACAGAGACTCCGTAGGGTTGATGAATATATAAATATTGTCTGTATCGTTTGTATCTTTATTTGCAGATTAAACAAATGAAAAGCATATTCAGAAGGGAAGGACCTTGGGCATGGGTTACCTTGTTAGCGGCTTTTTGGAGTTTTGCAATTTTAGGAGGTCTGGAAAGAGGTTTTGGAGTTTGGTATGTAGAAATACTGCACAATCTTGGAGGCTCCTCTGCTATATCTGCTTGGATAAGTGGTACCAGTTCCGGTTTTCGATATATCCTGTCTCCACTGATATCTATCATTTGCTGTCGTTGGCCTGTGCGGAATGTTGCCATGATCGGCGGTGTGATCTTCAGTACTGCCGTCTTCATCAGCGCATGGGTGAATGACGCAACAATTTTGCTTCTCACGTTCGGTGTTGTTGGAGGTACTGGAGCTTCAATGGCGTACCTGCCTCCATTCATAGCGTTGGGGGATTATTTCGACAAGCGCAAGGGCATGGCGATCGCAATAGCGCTGTGTGGATTTGGAACAGGTTCTCTTATATTTTCTGTCGTACTGTCTTACCTTTTCGCCAACTTAGCGTATTTTGAAGCCGTGACGATTGTCGCTGGTATGGTTTTACATATTGTTATTTCAGGGGCCGTGTTTGTTCCATGCTCTGACTCTGATCCTGAAACTAAGTCCCATAATCGAAGTCATAAACGAATGGCTAGCTCATTTTCTTACATATCATGTGATGAAATGCTCCCAAAATCGACAAAGGAGGAAACGATCCCGTTGATATCAAAGAATGAGAAAGAGGAGAATCCACTGCAAGAAGTCGGGTTTCATTTTGGTCTTTTAAAGGTACCAGTTATATGGACAGCGGTCTTATATACCATTTTCCTTTTCTGGTGTTCATATCCTTATGTTCTCATGGTGGTTGACTACGCGATTGAAAAAGGTGTTCCTGAAACCACAGCTGCCTTGATAGTCAGTGTTTCAGGGGCAACAGAAGTTGTGACACGATTTTTTATTGGTCTCATATTGCAACAGGAAAGCATGGCTCGATATCGCTTCTACGCATGGAGCTTTTTCCCATTTTCTGCTGGACTAATTGCAATATTGACCACTCAATGTGAAGAGTTCTATCAATTTCTGATCGTGGCCGCTTTCAATGCTACATTTGTTGGCGGATGTTACACATGCGGACCTCTGGTGCTTGCGCTAACCTTCAGGAGTAGTGTTTATTCTGATGTTATCAGTGTTTACTCAATGGCAGTAGGTGTGGGAGCGTTGACCGGAACTCTAATATCTGGCAGCTTGCGAGATGCTACACAATCCTATAATGTATCTTACTATACGATGGGTGGGGAGGCTATGTTTGCAGCTTTTCTCATATTACTCACATTATTCCTTATAAGGCGTTATGGGAGATCACGAAAATGGTATTTGAACAATATTTGATTATGACATGTAGGCCTACAGAGTTTGTGTCAAATGGTATACTGATGCTTTATAACATTTTTAAGCTTTCTTATGATTTTTTGACATTTTTAAGCTTCACTGTCGGTCATAATATAACAATAATTGCAGACTTTACACTGTTAATTCAAAACGGCCGTATGGAGGGTCCGAAAAGGTCCGGATGAAGGTCCGAATTTGTTACTATATGGGGACCCCGAGGTCCGTTTGCAGACTCTAGGTCCGTACACTAAATAGGGTTCGTGAAGGTCCGTAAAAAATTACATGTCAATTACAAATTTATTACAAATCAATCCTTTCGTATGATGATCCTATATAGCCAATCGCTGTAAAACATTGTAAAAATGACATCACTGCAATGTACTGCTTTAAAGATGTGTCACTGCAATAGCATGCAAGGCCTAATCGAATGTCACTTTTGCCAAAACATGTTATGTGAAGATATCGAACAACAAGAAAGAATAGAATGAACTTTTGCACTGACACTAGATGCTTCTTTTCATTCCAATGAGTCACTCGAATAGTTCAGTTGAATCCTTATATGTCACCGTGTAAGTTAAATCAAAAACTAGAAAAGCCAGAAATATGTCCGATACCGCTTGCACAATACCATCCACTTGTATATTATCCATTTATAGCAACAACGGAGAAGTCTTCCGTAAGTCTTATGCCCTCTGTTTTACTGAGGTGAATATCCGGTGGTATACCCAGTTTTATAGCAGCATAATGTAGACCACGTTTCATTTTCGTCTCTGAAAACAAAACACTTTTATTATTCAAAGCCAATGAGTCAAAACTTTGCATGCAACATTAATGCTGTAATGAATATCGGCTACAAAAATATGAGGCTACGAAAATAAATTTATTTGTTTTTCAAAATGTACCTTAGCAAGGTCATAAGTAAAGTGTTGGCCAATGATGAACCCTTTAACCCACGAATGGGGGACAGTCAGGCACCAAAAAGAGAGGGAGAGAGGAGAGAAATTGAAAGTGAAGATAACACATTCAGCACAGCAATGAAGTCCGACTAGTAATTTGTACACCTACTGGTAATTGTTGTTCGTCTTTAGTGTACAGATAACATCCACACAGAACCTCGAAACTATTTTTAAAAAACACTTAGGCCTACTCCTAATTGGGAGTCCAGACTAACTATCCGACTAACAAAATATGTGAGTTTCAACCATCAGTGTTAAACAAAATTATACGTCCTCCCTGACTGTTTTAAATCAATTAGTCGTACAATTAATTATTTCATGACAAACGTGAGTAAAAAAACTCACCGTACTTTACTTGTCTCAAAAGATGGAAGCGGGAAAATATTTAATTCAGTGATGATGGAAATTCACATCCCTGCCTCAGACCCCTCCCAAGAATGGTGACGATTTATTAGTTTCTACGGATTTTAGACAAATTTGAAAACGTGGGAGAGATAAACCACAAGTACCAATTCAAGAATTCAATGTTGTCAATCGTCAGTTGAAATAATCAATCTGATTTCTGCGAATTGCAGACATAGCTTACTGTTGGACTACAATCACAAAATGCGTACATATATAGTGCATACATAAACAGGAAAGGAATCAACAAAATCAAATTAAATAGACTACGATAATTGATCATACAGTTTCCTATGTGTACAAAAATGAAAATTCGTGTATCCCTGCAGCTTCAGATACTTTAGAATTTTACTCAGAACTGCTACACGAAATGAATGCCAATCTGTTTAACTCTTTAACCCCGACGAGCCGCTGAGAGCGGCTCGCAAAATTTTACAAATAGACGGAAAGCCGCTCACAGCGGCTTCGAAATTTTGTTGCCTCAAGACTCTCCCGGTGGTTCGGGATCATCATCGAATGAACAGAAAAGCACTCCAAGCTGTTTGTAATATTGATTATTACCGTCTATTATACACTGGCGGTCGTTCACACAAGTTATATTCATCCGCGCGCTTTACTCTCTGCAAATGAAGGAGGACTCTACTCGACTTCAAGTTATTCATTATTGGTCACACTCTAGAGATGGCTAGACCGCATGAGAGAAGCGGTACAAATGCCAGCGATAGTAAATGACCACAACACTTCCATGAATGGTTGCGATTTAGCTGACCGAATGATAGGTTACTACAATCAATACGAAAGGAAACCTATAAATGGTGGAAGCGAGTTTTTTTGGCGTCTAGAAATATCAGAGGTGAACTTATACATTTTGTACAGTTTATCTCGACGATTGCCAAAGAAAAAATTCATTGAAACAACATAAAACACTGCTGATTGAGGATATGATAAAAGTTGTAAATATATCCGCAATTATCCTGCAATACTTCGATATTTTCATACTTAGTTAAGTTTTGATGCGATTTACAAAGTAATCACCAGAACTTTATTTTCGTATTCTGCAAAAAATAAGTCCGTCCAAACCTAATATTTAACACCGGGGTGAAATAGTTAAAACTCAAATATAGGGTGGCTTGGGGGACATGCGACGAGGTTCGATAACTTGTAAACAAAAAAAATGTCCATTCATTTTGCATTCATATGTGCCTACATCGATAGCTGATCTCTAATATATTTCGTATTTTGTCTTCGTGAAAGTATTGCAAACTGTCACTGTGGCACTTAGTGAAAGATAAGGCAGTTTTTGAAAATTGGGCCTAATTCGTTTTACTGTGCTACAGATTTTGCTTAAAGTCCCGTGAAGCAAGCTAGAATTAACTATGGGCGATTTTTTTAGTACAGCAAGATGTGAAGTTAATTCACACGAAATAACGATTTTGGTCGAAATGACACTTCATGATGTACACAGCTCACTCGACTTTGGTTCGTGGTAAATACGACATGGCGACATTGCGACAAGGTTCAAAAGTTGCCGATTGAGGTTCTTATACACTTCTGTAGTTATCCAATAACGTGTATAGAACTCACCTTTTTCATGACTTCACTACCTTGAAGAATGTAGAAAATGAAACTTTGCCCCACGAATATTCAGTTAGCATAGCTTCGAACAGATTTATAGTAATTCACTCTGAGTGGCTTTCTCTCAAATCGATGGTCATCCGTCATTGAGATCAACAAGACTTCCTCACTCCTCACATTCCAACGGCATATTTGACTCGTTCGAGATTCGTACAGAAAAAGAGTGCGCCGTCATCTAAATGCAGTCTTTGTCCATAATCGATGCAGATAGTGAAGTGATAGCTGAAAGTGTTTTCGCACTGCGCAGACAAAAAGAGCTAGCGTGTGTTTGTGTGTCAAACACTCACACGTCTTTACGTCATCGCGCTATCGGATTCTTACTTTCCAAGAATTCGTGTCCTTGTGTGCATCGACGATGGCTTTTAGCGACCGCAGTTTACAGAGTTCAGCTCCAGTGGTGCAGTCTATGGGATCATAAAGTAACTACTGAAAATGCAAGTTGACAACTGAGTGATGCGTAATTGTACAGGTGAGGACGTCCAATAACAAAACACAAGCAGTAATTTTTATGTCTTAGGATGAAGTCATTACAAATAATAAACCCCTCGTGCCAGGAATTTATATTTTGACATTGACGAAGCAAAGTTCCTCTCTGTCGCCTTTAGATATTAACAATGAATTATGGCATAAAGCTTTCTGTTCAATTCGCCCACACACTCTTTCAAACTGCAGTTGTGTTTTCGGACCCAAATATGTACTCTTGGATCATACGCACCCTTTGCAAATTCAACTCCACGATATACCTGATTTATAAGAAATTAAACCATGACCTTAATAAGGCATCCTATAAGTTTACTGACTAAATTTTTGATCCGTAGACTATTGAAATCTGTAGGAATATCGAAATTAAAAAATCTGCATTTTGAACTATATCATATGGACCCCAATGGACCTTGCATACGGCCGATTTCAGTTAACAGTGTATAACACAATTCACAGTTTGGTAAGCTTACTTTTTCGTCCCAGTCCTCCTTATTGCACAGTGGGACGAAAGTACCAAACTGTCTATTGGGGCCGGCTGTATCCGAATAAAATTTTAACGTGAACTAACAACGCTGCATTTCTTATTATTAATGATATCCTAGAAAAGTGTAGAATAATTTTTACTAACTAGCGTGAATGGTTTTTGATATTTGAAAATGATTATGTGATAAACACATGTTATATGATCACACTTATTTACAAAAATTATGTGATAAGTAGGAAATTTGTCAGGAACTATTGACTTGCCTCTTAAATTGTGTGGCTCTGTACAGCTAAAAGTATGGGTTAAAATAGGACAATACAGCCAACTTCTACCATAATGGCAATCTACGCTTATCCTTATCACAAAAATACTGTTCAAGCGGTCTTCCATAATGCTGTTTGGAGTACTGCCAGCAGAACTCGACAGTTGAGACTTCTAAAAGAGCATTCTTGATCTTCACATGTAACGTTTTCCTCAAGTATTATGAGAATTTAGAATTTTTATCTCTATTTTGAAATTGTTTATTCCATGTTCACGTTTCATTGTCTTATTTTCAAATGAAATACACACATTTCCGAATAAAGCCTTGTTCTATACCACGAAATTCGCATGTACATGTTGAAGATTCAAATGTTATACACGTGAAAAAAGTGGAAACTCATTTTCCTAACCTTGATGACCCATGGCCCACACATTCGAGGGTAGGTCCGGATCTCCTGCTACTCTCGAAGTATTCACTCCTCTTGACTTCATATCAGCGTTCACAGCTGCCAGCCGGATTCATTTCCTTCTCCAATCGCATTCAAGCTGCCTTTCTAAGGTGATTGTTCTCCTCATGTCAATGTATATGCCGGAATCAGGTCAGCCGCTTAAATCTTGCCTTTGAAAGAAGCGACTCTACGTGACATACCACGCTCAATTACGCGTAATTCACGCGTAAACTACGCGTAATTACACATGACCCTAAACATCCGTGGCCATGCGTGACATTGCTGCAACATCTGTTGGCAGTCCTGTTATATAGACTTTGCGTCTCATGTGTCTGCATGTATCATAGGCTAAACAATGTGATAGGACCTCAATTTTATGCTCAGGGAAGATAGAACATGCATAGCGGTTCATCCGTGGTTCAAGAGGCAGCGCATACAGCTGTAGACGACTCGTAAACTATAACCGCTCGCCCGCGCGTATTCATAAACATTCTGCATGTTTTAATAGCATCAGATCAAGTGATTTCTGACTCTTAGTGCATCGCGTATGTACGCGGGTAGAAGGATAGAATGTCTTTAACCATGGATGTTTGGGGTGTTCCATAATTACGCGTGAATTACGCGTGGCATGTCACCTAGTGGAGCATCCGAAAATTCATTTCACTGTGGTTCACAATCTCAAAAGCAGCAAGCCATAATTATTGTTAAAATCATTCGCCTCGGAGATTTTGACTATCATCATTTATCAACCTTTTTATTGTGACCTAAAAGATATCTGATATACTCGTATTTACGAATACTTTGAAGCGCTGTGCGGAATCGCATGCAACTTGCAGCATAGTCAGTGTCTGAACTGAATGATGATAGTGTTAATTTACTGTGACAAGATCATCTACACGTAAATTAAAACTGACAATCAGCAAATTTGACAGATTTTTAAAAATTTCCCAATTTTGACCTTTTACTCAGATTTCCTTAACCTCATCAGCCCAAGTTCTCCTTAACCTCATTTGGCTAAGTGATCAGTGCCGGTAGGCCTGTTTTGCTTTGGATAGCAGTTTTTTAAATGATATCCTAACTACTTTGCATATTTTCCCTGATAAATGTTATGCGATTGCTATTGATGTGATACGAAGATTCAGTAAGTATTGAAGTCCAAAACATAAAAACAAAGAGTGGAACATTCTACAGAATGCATTCCAACAATGTCGTCAGCCGAGGACCACCCACGAGCTTCAACCCCTTCCACGGAACTCGTTTGCTTGGGTTCACTAAGGTTGATCAGTCCTTCGCCGCTGTTGAGTGAAAGCTTTGGACGGCTCCATATCCACTCAGATCCTCTCATTGCTGTTCAAGCAGCTCTTTCTCTACCTTCGTGACCTCTCTCCCTAATCCTAAGCTCTTCAAAAACCACTCCATCGAGTGTCCGACAAAGCCGCGGCAACCGACTACTACCGGCCACATATTGACCTTCCATCCTTTCCTCCTACACTCTTCCACCAACTCTTCATATCGATCCATCTTTCTCTCATGCGCCTCTTCTACTCACTGTAAAAAATCTAACGCCAAAATAACGCCAGGTAGCGTTAGATAATTTCAATTGGCGTTATATTGCCGTTATATTAGGAGCTCTGGCGTTATACTAATATCATCGCGTTATACTTGCCGTTAGAATATCTTCCCGCTACTTTGCCGTTAGAGTTTAACGCGAGCTGCAATTTATCGTGGTGGATTCAGGAATTGTCGAAGCATATTTATTATGCATAACGACTACTTGAATTGTCGTAACTGCTATAACATTGAACCTATGTTGTCAAAGATTTCTATCACAAAATATAGTCAGTATTAGCTTTTCTCATCTTTGCATCTTTTTAGCTGACCCGAACATGAAAGCGTGAAATTAGGGACATTTATGTCCATCTGGGCCTTCACGTGTACAAATTTATCTAATTTTTACATTACATTTCTAATTCTCTCTTTCAAATGTCAATATTGTTTCAAATTCTCTGCATGTCTTAATAGGTAAAGCACTTACAGGTAGATAGGTAAACTGCACTTCTCCCATCTACTGTCATAAATAAATTTGCAACAAATGAAATCTTTGTGCTTGCGTTACTTCGGCATGTGCCGATCAAAGAAACGTCATAGATATTCAATCTCATTATCATTGGTGCAAAGACATCGATGAAGTAAATGCGATCTCTCAATGTCTTTGCATTCGTGACAATGGCGTGCGTGACCTTGGAACCACTTGACACGTGCGCGCGTCTGAATGCGCGACCGGGGTAATTGGCGCCTAGGCTGACTAGTGTTCTTCGCAGTTGATAAATTAGACGGCGTGGGGACAGATTCAGCACAATTTTCACACGCGCACAATTTGCAAGATGTCAAGAAGAAAAAGACTGACAGTCAATGACGTCCTAGACATAATTCTTGAGGACCCTAACAGCCCGGAAGAAGTTGACGTCATCCTGCAACCTCCCGATGGCAATGTGTCAGACGGATACGACGACTCTGACGAAGATGACAACACAAAAGAACCAGACAAGCTGTCTGCTGGTGTGCTGCAAGTGCCAGCTGAGCTTCGCAGACAAACTGGAGAGCACGACGAACCCTCACAAGATGAAGACGATGAAATTAACACCGATCTTTCAAGTCGCAGCAGAATAGCCAAGAAGCCTACTGAGCAATGGAAGAAGCAGAGTCATACCCAAAGCAAGGCCCAGCGCCTCTTTCCTGAACCGAACTATCATTCTGTCAGCGGCAAGTCTCCAGAGGATCTTTTCTATCGTTTCTGGAACGAAGAAGTCGTGGAATTGATTACAAAAGAGTCAAACGAGTACGCTGCTCAAAATGGCATGCACGATGAACTCGTCGCAAACGATGAACTCTATTCCTTCCTTGGTATTTTGCTGCTGTCCGGCTACTGCACCTTGACGAACCTAAGAATGTACTGGCAGGAATCTGAGGACACCCACAATGGGCTGGTCAGTCGAGCCATGACTCGTGAGCGTTTCAAGGCCATCAAGAGGATGCTCCATTTCAACGGCATTGAGGACAAGAGAGACCGATACTGGAAAGTACGACCACTCATCTCTCATCTCCGAAAACAATTCATCGCAGCCTTCATTCCAGATCAAATTTTGTCCCACGACGAGGCCATGATAAAGTACTTCGGGCGCCATGGTCTAAAACAGGCCATACGAAACAAACCGATTCGATTCGGTTTTAAGGTCTGGTGCCTCAACACTCCAGACGGCTACTTGATTTGCTTCGAACTCTACCAAGGCGAAGGCATCAGCAGCAGTTGGGCTGAAAATGTGGCTATCTGTGGCAAGAGCGGCGCAACAGTTCTTGACCTTTTGGAGCACTTGCCAGACGAGTACCGAAACCTCCCCTTCCACATCTTTGGGGACAATTACTTCACAAGTACGTCACTGATGCGAGAACTTGTCAAGCGAGGATACGAATACACGGGAACCATCCGGCAAGACCGTATCTCGGGATGCTCACCTTTAATAGGAATTGACCAGTTCAAAAAGAAAGATCGAGGAGTTCACGAGTCGATGACCTCCATTGACGGGCAACTCCTACTCACTCGGTGGAAAGACAACTCTGCAGTCACCTTGGCATCAACCGTACTCGGATCCCATCCTACATCGAAGGTGAGGAGGTATTCCCGAGCACAGAAGAAACCAATCGAAGTCCTCCGGCCACATGTCGTACGACGCTACAATGAATGCATGGGAGGAACAGATCGAATGGATCAGCATATCAACCATTGTCGTGTCGCCATTGGAGGGAAAAAATGGTGGTGGAGCATATTCACTTGGCTCCTCGATGCGAGCATACAAAACGCATGGCGACTTCACCGAAGCAGTGGAGGAAGGCTCACACAGGTCGATTTTCGACGGCAGATCGTCATCGCTATTCTCACGAGGGCGGCAAGCCAGAGGAACGCAAGACGCTCGTATCTAAGAACCGATAATCAGAATCAACGACTGGACGGCATTGGTCACCTGATTATTCGCACAGCCGACAGGGCGAGGAGTCTGTGTCGCAAATGCAAATCCAAGGTAACGACGAAGTGTGATAAGTGCACGATCTTCCTCTGCGTTGACTGCTTCAGCAGCTTTCACAAGAATGTGTAATTTTTTGGACTCATTCTGTAAGAGAAGACATTTTTTGATGTGTTCTTTCAACGTCAGTTTCATATTTGAATAAATTTGAATATTTCATTTTTATCCCATCTATTTGATTGTATGTTTAAATCCTTTTCAAAAAAATTCGTTGGAATCAACTTACTTATTTAACTATTATACACACAAGTCAATGTCTATCTAGGTCTTCCTGGGTATAAAATATGATCATAATATTTTACACACAAAAGCCCAGATGGACATTAAAGTCCATGTCTCTACAGCAAAAACCAAATGGCCTATAAACCTAACTCGTTCAGTGTTACATATTAGCATCACATAGATAAAAAAATGTAACACTGGATGGAAAAATATAGAAAAAAAAATCTGGGCCTTCCTGGGTTAAGTTTAGTGCAATGGTCTATTCCTACAGTTCAAACGTTATAGTTGTGCGGCCGGAAGGGCCGGTAGATTTTGGCTGTGTCATTGAAAATATAAAAAAACAGTCCTACGAGATATCATCATTCCGATCAGATGTCATTTGATGAACTCTCATACATGACATAGGCTTTTGTGCAGATGAGCAGACTTGTCAATAATCTATAGTCAGAATGACACTAAGCCTATTATTAGTTCACTGTTTGTCTCTATGTTGCATTGCAGATATGCATAAATCATTCAGCATTAAATTGGCGCTCTAGGCCGGATAATTAACCCTTATCAGGCATAAACTGATTAAGTTGGCGTTTGTGCCCAACAAACAGGGTTGGATGCTATGGTATCTAATATGGATTGATCAATTAAAGTCGTCAATTCGTTCATGATTGTGCTATATGAAATTCCAAATGGAATTTCGAGATAATGTACCATTCTGGAATTGCGTTTATTTGTAAGTTTATTTATTTTTAAGTATAATTATGCAATCATAAGAAAATATTTTGTTTCGTAATTTGTTTAAATGCTTACTGCCATCATCAATTTCGAATCCCGTAATCTGTTGTTTGAAGATGAAAGCTGTCAAAGTTACGTGTGACGGAACTAGCCAAAAAATTATTGAAAAAGGATGGACAGCTGACAGATTTTATGAACAGTGGTAAGTAATAACTGATAGTTCAATATATCAGTAATTTTTATGTTGTTAAATTGAAGATATCTTTGTCTAAAAGTGATATATATATATATTACATGTATGTCAATCTACAGGGTGGGCGGAAATTAGATGCTTAATAGAAAATGCCTCTATTTTTGGTGCTATTAGTCAGTTTTATCTACCGTTCCTGGAGAATGTGTACTACGTTAGAGAGTTATTATCGCCAAAGTTTCATTCGAAAATATGCTGTACTTTTTTATCATGGCCTTGTGAAAAAAAGTTCATTTTTTCGAGAAATACTTTTTATAAATTATTCATAAAATCTATATTCGTCATTAAAGTAAAAATAGATTCCATGTGAATACTTTATTCAAAGAAAGTGCACATACACACGAATTTGGTAACTCAAAACTCGATGTGTGATCCGCCTCTTTGGACGAGAGTCTGAAGACGTCGAGGGATAGCATCCACTGACTTACACAAAAAACCCGGCGTCACCGAAATAATGACCTGACGAATCCGGGCCTCCAGGTCGTCCAGTGTCTGCGGTTTTGTTCGATAGACCTCTTCTTTGGCCCAACCCCAAAGGAAGAAGTCACACGGCGTCAGATCAGGATTCCTAGCCGGCCACTCAAGTGGCCCTCGACGGCCTAGCCAGCGCCCAGGAAAGTGCTCACTGAGCCACTCACGGACAGTCAGGGCAAAGTGTGGAGGAGCACCATCTTGCATGAAGATAACATCATGAATGTTGTTCCAAGTGCTGATAATCGGCCAGACGTTCTGCAACATCGCGAGGTACCGCTCGGCATTCATGGTGTTGCGCAGAAGTACCGGACCCACAATCCGATCCGCAGTCATGCCGCACCACACCGTCACACTTGGTCGTACCTGCAGCTTCTCAGTGGTAACTCGAGGATCCTCTCCCGCCCAATAGTGACAATTGTGGCGGTTGACGAGGCCACCGACGTGGAACACGGCCTCGTCGCTCCAGATGATGTTGCGGAAAAGTCCGGGCCATTCCGCGTGCGAGGAGAGCATGGATTCCCCAAACTCCAGCCGAATGTCACAGTCTTCGGCAGAAAGCGATTGGCAGTAGTGTGGCTTCCACGCTCGCCATTCAAGCTCCTTCTTCAGCACAGTTCGCACTGTGTAGCGGGACAGTCCACTTTCTCGAGCTCCCTGGCGGGTTGACTTTCCTGGGCTCCTTAAAAACATCTCCTCGACCATCTGCACAGATTCCGGCAAGTTGGATGTTGAGTAACGTCCGCTTCTGTGTGCATCTGCTACTGATCCAGTCGTCATGAGCTTAGAATGACAGTTCTTGATTGTTCTGGCATCCTTTTTAGCATGCGATCCATACACCGATCGCCACCATCTTTGTACGGCTATGACAGATTGCCACACTTCGTACCTAGCCGCTAATTGTGCACGCTCCGTCAACGTGTAGCGCTCAGCCATAACAAACGCACTGGTATGACAAAATCAATCCAATAGACTTTTGTTCTTAATAATTCGATTTGCAATCACTGACTGGGTTCAAGTTGCAACCGCCGAAAGGGTTGTAAATGAATCGTCATCACTAGTCATAAATGCACAGAACAGAAAATGGTGTGGGTGATTAATCGATTAACTTAATCTTAAAGTCATCCAGAAGAGAAAGTACAGCATATTTTCGAATGAAACTTTGGCGATAATAACTCCCTAACGTAGTACACATTCTCCGGGAAAGGTAGATAAAACTGACTAATAGCACCAAAAATAGAGGCATTTTCTATTAAGCATCTAATTTCCGCCCACCCTGTATATTTCTAAGATCAAGTTAGCTAAGACATGCTGAATTATCACACAATTGCAATCCGACGAGTGTTCAAGTCCACATTCTACTTGTACATTAAGATTAGGCATGCCGTCTTAATTATCGAAATGGATATTCGCACGACAAGGCCTGGCTGAAAATTCGAGCCCATACACAAATCTAGAAGAGAGTGAAAATTCGAATAGTACAACCACGGCCTTTCTATCGGTTACGTCGTGGATATATAAACGTATTTTCAGGGAGATTACAAGCCAATGTTGCGCTGAAATCGTAATAATTCGTTTGATTATGGCAACACCCGAGTCATGCAGTTGACCGATCAGTCGAAGGAGCTAGCGTCTGGTGTTATAGTGATGACGTCATAAATACATCGGAAGAGAGCGGAAATCACTCGACGACGTTGAGACTGCAGTATAGTCGTGAACTTGTTTAGACATTCGTTCCTAATTTTTTTTTAGTCCTATGATTATTTGCCGCTGATGTCACAACTTCCCTTGCATCGTAGCGAGCTGGTCGTCTCGTCGATCTCTCCGTTTGATGCTGTGTGCATTTCGGCATCATTGCATCTTTTCTCGCTTCATTTGGCTATTACTGACAATTTTTTATGCTGGACAACTTCTCTTTTCACGCCCTATTCAGCGACACATAACGCAACTCAAAATTCTGGAGCATTCTCGCACTAGACTTCTTTTTTTATGTTTTTACATTATTTCCTCATCGCAACTTTGCTCACATGTGGCCTTCAGCCCCATCGCTTTCCCCAACGGATTATGTCATCGCCCGCTCGTCAGCAATACTCCCGTTCGGATCTCCTTAGTTTGCGAAGTGACTATCATTTACCGCGCATTCAACGTCGCGCTCTGTGGTTCCACAAGTTACTACGTCACAAGTCCCCATTCACTGCCCACAGGTGGCTCAAATCGAAAATAACTCAAAAAAATATACCAAGCTTAAAACTTTGGGGATAGTATGCACCTATGATGAGTATTTGATGGTTAAAATATGCGCAGATTCTGTCGTGTATTTTTAGAAAAAATGCAAAAAACCGGTTTTTTACATACTACTCATTAAAGTCATAACGTCATCATAATGCAAAAAAATATACCACGCTTGAATCAAATTTTCTTTTTATTGGCATGCTTCACACACTCTATATTTAAATTTTCACTGAAGTCTGTCGTGTAGTTGCTCCGCAAATTGCCCTTTTTGATTGAATTTTTAATAATGTAGATGGTAGTAGTATATCTAGAATTTCATCAACTTAAAAAAATATACCCGACACTAGATTCATGAAGTAAATTCATGAAACTCTAAATATGCCACATCTAAAAATGTGTGCATTTCTATCGCGTCGTTTATGAGAAAATTAAGATTTTGTACTTTCAGTAGTAGTATGAGTAGTACATTCCCACCCAATAATGCATTAGCTCAAGAAAATATACCAGACTTGAAACTTCAGGATTTGGATGCTAGAAGTCTCTATGATAAA
This sequence comes from Prostheceraeus crozeri, assembly GCA_907163375.1. Lineage (NCBI taxonomy): Eukaryota > Metazoa > Platyhelminthes > Polycladida > Euryleptidae > Prostheceraeus > Prostheceraeus crozeri. Next base: position 331,994 of record CAJQUW010008996.1, on the reverse strand, counting down.
ATACTAAAATTGCAAGAAATTCTATCGTTGACTTTTGTAGCAAAATGCAAACCTTTTGACGCTTTTTTTACTATTTCCGATGAAAGTGGATATTATTGGTATTCTAACCCAATCAGGATGAAATCTATGATATCTACAAACCTACAAACAGTGATTCTTTTTTTCCATTCTTCAGAATTTATTGATCATTAAAATATTATACAGTACATTATACATGACAGCTTAAAAAAGTAAATAAATCTTGAAAAAGGACCCTAAAAAACAGTGATTCTTAGATGATAATCTATGTTTCTAATATGGATATCTGAGAAGTTTTTCTCTAAAATTCTGACTATTGTACAATTTCTATGGAGATCTAACATAGAGTTCTTCTTCCGGACAATAATGCAGTTTTTAACTCAATGCAATTTCAACATAATTCAGCGGACAATAATGCCAGCTAACGCACTAGTGTCCGGTCATTGACGTAGAAATCGACATGACTTTCATCTTCATTGGGTCAGAATATGCATTACAACCTAACCTAATTGACAATTGTTTTCATTAAGTCATTTAATTGAGCACGCATCATTGACACACTTTTGAAAATTTTATTTTCGCTTTCAAGTTCTCATCAGCTGATCGTCGTTTTGTTGTGTGCATCTCCGAATTTGAAAAAAGGTAAGCATGACATTCTCTAAACTACGAGCTTGATAGACGTCACCATAGCGTTACTATGAATAGAATTAGTGTAATTAGAACTGGGTGCCCGGTTCCTATTTGTAAAATTCTTAAGTTTTTCTCAAAAAATTTAAGATGAGAGCACCAGGAAAATTCAAACTCAAACATGCTATTAATGGCGGAATGTTTTCACTTGCAATGTAATGTCAATCAATTGATGACCTTCATTAACCACTGAACCGATGTATTTGTACCTCAATCTGTAATTATCATGATATGGTAAAATATTTTCCTCAAAATGCATGATATAGCCTTCATTTAAATCATGCAATTTCAAAATATGTTTGACCCGAGTTTTGAACCAATGTTTCACGGATCGGTGGTCGAAGGTCATGTCCACTCGGCCAGCCTAGCTTTTATATTCATGGTGTTACCAATTTAATATGGATGCTGACAAGCGTTACTGATGAGTAATGTTTAGTAATATTAAAAAACATCCTTTCTCATTTCAGAATGGAATCCGACTATCCTGTAACAGAGAAGCATCGCACAGCTCTGCAACGAATCTGTCGACGCTGTGGTCAAGTACATCCTTCGGTCAAGCTACGGAGTATCAGCGAGAATTTGAAAGAATGCTACAAGGAATACTGGAATGTTGAGCTATCATTGGATAATCCAAATGCAATGCCATCAGTGATATGTAACACGTGTCGCACGTACTTGCAACTGCTGAAGTCCGGGAAAGTCATGTCAGAGAAAAGTTCTTGCTCAGATCAAGCTTTGTTTGAGCAAGAATTTGAGCTCAGAAATAAGATGTGGTGTTCCGTGGATAGTCCATGCTCTCTATGCCGAAATCTGGATGAATACAAAGCACGAAATATAACCCTGAGAAAGTGCAACAAAATTGTTACTGGCCGCAAGAGGTCTTCATCAGAATCTCCAGTGAAAGTGAATTGTAGCAAATGTTTCAAGCAATTAAACTCTGCAGAGAAAGAGATTTCATCGAAACACAGATGTGCTGCTGCCAAGGGCTCTGTTATAAATCACGTGTTGACAGCCATCGACAATTCGATGGTTTCTGAACTTGACGTTCTTAGCGCCACATTTTCGCGATCTTTTGATGATGAAGATGACGTAAGTTCCAATGTTTTAGTACTTCCTAGTACTGATGCCAGCGGCGGTCCACCTAAAAGAATCGTTGTCTCCTCTCCTCGATCTAACGCTGGTAGAGCCCGTCAGACAATTACGAATGTCCCTCTGAAAAGTATGATTGGCTTGAAAAGTGTTTCGGCTTCCGTTTCCAACAAAGCCTTGAAACACTTGAATTCCTGCATGGGTGGACCAAAATATTCTGGAATCAAGTTTCCATGTATAAAGAAAATGTATTCAGACAGGGAAGCAACGATTGGCCACTTGTTTGAAAGCCAAGCGGTAGAGCTGGAAAATTCTGAAGGAGCTCTTGTTTCGATGCAGGTGATCATTTGCCGTGATATTCCCGAGCTCATCGAGAGTTGGTGTTCTGCGACAGTGGAAGACATAAATGGGATCAACGTGAAGATTGGCATTGATCATGGTCAGGGGTTTCTCAAGATCGGAGTTCAGATTGGCGATAAACCCGAGTTTTCAAACTCAGTTTCAAACATTTTGCTGATTTGCGTAACAGAAGTGTCTGAATCCCGACACAATCTTCTAACACTTCTCACAATGCCTCCCTTTGTGACATTTTTCAAAGATCCTCGGTTCACTGTTGTACTGAGCGGTGATCTCAAGTGCTTGCAGCTCCTTTCTGGAATGTCTACGGGCAATGCGAAATTTCCCTGTGTCTTCTGCGATTGGGAGCATGGAGATCACCATGATGGCGAAAAAGAACTGTCGCTGCGCACTGGAGACAGTCATCAGGATAACTTGAATCGATTTATGGACTCAAATAAAAAGGCTTCAGAATGCTACAATTGCATATCAGAATCGATATTCGATGGCCAAACTCCTACCATTTACAAGTGTGCGCTCCCTGTTTTGCATATGACGCTGGGAATTGTTCAAAACCTGTTCAACAAAATGACGGTGTTTCTAACTGATCAGGAGAAAGAAGATGTGGAGAACATCCTGACAGGTATTGGGGCAGTTCGCTCATCATACCATGGGCACGCATTTGAAGGAAGAGGAGCTCATGCAATTCTGGACAATCTCCACAAGTTTCCACCGTGCGTCAAGAGGACATCATCGTTCCATGCTTTGAAATATTATGGTATATTTCTTCAAAAATGCGGAGGAATGACACGTGACTTGGACTGGCAGCAGTCAGTTGATGATTTCCTCATTGCTTTCAAGCAAACAGGGTTAAGGCCGTTCTTGAAGGTCCATGTGATAACCCATGTGCCGCAATACTTCACCATCTTGGATAGTTTCTGCAAATATGAAAATCCCGGTTTGGCATGGCTTAGTGAGCAAGCAATAGAGTCGTGTCATCACCACTTCAAAGACACGTGGAACCGTTTCAAGGCAACGCCAAAGTCAAGGAGCGCGTTGCTGCTAGCGGTCAAAGACTTTAACTATATTCGCTTCCTCACCGCTTTCTCTGAGTGAATAACTCATCTGCTTCCTCTGTTTTATTAGACTACTTGTGTAATATAGACTACTTGAAAACACACGAAGAAGTTTTGCATCTTGCTACAAAAGTCAACGATAGAATTTCTTGCAATTTTAGTATTTTATCATAGAGACTTCTAGCATCCAAATCCTGAAGTTTCAAGTCTGGTATATTTTCTTGAGCTAATGCATTATTGGGTGGGAATGTACTACTCATACTACTACTGAAAGTACAAAATCTTAATTTTCTCATAAACGACGCGATAGAAATGCACACATTCTTAGATGTGGCATATTTAGAGTTTCATGAATTTACTTCATGAATCTAGTGTCGGGTATATTTTTTTAAGTTGATGAAATTCTAGATATACTACTACCATTTACATTATTAAAAATTCAATCAAAAAGGGCAATTTGCGGAGCAACTACACGACAGACTTCAGTGAAAATTTAAATATAGAGTGTGTGAAGCATGCCAATAAAAAGAAAATTTGATTCAAGCGTGGTATATTTTTTTGCATTATGATGACGTTATGACTTTAATGAGTAGTATGTAAAAAACCGGTTTTTTGCATTTTTTTCTAAAAATACACGACAGAATCTGCTCATATTTTAACCATCAAATACTCATCATAGGTGCATACTATCCCCAAAGTTTTAAGCTTGGTATATTTTTTTGAGTTATTTTCGATTTGAGCCACCTGTGTGCCAGAAATAGTGATTCATTATCCTCTCTCCATCACGCGTCGTATTCCCAGCCCAGCTGTCAAGCTTCAACATCGGATAACAAGTTGCGTAAGCCAACTCGCTCACAGCCGTGTGCAGCCCCTTCCATCTTACAGTTCAACGCAAGATCAATTTTCAATAAGATTGACGACCTAAAAGTCAGAGTTTCAAAGTTTGAACCCGATCTTGTGTGCATCTCCGAATCTTGGCTAGATGCTACTGTGCATGACCTTTCCATTTCCCTTTCTGGTTGCAACTTAGTTAGGGAAGACCGTGACTTGAATGGTGGCGGCGTTCTTCTGTATGTAAGATCATGCTTTACAGTCTCTACTGTCTGTAGAACGGATCTGACTGATGTTCGTACTAATATCCTTTGCTGCCGCATCACTGAGCTTGATGCATCCATTGTGGTCATCTACCATCCCTACCGGGGCAGCGCTGCAGCTCATGAAATCGTTCTCGAACATTTACAGTATTTAATTGATCATTCAGATTCCCATCATTTTCTCATTGTAGGTGACATCAATGATTTGCGTCTACATTATAATAGCTTTTGTCTGTACAATAACCTGACTCAATTAGTAAACGCACCTACTCGCAAAAACAACATCCTTGATGTGATTATCACTAATCAGAAGAGCTTATATCAATCACCTGTTATCGTCTCTCCCATTGGTAGGTCCGACCACAGAGGTGTCTTTGTCAAGAATGTTAAGTCCAAAGCCATTGTTACTACCAAGATCAAAGTTCGCTCATGTAGCCCTTCCTCCCTTGCCCAGTGTCATTCTCTCCTTTGTTCCATTGATTGGGACTATTGTATCTCTCCCTCTGATGACATCCACACTACTGTTGAACTTTTTCAAGACTTTTTATGGTCTTGCTTTGCTGAATTTTTTCCCGGAAAAACAGTTCGCATGAGATCTTCGGACCCTCCTTGGATGACACCTTCCCTCAAAGTTCTTTCGGATAGCAGAGATAAGGCTTTAACGAGTGGCAACTTCCCAAAATACCAGCACCTTCGGGAAAAATTCCTAATTGAAAGTGGCAAAGCTAAGAAAAGGTTTTACTCAAGAGCAACCTTTACCTCTCCTGCTGATAGTTGGAAGTCGATCAAATCGCATCTTTCACAGACTCGTTCTAATTCAACCATTGATTCGACCACTGCTATTCAACTTAATGACAAATTTGCAAACATTTTCAAGCCCTCTTACGTCCACCAGTTCAGTGACTGTCGCCCCAGGGAGAAAAGTTTTGAACATCTGCATGTTTCCGAGTCCACTGTTGTCCAGATGATGAGAGAATGCAAGTCGAACTCTAGTGGTCCGGATGATCTGTCGGGTTTCTTTTATCGCAAACTTGCAGATGTCCTAGCTTATCCCTTATCTAAGATCTTCAATATCTGCCTTACGAATGGAGTATTCCCGAAAGTCTGTAAACTTGCCAATGTTATTCCCATACCAAAGAAAAACGATGGTGGCTATCGTCCCATTTCAATACTGTCATTTCCCAGCAAGATTCTGGAACGACTTGTGAAGAACTTAGTTATTCTCCCCACTCTCAACCATGATTTGGACAATCGCCAGTTCGTCTTCGTTTCAAGCGGCTTCGGTGGAATTACCAACGCTCTGTTGTCTATTAGACTGACCGTTCTTGAACATGTCACACTCAAATTGCCGAACTCAGCTACCATCCTGGCCGTCGACTATGTGAAGGCTTTCGATTCAATTGATCACCGTACCCTCCTGGAGACTATCACCCAGAAATTTGATTGTAATCCCCTTGCTGTGGACTTCATTTGTGATTTCATAAGTGATCGCCAGCAGAGAGTAGTCACTCCTGACTTCAAAACTCAATGGAAGACCGTTAGCAGTGGAGTACCTCAAGGATCAATCCTGGGGCCTCTTCTTTTTATACTAATGATTGATGACTTCCCCGACTTGACAGACACCAGAATTGTTGCCTACGCCGACGACATTTCTTTAATTCATCTACAAAAAAGCAACTCCCCATCAGACTTTCAATCAATAGTGGATTCCTTCGTTGAGTGGTCATCTTCGAAAAAATTGACGATCAATGTAGATAAAACTAAGTGTCTGACTGTATCCCGTTCACGCATTTCTCCTACTACTATGAGCATCAAAATTGGTGATAAAACCATTGAACAGGTATCTGTCCTTAATATCCTTGGTGTTCATTTTTCGTCTGATTTGACATGGAACGCACAGTTTTCATTTTTATACAACAAGTGCTGTCGTAGTCTGTCAACTGTCCGCCGCCTGTATTATAACAACTGTAATTCATCCTTGATCTGGCAAGCATATATGGATTTGTTTTTAGCCACATCGCATTCTGCTGGTCAGTCATATGCGATCTACGTTCTGTTCAATTCCGCAAGTTGGAAAAATTGGATCTCGTCGCTCGTCGTTGGGCTGTTGTTACAAGCAAACCATCTCTCGCGCGCATGCTGCATAATTCTGTGAAAAGACTCATCGGCAAAATTGTCAAGAATTCAGACTCGCATCCTTTGTCTCAGTTTTTTGATGTGAGAGACTCGATTCAACACACTCGTCATCAACGCAAGCTTCTTCCCAAAAGAAGAAATTGTGCCTTACAGGGTTGTGCATTAAAATTGCATCACGTGATCAAAGACTTTGAAATCAATTTCTATGTAAGCTTGTGTATCAGTGGCAGATTGATTATTGTTTTGCACCGATTTCTAGGCTGTGGATGGCTTCTATTGTCATAAAATGCAAGTCTTCATCCATTATAAATGTTTGAGTTCAAACTTTCAAATTTGAATGAACATACATCGGTTCTGCTTGTTTGCCACTATTCAGTGCATACCGAGAATTCTACAATGACTGACACGCCAAATGAAGTCAGGGCAAAGATTATAGCCTTGTGGGAACATGCAGACAAAAGCACAAGACAGATAGCGGATGATCTGGGCCTCGTACAATCGACCGTATCCAGGATTATTAAGCGATACCGAGAAACAGGCTCACTTCAGAGTGACCGAGAACTGTGTCATCGTCCACGAAAGACTAACTGCGATGTATATCGCAACTCATTTGTAAAATTTTCTAGCCTGTCTTGATGCCAAACTGATGCATGTTAATGCACATCTCTGTCAATACCGCCAGTTGTATTGTCAATATAAAGCTTTATTATTATTATTATTATTATTATTATTATTATTAAATGGAAATCTCATCGACAGGTAGCCTAAGGTCACTAATAAATTTTGAATTATTTATGTCGAGTATCTACTTACCGGAATTTCCGGCCTACAAGGCGCATCCGCGAATAGGGCGCACAAGCCGATGACAACAGATAAGGCGCACATGTGTACTGCTCTTTCAGATAAATACTTTGTCGATAAAGAATCAATAATTGTAACTAATTTCTCCGATAAAAGTACATGTACTACCATTAGTTTGGAATAAGCAAAAAGTAGGCCTACGATTATCATGGTTGATTTGGCATAATATCTGAAAAATCACGAAGGATTATGATCGACATGAGTCACATGATAGCCCATGAATTATTCCTATAGCATACGGCTCAGCTAATCCAACAAAATCTAGCATGTCGGAGTCTTGTGTTTGACATGAATGTTTGATTCAACTACAGGTAGGAAGTTTCACGGCTCACTACAATATTCACTTCGGTATCTGAATCAAGACTCGTTTCAGTGTTACAATCAATGTTCGCCGTAAGTATCAAAATCACTATTAGCTTAGGCATCTAGCTGAATGAAGGTTCGCTTTGTCGGAATCAATGTTCCTTATGATACCTGGGGCGGTTGAATCTCTCGAAGAAAATGACACCCCTATCTCTTAAAGCCACTTCGAATAACCTTTTCTGGCACTTGCGCTCATGATATTTTCAAATGAATGCCTACCAGTACCAATCTTTACCGAACTTAGAAGTCTAATTTGACCTTAGATAGGGGGCACTCCGCAGATAAGGCGCATTGGCTGTTTCCGAGTAAAAAAGTCGCGCCTTATAGGCCGGAAGGTACGGTAATGATAAAAATTTAGAAAAGTAACTAAGTAAATGTGTGAACGGTATAATAGCAACCAATCTCCAACCTTATCTGCTACACAGTATAAAATGAATGAAACTTACATGTATTGTAAACAATATCACCTAGCGGCGAATTAAATTTTGATGTTTCTGATAAGCGTGGTTGATATTGTCAGAAAACATATTTTTCTCACCATGTAACTGGAGTCGTGTGATGTATACAACCGCATGCTTCACAAGGTATTTTCTAGGAAATTGTCATTTTGCCACCAATTCTAGTTCCGAGACTGACCACCAAATTTAGATAAGCGCAATATTGCAGATATTGCGCAATAGATTTCTTTGGTCGCCATAATCAAACGGATTGGAGCGATTTCAGATAATCATGACATTTGGGTTTTATGATCCTTCAATCATTCAAAGTTCTACTGGAATGAGCACTCAATGCCATAGTTAAACCGGAATTGAGTAGGACAATTCATGGACCTCCAACTGTCAGGACTTAAGCTGATTTGATCCCAAATTTTTCACAATTTTCAATGAGATGTGCGCTTGTCTTCATGACTTGCGGTTGTCTGGTGATCAAACCACTCTAGATCCTGACAGTTTTATGTCTATTGATGGTGAGTAGTAACCCCGTGGCAGACGCAAGCCCAAAATGTGAAATGGTGAGTCATCAGGCTGACTCAGCCCCCCCCTCTGGAAGGAAGGTGAGGGAGGTGGTCAAGGATGTGCTGGGAGGAATGGGTCCGAGAGGAGGAAACTGTTCCCTCCCCCCCCCCTCTGGCGGGAAGGAAGGAAGGAGGAGTGATGAGGCAAGGGGTGGGAAGGAAGGTGATAGGAATGTGGGAGGAATAGAGTGTGGAAAGGGTGGATGTTGGTGGTGTTGGGATGAGAAAGGCTGGAATTCGGCATGAAGGAGGCCTCGGATGGGAAAACGGAGGCCAGATTCGGACTCTACGTGAAATGTTGGGTTAGGAAGGATGTTTCCAGCGACATTGGAGAGAAAAAGTTCTGACCCCCCCCCCTCCTGCCAAACTTCCAACTTTGGTTGTAGACATCGTAGAAAGTCGTGCAATAGCTCATTTGAAAGCTGAGAGTGAGAAAAATGCAGTGGAAAGCTCAGTTTGGACTCATTTTCTTGGGTTTAGGGAGGAAAATGGCAGGAAACCGTCAGAGTTGGAAAAAGCAGGTGTTGGTGGTTTTGGGATGAGAAAAGTCGTTTTTCGGGCAGGAGACCTCGGATGGGAAAATGGAGTGCAAATTCGGACGTTTTGGTCAAAGTTGGGTCTAGGAACTTCTTCCAAACTCAATCGGAGAGAAAAAGTTCTGACCTCCCCCCCTCCTGCCAAACTTCCAACTTTGGTTGTAGACATCGTAGAAAGTCGTGCAATAGCTCGTTTGAAAGCTGGGAATGAGACAAATTCAGTGGAAAACATGGCTTGTTCGTATCTGCCTTCGTTTAGAGGTGAGACGTTATTGAAAATTTTGGACCTTGGCGAAAAACGACATAGTTAGAATGTTTATGAAAATCGCTCTAGCGGGTGAAGCAAGCCTCGGACGGGAAATGAGAGACCAGATTTGGAATCAGCGTCACATTCTGCATCGACATGCTAAATTTGAAAGCCATCGGAGAGAAAAAAATTTTCATCCTGTTTCCGAAAAACGACAAAGTTAGAATTTTTGCGATGGCTGTGGGCTGTAGAGCCAAACCGAAGCATTGGATGGGTAAATGGAGGACAGATTCGGATTTAGCGTCCAATTCTACATGGAAATGGTGTATTTCCAGCTCCGTCGGAGCACTAGAACCGGAGATAGACGGGTTTTAGTGTTTGAATGATGGGTATTACGTCATCAGCTGATCGCCACACACTATATAAGTGGAAACTCGGCTTCTGGAAATCAGTTCTCCTCCCGACTGGGTTGGGGTAGGTGAACTCTGGAGCTCCGATGATAGCATTGGAAATCTGAAAAACCGGGTTTCTTCAAGAAACCGACTTAGAAAATTTCATTGCTGATATCAGCTAAGGCGTCAGACTTAGAGGCTCGCCAGGAGATGGCCTTCGTCTCCAGACCATAAAAGACTCCAAAACTTTAAAGGCTTGTAACTTTGCTTCTACAAGTCCGTTTGACTTGATTCAAAAAAGGTTCGGTCGCTATTGACCTGCCCTAAGTGATAAACTGCTTATAAAATTTCCTAAGTAGTGATAAAAAGTTGAAAAATTTAAATTCACTAGTTTTGGAGGTTTTCTGGGGCTTTCCACCCTGCTGAAGTCAACTAGATGATTTTTAATGATGTCTGAGCCAGTCTTCTCATGGTATAAGCGGCTTTTCACTGAAAGCGAGCAAGACACGGAGAGTTTTGCTGTAATATTCCACTGACAGGGTGTTCCTTCGGGACGGCGGACGATGCCGTAGTGATAAGTGTGGCAAGGGAGTGTGTCATAGTTTAGACCGAAACCGCTGGGGCAACTCATGTCTCATGTTGGGCATTTGACACAGTTCTCAACGTAGCACTTTGAACGCCAATCGGTTGAGTCTTAGCTATCTTGTCATGGGTGGCCTCTAAACATCTCCATTGCAAAACGCTGGTGAATCAAGCTCTCTAAGGCTTGCTATCAAGCTGATCAAAGCAACGACTTGTTTCCTCTTGTAAATAATTCCACCGGTTTTCATGTCTGGCGATCAAGTCATGGACGGTGCAAGTCACGGAGATTTTCGGTGTGATACTTCCTGTGGGTGATTTCGAGACATCGGTGAAGTCCGGGGAGTACTGCACGGGACGTGGGCAATGGTAATCCTTGTGAAACCTCTCTGCGTCATGTTTGCAATTCTTCGTCTCAACGTTGTACTCTGACCGCCAGGGCGACATTTAGCTATCTGCCACAGGTTACCTCATAAAATCTCCATTACACTTGTCTCCCGACAGTTGCCCAAGCATGTGAGAATGAACCATGCGTTCTGCTTGTCTCTATCACAGAGACGAAATGATGAAGGAATGAAGGAAGGACATTCATGCGCCACACGCAACACATCACAGACTTCTCTCTTCTCTAGTGAACAAGCTCTTGTCAGTGTCGTACAAAAGTTTTACTGCAGCACAGGTTGATGTATAGTTAGAAAGTTTGATCATTGAAGGTTTATTCGCAAGTCTAGTCAGAAAGTGTATCATGTTGTACAAAGGTTTTACTGCATCACAGGTTGATGTATAGTAGTTAGAAAAGTTTGATCATGATGTTTTATGAAACACATGTCATAAAATGTAAGCGCTAGTGTAGTCAAGTAGTTTTACTGTGACGTACGTTTGTGAAAGTAAAGTTTGATCATCGAACTTTATTCGTGAGTGTCATCAGAAAGTGTATCATGGTTTGTAAAAGCAAAGTTTAGTATAGTCAAATATTTTTATTGTAACACAGGTTAATGTATAGTTAGAAAGTTTGATCATGACGTTTATTCGTGAGTGTCATCAGAAAGTGTATCATGGTTTGTAAAAGCAAAGTTTAGTATAGTCAAATATTTTTACTGTAACACAGGTTGATGTATAGTTAGAAAATTTGATCATTGAAGTTGTATTCGTGAGTCTAGTCAGAAAGTGTATCATGGTTTGCAAAGTTAGTGTAGTCAAGTAGTTTTACTGTGACACACGTTTGTAAAAGTAAAGTTTGATCATTGACGTTGTATTCGTAAGTCTAGTCAGAAAGTGTATCATGGTTTGTAAAAGTTTTACTGCAAAACAGGTTGATGTATAGTTAGTCAAGTTGATCATGATGTTTTATGAAACACACATGTCATGAAATGCAAGTGTTAGTGTAGTCAAATAATATTACCGCGACGCACGTTTGTGAAAATAAAGTTTGATCATTGACGTTGTAGGACTGACGGAACTCACAGCAGCACTAGAAAGTTTTAGAAGGTTTTACTGCACAGTGTAGATTGTCTTGTAACTTACTTTCACAGTGTTAGAAAGTTTTATTGGAGACAGTTGTCAAATGTTTCCCTATTAGAAAATTCAAACTACATGACTGTTAGATTCGCTTCATCAGGTTTACTAAATGCAGTTTTCTACTGCAATGAGAGTTTAGAATGTTATATGAAAACAGTGTTCGCCACAGCACTAGAAAGTTTAGCACAACACAAGTGTCATGAAAAAATACTTTATTTGGTCTTTGATTTAACATCATTGAAACCCACTTTACTAATAGCAATGACAATATGCTTTATTTTATTTAGAAGCAAAGGATCGCCGTAACCATGAAAGTTCTCTATCCGAGAAATAATCTTCCGCAGATGCCGTGTATAAAACTCAGAAGCATCAGTAACATATTCTTGTCCGTAGGAAGGAAATTGAAAGTCAACACTTTCCGCTACTTCACTTTGTGGAAAATGAATGTAATTGACATTTACAATTAAATGAACCTTGATGAGACTGTCTTTGAAATAAGATATCAACTCCGTAAATATTTTTCGTGTGTAGTCTAAACATGCTTTCAATTCTGTCTCCTCCCTTTGAAACTCAATCATCATGTTTCAATGTACTGACTTCAGGTGCCATGGTTGAGTCTATTGTTAAACAAAATTTTTGCCTAACACGATTTCAATAACGCGTTACAAATGTGTGTATGCACATCGGGAACTCTAGCTCGTCTGTGATTGGACGAGAGGTCTGATCCATTCACTGCTTAGGAAAATCTTATAAAACGCAGTGCACCAGCTCTGCTCTTCACATTTATCTTTCACAAGGTGAGTGTCGGTGAGCTCCTGCTATCAGGTTGTTTTGACTTGCTATCAAGTTGAATAGTCTCTTGCTATCACATCCTCTGCTCATAAAACATATCATCGCTGTAATACCTCCTTTGCTCGAGCGTTCCTTCGGGACGGCGGGTACTGCCGTAGAGGGATTGCGTTGCACGGGTTGTTCGTCGTTTGTTAGACCGAAACCTCTGAGCCGTTGCTCATGTTGGGCGTTCGACTTCATACTCAACGTGATGCTTTCTGTCGCCAGGTCAGAGTACTTCAGCCATTCGACAAAGGTTAGTCTTTATGATATGGAGTAGAGTGAAATGTAACTCATTAGATGTCACTTCAATGATTGTTCCCATAATAAACGTTGACTAGGCAAATGAAACGATTTTCATCTTTCCTTTTCAGTGATTGAAATCTGCTGACGTAATCTACAATCGACTATCTGTCATGGAGTTTGCAAAAATTGAAAATTACCGCATTGCTGCTGAGATGGAAAAGGCTACCATCGAGCAATGTAAGTATTTGTATCAAGATTGACTCTATTACTAACATCATTAGGGTAGACATCCTCATTAAAATCAAGAGCCCCTCCCTTATTTTGTTCATGTTTAAACCGAATCCAAATTTACCTGTGCTCATCTTTGCTGTCATGCTTTTTCAGCGCATGAATGCATTCGTAATGGGGAACCCGTCCCCCAAGGAGCAATCGGACAAGCCTATGAGCGGCTCGGAAAGTGTGAGTATCCTCAGCTATGAGAGTTGGAATGACATGTTTTAGCACCTCTGCATCCGTATAGCTTACTCTCTATCATTATTATCTCCGCAACCTCTAATCTAATCTCTCTTTTCTCTCTACAGATATGGCGAAGAAGAAGAAGTGGGAAGAAGCCGCGAGGCGGAGATTCGAAGCTGAATTTCCGGCCCTACCTTCCCGCTCATCTACCTCCGCCCAAGCTGCGACCCCTTTCTCGGCCATCGTTATCGCCTCACCTCCACCAGCTCCGGTCCCTGTGCCCGTCCCTGCAACAGTCCCTGCTCCTCGCCATCACGTCCCTCCGACGCCAAAGCCAAGGACCCTTCCACCCTCGGCTCGTGTCCCTCTCCTTCGTCCTCCACGTCCATCCTTGCTGCCGGAGTTACTGTACAGTTTTTAGATGGTAAGTAATCGTGATTGGGGAATAGGGGGCTAAGACTTCAAACTTGAAATGTTGATCATGTTACTAATCTCTTTTCTCTTTTTCTCAACAGATCTGGCGGTCTACCTCCTGGACGGCGACGTTCCCTCCCGTCCTATCATCATCCCTGCATCGCCACCACCACTTGCAGCGGCCGACCTCCCTCTCCTCTCCGTCAAGTCGGTGGAGAGATTGTTGGAGGAGCAGGAAATGGAGTTGGAGATCGTGGGAGAGGAGAGGAAGATGGAAGTCGAAAAGAAGGAGGACTTCCAATGCCAGCGGTGTGACAGGGTCTTCGCCTCAGCCTACAGTTTGAGACGTCACACCGCTGGCCGTGCCTGCAGGGGAGGAAAGCAGCGACCGATCCCTCCACGGCCCAAGTGTAAAGGTTGTGGACGCACGTTCTACAACAGCACCAACTTGCGAGTCCACATCGAAGGCGGTTCCTGTGGCAGTGTGAGGCAACCACCGACAACAACAGGTAGGAAGCATCCTTCATCGCACGTCGGCTTTTCCTGTTCTTCGTGTCAGAAGACCTTTCCTACAGAGTTTGTTCTTTCTTCGCACACACTCTGTCACACACTTTCCACTGAGCTTTACACTGACAACAACGTCACTCTAAGGCTGAGCAAGTTTTCCCTTGAGAGACTCGTTCGCGATTATCAGTTAGAAAGCTCTGAAGCTGTGCAGGACATTCATCCTTTCTTGATGAATCATATAGACTTAATTCATCAAATGTTGGCGAGCTTAGATAGATTTTTACTTAAGGGCATGCTCTATCTCACTACTCTTTTCAATAAGGCAGACAGTAGCACGGGAGAAGTAGAGTCCACTGTGACCATTAGGATAGCCTCCTGTGCTGCTGATCTCATAGGTGATGTAAACGAGTGGGTAGAGAGACATGCGACCTATCCCGTCAGCAACTTAAATAAATTTAATGAAAGAGACAGCGGTCTGGTCTTTGATGGGATAGAGAAGGTAGACATCAAAATTAATCTTTTAGAAAATTTACAAGGGAGTGGTTGTTTCAACCTCCCCAAAGCACTGGCTGATAAAAAGGCTGTCATTAATGTGGAATGTCAGTCCCAGTGTTTCACGTATGCCGTCCTCTCCATTCTTCACTATAATGATATAGGTATACATCGTCAAAGAGTCACCAAGTATCGTGAATGGGAGGATGAGCTTAAGTTTGACGGGTTAGATGTCAACACATTAGACTTTAAAGGCATCACCCAATTTGAGAAACTCAACAATATTAAGATTGTCATCCATCTCTGGGAAAAAGGTCTGAAGGGCGTTAGGTATAACAACCGCCAAAGTAACTTCGACCGGGTTGTCAATCTCCTCCTAGTCTATAACGACAACCACCCAGAATGGCATTATTTTGGCATTCCCAAAATTTCAAAGTTATACCATCATCAAACTGCATATAGGAACAATTTCTACTACTGTGATCGCTGCACACGGCGCTTTAGGTCAAAACCATATTTTGAAGAGCATTACGAGTGGTGCTCTCGGGGTAAACTTCAAATGGAAGTCATGCCCAAAGATACATTTTCTAGGTATGAGGAAAACGGCAATGAGCTCAGTCGCATATGTACCATCTATGTGGACATTGAATGTTATATTGAACAAGAAGGCCTAAGTTATGAGGCAGCGCCATTGCCTGTTATGAAGTTTGGCATCGATATTATAGGAACCAAAATAAGATGCATGTGTGGCAAGGCGAGGAGTGCGTTGAAAACTTCCTCAACCTTTTTAGATAGGAAAGCCCGTTTTCATCAACGCTATGAAACGGAGCTGACTAGGAAACCCATGTGCTTCACAGAAGCCAATAAAATCAAATTTGATAGGATCACGGAATGTCCCCGCTGCTGTTCATCCTTTGATGATCAGCAACATAAGGAAGTGGGGACCATTGCCATCTCAGTGGTAAATTTAGGTCTGCCTTATGCAGTAAATGCAATATGAGACTTAAGCTCAAACGGCGAACGCTCCCCGTCATCTTTCATAACTTCAAATGTTATGATGCTCACATCATCATTCGCCATGGATTCGGTAAAATGAAATCCTGGTCATCTAAAATGATTGCGCAAAGTAAGGAAAAATTTATGTGCATCACTGCTAAAGTCCAAGTCGATAAGACGAAGGAAGGGAAGCCTGTCTTCTATGACATAAAGTTTTTAGACGGTTTCCAGTTGATGTCTTCTTCCTTAGCCGCGTTGGCTAATAATTTAGAAACGCTTCCCCTCACTCAACATTCAAGGAAAGACTATCCCAACATAAGTGACAGTCTGATACGACGGAAAGGGGTGTTTCCTTATAGTTATTTTAGTTCAATGGATACATTGAAGGAGACATCCCTTCCGTCCATCGATAAATTTAAAAAGGATTTGACGGGTGAGGACTGTTCGCTGGATGATTATAGGCATGCAGAGCAAGCATTGTTAGAATTTAGGTGTCGCACGTTTGGTGACTACATGCTTGCCTACTTAAAATTAGACGTCTATCTGTTGGCTGACGTGTTTGAGACTTTTAGGAAAGTCACATTAGAACAGGACGCCTTAGACCCCGTTCATTTTGTTAGTCTGCCGGGTCTGTCCTATCAGTCAGCCTTCAAGATGACGAAAGAGAGCATTCATTTACTGCAAGATGCAGAAATGTACACGTTATTTGAACGTAGTATTAGGGGTGGCTTGACATTTGTTAACAAACATGTTGTCAACAGCACCCAAGACATAGGATCGACCACGCATTTAATGTACATAGACCAAAATACTTTGTATGGGAGTGCACTCTCCAAGCCTTTGCCACAGTCTGACTTCCAATGGGTAGAGCCCCATGACATTGAATACTTTTCCAATCCAGCACACATCATGGCACTGGGAGATGAGGCCGACATAGGTTATTTATTTGAAGTCGACCTCATCTATCCAGACTGCATTAAGAATAGGACCGTTGATTTTCCTCTCGCACCCGAATCTGGCATAGTCAGTCCAGATATGTTCTCTCCCTTTATGGAAGAACACAATAAGAAATATGAGGCGGAAAATGACTTAAAGTATAAAGCCACTAGGAAGTTGTTGCTCACCCAATTGAACAAGCAGCATTACATCGTGCACTATTCCATCCTCAAATTCTATCTAGGTATGGGGATGCAACTTGATAAAGTCCATCGCGCTATCCAGTTTAGGCAGAAGCCCTTTCTAAAACCGTATATAGAATTTAATAGCAAGAAACGGGCTGAATCCAAGAATCCTTTCGAAAAGGACTTCTTTAAATTTAAGAATAATGCCCTATTTGGTAAAACCATGGAGGATGTAAGAAAGCGCATGGACTATCGCATCATAACTGATCCGGAAACGAGTATCAAGTTATGTCGCTCGCCGTTGTTTTGCCACCATGATGTCATTTCCGAAGACATCACTGGTTTTAAAATGTTAAAATCTGAAGTAGAACTTTGTAAGCCCATTTATGTCGGTCAAGCTGTCTTGGATCACTCCAAGTTAGAAATGTACAAGTTATTTTACCACACTTTTAAGACATGTCCACTTCTCCAACGTGTGGAATTAGTAGGAGGTGATACAGACAGCTTCTTCCTAGCTTTGACAACCACTAGCCAAGTCAAGCAGGAAGACATTTTGAAATATTTAGCACCCAAGTTTGATAGTTCCAACTATCCAACTGACCATCCGCTTTACTCTACCTCAAATAAAGTGAAGCTTGGCTGCTTCAAGGGTGAGTGTGCCGGCAAACAGATAGAGGAGATGATCTTGCTTCGCCCCAAGATGTGCTCCATGAAGCTAAAATCCTCAGAGCTTTCTATAAAACGGGCGAAAGGCATCTCGAAGTCAATCGTTAGAAAAATGACACATAGAAACTATCAAGATGCCTTAGATTCTCTTAAAATTAAAAAAGTAGAAATGACCATTTTAAAATCTCAGTCGCATCAAGTCAGAACAACGACGTTTAGGAAACGAGGTCTCTCAGCTTGGGAAGACAAGCGATGCTGGATGAGTCCTAACCACTCATTACCGTACGGCCATCCAGACACTCATCTACCTCCACCCAAGAGACAGAAACTTTCTCCTCCTCCGTCTGGCGATGTTTGATGATGAATGCTTCCTCTCTGTTGTGGTTGATGTTTTGCTTTTTCGCTCCATGGAGTTTTCTATGGGATGTTGTGAGTGAGTGCCTTGTAACATGCTTCCAACTCCTGATCACTTCATATCATGACTTGCATATCAACTGGTTTTTCCTGACGTTGTTTTCTCCCTGCATATCAGTGACTTTGTTTTCTCCGGTGATGTGAGCCATAAAAACTTTGTTTTCTGCTACCATCAGTATTAACTATGTGCAGTGCTATGAAAATCGGTTGTGATGATGAATAACATATCATGTACAGACTAGGTCGTTTTCCTTTTGACATAAAGATGGGATTCTCACTCAATAGATAGAAGTAAAAGTTTTAATCATTTTGTAAGATGGGTAGGGTTAGAATAAAGTTGATGATTGTAAAGTTAGAAATAAAGTTATACCCATGTCGCTGTTTGGAAGATAGGTGAAATATAAAATGAAGTCATAACCATGTTAGAGTTTGTAAAGTTAGAAATAAAGTTGACGTTTGTAAAGTTAGAAATAAAGTTTTGCCCATGTCGCTGTTTGTAAGATAGGTGAAATATAAAATGAAGTCATAACCATGTTAGAGTTTGTAAAGTTAGAAATAAAGTTGACGTTTGTAAAGTTAGAAATAAAGGTATGCCCATGTCGCTGTTTGGAAGATAGGTGAAATATAAAATGAAGTCATAACCATGTTAGAGTTTGCAAAGTTAGAAATAAAGTTGACGTTTGTAAAGTTAGAAATAAAGTTGACGTTTGTAAAGTTAGAAATAAAGTTGATGAATGTAAAGTTTGAATTAATGTTAGAATCATCTCACTGTTTACAAGATAGGTAAAGTATAAAATAAGTTATAATTATATCACTGTTTGTAAGATAGGTGAAATATAAATGAAGTTAGAATCACTTCACTGTTTGTAAAGTTAGAAATAAAGTTGACGTTTGTAAAGTTAGAAATAAAGTTGACGTTTGTCAAGTTAGAAATAAAGTTGATGATTGTAAAGTTTGAATTAATGTTAAAATCATTTCACTGTTTGTACAGTTTGAAAGATAGGTGAAATATAAAATGAAGTCATAAGTATTTCACTATTTGCAAGATAGGTAAAGTTAGAAATAAAGTTGATGATTGTAAAGTTTGAATTAATGTTAAAATCGTTTCACTGTTTGTACAGTTTGTAAGATAGATGAAATATAAAATGAAGTCATAAGTATTTCACTATTTGCAAGATAGGTACAGTTAGAAATAAAATTATACCCATGTCAGAGTTTGTAAGTTAACATCCTCACCAACGAATGTAACATCATGACGATTTCTTCGGCTTAGGAAACATCAACCACTTTGCTGACTCATGTCTATAAATAGCTCTGACTCATGAAGGAGTAAGGCGCCAGTCATACGAATCTAATCAGTCTTGTTCAACCTTTTCACCGACATGTGTGTGGGCGTTATTTATCAGACAAAGCGATGGCGCCTCACGTCAGACAGCGTGATCTTTTCACCGACAAGAGTGTGGGCGATAGTTCATTGTGATGACTCATTCAAAACGCATCATGTGATTAACACGATTCTATTAACTGTGACTCATACAGATAACGCATTAAAGATTTAACAATGTCAGCTACTTTACTGATATCACGTAAACCAGTCATGATACAATGTCCCTTGTGAAACACTGCAATATGTACAGGATGCCACTTCCGAATCAGAGCAGCAGGAAAGAGTTCAGTTTCATAAAATATACAATGACTACTGGTTTAATGTTGGCTAGATTCACTAACATCTTCAATTGAACAGACACTACTATATTCTTCAATGTCAGGGGACTGAGGCGGAGATGAGGCATGAGTGTTCGCATTTTCTTGACGACTTCGTAACACATGGACTGCATCACGAAATGAGAAAGGTTTCCTAGGACTTGGATTTTGCCGCAGCGAAAGATTTGAAGATTTCGACCGTTGCTCATGCGAATGACCAACATTTGCGGACGACCGCGATGATAGACTGAATCGGGAAGATGGGTATGCAACTGTTCTAAATCGATGTCTCTTCTGAGATTCATTTCGCGCATGGCGTTGATGATGCGGATGGGGAGCATGACTCACAAATGACATGAGGGTTGAGTGAACTTCCCTTTTATACTTTTCCCATGAGGGTTTTGGAATCACAATGTAGCAGTCATCATTATGTAGAATCATCTCTTGAATGCGAATAAAAACAATGCCGTCTCCTACGTTAATGACACGGCAAGAGTGGGATAGGATAGCGCGATGTAACCTTCGTAGATGAAAGCGTTCTAGAGTTATCTGAAGTTGACGTTTCGTATCATGAAATGTAACACACTCACTTTTCCATGATACATGGAGACATGCTGATAATTTCCACATGATTAAAACTTGAGTGAAGAAGGGTATGCCTAAGAAAGAAGGAGAGAGAGTCATGTTCATGTGTGGCATGGTGAGTGTACATTTTCTTTCTTGATACGGTGGCCGTTAGGCCGTGGTCTCATAATGACCGATGGTGCGTTCTCAGTGTGTGGAGAGTATTACTGTAGTTGATCATCATCAACATGGACATCATTTTTAAAGGTGATGGAGACAAGATAGGGATTCAACGTAAACAACCTTCCGTCCCTGCGCGGACCCATGTAGATGGTTTGAATTTTAATTTCGAAGGAGTAGAATCCTTTTCCCAAAATGGGTAGCGGTTTGCAATTGAGTAAGTCGAATTCGCTGCCCTCCTTTTCATAGATGATGAGACAGTGTCTATCCATATGCACATACATGTATCGTCTTTCCATGATGGGAACTTGTGGCCGCTTCCTATTGTGTCGAACAATTTCTTTGGGTATGGTGAGATTTTCTTTCAGGAATGTTTCAAGAGTATTGAATTGTAACCGTGTCCAATAGTCTAACGGCACACACACGGCCAGTCCATGCTTTGTTGACATAATCTTTAGATAATCTATCCGTTGACTTGGAGTTTTTATGGTTACGGCTTCTCCATGATGAGTTATCTTTTGATTGAAAGCATTTTTACCCGATGCTAAACTAAGGGAGTTCAGCGTACCCAGTGCGAGTGCAGAGGCGTTGATGGCTTGGAGCAACTGCATGGTTAGCACAAGGACGGAAATGATTGCCATGCGCTCAGTCATCCGTTTTATTAGCAGACCTAGCTCCAATCACATGCGTTTCCCTTTTCTCGTTTTCCCTGTCTTTGTTATGTGACAAAGAGTTATCGTACGTGAACTTTTGACTGCGTGGGTGGAAACCTTCCTTCCTACAAAGTCATTCTAGTCCTCACAAAGACTTGAGTGACACGCCCTTCTAGCGAACAAAGACGCATTCATTTATCTAACAAAGAGCCCGATAGTAATGCACAAAGCGCAATGACTCATGTTGTGACACGCCCCCTTTCTCGAACAAAGACGCATTCATTTATCTAACAAAGAGCCTGATAGTAATGCACAAAGCGCAAAGACTCATGTTATGACACGCCCCTTTTCTCGAACAAACGCATTCATTTATCTAGCAAAGAGCCTGATAGTAATGCACAAAGCGCAATGACTCATGTTGCTCTATACACCATTAAAAAATACTCAGTGAAAAGAAAACTTTATTGCATCTACACAATGTGTCGCGCATCAAACAAAGTCGTGGATGTAAACACACTCAGTTGAATCATGATATGTTTAACAACGTACGCATTTCTTTCCAACGTCTCTTCTATTCTCTACATAATTTTCTCCAAATGACGACCATAAAATTGATCACTAATAGTAATCCATTCTGTGCAATAAGATCCAAAACGAAGTGCTTTTTGCAAATCTGTCAACTCTATATAAGCAACGAGTCTACCCTTTACATCTTGAGGTTGTAGACTCTCCATCAATCTTTTGAAGAGAGGAAGGCTTTCAGTGAGCACTACTTTCATATCATTCATCTACATTTTAAATGTAAGTTTCCAATCTTGTAAAAATCCATCGAATCCTTGTTGATCAAGTGTCAAATGACACATGTGGTTACTTAAGGTACGATGCGCCATCATAAACGATGTAACTATAGATTTCACATTGCTTCAATGACTTCCCCTATGAATAAAACAGAAATAACAATCATGTTCCACTTTAAGTTTATTCAACACCAGACAAAATTCACAAGTACAGAATACACTTCATAAAATGATCATCATTCATTCACAAGGAGCAAAAACATGTTTTACATATACCCATGCTGTTGACAATAATATAGATACAGTCAATAAACGTCATAGAGACTACAATGCCAGCGTGAAGAGAGTTTCGCAATGTAGGTAGCTTTATTTCTAGTATTACAATGAGATGGTGGTCTGTAAAGGTGATGTCTCTCACCGAATCATATTGCCATGTCAAAAATCATTTCATCTCTAAACTTCTTTTGATCATAATGCATATGATAGTCTTGTCTTACACGATCTACCCAACATGGTAAATATAAATTATTAATGTGCAACTGAAGTGTTGCTGCTTCTCGTTCAGAATCATTTCCTAATATTTTAACAATATGAAAACCTGACAGCCACCGTTTGAAATCACTTATCAAATACGTTTCATTTACAAATCCAATATGAATCAAAATAGAAGGACCAAGTCCATGCACATGACGCCGTGACCATTCGTCTTTGTGTGGAGGACAGTAGGCAAATCTATGATATACACTAACAACAGTTTGATCGCTTTCTCTCATTGCAATAGCACTCAATTCCTGCATGGGTGTTCCCTCACTGTCTATGAAGATGACAACCTACAATATCAAAAAGACTTCATTACAAAATAATACATTGAGCAGGAACTTTACAAGGATGTCTGTCCTTTACATAACAAAAGATACATACAACATGATGACAATGTTTTATTTGAACATAACGCGCAAGACCGCGTTTTCCACATTCACTACATACTAACTGATTACAATACTTAAGATTTCTCTTTGGTGGTAGCACCATCTTTCTTTGATGCTCGACGACGTTTAGGTTTAGTGACAGGTTCTTGACACTCTTTGACACAAGAATCAATGAATTTCTCAATGTGATCAAGTCCTGTTAACTCAGGTTGATGATCATTGATGCGCAAATTGAGAGAAATCAAATTACCGTCAGATTGATGAGGTCCCACATAAACAGCAGGCACCTCAATATGAAATGAATAAAAGCCTGCACCTAACGATGACAATTCTGTTTCAACTGATTGTTCAACTGTCACTCCTGAAGTGACTTTACAATGCTTGCTTTGCAAAATATATCAGCGAGTGCCGCGATACAATGGTTTATAATAAGAAGTTTTCTTTTCTTGCCACAACTGTAATAGTTCAGTAGGAATAAGAGCCTTTTGCATCACAACGTCTTCTAAAATGTCAAGCTGCTGACGCAACCAATTATCAATGGGGATACTGAGGTTTTGACCGCAATGATTTACTTGCTTATCAACTTTTGATAAGTATACCGCCGGCGTTTGAAGATAGAGTCGAACACCGTTGTAGCGCACTTGTTGTTTGTAGGTAGGATAGCCGTGAATTACCTTTTCAATTTTCGGATTCCACAGCTCGAGATGTTGAGGATTCAGTGATGCAGCAGTTGGAGTAGGATTCATGGCCATGACAGTCTGTAACGAAAGAATACCACTAAGTACATTCATGATCATCAGAGAAAAGAAAATCCTTAGCTTAGCAGTGACATATGAGGTGGCCCTTAAGAGGACCTTTTGGAGCGTTCACTGGATTTAAAGCTGATCACCAAAGTCTAAGTTTTCGTCCAGTAAATTAAATGTCTTGGGCTTAGGACCCGAATTGAGTTTCAATTCCCTAAAAGACTTAAACGTAAAGCGTCTTGGTGGTGGAGGTGGCGGTGGTGGCAATGGTTCAACAAAATAAGCTTGTACAATCATCGGCCACACACTCTCCTGTGTCTCTCTTCTAAAATGCTGGTAAGGTTTAGGACAGACAGTCGTGACACTCACTTGTAAATTTGAAAACAGGATTGATCAGACAAAGTTGAGAGGGGAGAATGGCTTCAGCAAGTCACACACGCTTTCCAAGTCAAGAGAATGAAATGAAGAGAAAATGGGGAGACGTCTGCTTTTGTAATCTCCTGCGAATCCACATTTGACACTATGTGAGCCAATCAGAGACTTCCGTTTCTCCCTTGACTTCGTTGCGGCAGGGAAAAGGAGGCATGCGGACGTCTGACTCATGAATGCTTTCCCAAATCTTGTAGTCGAATCTAGTTTAACACATTGAGTTGAATATGAATGTGTTTTATGCGACATAAGAGCAAGTTGGATCCATGCTCATGAAATGAATCTAGCCGAGATGCAATTTTTGCCATGTGTCGCTGATAGAAATCTTTGGGATCATGTATCGTCTCTGCAGAATAGGATGCAAAATGAAACACTACACATTCACCTGCATGTTCATCAGTCACTTTCTCAAATTTAATCTCTGCAACTAATCGTCCTTTCACATCTTTATTCATCAAACTGTCCATGAGCTGTTGGAAAACGAAGTAACCTTTAGTGATAGCAAATTCTAAGTCTGCCTTTTCATGATGAAAGGAGATGATGTAGTCCCTAATCACACCACGAAGACTTTGTCGATGAAAACGTAGTGAACAAAATTCATTCGTAAACTTTACTGCTTCTGTCATCTTTCTTCCTTTCACTTCGGAGACATAGCATGAATGACATTCAGGTGCAACATGACACGCTGATGCCAAATTTGGTCTCTGTTTTCCCGTCCGAGGCTTGCTTCACCCGCTAGAGCGATTTTCGTAAACATTCTAACTATGTCGTTTTTCGCCAAGGTCCAAAATTTTCAATAACGTCTCACCTCTAAACGAAGGCAGATACGAACAAGCCATGTTTTCCACTGAATTTGTCTCATTCTCAGCTTTCAAACGAGCTATTGCACGACTTTCTACGATGTCTACAACCAAAGTTGGAAGTTTGGCAGGAGGGGGGGAGGTCAGAACTTTATCTTTCCGATTGAGTTGGGAAGAAGTTCCTAGACCCAACTTTGACCAAAACGTCCGAATTTGCACTCCATTTTCCCATCCGAGGTCTCCTTCTGCCCGAAAAACGACTTTTCTCATCCCAAAACCACCAACACCTGCCTTTTCCAACTCTGACGGTTTCCTGCCATTTTCCTCCCTAAACCCAAGAAAATGAGTCCAAACTGAGCTTTCCACTGCATTTTTCTCACTCTCAGCTTTCAAATGAGCTATTGCACGACTTTCTACGATGTCTACAACCAAAGTTGGAAGTTTGGCAGGAGGGGGGGGGGGAGGTCAAAACTTTTTCTCTCCAATGTCGCTGGAAACATCCTTCCTAACCCAACATTTCACGTAGAGTCCGAATCTGGCCTCTGTTTTCCCATCCGAGGCCTCCTTCATGCCGAATTCCAGCCTTTCTCATCCCAACACCACCAACATCCACCCTTTCCACACTCTATTCCTCCCACATTCCTATCACCTTCCTTCCCACCCCTTGCCTCATCACTCCTCCTTCCTTCCTTCCCGCCAGAGGGGGGAGGGAACAGTTTCCTCCTCTCGGACCCATTCCTCCCAGCACATCCTTGACCACCTCCCTCACCTTCCTTCCAGAGGGGGGGCTGAGTCAGCCTGATGACTCAGCATTTCACATTTTGGGCTTGCGTCTGCCACGGGGTTACTACTATGGTGCAACTCAATTGGGTAGTTGATCCGATCATTGTATGGGTATACATGAGTGAGGTTGGAGTAAGATAGTTGACATTAAATGGCAGAATTCCTGAAATTTTCACAATTTTCAATGAGATGTGCGCTTGTTTTCATGACTTGGGGGTTGTCCGGTGATCAAATCACCCTAGATCCCGACAGTTTTATGTCTATTTTTTTGTCAGCCAACCAGACAAGACAGCAAACAAAGAACATCAGCAGACATGTGACATCAAAGGCAGCAAGACTACATACATAAAGTTTATTGTCTCGCAGCAAACCGCAGCCAATCACAGTTAATCTCAACACAGATAAAAAACCAAAAATAGTTGAAATACAACATAACCTTATATATTATTTCATCTAATCTGATTTTGAGTATTATAAATGCCCACTTTTCAGTTTCGATGAAATTCGGGAAGAGTATTACTGAACTTCAATGGATGGGTTGTGTCGTTTCTCCAGAAGTATTTCCTATTCTCCTTAAAGAGAGTAATGTCGAGCTTACGGCAATAGTAAATAGAGAACCATCAATAAAGAAAGCTCGGATTGATTTGACATCATCAGATCTCTCTTTTTCAAAAGAAAATGCTTCATCGAATGCAGTTACACCGGTCGCGGAGACACAACCCTATCCATCTCCCTTGAAGAAGCAGGTGATGGATTATTTTTGTTATGGTTGTTCGTTTGAAACTTCTACAGCAAGATTAATGCAACGACATCTAAGCACACATGGAAGTTTAGGTGCTCTCCGTTGTCCTACTTGATTGGCAAGATTTCGAAGTTTTTATGGCTATAAGCGACATTCGAAGATTTGTTTGCCCCCTTCTGTCGATGAGCAAATTAGCGAAGTTGATATCAACAATAAGGAAAATTATCTTCAAAATGATGGGTTATATGGCTTTGCATTGCAACTTCAAGGCAGGTTTCGCTGTTCTGAATCGGTGATGAACATGTTCTTTTGTAACGTCAGGGAGCCTCTGTCTTCGTCTAATCTAGATATTGAAAAAATGAAGGCTTCTTGTGAGAAACTGAGCAATCAGTATTAACGTCAAAAAACTTTAACCGATATATTTAAAATACCAGACATAATCAATTTCAAGTTTGGAAATATTGGATCTACCGTTGATTTCTTTAAAATGTTAACATTTCTTCTGCAATCCCCTGAAGTACAAACCTTCACCCAAAATGAAAAGAATGCACATCATTTTGAGATCGCTATTTACTGTGATGATTTAGGAATTACAAATCCAATCGATAAAAGCAGAAACAAACATAAACTTTGGCTTTTTTACTTTAAACTTCTGAATGTTCCGGAAAGATACCAGGGAAAAGTTGTCTCAGTTTTTCCGATCGCTGTTACAACCAGTAAAGCTATCAAAAATGCGGAATTCAGTAAAATTCTTCTTCAAAATTTTATAGATTCGATTAATATTTTGCAGCATGGTGCTAAATTACCAGTTAATGAATTGCCAGGACTGTCACGGCATCTTTTCGATATTTCGTTAGAGATTCGTTGGCTGCGAATGCAATTGGCGGATTCAAAGAAAGGTTTAGTCCAAAAACTGTGCGTTGCTGCCGCATGTGTAACTGTACTTATGATGAGATGAGGATTGTAGTTTCTCATGAGCAGTGTCCCATCAGGCATCTTGACGAACATACTACGCGCGTTCAGGAATTGAATTCCGGTCTCAGAAAGAAGGCAAGGCAGCATTGGTCGAAACATTATGGAGTTCAACGAAATAGCATTCTGTCTGACATCGCAGGCTTTGATGTCACAAAGCAGTTGATTTTCGACAGTATGCATGACATGTTGGAGGGCGTCCTGCCTCACCGGTTTCAACTGTATTTCCTCAACTTCTCCGAACACAGTTTGCTTGATCTCAATCATTTTAATAGTTGGCTTCGGAATTTTAAGTATCACACCGGTATGGACAAACCACCTATTATTCTTGAAACCATGAGAATTTCTGGATATTTTGGAAGTGGTCAAGTACTGTCATTGACACGAGTTATGCCTTTTTACATCAAACGTTTCCTCGATTTTCCTGATCCTCACACTTCATGTTTATTAAAACTTATAATATTCTTCAATTATTCATGAGTCCAATTGTCACTGATGTTTTCATAGAGGATCTCCAAAATTTGCTAGAATCTCATCATATAGAATTCATGA
The DNA here is from genome assembly GCA_907163375.1 of Prostheceraeus crozeri. Lineage (NCBI taxonomy): Eukaryota > Metazoa > Platyhelminthes > Polycladida > Euryleptidae > Prostheceraeus > Prostheceraeus crozeri. Next base: position 304,056 of record CAJQUW010008996.1, on the reverse strand, counting down.
CATTGTATCCTAATCATTTCATACCCAAAATACATTTTTTGAAGCACTATACTTATCAAGCTTTGAAGTATGGTCCTATTCGGTACCAAATGTGTATGGCCTACGAACGAAAACATCAAGTCGTAAAAAATATCCGACAGTTCAATTTCAAGAACGCTCCTTATTCTGCCTGCAAGTATTTGTTGAACAATACCGCAAGTATTTTTTTCAATTTAGCTGGGGACATCAAAACCGATGTTTACTGTAGTGTTGATGAGCTAGAGGTGAAAGACGGCGTAATTGTGAAGTCGACGATTAATGGCATAACCTATAAACCTGATGATGTGATGACTACTTACATTGAAGAAAGTATTCAGTTCTACTTGATAAAGAGTATTAACAACTCCGGAGAACGACGAAAATTAACTGTGACCCCCAAAAGTTCGTGCGCGGCATTTCGTACCTATGTTTTAACGAGATAAATGAATGTTAAATTGGTTTTCTGTGATGTATTTCGAGAGTGTGTTGAAACCGCAATTAACAAAGCATATCTATGACAAATTTCAGACCTCACCGTTCAAATTCAAAATCATAGATATCTGATTAAATTGATTTAAATCTAGATGGTCGGTATTCGATGAACAAAAGCACATTGATTTAAAATTATCACGCCATTTTCGCTCACACCAACTGCTTCTATCATTCGTCATGGAGGTTACCATCGAGGAACAACGTGCGTTCGTTAAGATTATGACATTGCGCCATATAAAGGCAGCAGAAATTCGTCAAGCTTTAGAAGAAGCTTGTGGGGACTCCGCCATGGCTCTACGAACCGTGCAGAAATGGGTCCAACGCTTTCAAAGTGGCGACGGTAGCATCAAAGACGCGACTCGCTCCGGCCGACCTCCATCTGCTTGTGTTGAGGAGTCCGTGAATCAGGTGCGTGACTTAATGGCGAATGATCGACGATGGACATGCACGGAAATCGCCGAAAACCTGGATTTGTCGAAGTCCTCTGTTCATCGGATTTTGACCGACCATCTCGGGATGCGGAAGCTGTCCGCTCGTTGGGTGCCGCACAATCTCACCAGTGATCAGAAGGCTGACAGAGTTCGAATTTCAAGGCAACTCCTTCGTCGACACCAGCAAGAAGAGGACTTTCTCGACCGCGTAGTTGCCATTGATGAAACCTGGGTGAGGTCCTACGAGCCTGAACTGAAAAGGCAAAGTGCGCAATGGCGACGACCAGGATCCCCCAGACCGATCAAATTCCGGCAGAAGCCCTCTGCTGTGAAACTGATGCTGATTGCAGCCTACGACACTTCAGGTATTGTTTTATCGCACTACGTGCCCCGTGGACAGACTGTAACTGCTGCCTACTACTCAAACTACCTCCGCATCCATCTCCGTCAAGCCCTTAGAAGAAAGCGTCCGAATCTCCGAAATCCATTGATTTTGCATGACAACGCCGCCTGTCATCGTGCTGCAGTGACTCAAGAAACATTTGAACACCTAGGTTGGGAATGCATTCCCCATCCTCCTTACAGCCCTGATATGAGTCCTCCCGACTTTGACCTCTTTGGAAAACTAAAAGAACCTCTGAGAGGCAAACTTTTCAGTGATCTGGACGAAGTCAGGAATGCTGCGAACAGTGTTATTCGTGATTTGAATTTCTCAGGCACCCTGAATGGAGTTGTCAGGTTGCCACACCGATGGGAGAAGGTTATCTCTCTCAGAGGTGACTATATTGAAGGTTGACTTTGTTCGTTTGGTTACTTTTATGTTATAATAAGTTATTATGTTTCACGCGCACGAACTTTTGGGATGACCCTCGTATTTCACATAGGTTATTTTTTACCCCAATTTTAAGAAACAGTGGAATCAGATAATTGATTTCATTTGCAACTTGTGTTCAATAGTCATCTCTCTGTCACTCTCATGAATGAAGAAACATGTATAATAGCATTCAAGATTGATGGTACATACATCATTGAACCATCATGATCATCGCCAAAAAAGTTTAAATTCTTGGTTTACTTATTAACCTGTTTTATTGTTAACCCATTAATATGTTTCATTGAACATATGAAGTTGCACAGGTGTCGGTATTAATCATTTTGAATAATTAGTAGCATTATATCCTTTTGATTTAAAAAGCAAATGAAAATTAGAAGACACGTGTTTTTTTTATAAAAAAACATGTTTTTACAACCTTAGTAGAGTTTTATGACAAAATGCATGTATGAAACGTAATATCAAATAATATATGTGTATATGAACTTCAGAAAATGTCGGATCTTTGATCGTTGTGTTTATCAAAAATTAGCAGCCAAAAATGCAAATAGTGAATTCTTTTTTTTTATTTGTAGGAAAAAGTGGAAAAGGTTTCGGTGTCTGCTCCCAATCTGCTACGTCAAAAGAGTTTTACGAAACTTCACGGATTTCGCAAGAAGCCATCAACTTACTGTGTATCGAAAGGGTCGATTAGCGGAGAAGTTGTCATAGAAAAGGTCATGGAGACCGACCAACTTCTGCTTAACACGAAGGTAAATATTTGAGCCAAAATTGTTTAAGTTTTGGCCATCAGTAACGAAATGAACTATTTCATCTTTACGGCGAACTATTTCATCTTTCAGTCTGCTCACAACTTAACGCTGGACTAATTGATGTCTTCATTCCATGCTTCATAAAGTCCATCTGCGTTGCTTAGCATGCAATTATCTAGTCACTACAATTCATAGTAACGGTATTTGGCTACTAATAATCGGATCATTCCTCGATGTGTCTACCTACCAGTAAACATCTTGGGACTGTCGATTGACTCTATCCATACCGGGGGAGGGTCGTTCGGCCTCCCTGTCGATTTTTACTTTTAAAACCTAGGCTTTCGTGACTTTTTGTTTTTTCTTAACTTTTCACCAAAAAATAACCTTTTTTGAAAATTGCATTTTCTGAATTTTAAGCTACATTTTTGCATAACTTAAACAAAGTAGCCTATAGATTGATTTAAGGTTTAATACATCATTCTATAAATTTGAGTCGTACTATGATAATCAATGATATCAGACATGAAAACAGTTTTTCAAACTTGGATATTATTCAAATCGTACTACGTATTTACAATTTCATGAGTCAAAGACCAATTAAGTAGCTTCTCAATGGTACATTTCACTTTCTAGTAGCATTGGAAAGCAGCAAGGCGCAAAAATACTCTTTAAAGACGCATGGGCCTACATGTATATTGAAATAATATTATTGAAAGAAAACATTTCAGATATATTCATTTGATACTCTTTGTGTCCTCACTGATAATTCCAGAATTCAACTGTATTTGCACGCAAGTATAATGGATAGTATGAGGATGAGCTAGTTAGGAATAATAAATACCACCATTAGAAAGTTTATACGCCAAATATGTGAGCCTGAAATTTTCATTGTAATGCTGTGCACGTTTGTAGAAGCTATATCGATGTGCTTCAGAGCTTAACGTTAGAACAACTTTCGACTCAATTTTTGAGTATTTTTATGAGTTGAGGACTATAGTTCTCCGAAAGCGCTTCACTATGTTATCAGACTGGTAGTTATTTTACATACGAAATTATTGCTTTTAATGTTACTGAATCAATTGAATCATTTGGCTGCTCTGGTATAAATGCACTGATTGTTCTAGTTTTATAATTTCAGTTTTCTTTGTCAAATTGAAATGATGACGTTGTAGTTGTTTGAGCTGCTGAAATAGATGATGCTGTTTTTTTTACAGATTTGAGTTAGAGAAAGCACGCCCATCCATTCCGAATTTGCCGATTCTCAACCGAAACTTATCTAGCGGTCGGTTCTACGACTCATTGCCGGCCCGATTGACTCGTTCCTCCGAGTCATGCTAGTGTTCTCATTGACGCTAAATACGTCATCGATAAGATTCAAGCAATACGTGGTGCAAGTGGATTGAAGACGATCATAGATCTGCAGAGTGTCTTCAACTCGAAAAAACCAGCTGACAATCTTATACACGTGATAAATGTAAGTGTCTTATTAGTGCTTATTTATGTCATTTTGAGTCGGCCTCCTCTATAAATACATGTGATGTAGAGATAATTCTATTGAGAAACGAATCGTTAAGAATCATTGGTAGCATCTGTGACACTATATCCAATGGTTCGATATATTTTCTGTGCAAGGCATCTGTTTTGCCTACACCTTAAGTTACCCACATAACACATGACAGCTTCACAGCTCATATGTTCACTGATAATTGTTACATCTGATTACTATTTGTTTGTGGAGTTGAGATCATTTATAGTTGAAATGAAGTCTGATAATTCCTTTGCAGGACGAAGATATGGAAGCTGCTCTGCTGCACCGGGCCAAATTCGGACCACAAGTCCTGCTCTCCGATACGAGGTTTGCAGTGCGTTCCAGGAAAGGGTGCGAGTATCCGGCTGCGAGTTTCAATGATGAATCTCATTTGGTGGTCGCCGTCATTCTTATAGTGTATTACTTGCTGGATTTACATTATCCTAGTGCTTTTGCCCAGATAATGGGCTTCTTTCAAGAGACAATCCTGAAAGTTGAATATCCATATAAATCTCAGAAATTGAGAAATTTTATCAAACGCTTAGGTTTGTGATACTTTGTGTCCTAAGTTGTATTTTGTGATAGCATGCAGACTGTTTTATTAATCGTTGCACAAATCGGAAACTTGAAAAATCTTATCAAATGTAATTTCATCACTGTCAAATATTGCAACTTGCAAACATGGTGATTCATTTTGTTCAGTTGAGATGATGCTACTCAATCAGAGATGCGATAATAATACTCCTAACTTATCCCATTGTGATGTACAATACTAAACATTTGTTTGATATTGTTTATCATATCTAATAAGTTGTCTTGTCGCCTCTATCTATGGTGGCCTGTCAGTCACATCAGCTGTAGCGAAGCGCTGTACACCATTCGATGGATGAATGACGCCAGTCTTTTGTAAATAAATTGACCTGAATTTTCAATTTTAAATCCTACTGACCAGACATCAACGCTCTGCTGAAGATATCTTTTTACTTGGTATAATCTTTTTGAAAATGAGTTTGTCATCAATGAATAGAACGTCTTCGATGTTTTTGAGTTTTTGAGCAATGATTTTACTGTAAATTTATCATAGCTGATCCTCATTTTTGTGTATCCATCTTATCATAAAATAAAAACGACATGAGAAACGTTGTCAATAGATCATGCAGTCATCGAGTTTTCATCAAAAAATATCTTCATGGTGAAAACTTGCGTTAAAGAAAACTTTCGATTTTCTTGTGTGTGACCTGACCACTGACGAACTTATAGTACACCTCAAATTAATTTTTGGAATGTTTCATATGATACGAAGTTTATCAAAATTGAATGACGACTTCAAAGAGAAGATTACGTTTAAAAATGTGTTCATTTTTTGTGCAATGATTTATGAAACGGTCGGTATGTCTAAGCTGTATCCTTCTCTGCATGTATTTATGTATGTCGTATTTTTTGTTTGATACTAATTGTACACATTCAATAAATATACCGAATATAATCTTTGTTCTGATTCAATTGATCACCTACAATAACGCCAATTTGGCATTATACGGCGAACATGGGTATAACGTCAGTATAACGCCAGAATTGCAAAAGTATAACGTCACATTGAGTATAACGGCAGGTATAACGCGAGTATAACGGAAACTTTTTTGCAATTCTCGCGTCAGGATATAGCGCCTAAATTTTTTAGAGTGCTCGATCCTCCAATGGCACTGTTAGCTCCACAAACATGCACACTCTCTGTGATGTTGACCACACGATCAAATCTGGACGTAGTTGTGTCACTACTCCCACCTCCGCCGGAAATTTGAAACCGCCGACCATATTGTAAGACAAGACTCAGTCTTTTGCATCACTCAACCGACTTGAACTCGGTACTGCTTTTCGCTTCTTTGGTAACTCTTCGCCCTACATTACAAATTCAATCTCTTGGGTTTTTTCTTGGCTGTTTTTCTTCTCCACCGCTCTCCCGATTGTCGTGTGCAGCACTCTCAGCACTTCATTGTGTCTCCAAGTGTACATTCCACCATTGAGCCTGGTTGGACAAGCGCACAGAATATGGTGTAATGTCCCCCCTCTCCACATTTGTAAACATTAACAAATTAAAATTCACTCTGTTCGAATTACTTCAAAACATTGATTTTAAGCTTATGAAGAGCCAAAAAACACTATTTTCAAGATGTTGGAAAACCCTACATTTCTACATCGAAATGAGAACTCTACAATAACTTGTGCAAAACACGCTCACACAACGTATGAGCCAAAAATGCTTGGCATGCTAGCATGCCGATATTTGGTATAAGTCATATCACTGCATCAATTTGAGGCGATTACTGGGGTGGATGACCTGTAGATGCATGCTTGCCGTTTTAGCTAGTTGATGAGTTTGAAAGAGTGCGTCTAGACAATGTTTGTCACTATGCAGTCCTCTCCTGCTGTAATGTACTGATATTTTCATCTCCCCTGGGTACTACGTCTTAACCATGCACACCCATGGTCATAGACGCCGACCGATCAAATGGAATGTAATCCCTTTTGCGAGTGATCATGTAGGATTGAAAACTCACTTTCTCGCGTCAGCAGGTATAAATCTGCTCTCGTTCAATCCGCTCAATCGTTGTGGAGGCACCAATCAGTTGATAAAAGAAAACAAAGAACATTCAATATTTGCCAAAAACTTCAATCTGCGTCTCATCGGATAAACATGCGTGATTCTTTGATCCTGTCTGACAAGAAGAGGAACTAACTAGATCACATGCGCAGATTCGTAGTAGGCATGGGGTGCATATCATTCTGTGAAAGTCTCATTTTTGGTTTTGTTCCATGCAGAAACTCGTGCTGGCTGCCGAACTATTACTTATCGATGTTTCAAGACTATGCCTAGCATTTTCACAATCGTTCTCAACGAGAGATCCTAAAATTTTTCCCAATAGCAAATACCATCGAAAAGATTCGCAAATTATGAGAGAAAATCAAACATTTAGATGATCTTTGTATACATAAACGGAAAGCAAACATTTATCTCACATTGAACTTCAGCTATCTATTACGAATACATAATCAATTAAAATACTATTTGTCAGATTTAAAGTGGTGCAAACATCATTTAATTGTTTTCCAAATGACTGCATAACTGCATCACTCAACAAATATGAATCTGCTCGAAGTAGTTTCCATATCTATCACTCACTATCTAGAGGCCGCTATTAGCAATATAAACGAATGTAGCGACAACCAGCTTCTGAGCTTTACACTGTTTTCGACGAACGTGCAAGCAATAAAACCATTTCTCCCTCCCTCCCTCTCTCTCTCTCATTATTTCACAAATGCTATGGATTCTCCTTCTGTATAGCTCTGTTATTGTCGCTGACATGTATAATCTTATACTTGGATCTCTCTCTCTCTCTCTCTCTCTCTCATTATTTCACAAATGCTATGGATTCTCCTTTTGTATAGCTCTGTTAGTGTCGCTGACATGTACAATCTTGTACTTGGATCTCTCCCTCTCTCTCTCGACATTCTGCTTGCCCTCCGCAGGATCCCTGAAGATTACAAGACCCGTGTGAAATCCGTTTAATGTCCGTGAGAGTCTCGACTTAAATTATGTCAACTTGAATTATTATGTCGACTTAAATTAAGCCCATATGCAATTCCAAGAAGATTTGATTAATCATTAGCATATCCATAGAAGGCATGAATCATATGATTGTAATAACTTTTGTTGACATATTTATTATCAATGCTGTAATTATAATCACTAAAATAGCAATAACAGGCCTAGCAGTTTTCGATGACATTTCAAAATTGGAAGCTTAGCAAGCATTGGTTATGTAAAATTTTGCATTATTTTTTTGAGATTGCGGATGAGTGAGTTTTCAAAAATAAATATTAGAAGCTCTTCATAGAATATAGCTAGAAGCGTGTCTACTTTTTAAGGTAGCAAAATAGTAGTAAGAAAATAAGTCTATGGAAACGAAAGAAAGGCACCTGCTCTACACATTGCCGGTATATTACTTGGTCCTGTTAGAAGAAGCAAAAGTATTTAGACCTCACGTGTCATAATTTTAATCCATCGTTCACTCACATAAAGGCAGCCTTCTGTTTTACAGATGATCAAATGAAGAGCTCAGCTTTCAGACGTGAAGGACCATGGGCATGGGTTTCATTAGTGGCAGCATTTTGGACCTTTTTTATTTTAGGTGGACTCGAGAGAAGTTTTGGAGTCTGGTATGTAGAAATATTACGTAACTTTGGAGGATCGTCAGCCGTGTCGGCTTGGATTAGTGGCACCAACTCTGGCTTGCGATATATCCTGTCCCCATTGGTGTCTGTTATGTGTTACCGTTGGTCTGCACGGAACATTGCCATGATTGGTGGGATCATCTTTGGCACCGCAGTCTTCATTAGCGCATGGATATCGGATGCAACAGCTTTACTTCTGACATTTGGTGTTGTTGGCGGTATTGGAGCTTCTATGGCCTACCTGCCTCCATTCATAGCTCTGGCGGACTATTTCGATAAACATAAAGGAGCTGCGTTTGCAATAGCACAATGTGGGTTTGGAACAGGATCTCTCATATTTTCGGTCCTACTATCCTACCTCTTCACTAACTTGTCATACTTTGAAGCGGTGACTATTATCGCTGGCATGGTTTTGCATGTTATTATTTCAGGAGCTGTATTTGTTCCCTGTTCAGATCCAACTTATGAGCCGAAATCCCATAAACGAGGGCGAAGTCATAAACGGATAACAAGCTCCTTTTCATATCTGCCATATGACAATGTGATAAAGGATTCGACTAAAGTTGAAGAGGTTCCTTTGATATCAAAACATGAATCAGCGAATGGAGAACGTCAAACTGGTTTTCAACTTGATATTTTTAGAATACCTGTCCTATGGACTCTCTCATCGTACAGTGTATTTTTCCTTTGGTGCTCCTTTCCGTACGTTCTCTTAGTGATTGACTATGCCATTGAAAAAGGTATTCCTGAATCTAAGGCGGCTTTAATTGTAACTGTTTCTGGGCTCACTGAAGTTGTTACACGACTCTGTATTGGTCTTATAGTGCAGCACGAACGAATGGCTCGATATCGATTCTACGCATGGAGTTTTCTTCCGTTTGCTGCTGGAATTATGGCAATATCAACCACATTTTGCAACGAATTCTATCAATTCGTGATAACGGCGGCCTTAAATGCAACATTTGTGGGTGGGTGTTACACATGTGGACCATTAGTACTTGCTTTGGTGTTCAAGAAGAGTGTGTATTCTGATGTATTGAGCGTATATTCAGCAGGTGTAGGGATTGGCGCTATGACAGGAACACTGATATCTGGTGGACTTAGAGATGCTACTAAGTCATACAGTGCTTCATATATCTCCATGGGTTGTGAATCTATAGTGGCTTCTTTCCTTGTACTGGTATCATTTCTCCTTATCAAGCGTTATGGAAGATCCAGAAATTGGTATCTGAACGCCATCGATTAATGAAGAGATGAATATAATCATTCTATATGAAAGCGCCGAAATCCTTCTGTTTTCGCAATAATTACACTACCTTGCACTTAATAAATATTCAACCTTGATCATCTTCTTGATGGATTCCAATGGGAAGCAGAATGAGGTTTTCGGTAACTCTGATTAATGAGAAGTACTGCGGCAAATGTAGAGCCATCTCTAGGTCATACAGTGCATGTACATGTCATTGTTCAAGAAGCTATAGGCCTACACATTTAGATTAATCAAATCATTATTGTTTGTCGCCAAGCACAACAGCGTGATTAAAGTTTTGCTGAAACTTGTTGATTTTAAATACATTTCCATATACGTCACTGATTGGAGGCATAAACACATACAGGATAGAAAATGACCTGAAGATATTCCATGTAAAAAGTATAACTATATAATAACTTAGCTAGTGCTTCCCGCTTGAAACTTTTGATGAGGCGTAAGTCACAGAGGGAACCATGGCAATTATCTCTATTTGTAGGGGACTGATTCAGGTCTCTGATTTAGTCCTTTCCACGACCGCTCTTAAGTGCTTTTCAGAGGCGAGATCATATACCGGTATTTCATCCCTCCAGGCATCAAAAAAGAGGTTTTATAGTTAGAAACACAGGCAGGCCGCAGTGGAAGGGTTTTACAAAAACCTCAATTTGCATCCATTTGAATTTACATGTGTTCTTTTTACTGTCGTATCTGATTAGAACAGGAAAAGTGTAGAACTCGGCTGACACGCAGACTCGTAGCAGTCATGGATAGGGTGTAGCGCATTATCCGAAAGTCTCATTTTCAGCCTCGTTCCCTGCAAAACTCGTGTTGCCGGTCGGACGAGATGATTCAACAGCCTAAATGTCAAGCTTCTAATACTGTATTCATCAATAAAGTGAACCAATTGGATACTTCCAAATTCAACCAAAATTCTCTTTGTATCAAAAGCACGTCTATTTATTTTATTGAAGATGCTGAACGCATAAATGGACATGCATTTGTAATAGGGAAGAATTATAGTTCTTACAAAGAACCGATTATGTGAATGAAATTTAAGCGCACATTAAAATGAAATAATAGGTGCATGAAATTTGAGGTGAGAATGCATGCACATGTTCCCCACCCAGAGCAATCTTAAAGAAGTGCGCGATCTCCTTTAGAATCCAAGTAAAAGATTCGTAGTAGGTTATGTTTTGAGAAGAGATGTAGGCCAGCAGGCTTTGGGAGGTTTACAACGATCACCTACAATGATGACACATTTGCATTCGTTTCAGCTACACCGCCAAATAACACTTTATCTCGTAAAGCGACTGAAGTCAAATACGTGTAAAGCATGAAGCCGGAGCCGTGGCATTTCTGTCGGCTCATGCTGCGGCTGCAGGCGCGACGCCGGGGGCTCCAGCTCCGACTCTGAAACCATGCTATACAGTCCATGAGTACATAAATATACATGTAACTGTAGGAACATTAATGTTCATTGATCCATATAACTTGTTGAGCTTTGATATCTGGAGGACTTGTATGCAAGCTTGCAAGTCCACTTTTCATGCATTTTTATACAATTTTTTAATCTAATTCTTGATGAAATAAGTTGAGATTACAGAAAGGATTCCTCTTATTAATATAGAGATATTCACAAACGCAAAATATTTATATTTGAAATTACCTGCTCATTATGTATGCATGTTTGAAATTTGAAATTCTTTCAAATATGAATTCTTATTTCTTTTGTACTGTTTAGCAGTTATCTGACAGCAGTTATTGAAAATGTTGATAATCATATTGGTTTTAGCCTCAGTGTCTCGATAAAAGGCATCGAATTGGGTTGCTTCTTCATCTGCAAAAACTATATAATAAAAATGTGCAATTTTAGCGACATTTGGGCTGAACTAAAAGTTTGAATTATTTGACCTTTGACGTCATGTACTACAATGACGTGATCTCAGAGCGATAACTAATCATTGTTTTATTAACCACCTTAACCAGATCTTTCGATTACTGTATGGTTCATTGGTTTTTGTTGTCCTTTTCCATTTGAAATAGTTATCTCATGGAAATTTGTTAAACATTGGCGTTTTTTGACCTTTGACCTTCACCTCTGCCGAGAGATGACCTTAAAAATAAATGCAACTGATGGTGTTTTTCTGAATCCCCTTTCAATTGTTGCAATAGTTTGGGAGATCGGCAGGGGGAATAGTATTTCATGTATTGCGTTTACACATAATCATAAATTACTAGAGATTCGCAGCCAATTTTCATGAAGGCTTATAAGCTTTTCATGAGTAGCATGACAAGTACATGCGTAGTAATGCAACGCTGTCCACAACATCTGACGAAAGCTATCTGATAGGCAGGAAATTTGTCAGGAAATATTGACTTGGCTCTTAAATTGTGTGGCTGCATGCTGCTCAAAGTTGCGCTTGTCCTTATCACAAAAATGCTGTTCAAGCGGTCTTCCATACTGCTGTTTGGAGTACTGCCAGCAGACCTCGAGCGTTGACAGGCTTATAATAAAGCTTTCTTGATCTTCACAAGTGACATCCTCAAGCATTATGAGAAATTAGAATTTTTACATTGTATCTCTATTTTGAAATTGTTAATTCCATGTTTACATTTCATTGTCTTATTTTCAAAATGAAATACACATTTCCGGATAAAGTATTGTTCTAGACCACGAAATTCGCATGTACATGTTGAAGATTCAAATGTTAAAAATAGACGTGAAAAAAGTGAATACTCACCTTCCTAACCTTGATGACCCATGGCCCACACATTCGAGGGTAGGTGAGGATCTCCATCTACAGTGTGCTCGGTCGCTCATCATCGAAGTATTCACTCCTCTTCACTTCATATCAGCGTTCACAGCAGTAGTAATAAATACTCCACTTTAAACACAGGGCGGGCCTGCCCCTCGAAAACGACAGATTGTTGGAGAGAGCTCCCAGGCTGGCTTGGCTCAGCGACCGAGTAGGCTGGGCCGACCGACCGGGTGAGAGTGTTGTGTCTTCGCCCCCACCCCCCTCGAAAACGACAGAGCTAGAGAGGTGAAAACCAAAATTGTTCAGAATCGCCTGTGACAGACTTTGGGATGGTTTCAGGTTGAAGTTCCAAAATTTTATAGGTCTCTGACTACTTTCCCTCAACAACTATAGAGTTTATGATGCTTTGTCCGTTTGACATCATTATCATTCATTGACCAATGAGGATCGTCGTCAAATGAGAATCATGCATTTTATTTATAAATAAAAAGGTTTTCAGAGTGAAAATCATTCCATCTTTGAATCTTGCAAGTGACGGACGCACGTTCTCTCTCTCTCTCTCTCTACATCACTGTTGTATTATCCAACTGAAATGGTAAGTTGGAACTTTCCTTCCTCTCCTCCCTTGAATGTAAACTTAATAATATCTTTCTATTTCCAGGCATCCACTACATCTACTACACTTAGAGGGAAAGACAGTGTCCAGACGCTACAAGGTTCGCTGCAATCAAACCATTTACTGCTGAGACCAATGGAAGAGGCAGCAAAGGTATATAATCCTACACCACTACAGCGTAGATTTAGGCAAGCCATACGCTATTGCGGACATTGTATTGCATTGCAAACGGGAATGCTCCGTTCCAGTGATGTGAAGATGCTAAAGGATCAGTATGGGGACTACGTAGTCATTCCTGTGAGTCCATACATACGTCGCCAACTCGATATTATTGAAGATTTTGTAACATTAAATATGGACATCCCTACTCCCCTTAGCAAAGAATGGAGGGCGGGAGATGACAATGATCCTCCACATAAAAAGATATGGGATGGTAAAAAGCTTTCTTTACCACTATCGCATTGGTGCTCATACTATAAAAAGGATGGAGATCAAGTAACACCCATCAGATGTGAAGACCTTGCAGAAGGTACTTGGGATATTCGTTTTACAATAAGTGGAATATATTATGGCCATCACCAGAATAACAAATTAGCCTCTATATCGATGCATACTCAATCCATCCTATATATCCCAAAGCAACCAGACGTCCATGGCATCATTGATCAAATCCTCAACGAGAATGGTACGAAGCGCAAGTCAGAAGAATGTTACCGGCAAACGCAGATCAAAGAAGGAGAATCACTAATCCTTTCCTATCACTACCTTATGACAATTCGCTTATGTGCTTTGAGTGCCGCAGACGTGGACTTATCAGATACATTTTACTTCTTCGCTGTCATCATGTTATTTGTGTATTTTGTCGTAAACAACATCGATGTAATTCTTCATTTTGTAATATAATATAGGATTTTTCATCAGATGAGCAAAACTGTATGATATGTAAATTTCCTCTTCAGTCATCTATCATCACTTTCATGGATTGTGAGGGTGAACCTGTACAGGAGCTCAGTGCTATTGCTATGGACAATTGGTCGTATCAGATTGTTAGTGTCTACCATCAACATGCCAACTGTCATCCCAACGCTGATAGATGGGCGAGAAAACACATCCATGGACTTAATCAGCAATTCTTGGAAGACCTTGGATTTTCTAGTGAAAGTGCTCTTCTTATTGAATTTAAAAGATGGTTAGCAGCTTTCAATGTTGTGCGTGTCTTTTGCAATGATCCTGCCAAGAAGAGGAAGCTATTTCCTAATCTAATCATTGAGGATATTCTACTTCCACCTTGGGATAGCAGGGTTCATGAACACTATCATGAAGTCACGAAACGTTTTAAGGAATTGAGTTTTCCTATTTTAAATGTTAGTTGCAGTGGCCACATTCACAATCAATGTTTCTTTCCTCCTTACCTCAACACTGCCAAAGCAATGTTTGATTATCATTGCTCGCTATATGATAGCTACCAACTGTATCTATTTTATCTTTTTCAAACCAAGGGTTTGTAACGTATGCTTGTTAAAGTCATTCAATAAATGCTTTATGAAAAGATTTTTACGTTTTCATAGACAAGGCTTAAAGGGAACTATTCAGGATTATTTGATAACAGTAGTATATAGTGTGACATCCGGCGCGACGCTTCGCTTCGCTTTGCTTCGCGTCGCTTGCGCCGGATGTCACACTTTTGCGGGTTTTTTCAAAAAATCAAAATTTCAAAAATTTAGGTAGACTTCAAATTTCACGTGGCCGAAGGCCGAAGGGCGAAAATTTAAGCGTTTTTAAAAATACCCAATTTTCAAATTTTTCAAAATCTCAAAATTTGAGAATTACAATTTTCACCCGCCCTTAAAATCATGACCGTTCCAGGACACCGAAAATCATAAAAGTTAAGAATCTCAAATTTGTGATTATGATCATTTTCTTGCTCAAATCATGACCGTTCCAGGACACCGAAAATCATAAAAGTTAAGAATTTCAAATTCATGAATTTTATCCATCTTTCAGGTTTTTAAAATATATCATGTGACTAATAATATTTCTTTAAAAATGGAAGAAACAAAAGTGGATGAAACAAAAGTGGAAGGAACTTCAGAAATGGAAGAAACCGCAAGAATATATCCTTCGTTATCATATGAACGTAGTTCTACTTTAATGAACATTGAAAAGATAAACATCGAAAAGATGAACAAAGAAAAACACAAAGATAGAGTTAGGTATATGAAAGATAAGGAATCTCAATTATTATTAAGATTAGAGCATTATAAAAAATTAAGAAAGAGATGGACTAAAGTTAAGAATGTAACACAAGGAATTGGCATATTCTTAACAATAAGTTTAGGTGCTTTAACAATTGTTATATCTTCAGGTGTTTTAGTAATTCCAGTAGTTGCTACTGCTTTAACAGGTACGGGTGTTTTTGCAACTTCACTTGTTACAATGTTAGATAAATCTTTAATAACTAAGAAACGAAAATCATTAAAAACTAAGCATTTACATATTAAAGAAGTTTATGACAAATTACACTACTACTTTCAAAGAGTATGTGATGATAATGTTATTACGTTAGATGAGATTGAAAAATTTGATCAAATAGCTAATGAAGTAAATCAAACCTTTCAATTACAGTCCGAAAAAGTTGATGATAAGAATAAACAGGATGGCAAAATTTCTAGTGATGGTAAAATTTCTAATGAAGAAAATGACAAAATTTTTTTAGAAGAGCTAAAAACTTTAAGCGAAAATTTAAGCAAAACTTTATTAAACAAAACTTTATTAAACAAACTTAAAACGAGAAAACTTTAAACGAAAAGATGTCAGACAACAAAGCAATAAAAAAATAATTTGTTCAGTAAAATGTTTTTGCTGTATTCCAATGTTACCACAAAATTCAAATATTATATTTTAAAAATGGATAAAATTAGAGCTGATAATTTTAAAAGAATAAAACAATTAGAAGAGTTAATAAAACAAAGAAATATTATGAAAGAAAATCATCTTCAACATAGAATGATAAAAGCTGGTATTCAATCTGATATGTTTGAAAAAATGCAGCAAACCGAGCAAGTAAAAACTGATTTTGAAAAAACTATGAAACCATTTAAAACTCTTGAAAAAGAAAGTACAAATAATGATAAACAAATTGATATAACCGATCCAGAGCACAAAACTATATTAGATGACTATGGATTACTAGAATCAAACATTAATAAGAAATTACCAAAATCTATGCAATTTGAACATTCTATTTCATTTATAGATGGAAAAACAATACCTAGATTTTATCTCGGACAAAAAGATATATTTCCACAACCTTTTCGAGGTTTAATTTTTTCACCAGATAAATCTCCTTTTAATTTAGATAGAAATTTTGTTAATCTTTTAAGAGGAGCAGATTTAAATAATTATGCTGTAGAAGATCTTATAAAATATAAAGCTATGTTAGATAGAGTTGGTGCAGTAAAGTCTCTAAGACGTTATAAACAATTAGAAAATTTATCATCAACGGGAGTTAAAGTAGGGAAAGGTTTATCTGAAAAACAGAAAACAGAAACAACCATATTTTTACCAGATGATCCACAAGAATTACTAAATAGATTAAATATTTTAATATCTGCAATAAAAGAAGGACATAATTCTAGTTTCAATGAAATTCATGCTATATTGAAAAGACTGTTAGAAAAGAAGATTCTAAATGAAGAGGATTATAAAAGTATAACCGGTCATCTCTGATGTCCTCCAGGGCTTCGCCCGTAGCTGAAATATGTTGTTTCTAATTTTTTTATAAAAAAATATTTATTCAAAATTTTAACTAAAAAATGTGTTCAGCAGATTTAGACAAAATTAATAATCATTTAGAAAATTTGACAGAGATTTTGGGTTCATAAAAATTTAGTACGACGTTAAAAATTATAACAACTACTTCATCACACACTTGTAATTTAGAACCCATTCTACATTTGGAACAAAATAAAAATTATCAAATTGCATTGACTAGTTTCTCTACATTTAACACTATTCAAAACGTTATCAAAGATGTGAATGATCAATTTAGATATTCTACTGATAAAGGCAAAACATGGAAAATATTAACTTTTCTTCCTGGTTCTTACGAAGTTGAATCAATATCAAATGAAATTAAGAGAAATTTAGGTATACCATTTAAAGATGATAAACAATTACATTTTGCAGTTGAACCGGCAGTTAATAAATTTTCTCTTACTTTAGACGAAAATCATCAAGTTGATTTTAATCATGATAGATCATTGTCAAAGCTATTAGGATTTAATAAACAAACCTATAGTCAAGGTTATCATTTAGGTTAGAAGATTCCAAAAATAACTGAAATAAATTCAATTGTTGTACATTGTGACATTATTGAAGGAGGATATATAAATGGTAAATTATTAAATTTAATATTCAGTTTTCCAGCTTTTACTGTACCCATTGGTTATAGATTAAATGTAATTCCAAAAACATTAATATATTTCCCTATTACAAGAAAAACTATTAACAACATCAACATTAGAATCACTGATGAAAAAGGACAAGAAATAAATTTTGGAGGTGAAGAGATTATGATAGATCTTTTGGTTCGGGAGGTATAAAGTCCTACGCGAAGCTAGAGAAGTTTAATTTTCTTCTTCTTCTTTAAAATTAAAAATAAAATAAAAATAAATTTTTTTATTAAAAAATGAGTGAAGTAAACAAAAAAAAACTTAAATTTAATCATCAGCCAAATTTATCTAATAAAGTTTTGTCAGTTATTTGTGGAAGATCAGGATGTGGAAAAACGTATCTATTATTTAAAATTTTAACGACTCCAAATTTTTTGGATTATAACAATCTTATAATTTATACAACAACGGCAGAACAACCCGTCTATCAATTTTTAAAATATGGATTTGAAAATAATCTTAAAAAAACAGCAATTGCTTCATTATTCAAAGAATACGAAAAATCTGAAGATGAAGAAGAAATAAGTTCGTGGTGTGAAGAAGCAGCAAAAAATAATCAGTTAGTAGAATCTAATAAAAATAAGCATATAAAAATACAATTAATAGATGATAGTGGTAATATGCAAGATCCTAGTAAACTAGATAAAACAATGAAACATTGTGTAATTTTTGATGATTGTGTTAATGATAGAAATCAGTCAGTTCAGAGAAATTATTTCACAAGAGGTAGACATAATAACTGTAGTGTATTTTATTTAACGCAAAGTATGTATTCATTAGACGGAAGTGTTATTAGAAAGAATGCAAATATATTTATACTATTTGAAATACATGTAAATGCAAGAAACTTAAGTGATTTGTTAAGAGATTTATGTGTAAGAAATAAAGATGAATTTAAACAATCGTGTAACAATGCTTGGTCAAAAGATTATGGATTTATCACAATTAATATTGATAAAAAAATTCATGATAGAGTTATAGAAAATATTTTCGCGGAGTGATCGAATAATTTTTTCTTATAAATTTTTTGTTAATAAAAATAAAAAAATATGTTGAATGCTTACAAGATAGAGCATGTACCAGTTTTAAAAGATTATCGTCATCCTACAAATCCTGTAAATTCGAAGAAAGAAGTTAGATTTTATTATCATCATAAATACGTAGCGCTCGTTACAGATTATAAAACAAAACATGGTATTAAACCGTGTGTTAAAACAAAAGACTTTCCACTTTGTTTAAGAAGTTTCCGAGTATTTTTGGCGTATAATAATTTATGGTGTTTGGTTAAGAAAGAACATTTAACAACACATGAATTAGAAACATTACATCAATTACATATTCCTGTGTATATGTAAAAACGGAACCGAGGTTCTATGTAAAAATTCATTTTTTCTTTTAAAAAATATGAATCGTGAAATGTCTCTCGGACAAACGTCTAGGATTGATGAATTAATCAAGAAACAAACTGCTGAGTTTGATGCGCAAATTAAACATAGTAAACGTAGTAAACGTATTAAAAACAGAAACGTAGTAGGCGTAGTATTAGACGTAATATTAAAAAACAGAAAAGTGGAACAAAAGAAATATTAGAAACTCCTATTACTGATATCTTTTTTGATGATAGAATTAAGGATGAGCTTGGTGATGATTTATGTAATTTATTTAATCCAAATGAAATTAAATATGAAAATGTATCTTTTATTAATGTAGTAAATGATATGCGGAAACTTTTAGCAAATGGTAAAATTATTAATTTACTTCGAAAAGTTGTTAAAGATCAGGAAAATATAATTCAAAATTTTTACGTAACCTTCTATAATAAAAAATCATTTGAAACATGGTTTTCGAATCTGGATGAGAAATCCGATGCTAACGAATGTATTTTTACAGGTAATATTAAATATGAAGATTTTGGAATGAAGTTAGTACAAAGATCGCATAGAGGGGCATGGATTAATATGAAATATAGAATCAAAGAATATTTCGGTGAATATTTATATATTTCTTCTGAAGATTTTTGTTTTATTAAATGTTAAAATGTTTTACGAGGTTTTAATGAAGAACAAGGAGAAATGATGAAAGAAATGTTTAATAATTTTTTATATAAAAGAGAAAGCCACATCTAGAACAGGAGTAATGTCAAACTGCAAATTTTCTCAATTCAATAAATATTTTGGAGAATGCGTTCAATATTATAGTCCTGCCAATCGTCATTTAAATCCTAGAGGAATTGAAACGTTTCATAATTATGTTTATTACAATTATTTTCACGCAGGTTCAACAATTGGTCACTATTGTTTAATTAATAAATCTCATAAATTAAAAGCTATTAGAGAAATTGAAAATAATTTCAAACCCATATATAAAACAGTTACTGATGAAAATCTAACAACGCGTCCATATAAAATCATAACAAAGAAAAAAATTGACTATGGTTCAACATATATTTGGGATCTCGAAACTTTTCCCGATCCTAACTGTTCAACAGCTCATCCTATTCCTTACGCTGTAGGAGCTATTGATTTTAATAAATTTATATGTTGTTTACCGAAACAAAGATTGAAAGAATTAGAAACACGTTTGTTAAGTGATATGATTAAAATTAAACGATCAAAAGATGAAGATGAAATTAAAAAACTTAAAAAACAAATTAATGAGTATAATAATTTAACTGAATTGGAATTTAATAAACTTCAAAATTGTGTGAAAATATTTACGAGAACTGAGGATGATTAATGTCCGATCGGGGGAAACCCAGAGGACGTATGTCCGATCCATCAATTTTTTAAAACTCTTGGAAAATTTAATTATTCTAGAGTAACTTTAATAGCTCACAATTCATCAGGTTTTGATTCCTATTTTCCGATAAAAGCTAATTTTAAATTATCTAAACCACCTCTTAAAACTTCAAGAGGAATATTGACTGCTTCATTACAAAATCCTTATACAACTGAATGTGTTAAGATCTCTTAGATTTAAAAACAATATGAAAAAAGATTCACTTTCAGGTAAATTAGCACTTCAAACTATTATAATGAAATGTAGTTATCAACATGTAAAAACAAGTCTTTCTAAATGGTGTGAGAATTTTAAAATTCCTACGAATGTGTGTAAATTAAATTATGAAATTGGAGACATAACACATGAAAATTATAAAGAAAATGAAAATGAATGGAGACCATATTTAGTTAACGATATTCTTTCTTTAGCTTTTTGTATCTACAAATATAATAATGTTATGCGAGATTTAGTTGGTGAAGATATAACTACTAATTTAACATCCTCTGCTTTAACATTTAACGGTTGGATGAAAAGCGTACAAAATGACAATATAAATATTCATTCTCATATAGATTTATGGGCTAGAAATTATATTAGAAAATCTGTTAAAGGTGAAAGAGTTTCAGCAAATATAAGAAAATACATATCGCCATTTTGTAACATCTTGTTACCAATATTAAAACAGTATTTACCTGGTCGCTGCGCTGGGGGGACTTTGTCCCTTGGTCGCTACGCTGGTGGGGCTTTTTCCCCTGGAAGTAATTTAATAGAATTAATGAAACAGTATCAAGATTTAGGAGATAAAACTGAAATTTGTAAGAAAATTTCAAATCAACTACTTGAACAAAAAAATGAATTTCTAATGGCTTTTGATGCAACATCTTTATATCAATCAGCTATGTATGATGAAAATTCAGAATACCCTAAAGCTGAATCAGCTAGAAAATTTCGTCAAGAAGAAGAGCGGGAAAAAGTATATAAATTTAATACTCAAACATTTAGACCTAAAACTGGAATATTCTCTGTTGTGTTTCAATATCCGAATGATATGTTTTTCCAACCAGTTCCTATAAAAGATAAAGTTAAAAATCAAAATAATAATTCTCATGTAAAAGTAATCAGGTTTAGAAATGGTATATATTATGATGTATTAACTTCTATAGACATACAAGAAATTGTTAGATGTGGGGGAAAAATCTTACATATTACTGATGGTATAATTTATGAAAAAAACTATCAAGTTTCACCATTTCGAAATTATATTGAAAAACTTTTTAATTTGAGAAAAAGATATAAAACAGAAGGAAATACTGTAGGTGATGAGTTAATTAAATTATTGATGAATTCGCTATATGGCAAAACTGTGCAAAAAGATATAACCACTAAATATCATTTATGAAATGAGAATACATTGAGAAAAAATTTCACTCAAGAAGTAAAAGATTATGAAAAATTAAATGATGAACAATATTTAGCGAAAGTAGAAATGGAAGATGATGAATTTCTCAAAACTAATATTGTAAAAGATGGGAAGACGTCATTCATGCCATCACACTTAGGTTCTTTCATTCTTTCTCACTCTAGAAGAATAATGAATAACTTTATTTTAGAAATTAATGGTTTCAAAGAAAAATACATTCATTATACAGATACTGATTCAATATATATTTCTAATGAGCTCTTCAATAAATTAGTTGCTGCTGGATATGTTGGTGGGGAATTGTGTCAAGGAAAAAATGATTATGGAAATGGTGGAATTATTTTTGCAATGTTTATTGCTCCTAAAATAAAATATTGTATTACTGTAGATGAACAAGGGAGACTTAGTGAAAAGAAAACATTCAAAGGATATTCACAAGATAAAGTAAAAGTAGAAGATTTTCTAAAATTATATTCGGGGAAAACATTATCGACTACAGTTAATAAACCAAGGAAAAGATCTTTAGAAACTGGAATTAGTATTCCTGATAAAAATAATAATACTGAAGAAAAAAAATTTTCTGGTCAAATAAATATTCTTAAACGTCAAGCACCTGATGAAAATGAAATGATGTTACCTTATAACGGAGAAGATATTCAAGCTGAAATATTTCAAACAATCATCTGTGAGAGTAATTTAAGTGATGATGGTGACACGTGGGAATAATAATTTTTCTATTACATCTAAAAAATTTATTACATCTAAAAAATTTATTACATCTAAAATATTTATGACATCTAAAAACTTATTACATCTAAAAACTTATTACATCTAAAAACTTATTACATATGAAAATATATTTATCGAATATTTTGGTATTTTCTATTAAGTTTTATCATATTAAGTTTCATCATATAATGTTTTATCAAAAGATAATTTAAATTTATTTTCACTAACTATTGATCCTTCATCATCATCATCAATTGATTCTTCATCATCATCATAAATTGATTCTTCAACATCATAAATTACACTTTTTGGTATAGGATGCCATTCCCTGATAGGATACCATTCTCTTATTGGAATATCTAACTCTAAATTACATCTTTTATCTGATAATAATATAATAGAGAAAAATATTGGTCTTTGATCTCTTTTGGAAAATTTAATAACACCACCATAATCTGAATCACTTTTAGTTTTTATTAAAGATGATAAAATTTTAAATTGATTAGATGTAAATCCTAATTTAAATTTTGTAGACCCGACACATAGTTGTCTAACAGTATCTTCAACTATGCCATCATTATTATTTTCAATTGTAAGAAAATGAAATTTAGATAAATTTTTATAATTACTAATATTTTTATAATCTTTTTTACCATTTACACCTTTTTCAGATGTTTCAGAGTCATCATTTATATTATGAGATTCTTCAATATGATTCAGAGGATTATTATGATTATGATTATGGTCATTGTTAATAGTATAAGGTGGGATCCACATATAAATTTTCTCTTGTTGAGCTAAACCATTTATATAAGATTTTAATAAATTAATATTTAAGTTGGAATATAATCCTATATACGTATCATCATCATATCTTTGGGGCATTTCTAATGTTTCTTGTTTATAAATTGTGTCTCTATAATAAACTTGACATAATAATTCTTCGTTATGCTTTTTACTCTCTATGTGAATGTTATATTGATTTTGTTCATCAACAAATAATCTAATTTTTTCTTTGGAAAAAGATTTTAATTTTTTAACTAATTCTTTAATATTGATATAATTAATAATTTTAGTTTCTATCCAATCAGTATTACTAATCGGCAAAACTGCTCTAATAAAACCGAAAACATTATTATGACCTATTATAACCATATTTTCTTTATTTAATTCCACATAAGCTACATCATTATATTTACTTACAATATCCATAAATTTAATAAATGGATCACCTGGAAAAATACAATAATTGGTTTCTATAGAAGGTAAACCTTTAGTCTGTTCTCTAAATATTTCGGCTTGTAATTGAAATAAAATATTAACATCTATACATGGATTATTATTATTATTATTATCAAAACATTTATTTTCAAATCCCGTTGATCTCGTCGAATAAGAAGAACAGGATGATGCGGACGAATAAAATTTTTTTAAATTTGGGTTTTCCATTTTTTTATTTTTATTAGAAAAAATTTTATTTTTTAATTTTTATTAGAAAAAATTTAATTTTTTTTATTTTTATTAGAAAAAATTTTATTTTCTTATTGTTTCAAAAATGATGTTAGCAAATGTTGGTGGAGGTGCATATATCCCGAATAATCGTGAATTAGAAATAGAGATAGAAAATTATATTATGAAAACTGGAGACGTTTTATCTGGTCCATTGCATCTTTCTATTCTTCCGCAACAAAATACAGAGTTAACAAATAAACAATATGTTGATACACAAATCAATGACTTAAAAGAAAAATATATAAACGATGTTTTGGTTCCACTGATGAATGAATTGAAGTTGCTTAAACTAAATGACAAATCATTAAACGAAAAATTATTAAAACTTGATAAAAAGGATAGAGAGCTAGAAGCAGATATAGCAAAACTTTTTAAAAAGATTTCTGAACAATCAAAAATTTTAATATTACTTTCTATAAAGTTAAAATCTGCAGTCATTAAAAATAAACATCAGATACAACTATTGAAAGAACAATTAGAAGATGAAATAGAAAAACTACCTGAAAGAATTAAAAAAATTTAAAGCAGTTACAAACTACATTCCAAAAAAGTGTTGATGAATTGAGTTCTAAAATTACTCAACAAATGAAAAAGATGAATAGAATAATAAATGAAGTAAACTCGCTTAATCAAAAAGTTGATAAAATGAAAACTCTTAAAATCAATTTAGAAAATGAATTAAAGAAAAATTTACAAGAAAACTCTAAAGAAAATAAAGAACAGTTTGATGCTGTTAAAAGACAATTAGATGTTCTTAAAATTAAGTTAAATGCACTTAAAACGGCATTGAAGATAAATCAGCAGAAATGCAAGTTAATAGAAAAGAAATTAAAGTACATCACACGCTGCTTGACGCAATAGATAAAGTGCAACAATCAATTAATAAAGTTATCTCGAAGTTGTTGTCCATTCACAAACGTAAATCTTAACACATAGATATTTTTCCCAAAAGTCAAATTTAATCCTAAAAAATGCCTATAATTTATAAACACAATCTTAAACATTTTGCTTCAAATCAAAAAATTGCTCATGAACCATCTATGAAATCTGTTTACCATTATGACAGTGTAGAAACAATCGGAACACAAAAGTTCCTAGGCACCGCAGGTGCCGTCCAAAAAGAAGGAGCCGGTATATTTTCTGGTATTGGAAGTATCGTTAACTTAATTAAAAATAATAAAGATTTGATTACATCTGCTGCAAAAGGAGCAGCTGCTATAGGTAGTACAGCTAGTGCAATATCAAATGCTGTTAAATCTCAAAACGAATTAAAACAACTAGAAGCTATTCCTAAACTTAGGAATGATTCTGAAGAACTAAAAAATTTAAAAAAACTTTCAGAGGAAACAAAAAACAAAATTGCTAACATAGCTGTTGGGGAAACCTTGAGGAGCGGTGCTCCGTCTGATAGTAAACATAAGAAGAAATCAGGCGTGGCCATAAGACGTTCAATTGAAAAATAAGAGGCAATGGCGTGAGCAGCAACCTTCGGTCTAACCAGCAAAGATGTAGCGGAGCTGGTCTAGCAAAATTCTAAAATTATATTTTTTGGTAAAATTTTTTTGGTAAAATTTTTTTAGTAAAATTATTTTAGCAAAATTATTTTAGTAAAAATTTTTTCTGTCTGTGAGAAAAACAAAAAGTCAAATTATTTTTTATAAAAATGTCTTCGCTTATCGAAAATAATTTTTATATTAGACGATCCTCCGTTCGTCAGTTATAATCAAAAAAGAATGACTATATCAGAATTGCTATGAATCCCGGATCTTCTAGTAGAGTAAATACTGGAGGAGATTTAATTTTTGAAGTTGATAATCAGCAGAGTTATTTATATTTACCTGATTCATTTTTACACTGTGAATATTCTTTATATTCTGATGCCAATTTTACAACACCATTACCAGATACCGATAATATTGCACTAGAGAATAATTTCTTTCCAAAATTATTTACACAAATGCGTTTAGATGTTGCAACTCAAAATATAGAAACAATAAGTGATTCTCCAGGTGTAATTGATACAATGCTTAGATTTGTAACAATTGGTGAAAATAATAAAAAGTATGAAATCGAAGGTTGGTTTCCTGATACAAATGATGGTATAATTGTTGATGATTTAACTCACGCTGGAACAGATGCCGCAGGAATTGCGAAAGATTTAGAAAATATTGCAAAACATTTAAATAAAACAAATAATACTGCATATAAAGAAAGACGTGAGTTTAACAAGAAAAGTAAACAGACAGTAAATTGGTCATTGTCTCCATTATTCGGATATTTAGATTATGATAAAATATCATATCAATTAAAATTTAAATTAATAATTCATCGTACAGCAAATAATGAATTAATCTTTTTTGGTAAGACTGGAAAAAAGCATATTTAAAAATTGATAGACTTGAATGGTGGATTAAGCATATTACTCCTAGTTTAGAGATTGAAACAGCTATTGCAAAAAGATTAAATACTAACAAACCAATTCCAGTAAATTTTCTAAAGAGAACTGCTAGTTCAGTAACTTTTTCAGAGCAAAGATTTAACTGGCATTTTACTAGAACTGCGAATACACCAAGATATTTATTACTAACTTTTCAAAGAAATAATTCTCCAAGTTTTGATAAGAACAATAATCTTTTTCATATTAATACAATTCGAAGTTTACAAGTTTCATTAAATCAAACCCGATATCCAATTGATCTATTAAGATTCGATGATACCAATAATCAATTTAGGGAAGGATATGATGCTTATAGAAATCTTTGTATAGAATTTGGAGTTGAACCACAATTAACTCCTGGAGATTGGAGACATTTATATCCTGTTTTCTGTTTCGATTTAAGTGCACAATCTGAAGATATTATCAAGACTGGTTGTGATGTAACAATTAATATTGAAAAGAAAGATTCCACAACTTCATTGATGGCTTATGGTTTATTGCTAGAGGATGTAAAATATTCTATTGAAATTCTTAATGGAAAGATGGCTAGGATAGGTTAGTAACCTGAGGACCTTTGGTCCGATCGGCTAAAGCCTCGAGGAGCTTCGCTCCGATAAGTTAATTAAAATTTTTGTTAACTTAAAATTTTGACAACTATAATAGATTTAAAATTTTTGTTAACTTAAAATTGTTCATAACTAGAATAGATTAAAAAAATTCTTAACTTAAAATTTTTTCATAACTAGAATAGATTATGTAAAATATTCTATTGAAATTCTTAATGGAAAGATGGCTAGGATAAGTTAATTAAATCCTTAGATTAAATTTTTTTAGTAATTAGTAATAAATTTTTTTTGTAACTAGAATGGATTAAAAATTTTTGGTAACTTAAAATTTTTTTATTAAAAATGTCGCAAGCGAAAAGTAATAATAATAAAACTGTTGAATCAAAATTACGTAATATGCTGACAGAAATACCCCTAAAACTATTACGATTAACAAAAAAAAGTATTACATAAGTAAACCAATGATAGAGAATATTCAATTACAAGAAGAAAAGAATGGTGGAATTCTCCCATTAATTCCACTAATAATAGGAGGCATAGCAGCAGCAGGAAGTGTTGCAGGTGGGACAGCTGGTATTGTCCAAGCAGTAAATAAAAATAAATCAGAGAAAGCAGCATTAGAAGAACAAAAACGACATAATAGAGAGTTAGAGAAAGTTGCTAGGGGTGAAGGAGTGGTAGATAATTTTATTAGTAAATTAAAATTAGTTGATGAGGGAAAACGAGTTCTCAAAAATATTCTCCACAATGTTGATGATTTAATTGAAATTAAAGAAACTAAAGATGGTTCTGGAATATATCTAAGTCCTAGTATGATTCGGTAATAACCTCAGGACCTTTGGTCCATAAGGTAAAAGATTTATTTTATTTTATCTTTAAATTTTTTTATCTTTTAAAATGAATTCTACAAATTCCGAAAATTTAATTAAATTAAAAATTTCTAATTTAGATTTATTGAATTATCTATTAAACAAAAATAAAAACTCAAATTGTAAAATTTATGAAGGTAACGACATACAAAAAACATTTGAAAACTTTCCTGGATTTATTTGGAGTAAATATTCGAAAGAAAAACATCTTCCTGGGCATTCATATACCGGTCCAGGAACTCGATTAGATATAAGACTAGATGAGAATAATAATCCGAAACCAGGTGAAGAACCGATAAATAGAGTAGATGCCGCAGCTTACAGGCATGATTTAGCTTATCGAAATCATGGTCTAAGTTCTCGTCATGCAGCTGATAAGAAGATGATTCAAGAATTAGATAGTATTCAGAATGCTACATTTAGAGAAAAAATTGAAAGAATGTTTGTTAAGAAAGCTTTACAAGCTAAAATATTATTCGGACAGGGTTTAAATGAAACGACAGCAAAGCTTTCTGAGAGCAACGCTCGAACCTACGCGTCTGAAATGTCGAATGATCTAGGACGCTATGCGTCCGAAATTCATAAAGAATACAGAAAGCCGAAATATCTATTGAAAATAGAAGTATTTAATAAAGATGATATTTGGAGTGCTGATCTTATTCATATGCCGAATGAAAAAGATTATAAATACGCATTGACCGTTATAGATTTATATACACGATACGCTTGGGTAAAGCTTTTAAAAAATAAAAGTGGTCTTTCAGTTAAATATGCGTTTGAAGAAATCTTTAAAGAAAGTAAGAGAAAGCCAAAAAAATGTTTGTTGATAAAGGGTCGGAATTTTATAACCGAAACGTACAGCAACTATTTGAAACAGACGAAAGTCATCGCCAAGGCTCAGTTTATTCAACTGAAAACGCTGGAAAAGCTGTAGTGATAGAAAGATTCAATCGGACGTTAAAAAATAAATTATTCAAGAAATTTACTGAGCAAAGAAATCAGAAATGGTTGAAGATATTACCAGGAATTGTAGAAGAGTACAATAATAAAGTTCATTCTGGTATTGAAGAAACTCCAAAGAATGCTTCTGACGACCCTGATCTAGTACGAAAGAAAATATTCGAGAATAATAATTTGAATGAGAGTAATCCGAATTTGCAGAAACTTAAGCCGAAATTTAAAATTGGAGATAGAGTTAGAATATTTAAATATCAGAATAAATTTGAAAAAGGCTTCGTTGGCTATTGGACTAAAGAAATATTTGAAGTTTGTAAAATAAATCAAACTTATCCGATTACATACGAAATCAAAGATTTAGATGATGAAGATATCAGAGGCCGATTTTATCAAAATGAATTACAACGAACTGATTTTTAATTATCGTTATCATTATTATTGGTACTAACGTTTTTCGGGAATTAAATTCCCTTATTCAACTCCCTTATTAGACGTAGCCATAGAACCTACGGATCGTTCAATTCTAACATAATATCTAGAAATGGTACTCCTTCCTGTAATTTAAATAAAACATAAAGACATAATTGACCGCAATATGTAGTTCCTGGTTTTTGAATTTGAAATGTATTATAAATTCCATTGCCAAGTAATTTTTTGACTTCATTTTTAGGTGGAAGTCCATAAGAGTCGAACCAATAGTTCTCAGCCTCCGGGCGGTCAAAATAGTAATTATCTCGATTTTTATTAAAGATACCTGCAGACCAATGTATTCCTTTTTCATCTGACATATGAAGATTTGTTATGAAATTTATAGTTATTGATGGAACTTTGTTCCAGGAACTGAAGGTTCCTGTTGGCTTATTTTTTAGGAATTGTAATTCGTCTCTCATTAGAATGTGAAAATTCTTTATTCCTAATTCATTTGCGATTTATTTTAGGTCGAAATTTGTCGTGGTTTGCGTTCCATATAATTTAAAAAACTCCTTTATGTTGCTCATTTTATAATAAAAAAAATTCTTAAGGGACCCCTAGAAGACAGAAGGGAGGGGGTATTGATTTAAAACTGTTCTCTAATGATGACTTTCCTTACTACTTAGTCAGAAGGGGGTATTGATTTAAAACATTTTTATAATGATGACTTTCCTTACTACTCAGTCAGAAGGGGGGTATTGATTTAAAACTGTTCCACAATGATGACTTTCCTTACTACTTATTCAATTTTGAAATGATTTAATTTAATCTAAATTAAAACGTTACATTGTTACATTTTATTAGTAGAGTTAGTGTTTCGTACATCTTTCATCAGTAGTAATTCATCCCTCATCAATATGTGAAAATTCTTTATTCCCAATTGATTAGCAATCTCATTTAAATCGAAATTCGTAGTTTGTTTGCCGTATAATTTAAAAAACTCATTTATGTTGCTCATTTTATAATAAAAAAAATTCTTAAGGGACCCCTAGAAGACAGAAATGAGGGGGTATTGATTTAAAACTGTTCTCTAATGATGACTTTCCTTACTACTTAGTCAGAAGGGGTATTGATTTAAAACATTTTTATAATGATGACTTTCCTTACTACTTAGTCAGAAGGGGGTTAATTGATTTAAAACTGTTCCACAATGATGACTTTCCTTACTACTTATTCAATTTTGAAATGATTTAATTTAATCTAAATTAAAACGTTACATTGTTACATTTTATTAGTAGAGTTAGTGTTTCGTACATCTTTCATCAGTAGTAATTCATCCCTCATCAATATGTGAAAATTCTTTATTCCCAATTGATTAGCAATCTCATTTAAATCGAAATTCGTAGTTTGTTTGCCGTATAATTTAAAAAACTCATTTATGTTGCTCATTTTATAATAAAAAAAATTCTTAAGGGACCCCTAGAAGACAGAAATGAGGGGGTATTGATTTAAAACTGTTCTCTAATGATGACTTTCCTTACTACTTAGTCAGAAGGGGTATTGATTTAAAACATTTTTATAATGATGACTTTCCTTACTACTTAGTCAGAAGGGGGGTATTGATTTAAAACTGTTCCACAATGATGACTTTCCTTACTACTTATTCAATTTTGAAATGATTTAATTTAATCTAAATTAAAACGTTACATTGTTACATTTTATTAGTAGAGTTAGTGTTTCGTACATCTTTCATCAGTAGTAATTCATCACTCATCAATATGTGAAAATTCTTTATTCCCAATTGATTAGCAATCTCATTTAAATCGAAATTCGTAGTTTGTTTGCCGTATAATTTAAAAAACTCATTTATATTGCTCATTTTTATAGAAGACAAAATGTTTCTATTATATTTCCCGTAAATGAGAAATTAAAAACAACACATGGATATTTCAATATGTATATTTACAAAAATGCAACCACACAAGTCTACAAATATTGATGTCCACACTGTGGACAAGGAATTTTCGTTCTCCAGTAAAAGAAAATAAAATCAGCTACTACTATTCAACTTCCTTAAAACAATCGGTTATTAACTTTAATATTACAAATTGCATTAACAAAATGTCCACACTGTGGACAAGGAATTTTCGTTCTCCATTAAAAGAAAATAAAATCAGCTACTACTATTCAACTTCCTTAAAACAATCGGTTATTAACTATAATATTACAAATTGCATTAACAAAATGTCCACACTGTGGACAAGGAATTTTCGTTCTCCAGTAAAAGAAAATAAAATCAGCTACTACTATTCAACTTCCTTAAAACAATCGGTTATTAACTATAATATTACAAATTGCATTAACAAAATGTCCACACTGTGGACAAGGAATTTTCGTTCTCCAGTAAAAGAAAATAAAATCAGCTACTACTACTTTTAAGCTTCTTTCCAAAAGCTTTCATATTTCCGAAGACAATCTTCTAACAATGATAAATTCGATTTCAAAAAACGTAAGGGTACATTTAGTCTACAAATCTTTGGAAAAATAGATGCCATCTTACCTAATTTAATTGCGAATGCAATTTCAGTCCTTGAATGAGAAATGTTATTAGTTTGGAATAAATGTTGAAAGTATGCCTTATCCTTTTCACACAGTTCCAGTAAATAATTCGCGTGTTTTCCCAGGTAGATTTTCATCATTATGTTAATAACGTTATTTTTCTTCTCCATCACATAAAGAGTATTTAAATTTGCAATGGCTTTATCAGTATCTCCTGAAGGCTCAACAAAGTCTTCTAAGGAATCCACAAATTCATATCGGGTAGATAAAGACGTCGTTAATTGATGATGAAGGTCGTCAATCTTTCCGTCCCTTTGTCTTTCTTTCTTTTCTTTCACGAGTAAGCGTTTTGCTTTTCTTCTCCGTTTTCTTTCCTTATCAAAAAATGTAGGGTCAAAAATAATAGGAAATGTCTCCATTTGTTCAATGATGAAAGTGTTATATTCTTCCTTCTTATCATTGGAAATATATCGTTTTGAAATTTCTGTAAATAACTCCGGAAACGTAGCAATAATGTTTGACTGCTCTTCGATAACTTCTTGTGTTGACATGACTGATCACAGCGCAGCACACGATACAATGACAGACGAGAGAGATAAATGAAAACAGTACAGCTGGCAGATATCTTAACGTCATGCGGGTGTGCTGACGCACTAACAAGAATTAATACAACTTTCCTAACGTACAATTAAAATCTCATTGTTTCACAGAGTAGTAGCAGCTGTTTGTTCTTTCATACATTGTTTCCTTTCAAATGTTTGAGTAGGAGGACACAGCTCTTTACACTGAAATGCCTTTTATTCATAAATGCGAGAAGCAGATGTTCTCTACAATTGAGTGTTTATCTGAGTGCAAATTGTAAGAACGCCAGGAGCGGTCATGATTTAAGCAATGAAAAATGTCATAATCACAAACTTGAGATCCTTAACTTTTATGATTTTCGGTGTCCTGGAACGGTCATGATTTTAAGGGCGGGTGAAAATTGTAATTCTCAAATTTGAGATTTTGAAAAATTTGAAAAATTGGGTATTTTTAAAAACGCTTAAATTTTCGCCCTTCGGCCTTCGGCCACGTGAAATTTGAAGTCTACCTAAATTTTTGAAATTTTGATTTTTTGAAAAAACCCGCAAAAGTGTGACATCCGGCGCAAGCGAAGCGAAGCAAAGCGAAGCGAAGCGTCGCGCCGGATGTCACACTATATACTACTGATAACAAGTCATAACGATGAGATCAACATCAAATCAGTTATCGATGATACAAACGCTCTATTTCTGAAGTTGATGGATGCGTTTTGTGATAGAATTGTAACGGCGCGATTAGTTTCGAAAATTCATTTTAGTCAATTTGGAAAAGAAGAGATGGAAGTTTGATTTTTCCACTCTGCTTCTTATTCAATGGAAGTTGTAGATAATACCAAAGAATTTTTTGAAAGGAAAAATGGCTCATCGTCTTGATGCATTTAATCATCATGGTAGCAGTCTAGTGATTGAAGCAATTTCACATATTCACACTCAACTTTGTATAAAGGAAAATTAAAGATGCAATGGTACTTAATTGTAGCACAATTGGTCTTTGAGTTATGTCTCCTTACTGTCGAAGTATATTCCATCTGCACATGTGATGTGTCTATTATTTAGAAAAGGCTAGCAAGTTCATATCTTCTTTGGTTTAGAAGTTGTTAGTAAGAGTGGAAATATGTGCGATGTATGTAAGCGAAAGGATGGAAGTGAAAAACGTATCTTTAAGAGATGTAAGCATACTTTTTGCCAGCGCTGTTTCATACGTTGGTGTATTCAACTTTGTCAATGTAGCCATTGCGATATAGCTGATTTTGAGTGTCACTTCTGCACATCATAAAGGGTGCTTTATAATCTATATCATGCAAAATTTGCTTCCTGATGGAAAAGAAGCTCGCACACGAAACTTGAACACACACTATTACGCTATTTTTAAGAATCCACGAGATAGAAGTCAATTTGAAATTTTAGCGCGACAAGTTGCGCCAAGAGGTTCAAAAGCCTTAATTGATATTTTTCAAGCAGCATCTGAAAAACCACATAGTTACTTTGTACAAGACAGTCTGGAAGAATTTTCAAATTTCGAAGTGATATTTTGAAAAAGCCGATGATTATCTACAAACTATGAGTTCTTATTCTCGCATGGTTGTTATTCCTCGGGACGAATAATAATATACAATTGACTGCTATGCAACAAGCAAGGCAACCTCTCGCAAATCTAATTTATAGGAAAGAATTAGATTATAAGCACAATGCACATATCAAAGATCCACATTGTGCTGTATTATTACAGTCGGAAACTGTTGAAGAATTGAAAATTTTGAAGAATAAGATGCGTGACTCTGTTTCGACTGCTACACCTTTAGCATCTCGCGCACATGCAATATCTCTTTTAAACAGCATTGAACCATATCTGAATGTGAATGTAGAGGTGAAATTATTGCAGATGATAATAAAATTGTGGACGCTTCACGTTATGAAGACTTGATTCAGCATGCAACACGTAGAAGGCGCCGTCAAGGCTATGTCCCACCTGGTTGGTCATACTTTCTCAAACTATTGAAAAAGCATAATGTTCGAAAATTTGCGTTGAAAAATTAAACGTTGAAGGAAATTGATTCTATTTCAGCAGTTGACGCTACTTCAAAGGCTAATTCTGGTTCAAAGGTTGATAGTGTTAAAAGCAAAATGAAAATACCAAGAAATTGGTTTAAGAGGTCACCTTCTACATCCCCTCCCACACTCACTAGGCAATCAAGAGGAAGGGATAGACGCAGAAGAACTCCTCCAAATAAATACATGTTCTCAAACTATTAATATAAAACAGATGTGTTACTTTCCATGTAATGAGCCGTCGGAGGTGAATGTAACAGTAACTTGTACTTCCTGCGCCAGCTCTCACAATAAGACTCTTAAGCAATGTGTACAGGAACCTAAATCCCCCAAATCTTGTGGTTGTTGCAAATGTAAAAAGGTACGAAACATAAGAACAAGGAAAAAGAGTCAGTCGTCATCGTATGAACTTTTAAAGTTAATATATTATGATGCAAAGCACCCAGCAGGATTTGCATCTATAAAGAAATTGTCAAAAGCGAGCGGTCTTCCACAGTCACAAGTTAAAGAATGGTTGAAGGGTCAGGCTACATAAACACTACACAAACAAGCGAAAAAGAAGTACCGTACCCTTCATTACATTACTCATGACATCGATGAACAGTGGCAAGCAGATTTGTGTGACTTCGCCTGTACTGATTCACAACTTCGTCGGCTTCCTCAGCGAACGGACGCATTCTCGCGCTCCTCCGTTAGGAACTTACACAAAAGACTTCATCTGACATCTCCAACCACGATTACTTCTTGATTTTTACATTAACGGAATCCTCGTCATTTGGCCTGTTTCTCTACATTGCTTATTTTCCTCATTGTCATCGACCTATCACGCTATCATTGATTGATTGATTCTTCTGCGACTCTGAATCATTACATTTTGATGATAAGATTTATCCTCTTTGTGTTAGTCATAGCGCTAACTTACACACGGTCTGACCTACTTCGCTTACGCAACGATTTTCCCATCAGCAGAACAGTTAGAAGGAAGCTGTGGTACTACAACTTAATACAGCTCCCGCCAGCAGCAGCTCCTCTTCATGTATCGACCTGTACGCCTCCAACTCCTCATGGCTTGCCCAGACCAGCGCCTATTCCTCGTGAAAATCGACCTCGTAAACGTGAATCTCGTCGCGTCATTCTCCCTACGCCTTCGTTGCTCATGTTTAATGCGCGTGCGCTGTTTAACAAGATTGACGATCTGCGAATCAGAGCCGCGAAATTCAACAGTGATCTGATCTGTGTGACCAAGTCTTGGATGAGTGATTTGGTAACGGATGACAGCATCTGTGTCCCCGGCTACAATATCATCTGACAAGATCGGGACTCTAACGGTGGGGGTGTAATATTGTATTATGGAACCTCTTTTTCTGTTAGGATAGTCAACAACTTAGCTCTTGATAACATTAAGCCAAACATTTTATGCTGCTATATTGATAACTTTGATGTAACTATTGCAATAGTATATCATCCGTATTGGGCTCTGTTTCAGCCCACTCAACTGTTGTTGATCATTTGCAAGCTTTATATGACAACTCTAGATCTAGTCACTTTCTCATTGCTGGGGATGTTAATGATTTACGTCATTCATTGTCAGATTTTTGTTCCTATAACGATCTTGAACAAATTGTGAGACAGCCAACCCGTGGTACGAATATATTAGATGTTATCGTCACTAATCAGTCCTTCAAATACGATGTTCCGCTTTGTATAGCACCCTTAAATCGTTCAGATCATAAGGGTATTTTGTGAAGAACGCTACTGACTCACGAAAAACTATAACAACAAAAATTGTTATTCGTTCATGTACTCCCTCCTCCCATGCCATATGTCATTCTGTTCTCGGTTCGCAAGATTGGGACACCATCTTCGACACTGATGATGTTAACACAATGGTGTACATTTTTCATATGTTTTTGAATTTCTGTTACCAATCCTTCTTCCCCGAAAAGACTGTCCGAATAAGATCCTGTGAACCTGCCTGGCTTTCACCATCCCTGAAAGTACTTTCGGATGCACGGGATCGAGCGCTTTCTCGTGGGAACTACGCAAAATTCTTGAAACTTCGCGAGAAATTTATATCTGAATTAGCGAAAGCAGAAACCAGATATTTTGATAGTCTGCGTTCATCAGCGTCATCTGATAAATGGAAATCTACCAATGCTCAACGAAAGTGCCGCGTCTCGAACAGCCAGATTGATGACACTATCGCTCACAAACTCAATGATGAGTTTACTCAACATTTCTCTACCAACGACATTCATTTGTTTCAGAAGGGTCTTTCTCGCAGCACTGAAGCATCAAATGGTTTATCTGTTTCTGTTAGTGAGACGACAGTTATGAATTTGATTCTGAAACGGAAATCGAACACCCCAGAACCTGATGGAGTTCCCGGTTATTTTTATCGTGCATTCACAGATGTCCTTGCAAGACCTTTGGCAGTGATCTACAATAAAGCAATGGAGACTTCTGTTTTTCCAACTTTGTGGAAGGCAGCAAACATTATTCCTATTCCGAAAAACAATGGCTCAGAATTCAGACCAATTTCAGTTCTTCTTTTTCCTAGCAAGATCCTCGAATTTCTTATTCGTGATCGCATTATTCTTCCATCCACCATCTCACAAATTGATTCACGACAATTTGCTTTTTTTCCGGTTAGCTTCGGATGGAGCAGAAATGCTCTCTTATCTATTCGTCTAGCCACCATTCAACATATAACAGCGGGTCCTGAAAACATCGTAAACATGCTTGCAATAGATTTTAAAAAGGCATTCGATTCTGTTAGTCGCTTGAAGCTTTTGCAAACTATTGAACGCGATTTCAGCCTTGACTTCAGTATAATAATAAGTTTTCTTACTGACCGTGTACAAAGGGTAATATATAAAACTGCGACAACTCCATGGAAGAATGTTACAAGTGGCGTCCCTCAGGGCTCAATCTTAGGGCCAATCTTATTCGTTCTTTTCATCAATGATCTGACAACTTTCGATAGCACGTTTTTTACTGCTTATGCCGACGATATTACCCTCCTACACCTTAGATTCATGTAAATCTGTTGATGACTATGACCCTTCAGTGTCCCAAAATATCATCAATATGTTTCACCGTTGGTGCATTGATAAAATGCTCCGGATCAATGCAAACAAGACCAAAGTGCTGTGTCTAAATCGTCGACCTGGTATTTTGATACCAGTTAGCATTGACAATATTGTTATTGAGCAAGTGGAATGTGTCAAAATTCTAGGGATGAACTTTACATCTGACCTTCAATGGAATTGTCAGTTTTCTCATGTATATAAGAAGATTTGTCGTAGCATGTCGTTTGTAAAAAGACTTAAGACAAACTCTAACCACTCGGACATTATCTGGCAAGCTTATTTAGGTCTTGTGTTTTGCCATCTGTCGTATTGTTGGCCAATAATGTGTGACATTAGTTGTAAATTTTTTAAGAAATTTGAACAGATTGACCGTTTAGCAATGAAATGGGCTAGTGTGAAGAATATTCCCTGTTTGAGAAGCAGATTGGATAGGTCATGCAAAAAACTTATTTATAGCATCTCAAAATCCAAATCTGCGCATCCTCTGTGCCAATTTTCTATTGTTCGTGATAATTTGAATAATGCGAGCCGAAAACGAATCCTTCTGCCTCTACAACACAGGTCCTCTTTGTATAATAAGTCTTTTATCAAATACTCTTGTTTATCGTGATTTCTTTTGTGTAAGATTTTTGTGTCACATGCCGCTCTCGTATTGACCTCAATGAAGTGATTTTTTTAATTATTATTATTATTATTTCAAAACATAACTCGGGAAATAATTTTGTTTTAACTATAATTGATATTTTCTCGCGTTATGCGTGAGCTCAACCTTAACAAACCATGAAAGGTAAACAAGTAGCAAATGCATTCTAGTCAATTTTCGAGAGGACCGCATTCCAAAGAGAATTCAGAGTGATCAAGGGAAAGAGTTTGAAAATCAGCATGTTGGAATATTATTTTAGAGACTTGATATTGGAGTTGTTTAGTGTAAAGAGTGCTTATAGGCATGCACTAGTTGAACGTTTTAATCTCACATTAAAAAATCGCTTGAGGCGACATTTCACTGCAAAATTAACACAAAATTGGACAAAGGTTCTACAAGATACGCTGCATGCCTACAATCACTCTGTTCATTGTTCTATTGGACTCAGACTAGCAGGTGTAAATGCTGACAATGTAGATGAAGTGCGTAAAACATTCAACGCAAGCATATTAATGCAAAAAGTGATGTGAAAATAGGTGATAAAATTCGCATATCAAAAGTCAAGAGTGTTTTTGCGAAAGGTTATCTCTCAAATTAGACAAAAGAAATGTTCACAGTTTCAAGCAAAATAAATAAAAACTCTCCCACAACTAACAAGTTAAAAGATTGCGATAGTGAAGAAATTGATGGTAGCGTTTACCGTGATGAGATTGGGGTAGTCACTGAAAGTGAAACATATTTAGAAGAGAAAATCATTCGATGTAAAAAATGACAAGGTGAAGAATGGTGTCTTGTTAAATGGGTCGGTTATCCATGAAGTATAGTATGAACTCTTGGCTGCGTCGTGCAGACATCTTTCATCTAAGCGATCGTCAGTGATTTATGGAAAGCTATAACTTGTAATTTGAAGGTTTAAGTTATGAATCCGACTGCATCGTTTTATTCACGCCCCTCCTATGTAAGTGGCGCGAGTGCAATTTACACCGGTGCTCGTCGTTGTTGAGGTAGCATATTTGGTGAGATGAAATCTGTTGTAGCACCTCTCTTATCTACTGTCGGAAAATCTTTAAAACGAACTGTTTTAAATAATGCTGTTGTCTTTGCTGGTGATGTTGTTGGAGATATGGTATATAACATTTTCTCTCTCCCCTCTTTCAAACGAGCCCTCACTCGACTCTCTACGATCACTAGAAGCAAAGTTGGAAAAACTGTCGTTTTCAGCAAATGGACGCGGACATGATCTTCAAAAGTCAAATTTTTTAAGAAAACTTTTTTTCTCCGATTGGACTGAAAATAATCATTCCGATGCAAAATTTCACGAGGAATCCGAATCTGGCCTCCATTTTTCAATACGATCACTTCTTCTCGGTCGGCCCAGCCCACCCGGTCGGACGGCCAAGCCAGTTTCTATCGTTTTCGAGGGGGGACGCCTGCGGCGCAGGCCTTCGGTCTGCTTGAAGTGGAGTATTCATTACTACTCACAGCTGCCAACCGGACTGATTTCCTCCTCCTATTGCATTCAAGACGCCTTTCTGAGGTGTTTGTTCTCCTCATGACAATATACATGCCCGAACCATGTCAGCCGTTTAGATTTTGCCTTTGAAAGAAGCGAGTATCCTAAAATTCATTTCACTGTGGTTCGCAATCTCATTAGCAGCAAACTAAAATTTTAGTGAAAGTTATTCGCCTCGGAGAATTTGACTATCATCATTCATCAACCTTTTTATTGTGACGTAAAGGATATCTGATATACTCGCGTTTACGAATACTCTGAAGCGCTGCGCGGAATCGCATGCAACTTGCAGCATAGTCAGTGTCTGAACTGAATGATGATAGTGTTAATTTACTGTGAAAAGATCATCTACACGTAAATTAAAACTGACAATCAGCAAATTTTGCAGATATTTAAAAATTTCCCAATTTTGACCTTCTACTCGTATTTCCTTAACCTGATCAGCCCACATTCTCCTTAACCTCATTTGGCTAAGTGATCAGTGGTGGTAGGCCTGCTTCGTTTTGGATGCAGTTTTTTAAATGATATCCTAACTACTTTGCATATTTTCCCTTATATATGTCATGCGATTGCTATTGATGTGATACGATGATTCAGCAAGTTTTGAAGTCCAATACATTAACAAATTAACTCTGTTCGAATGAAAAGTCAAAAAAAATATTTTCAAGATGTTGGAAAACCCTACATTTCTACATCGAAGTGAGAGCTCTACAGTAACTTGTGCAGAACATGCTCACACAATGTATGAGCCAAAAATACGTGTCATGCTAACATGGCGGTGTTTGCCATAAGTCATATCACTGCAGCAATTTACGGCAATTACTAAGGTGAATGACCTGTGGATGCGTGCTTGCCGTTTTAGCTAGTTGATGAGTTTGAGAGTGTGCGTCTAGACGATGTTTATCACTATGCAGTCATTTCCTGCTGTGCTTTCATCTCCCCTGCACGACGTCTTAACCATGCACACCCATGGTCATAGACGCCGACCGATCAAATGGATCTTTCATGCAACCATGTTGATTTATATGTCTCAAACATAACTATTTTTGGGTTCATGAATTATAATGTGTTTTTATTTCGGATTGATAATATACTTAATTTCAAAATTACATAATGCATAATTGTGGATGGTTGAATACTTGTTGAATATTTATGAAATGCCTTCGACTTACATGTATTAAAATCGAATTGAGTATTGAAAGTATGACTTGAATGTAATTATCTCACTACTTACAAAACAGTAGTAAGTACCATGCAACATTAGTGTGATCTTTATTGACAAAAGGCAACATCTTTTCAATATCTTTTAGACATCATTGATGCTTTCCTTTAACATTGTGCTGGTACGGCTTTAGTATCCAAAGCACACCACATTTGAAATAACATACGAAAAGCATACAAATAGATACAGAAATATACCAAACAAATATTTTGGTATGCATACTTCGCATGTGATTGGTATTGAGCGATTTCCAGTGTAGGCATGGGGTGCATATCATTCTGTGAAAGTCTTATTTTCGGTTTCGTTCCATGCAAAAACTCGTGCTGAGACTGCCGAACTGATATTTATCGATGCGTCTAGACTGCCGAGCATATTTACAACCGCTCTCAACGAGAGATCCTAAAATTTTTCCAAATAGCAAATAACATCGTATTATTAGGTTATCTGTAGACGGAAAGCAAACACTTATCTCAAATGGAACTTCAGCTACCTACTACGAATACTTAATCAATTAAAACACAATTTGTTAGATTTAAAGTGGTGCAAACATCATTTAATTGTTTTCCAAATGACTGCATAACTGCATCACTCAACAAATATGAATCTTCACGAAGTAGCTTCTATACCTATCACTCACTATCTGGAAGCTGATATTAGCTATATAAACGAATGTAGTGACAACCAGCTTCTGAGCTTTATACTGTTTTCAACGAACGTGCAAGCAATATACCATTTCTCCCTCCCTCCCTGCCTCTCTGTCTCTCTTTATTTCAAAAATGTTTCTCATTCTCCTTTTGTATAGCTCTGTTAGTGTCGCT
The DNA here is from genome assembly GCA_907163375.1 of Prostheceraeus crozeri. Lineage (NCBI taxonomy): Eukaryota > Metazoa > Platyhelminthes > Polycladida > Euryleptidae > Prostheceraeus > Prostheceraeus crozeri. The sequence continues at coordinate 262,533 of CAJQUW010008996.1, read as the reverse complement.
GACATGCATAATGTTGTACTTGGATCTCTCTCTCTCTCTCTCTCTCTCTTTCTCTCGGCATTTCGCTTGCCCTCCGTAGGATCCATGAAGATCGCAAGACTCGTGTGAAATCCGCTTGATGTTCGTGAGAGTTTCGACTTAAATTATGTCAACAAAGGAGCCCATATGCAATTCCAAGAAGATTTGATAAATCATTGGGATATCCATGGGGAAATCATTGGGAAAGCATGAATTACGAGTATATGATTGTATTATCTTTTGTTGACATATTTATTATCAATGCTGTAATTATAATCACTTGTTTAACGGTCTTGGCAGCAAAAACAGCAATAACAGGCCTAGGATTTTTCGATGGAATTTCAAAATTGCAAGCTTAGCAAGCATTGGTTATGTAAAATTTTGCATTATTTTTTTGAGATTGCGGATGAGTGAGTTTTCAAAAATAAATATTAGAAGCTCTTCATAGAATATAGCAAGAATCGTGTCTACTTTTTAAGGTAGCAAGATAGTAGTAAGAAAATAAGTCTATGGAAACGAAGGAAAGAAAGGCACCTGCTCTACACATTGCCGGTATATTACTTGGTCCTGTTAGAAGAAGCAAAAGTATTTAGACCTCACTTGTCATAATTTTAATACATCTTTCACTCACATTAAGGCAGCCTTCTGTTTTACAGATGATCAAATGAGGAGCTCAGTTTTCAGACGTGAAGGACCATGGGCATGGGTTTCATTGGCAGCAGCATTTTGGACCTTTTTTATTTTAGGTGGACTCGAGAGAAGTTTTGGAGTCTGGTATGTAGAAATATTACGTAACTTTGGAGGATCGTCAGCCGTGTCGGCTTGGATAATTGGCACCAACTCTGGCTTGCGATATATCCTGTCCCCATTGGTGTCTGTCATGTGTTACCGTTGGTCTGCACGGAACATTGCCATGATTGGTGGGATCATCTTTGGCACCGCAGTCTTCATTAGCGCATGGATATCGGATGCAACAGCTTTACTTCTGACATTTGGTGTTGTTGGCGGTATTGGAGCTTCTATGGCCTACCTGCCTCCATTCATAGCTCTGGCGGACTATTTCGATAAACATAAAGGAGCTGCGTTTGCAATAGCACAATGTGGGTATGGAACAGGATCTCTCATATTTTCGGTCCTACTATCCTACCTCTTCACTAACTTGTCATACTTTGAAGCGGTGACTATTATCGCTGGCATGGTTTTGCATGTTATTATTTCAGGAGCTGTGTTTGTTCCTTGTTCAGATCCAACTTATGAGCCGAAATCCCATAAACGACGGCGAAGTCATAAACGGATAACAAGCTCCTTTTCATATCTGCCATATGACAATGTGATAAAGGATTCGACTAAAGTTGAAGAGGTTCCTTTGATATCAAAACATGAATCAGCGAATGAAGAACGTCAAACTGGTTTTCAACTTGATATTTTTAGATTATCTGTCATATGGACTCTCTCATCGTACAGTGTATTTGTCCTATGGTGTTTCTTTCCGTACGTTCTCCTAGTGATTGACTATGCCATTGAAAAAGGTATTCCTGAATCTAAGGCGGCTTTAATTGTAAGTGTTTCTGGGCTCACTGAAGTTGTTACACGACTCTGTATTGGTCTTATAGTGCAGCACGAACGAATGGCTCGATATCGATTCTACGCATGGAGTTTTCTTCCGTTTGCTGCTGGAATTATGGCAATATCAACCACATTTTGCAACGAATTCTATCAATTCGTGATAACGGCGGCCTTAAATGCAACATTTGTGGGTGGGTGTTACACATGTGGACCATTAGTACTTGCTTTGGTGTTCAAGAAGAGTGTGTATTCTGATGTATTGAGCGTATATTCAGCAGGTATAGGGATTGGTGCTATAACAGGAACACTCTACCTCTGTCATCAAATATGTAGATGATTGTACATTTGTAATCCGATCACTACTTCTACGCTTCTCTCTGCCTATGATGAGCATCAGAATATGTTACAGTGGTCATCGTCTGTAGGTTTACGTCTGAATATCAGTAAGTGCAAGTATTTGTGGATCCCTAAATCAACAAATCAAGTACCTCCTTACATTCCGGATATGTCTTTAGCTTCGGAAATCAAAATACTTGGGGTATATTTCACGGAGGACCTGAAATGGAACAGGCAGATACAGCATATTAACCTCTGTGCATCTCGACGATTATATGCTCTCAGGGTATTGAAGAAGTTTCTTGATCGCCCCTGCCTTATTCGTGTGTATTATGGTCTCATTCTCTCAGTCATGGAATACTGCTCTCCATTGATGATAGGCTTATCAGCACAAAACGAAAATATCCTAAACAAAATTCAACGTAGAGCGCACAGACTCATCTGTGGGGACAACTGTGACTGCGAAGATTTTCCTGACATCAGAATGCGCCGTGAACGAAGTACAATTCGGCTCCTAAAGAATATTTCACTTTGTCCAGAACATCCGCTACATCAATGTGTCCACCAAGGTCGTTTCGATCGAGAAACTTTATACAGCCACAGACTTTAACAACTCGTCGAAGAAACTCCTTCTTTCCAATGGCGACCATTCTTGCAAATAACACATTCTTCGAATAGATGATATGGTGCGTGTATCCATTCAGTTTCTTACTTTATCATACATCTAACGTATCTATAATTTACTGATTATTTTAATCACTCTTCAACAAACGCTTGCATTTGCTGCTGAATCTCATGTGTTTCCTGATTTTTTACTATGCAGAATGTTCATACCGTTCTGATTGTGCACTACCCTTGATTTCTAATGTAAATGAAATATACACTTTACTTACTTACTTACTTACTTACTGATATCTGGTGGACTTAGAGATGCTACTAAGTCATACAGTGCTTCATATATCTCCATGGGTTGTGAATCTATAGTGGCTTCTATCCTTCTGCTGGTATCATTTTTCCTTATCAAGCGTGATGGAAGATCCAGAAATTGGTATCTGAACGCCATCGATTAATGAAGAGATGAATATAATCACTCTATATGAAAGCACCGAAATTTACAAGTTGTCTTCTGTTTTCACAATAATTACATTATCTTGGACTTCCTAAATATTCAGAGATTCTTAACTCATTACTGCTCAACTCATTAATAGATTCACATTCGCAGTGTTCGACAATTTTGTGTTCGTCTACGGCAGGTCTTCGGAGCCGTGGTCCATCTACCACTGCTGCGGTTTGATATTTGACATTTTATATAACAACATTTTCGGCAATTTTTGTCTTTTCAAACTTTGCAACTTCGCTTTCTTTGAAATCTGCATACATGGTCAATTTTTCACGCTGAATGCGAAAATGAGCATTTTGCAAGTTTTATATTTGTACTATATATTATTACCAGGTGTCTTCTGACCGATAATTTTGTGGTCTCGGTCAAATGGACATGATAATCATTGTCTTTTCCAACAAAAGTTGCTTGATTACATTATGGCTGTTGATAATTCCGTTATTTTCATGAGATCCGGATAAAACATGTGGTTTCAGCAACAATTTGAAATTCTTTTGTGACAAGTAGACTCACAAATGATGTATTATGTCTTATAATAAAAGTTAAAACATCATTTCTCAGTTGCGAAACGTTCACCGGTCAGAAGACAATTTTTGAAGGACAAAGGCTAATTGAAACGTATCCCAAATAAGTGTAAATGCAATCATGAACTATAGTCGGGTTAAACAACGATTCATGCACTTTCACATGATGCATAACTTTATATTAGTAATTTAAGTAGATCACAATGAAATTTCTTCCCGAAGACAGAGTATTTGTGCTTGGGACAGGCATCTTTGGCACTTTATATGCCTTGAGCCAAATGTTTCATGAAGAAAACTTTGTTGGATTAATTTGAATTCATCATGACCGACAAAAGGAGATCCTAAGGATCAAGATGAAAAAAAGTTATGAAAATCGGTCCAGAACTAAGGATTTTACAGACAAAAGACACGTTTTTTGACAAATGGTGCCCCTCCGGATCCGGTCCCGACCCAAGACCTTTCGGCATATAGTCGGGCCCCAACATGAGACCGAACATGAAGCTTTCACAGAATGATGTACACTCTATGGCTACTACGAAATTGCACGATTGAGATCTGCTCGGTGCCTCATATTGTCAGACAAGATCAAAGAAATCCCATATAAATCCAAAGGGAAGTAGAGTGAGGTCTTCGGTAACTGTGAGTACTGCGGCAAATGTAGAGCCATCTCTAGGTCATGCAGTGCATGTACAGATCACTGTTTAAGAAGCTATACACTGCAAATCGCTCAATACCAATAACATACGAAGGATGCATACCAAAGCATTTTTTGGTATATCTCTGTATTCTCTCTTGCTATATATTTGCATGCTTTTCGTATGCTATTTCAAATGTGGTGTGCTTTGGATACTAAAGCCGTACCAGCACAATGTTAGAAGAAAGCATCAATTATGTCTAAAGCATGTTGATTTAAGGCCTTTTATCAATAAAGATCACACTAATGCTACTACTGTTTTGTAAGTAGTGAGATAATAATATTCAAGAGTCAAACTTCCAATACTGATTTTAATACATGTAAGTCTAGGGCATTTCATGAATAATCAAAAAAGTGTACATGTACACAAAGCATGTACATGTCATTGTTCAAGAAGCTATAGGCCAAGCACAACAGCGTGATTAAAGTTTTGCTGAAACTTGTTGATTTTAAATACATTTTCACATACGTCACTGATTGGAGGCATAAACACCTACAGGAAAGAAAATGACCTGAAGATATTCCATGTAAAAAGTATAACTATATAATGACTTAGCTAGTGCTTCCCGCTTGAAACTTTTGATGAGGCGTAAGTCACAGAGAGAACCATGGCAATTATCTCTATTTGTAGGGGACTGATTCAGGTCTCTGATTTAGTCCTTTCCACGACCGCTCTTAAGTGCTTTTCAGAGGCGAGATCATATACCGGTATTTCATCCCTCCAGGCATCAAAAAAGAGGTTTTATAGTTAGAAACACAGGCAGGCCGCAGTGGAAGGGTTTTACGAAAACCTCAATTTGCATCCATTTGAATTTACATGCGTTCTTTTTACTGTCGTATCTGATTAGAACAGGAAAAGTGTAGAACTCGGCTGACACGCAGATTCGTAGCAGTCATGGATAGGGTGTAGCGCATTATCCAAAAGTCTCATTTTCAGCCTCGTTCCCTGCAGAACTCGTGTTGCCGGTCGGATGAGATGATTCAACAGCCTAAATGTCAAGCTTCTAATACTGTATTCATCAATAAAGTGAACCAATTGGATACTTCCAAATTCAACCAAAATTCTCTTTGTATCAAAAGCACGTCTATTTATTTTATTGAAGATGCTTAACGCATAAATGGACATGCATTTGTAATAGGGAAGAATTATAGTTCTTACAAAGAACCGATTATGTGAATGAAATTTAAGCGCACATTAAAATGAAATAATAGGTGCATGAAATTTGAGGTGAGAATGCATGCACATGTTCCCCACCAAGAGCAATCTTAAAGAAGTGCGCGATCTCCTTTAGAATCCAGGTGAAAGATTCGCATTAGGTTATCTTTTGAGAAGAGATGAAGGCCAGCAGGCTTTGGGAGGTTTACAACGATCACCTACAATGATGACACATTTGCATTCGTTTCAGCTACACCGCCAAATAACGCTTTATCTCGTAAAGTGACTGAAGTCAAATACGTGTAAAGCATGAAGCCGGAGCCGTGGTATTTCTGTCGGCTCATGCTCCGGCTGCAGGCGCGACGCCGGGGGCTCCAGCTCCGACTCTGAAACCATGCTATACAGTCCATGACTACACTGTAAATCGGCGGATACGAAAATTACATACAAACATATACCAATATCACATACAATTTGAAACTGACATCTGATACGAGATTCTCGCATGTTTACAGAGATCTGGTATGTTTTTTATACCACATCTCACTTACTTTCGTATATGATTGGTATGTAGCGATGCGAACTATTCTTTCTGTGATTGGCTGTTTTATGATGAAATGCGAGTTGCTGGTATGTCTCACATACGAGGCCCGATGCAAATTGGTCCTCATTCACATGTGTTTCGTATTAAAAGCTTTAAGTCACATGGCAAAAATAAGTTATATTAAATACTACTTACAAATAACTTTTTTCAGTAATACCAGTCGTGAATATTTTTTGCTTGATCGAGTAATATTTGACTAGATTAGATTCATTGTGAAATTAAAGCTGCATGTCGTGTTTGCAATGTCTTATGGCATTCATAAGACTCATAATTAGCTCATTTCCATAAACTAAATTGATAAACATCATTTCATTAAAACGATAGCCTACCTTTCGAGCAACCATGTTGACTTATATATCTCAAACATAACTATTTTTGCGTTCATGAATTATAATGAGGTTTTATTTCGGATTGATAATATGCTTAGTTCCAAAATTACGTAATGAATAATTGTTGATGGTCAAATACCTATTTATTATTCATGAAATGCCTTAAGACTTACATGTAGTAAAATCGAATTCAGTATTGAAAGTTTGACTCTAGAATGTCATTATCTCACTACTTACAAAACAGTAGTAACATTAGTGTGATCTTTATTCACAAAAGGCCTTAAATCAACATAGCCTAAGTAAGACCATAATTGATGCTTTCTTTAAACATTGTGCTGGTATGGCTTTAGTATGTACATGTAAAGCATACCACATTTGAAATAGCATACGAAAAGCATACAACTATATACCAAGAGAATACAGAAATATGCCAAAAAATATTATGCATCCTTATATTATATCCTATTATGCATCCTATATATATGCATCCTTCGTATGTGATTGGTATTGAGCGATTTACAGTGTACATGAATATACATGTAACTGTAGAAATATTAATGCTCATTGATCCATATAACTTGTTGAGCTTTCATGTCTGGAGGACTTGTATGCAAACTGGCAAGTGCACTTTTCATGCATTTTTATACAATGTTTTAATGTCAAAAGTTGAAATTTTAATTTCATGACTAGTGTCATGCATATAATGGTGTGATCTTTTTACATATTTTACATGGGCTAATTGTAGGACTGATAGACCAAGGGGGAGGGAATGGAGCCACCTTTTTTATTTTGAATGAGTAGCTCCCAAAATCAATTACACAGCTATAAAGCATAGCAAGAATTGATTGCCACCTCGGGGACCAGCATCCGCAATGTCAGTCTCATTGGAATAGCTCTCTGTTTGATGACTTTAAGTGAAAGTGATCGAATGATTTTTACAACAATATCATGTGTTTGTGATGAGAGCCTTCTATCAACACAGTAATCGATTTCTCTTCGGATTCTAGTGTGCTGGAGGTCTAATGAGGTCTGCCTCTTTATTTGTAACAAATGTTTCTCTCCATACAATGATAAAGGAGACTCTCCACATTCAGATTGTTTACTACGTCAACAGTCTTCTCAGCGAACGTTTATTGGATTTCATCGAAGACCTGATCTTTCACTGCAGCAAGAATTCCGGTGGCATGAAGATGGATCCAGTTAATCTCGACTTCGTCGATGATCCAAATTTCTTCAGTGCCAGATCACTTTCTTAGGGCATACGCCGATTGGTTGAGCAGAATTTATAAAACCTAATGGCTGACGGCACCCAAGAAAGTCTCGTTCTCACCTTATGCTACGTCAATCGTGGCACTAATCAGACCAAGCGGCCGACCTAGAATTTGCGAAGACTACAGAATTACTGTCAGCAAGCAACTTCGTCACACTGCCGGCCACGGTGTCATGGAGAGTGCGGTTGCATTTTTGAAATTTCCCTAATGACTTTTCTTCACATTTCTATGTAATTTGACCTCTATATTACGAATGATGGTTAAAGGATTATCCATCGAAGACATTTAGCACAGTGGAAAACGTGTCTCAGGAAGTTGCTTATACCGGTGGTTTGCTGAAGCAATGCCACAAAAAAAGGAACAACACCACGGAGGATCGTTTAATGGCAATAGTGTGCACAACATCGAAATTTTGCCTTTCGCATCGGCTTTCTTAAGTTTAGGATCACGTAGAACTACGGTAACTTTACCGAATATTTTGATAAAGATTTCGACGAGAAGTTCTGCGAATATATTGACAAGTTTAACAATGACAGTTTACTGCTAGATTTTTCAATTACACCCAAACTCCATTGCATATTTAATCATGCGACCAAATTATGTATATCCAGGCATTAGGACTGGGGATTTACAGAAAACGGGTGAGTGAAACATTGCATTCAAATTTTGATTCCATTTGACAAAATGTCACGGTGAAAGACACCGCTAATCCGGACTTCACCAGAAAAGTTGTGGCTGCTGTATGAGCCTACAACGGAAGGCATTTGAAGAATATGTTGGAAGTTTTGTTTTTGATTTAAAACCTTTTTGTAAGTATGATTATATTTTTTTCTTAGTTTAATAGAGCCTGGTATTTAACCAAATGCAGTAGAAAATGTAGAGATATTTTCAAAATTATTTATGAGCAGTTTATGAAAAAAGACGAGCCTGAATATTGTAATGTAAGATAATTTGAAGGAGTTATGCCGTCGTTAATGTCATTGGGTTAGATTTTACCCCTTTTAAACGGTGCTTTCGTGTTTCATGAACTTATTTATTAAGACTTACACTGTAAACTGTAAGCAGCCACTTGTCAGACAATTTATCAGCCAAATCAGTATTTTGGCTGATGTTACGTATTATCATATAAATTTCCTGCTTATCAGACAATTTTTGTCTCATCGCACGCACTAATTTGCATCATTACGTTTACTGCATATCATACTACTTATGACTAATATATACACTTTTATCAAAATTGGATGGCATCCTTGATAATTTTTGATTATAAGAATATCCAATGTTTAAATAAGTAGGGTTCTTTTGAAATACTTGAATGTATAGGAATAACCGGTCTGAATATTTGACATATTGATGCCATCTTTTAATTCTGTTTTTACTATGTTCTTTAAATTTCAAGGGTATTTATTATACTTCCCGAAAGTTGACAGCGACAGAACGAAAGACATCTTAGAAGATATCAGAGTAGTTCATAATCTGCATATTTAAGAATGCTTGTGTGAGTGAGTTGGACAGCGATCCAGATATACTGTAAATAGATAGTGTCAAATCGTTCCAGTGTCAATATTTCTAGAAATATAGACAAGCTGATATTTTGTGTGGTAATTTTCTCATCTTGTCTGTGCTGAACAACCACTTTTGGCTGTTGATTGTCTGATGCTGTCTGTTGCAATTGTCTGATCATTTTGGCTGTTATTTTGTCTGATTTTTGGCTGTCTACAGTTTACAGTGTAGAGATGATTTAAATAATACATGAAGGTCATTGATGTAAAGCTGTTAATAATACTTTAATTGATAATATTTTTAAATAAATTCTGCATTCGAATTCATGACTTTTTCTCAAAAAGCCCTCGATGGATGATTTTTAACCATCATATTCGTAATCTAGAAGACAAATTACATAGGAATGTGAAGAAAAATCTTTTAGGAAATTATAAAAATGAAACCGCACTCTTCTTGACATCGTGCGGCACGATTCCATCGAGGTCCAAGATTTGTACCTTTAAATGTGTTCAGTTTCTATGTCTGGCGATGATCTCCCGATGAAGAGATTCATTGCCAATTATACAAATTTATTCTAAATATCAATTCACTTACTTCACTCTTCACAGTAACATATTCGCATAGCCATGACATTCACAAAATTGATCATGATAGAAATCAATGGGAAATCTTATCAGTAGTTAAAATATTCCTAGAAAATAAGGACTGTGCGCGGAGCACCGGTTTTTCTGCTTGCACTGGTTCTCGGACCGGCGTACCGAAGTGTGTGAACTTTGATCAAATTGATATTTTTGTGTGTACTTTCAATCATAATTTATTCATTTTATCTGTTTTCAGTTGTTCCTTTTGAGCACAAAGCATGATTAACCCAAGTCATAATTATCACATAACTTTAATTATCATCATAACACATCAAAGAGAGACCGCTAGAATTTGAGTAATGTTGACTTTGAACAGTAATTTGTCGACAAATTGCTTCGAATCTATCTATATTTCCTTAGGTGCTCAGATATTTTGAAAAAGGAATAAAAAAATTCTCCCTTTGTTATTTTCAAAGAAGTGAAACCCGACCTTTCGTCGGCCTCTGGCAGCTTTAGCTGCATGGCTAGGCTATATGATTTCTGTCTTCATAAAGCTTTAAAGAATTTCATTAGAACTATTAAAGAGACGCACGGGTTAAGTGTAATGACAGTCACTCTGCAAGGATTGGCATAATTAAAGAAGTCCTTATTAAGTCTGTTTCAAAGTCTTAAGCACTATTTGAATTTTCCTAATGCTCTATCGAATTTGCACTGAACTGTAGAAAACATGGACATGTATTATGAAAAATTCAGACCCTGCTTTTAAGAATTCGAAGCTCTAATTGACTGTCAATCGTTAATCTAGAACACGAAACATATTTTGCATATGCTCTAATAAGTGCTTCAGGGCAGTTTTAGAAGCACCGGTACGAGCACGTCCGGCTACCGCGCAGCCCTACTAGAAATACAAACATAAGTGATCAATCGATAATCGAAGATTTCTTTTCACTGTATGATTTCAATGCAATGTTGAAGTTCACCTTGAACGTGCAGGTGAATTTTAGACAGTTGCATAAGTTACCACGTTCTCACATTGTAGTAATATACGATTTTACGAACTTAATTTGTTGCAATCGTTTCTTGTACACTAACAGCTCGCAATGTTGATTAAGAGTTAATTCATTCTTTAATTCTGGACAAGTTGCATTTCTTGAGCGTGGAATCCAATGTGCTGTCTACCATAATAAGGTCTGAAGACACAAAGCTATTTTCTCGATCCAGATTTTAATCTATTTTTTAGCGCATGAGTATTTGTTCAACGTGGACGAAGACACGTTAATTACACTTTTTCTATCAGTGCGAATCATTACTTCATTGAACGACGTACGAAGAAGGATATCTACGTTCATATTTTTCTCATTTAGCTGCCTTTTTATCGTTGAACAGTTCGTTGAAACTCGTTGATGCAAAGTAAGTTGGTTTCACTTCGCTTGTGTAGCTTTTTATGATTATTCTGTGCTTTTATTTCTAAGGAATTCAAATCCGACACACTGCTTTAATGGTGAACTAGAGAGGAAATGAAAATTCAAATCCATAGTACGTCATGTACTCGAAGATGACGGCGGCTTTCAGTCAGAGGCGTAGCTAAGGGGGATGCGCATGTATGCGGCCGCATCCGGGCGCAGGTAAAGAGGGGAGCAAAATCAGAAATATTGTACTCGACTTTTGTGGGGGCGCCACATTGACAAGACAACTTCATCTTATATTCATAATTTGACGAAGACTTCTTATAATTTAGTCTGATCTGACTGAGTGATCGTGGAATGTCACACTCAAAGATTCATTATCTTTAAAATTATCCATCAATTCTGTAAATGCAGCATAAGCTTACAAATAGACTGCTTTCATGAAATGTGAGAAACACATAGCAACGTATTTGTTGAGAAATTGAGATTAGGGGCCGTATGCGGAGTCAGAAAATAATATCAATGTAATCTATATTGTATTCAGGTATAATTAGAATGAATGTTCTATTGAATCAATGAAATAATTTTTTGATTAGACTGACCTAGTCTAAATGGTTTTCAGAGAATGAAATTGGTTTTGATATTAGATAATGAGGCCCGAAGAGTTAAACTAACAGAGTCATAAACACCGAAACAAAACTAAAATGTAAGGCATTAATAATAAAAGTTATTTTAAATTAAATGTTTCTTTGAGTATTTTTGCCTTCGCAGCCATTCATTAATCAGTGTAATTTTGAATAGTCAGGGAATCAAAAAAAAATAAACAATACATAAAAAATACATGACAACTGAAATTAAATCACCATCCAGTTTATATTTATTCAAATGTTCTTAAACAAAATATGAGCTGTTTTAAATGTTTAATAATTCTACTTTTAATTGTCCAATTTGACTGTGGGCCAGGGTTGTAACCGGTTGCCGGTTGACCGGCGCCGGTTACCGTTTGGGTTGGGTTGAGGTTTTGCCAACCGGCCGACCGGCACCGGTTGAAAAACCGGTCGAGGATCATCCAACAAATTTTCAGATTCTTGAAAAATGATTGAACAATTTTAAAAGTAAGCGAATATTTGTTCAAAGGTAGTTTACATGTATGATTATCCCTCCGCATGATCTGGTCATGAAAATTGAGTTGTGGTTAGAAGGCTCTATGAGTATTTTTATTTTCTACATCGGTCTACTATGTTACATGACAAATCGAAAATAGACCGATAACTTAAAATCGATGTGGTCAGTCGATTTAGTTATGCTTGTGACATCAACTAATAACTCCGATGATTATGATTGGTGGTAGGGGGCCTGTAGGTTGTGTTTGTTATCATTCAGAGGTCGGATAAACAATAATGTATGAGAAATCTCTTGTTCTGTTATCCTATCAGTCAAGACGGCTGCTGCTGTGAATGTGGAAATCCGACTACAGTAGACTATTGATATCACATTTGACATTCACATCTCGTCAGCTCAACATGATTGGGCAATTCATCTAATCAAGTGACGTCATTCCGAGTTACCTCTGTTCTCTATCTTCGCTTTGGTATAAAGATATCTTAAAAAAAATTTGTAAATTTTATAAATTTATAAAAAATTTGTAAATTTTATAAATTTATAATTTTATAAAATTTTATAAAGATCACGTGATATCCCGGTTAATACTCTGCTAAGCAACAAACCATTCATTATCAATGTTAGATGAAGTTGTGTTTAGTTAGGACAAACGAGTTCCACTCATGACAACGGCGATGGCCAACATGGACCCAGATAGGCTGTCATCAGAAATGATAACGTCAATGCTTAAGAAAAAGGAACTGATTCTCAAGAAACACAGCAGCACACATGAAGTCTGGAGGAGTATGTCACTGATATGCACAACTACTTCTACAGATGAATCAGAACATATTTTGGGATGGTGCGCGTGTAACCACTGTTATCGTGGCTTCAGAACTCATAGCAAGGCTGACTGTGAAGGTCGTCGAAAGAACTTTGGTCTGAGCACACTTACAAGACACGTATCGAACTGCCCAAAGAAGTCATCAACTCTAAATTCTACGTCATCATCCAGTGGATTGACTGAAAAAGTGCCTCCAACTCAAAGTAGTATGATGCGGTATATTTTCAATAAGCGTGGAATGACATCAGATGTTCAAGAGCGTCTTAAGAGAGCTGAAGCTATGTTTGTTGTCAGTTCCTCTAGCAGTTATCGATCAGTAGAAAACCCAGGTCTCAAACAGCTGGCCACCGAATGCATCGCAATCGGTGCAGAATTCGGAAAGATACCTATCGAAAACATATGGTATGGAAGAAATACAATCAAGAAGGTGTGCACCGACTCAATTCAGTCTTTCATATCAAATATAAAAGCTGTATTACATGAACCAATCGCACGCGGTGAAATAGCATGTACTACTGATCTGTGGACAGGCGATGTTAACCGACGACACTATCTCGATCTAACTGCCTTCTGGATAAGTGATAGTTGGAACCTGAAACATACTATGTTGAGATGTAAAGTTTTTCCGGATGAACGAAAGACCGGGGAAAATATCGCCAAAGAGTTACATGATATTTTTGATGAATTTGGATTACTAAAAGGAAAAACTTTCATTACTACAGATTGTGGTGCAAACATTGTAGCAGCGTTGCACGATGAGCCGAGACTTGCATGTTTTGCTCATCGATTGAATACTGTGCTTCATGATGGATTTTCTTCGACAGAAGCAGAGTGCGAATCTTTTCGCTGTTTTAACTCAGCTGTTCGCGACCTTATTTCATACATACATCGTTCAGGTATTTCTCAAGAGTCATTCCCAATCAAAATCAAGCGTTAGAGTGGTACGAGGCCATGGCGATCATACTACTCAGTTCATATTGCACTTGCGCGCTCATATGCCTGTCTTCAGGAATCTTTATCTTCTGTTGGCCAAATTCATCGACTGAGCAATATTTCATGTGATTTGTGTACAGCTATCGCTGATCATTTCTCTCAATATAATTCTGTGTTTGATTTTCTAGAATCCAGTAATACGCCGACTTTGCAGAATGTACTACCTTCATACTATCTAGTTAGAGATAAAATTTGTTCAGCTGTTATCACCGATTCAATTGTTATATCGACTCTGAAGAAGAACATTAAGAAATCTCTTGATTCCAAATACTGGACGACTATTAAGGCAACACATGTTCTTGCAACTGTTTTTGACCCAGGCTTCAGGCAATTGACTTTTATTCCTGAACTCAAAGATCGCGATACCTTGTTGAAGGACTCAATGGCAAATCTTCAAGTGCTAGCAGCAGACGTTTTCACAATCAATGATTCACAAAATCAAAGACAAGAGGAAGAAAGAGTAGAGAAACGGCCAAGGATTACCGTTGAAAATAGCACTACCGAAATTGACCCCTTCGCCTCGATGAGAAATAGTAGGCCTACATCAGATAATGAGTCTATTCACAGGAATACATGTATATCGGACAAAGTGAAGTATGAGCTTCAGCGCTATACTAAAAGTGAGCGAATAACTTCGGATTCAAGGAATCCATTGATTTTTTGGCAGCGAGAGCGGGATGCATTTCCACTGTTATCGCAGATAAGCCGTCGGATTTTCGTGGCCCAAGCATCAAGCGGAGAAAGTGAGCGACATTTTTCTATCGCCGGAAAGATAGCCTCCTCCGATCGATCTTTACTATCGGCAAGCAGTGTCGAAACTTTAGTTGTGCTTAAAGAAGCTCATATTAATGGTCTTTGGTAGTTGACGTGAATGTTACTTGCATATCCAATCAGTTTTCATATTGATTCATAGAATTCTTATGAATTAATTTTGTAATTATAACTCAGTCTGACATGAGCGTACGTTTTTGCAATACTAAATCTCACATGATAAAAATTAAACAATCATTGGTAACGTATCTGTAAATGCCAGATCCACTTTCTAAATTATTTCATTTTAATATTTAATTCATGAACTGAAATGATGATTGTTATAATAATATAATCGTAATATATTACTAATATAATTACCAATACATAACTATATACATGTCTAATAAAAATAGTACCGTAAATAAAAATGTATTGTATATATATATATATATATATATATATATATATATATATATATATATATATATATATGAGCAAAAAACATGTCATTAGAAAATTGCCGGTCGACCGGCCGGTTGGGTTGAGATTTTCCACACCGGTTACCGGTTGGGTTGGGTCGAGTAAAACCTGACCGGTTACAACCCTGCTGTGGGCATTAAGAGCGGTGTCAATCGGATTAATTCTCCTTATTTGAGGATTCAAAGATGGTTAACACGGAGGCTGAGGGCGCCAAATGAGTATCTCGCATCCGGGCGCAAGAAACTCACGCTGCGCCACTGCTTTCAGGACCTTGTCGTTGTACCTTGTAAAGATTACGGCAGGGAGTACTAAAAATAGATATGACGACCGGGAGGAAGAACTGAGCGTGCGTGCGATCAGAGTTGGAGGCCGGTATCTGTAGACAATGACGCGGTACAAAAGCGTGTGAAAACGTGAAAGTGAGCTACTTTGTTCACTCAGTTAAGTGTAACCGCAGCGTCTCGACTCCCGTCTATTGCTCTTACCGGAAGAATGCCTAGAAAGTGCAGTGTGGCAAATTGCCGAACAAATTATTCGTCCGATGATAGCAAGGTATCAGTTTATCGATTCCCGAAAGACGAAGACGAACTGAACAGATGGATCTCCGTTCTACCGAACTATATCGCTCGCCTTTAGAAGACGTTATTATTAACAAAACGTTATTATAGAAGAATAACAAACATTTTCCAAAAGGGCTTTAGATCTATTCGAAAAAGCAATGAATTGTTTCAAACTATTGATTGCAATGAACGCAAGAAGCAGAAATTAAGTAAATGAAAGATAAGCAACAACCTGTTCTTCCTAAAAAACATGTACCTACTTTGATTATAAAGCGGATCCATCATTTATACATTTTTGTAATGTTGACTTAAGTCTAAAATCCCAGCAATTATCTATGCTGTCACACAAAGTAGTTCTGGTATGTAGCGGCTTTTCACCCTTGTGACAGAATATAAAATACATTACCGCATCATACTGTATGTACATTACTTACTATGTAATTTTTCAGAAATGTTTCTGCACAGAATCGGAAGCATCGATAGTTTGATACTTCTCTTTGTGAATATTTTACCATCGACAAGGTACGCGATGCCAGTTATCGATGCCAGTTACGCGATTAAGTTTGAAAAGCAATGAAGAAAATCTTGTATTCATACAAGTCACTACAGCATTCCATTATTCGCTCTTAAGAAAATGATGGCGTCGACAACATATCAGCCTTTAGTCAAGATCGTATAGGTCACTTATTAGAAGCTTTACGCCCGAGAACAGGCACTCCACGGAAACTTGTGTCGTAGGCCATCCATCATTTTAATATGTGCTATGGAGGAGCCATCACATACGATTGACGTTAGGGTAATGAGGTAAAGAGATAATGTTCTCAAACAAACTAGTATTTAACTTTTGTCTCTGATGTGACCCTTGGTGGTAGGTTTAATCGAGACTAGGAAGGATTGTCTTCTCTAATAAATCACCGACTGAAAAGAAAAGGCAATCATTTTTTCACTATCACTGTTCATTCCTTCAACTATTACAAGCATTGGATGCACTGCTGTCTCTGTGCTTTTGTTTGACGGAGAAAATTGACTTCAAGACAGTGACAGCTATGCACAAGGATAAATAATTTGTTTGTATTCTAGTTATAGGCCGGAGTCCGGAGTTTTGTCATTTGACAGGACTCCTACTCTGTATCTCTGCTGTTATTACATCTTTTATGAAGTTATCTTAATAAAACAGCTTGCAATAGAGACCGTCGTCTTTCTTGTGCACATTTGACAGGTTTCAGCAATTTTATTCTTTTAAAATCTGCATGTAGCAACGTTGACTTCGAACTTAAAAGATATGCGGCGATTTTCATAAATTTTGAAACCCGACTCGAACTATAAGCCATCCCGAACCTGACCTGAACAAATTGGATCCGGAATCATCCATGACATTTTGCTAATACTCTTATAGCTCATTTGCTAATATCTACTATGTTCAAAACTTTATCTATACTCACTGTATGCTGACATGTTTTGAGTCGACACACTACATTCTCGCGAAAATTTTTCATGAGAACTCATGATATTTAATGCGGATTCATGAGATTGTTATGAGAGCTCATGAGATTATGATGAGTCTCATGATATTCTCATAAGAAAATATTTAACTAATGTTGTACTCATGATGCTTTGATGAGAACATAATGAGTGATAATGAGAACATTCATGAGGTTTCTGTGAAAATAAGTTTATAAGTAGTAGGGTATGCATGCTAGCCGCGAAATGAAAGCGCCACAAGAAGGCTAATTCAATCGATAAAATTCTCCAAGTTTAGTCTATAAAAGATAAAAAGCAAAAATACAGAATATATCATAGCGATATGCAACAGCATTTTCAAAATTATGCATAAATAATATGACTTTACAATTATCATTTCTATGCAAGATGTTGAAAATAGACAGATATACAATCACAGTTCAGTACCGTGCCATGATAATTGATTATAATTGCGAATACTGAAGAAGTAATGTGGACATGACATGGGAATGCTCTAGAGCAAGGTGGCTAGGCTAAGAAAGCCTCAATAACCAAATACCAGCAAAATAAATTCAGAAGTATGAAAACCAACTGTTAATTTATTAATGAGATTTTCATGAGAAACTCATGAAATTTAATGAGATTTTTCATGCGAAAACGTTCCAAATCCGCATGAAATTTCATGAGAAATATATGATGAAAATCTCATAAAAATCATGAGGAATTTTCGTGAGGGCATGCTACATACCTACTGCATACACATGCAGTACTCTAGCTACATATGCTGCATACTCTTGCTTGAGGTAAATTGGAGACTATAGCTCATGGATGGCTAGAATACATGGATGTGACACTTTGGTTCGGCCTGCTTGACAGTGGGCCGCAGAGCACTGATTATTGCGAATTCGAATTGTCATCTTATTATTCCTTAGTATCAAAAGAATATAAAGCACTCAACAATTCACCTATGCTTTTAGATGAAGAGAATTCAGCCATAAAAATGCGGATGAGCCGTATACACGCATGTGACTTAAATAGTTGACTCAAAAGTTGTTCTCAAAAGTTGACAAAATGTGACTTAAATAGAAATAATACTTTTTCAGCCTATTTACATTAAGATGGCAGATATTGATACCCGGCGATAAATGATGTCAGGGTCCTCCCTGACGGAGCCCTTTAGGGCACTCGGGCAAAACTAGGGCAACAATAAATTTTCAAAATAGGCTCTTTGTCTTGTTAAATGACAAGATTTTTGATAATTTCCCTGAGAAAATCAATAACGAGCAAGTTTTCTCAAAATTCGATATCAGGACAAGATTTGGGTAACCTTAGGGCAATATAATTTCAGGGCAGAGTAGGGCATGTTCAGGGTGTGCCCTGATTACACTAGATGGTGCTCCAGCTCAACACACATCATTCACATGCTTCCTTAGTTATGTGCCACTTCTTACACTGTAAAATGTTCTGCAATTTGACAGACTCGGCAATGCAACTTTACCGTGCAACTTTTGGGTCACGTAAAATTACATGCTATTCCATGTAAAACAGCATTATGAAAAGATGTCTGCAAGATAAGACATATGATTCATTAATAGATAGAAAATTTGGAAATTAATTTCGGTCATGTGATCTATAAACCTGCAAAAGGAATATTTAGTTCAGTCTACTCTGTCTCTTAATTATTCGTTTTTGATAGGCGGCACAGTGCACGAGGCGCAGACATATTCCTTCTTCGCTTCTCTTCTCTCTCACTCACTCACTCACTCACTCACTCTCTCGTAATTCATTTATTCATTTTCTTGCATCTTCTTTATCCATTCAGAAACTTATCTTAAATGTTATCCTAGCTGGAACATATGGGAAGTCACAATGCTGTTCAGATGCCTGTTGGTCCTACAATTACGTAAGACTCGTCTGCGCACACCGATTCACTATTTGAAATAGTTTCCCCGTCGCTCGCCTGCTGAACCGACCTTCATTCCATGAGTCACATGACAAAGAAGATGCGAGCCGGTAGTGTTTATCAAGCAGGCGTCATTTATTTGCTAGTCGACTCCCACGGCATCGTGATGTGTGGCTATACGCATATCAATCAGCAAACTCGCCGGCATCACTATGTTGTGATATCTGCAGTCTCAAACTTGCGAATTTATAAAACTTTTAGCGACGCTTCAAGTCAGTAATTTGTGTTTTGGACATTCAGAGGAATTCTGCCGTATTTCGATTATGCCTACATTTTGGAAATAATCTCTGGTATATCTTCATCTACAGGACACGTCTTGATTCGCATTTAATTGCAGACTCAGTGAAGTAGCTGAATAATTGCCATTGCAATTTTCAATAATTTACTAAATATTATGTCATTTGTCAAAAATGTTTGTTAACACTAGAATGCCGAGATGTGTCAAAATGACACATTTGTGATGTAAAATTGCTGCGGATTATATAGTTTCAGTTATTTTCGCACCAAACTTATTTTGTTTTATTAATTTTAGGCAAAGATCATTTTTCATTTCTTCTCTTTGCTCTAGGTGTTATATTTTTTTGTGTAAAAAACGATTTACCTAGAAAGCCGAGATTGTGTCAAAATGACACATAGCGATGGATTTTTTAAAGAATGCTAAGTAGAGGATATAACCCTAACCACTTATATTCCATATCAAATGTAGTCCTATAAGCTTTCTATAATGCTCCTTGCACATCTATTTATATTGTCTATTTGCAATATTACGTTGAAATAGGACAAATCGTATGTAGACCTGTATCCTATAGTCCTACTCAATCAAAGCTATTTTCCCAGCAATCACCACGACTAGCAAATGAGAGGAAAACACAATGCCAGTGTATAAGTACTCTATTACGCCCAGGAAAACCAGTTACAAGGACAAGGCATATAAAATGTTACACAACTGCCAAACATATACCTACATGTAGGCTACATGTACAGTTTGATCACATAAAATCAACGCATAAAAATGAACAAACCCAGACACTAAAAGTGTAAGCTGCTGTAAGTGTATTACAGTGCGGTAGGCTACTTTTCCAGATGAAAATGTAACACAATTGCATTATGATCGCATCAAATCAACGCAGAAAATGAGCAAACTCATACACAGTTATTGCAAGTGTACTTTTCAAGAGCAGTGCACTTTCCACAGCACATTTTCTGGCATGACTCGCACGACTTCTTCGTAACGTTTTTACAGTCGCCACCAACCTGACAATGTCGCCGCTTCATCATGTTTTGAGGTGAAGGATCAGCTGACTTCTTCCGATCCGACGATCCAGGTGCAGCTGTCACAGGCGCGGAGGCACATCAGTTGTAATCGTCGCAGCGCATTCTCAGCAGTCAGGCGTCTTCGCGGCATTGCGATGTATGACGAGGTTTTCACACTGCAACACCGATGACAGAGTTCTCGACATCGAATCAAGTCTATGTCTATGCCATGTCAAACAAATCGATATCAACCCGACATTGTGTGAAAGCGAGATTGAACCCAGGCTGTCTCTGGGAAGTGCTGAGTCAGAGAAGCTGCTTGTTGTAGTAGGCCTAGATATGATTCAGCGGATCGCGGGAGCATCTAAGTACATCAGCTATCGAAACAATAATAAAGTGCACCATGAAATGCACATACAAGCATTGCAAAGCTGATCGGAACACACGCCTAGCATAGGTGCCTGGACTCTTTCGGAGTAATGAAATGCAGACTTGAGCCTACAGATCAGGCCAATGTTGGGAGGTAGGCCTACCTCAAGCATTGTAAATTAAGTTAAGATTAACATGCTCTGTGAAAAATCGCGTGAAATTCAATGGAAAATGTTACTCAAGCCATGTGAATGTCTAAAAGAGGCTGCATAAACAATATTAACCACTTTGGTAGTTGTGTGTCATTTTGACAGACTGTCGGCGTTGAAGGTAAATCGATTTTTCGGCATCCTAGTGTTAACAACTGTCCCACTGGGGGTATTCTTCTTAAAACGCCCTTCTGGGGGGACTGCTGATCTCCCACGCTATAGGCTATATACCAATTTTGTCAAACCACACATCAATCGTATGGGCATTGAAAAAGGATTCAGATAAACAGCATTATTTTTATTCTTATGGTCATCCCAGGGTTGAGGTGAAGGTGATGGCTCAAGAACGCCAATATTCAACAAATTTCCATTAGATCACTATTTGAAAAGGAAAATGACAACAAAACATTTGAAATGGAACTTAATGAACCATACACTACTTGAAAGATCTGATCAAGGTGATTAATTCATACATTGATGATCATTAATCGCGCTGAGATTACATCCATGTATTAGATGAAGTCAAAAGTCAAATAACTTGAGCTTTTAGTTCAACTGAAATAGCACCAAAATCGCACATTATGCCATTTAGTTTCTGCAGGTGAGAAAACAACCCAATTAGGTGAACTATTATCGAGACAGTGAGACTAAAAGCAATATGATTCTGAAAAATTTCAATAATTGCTGATTAGATGCAGAACTAAAAGTATATTTTTTACAATTTGAATTTCAAATTTCAAACATGCATACATAACAAGCAGATTATTTCAAATTCAAAACTTTGTATTGTGAGTATGTTCATTTCAATACAAAAATTGCCAAGTGTGTCACAATCCATAGATATTTCTTGAATTTTACCATTGGATTCCAATGGAATCCTTTAACCTTACCTATAACCGAAAGCAACTGGCTGTGACACTTTTGATTTGATTTTTGTATTCAGCGTTTCAAGATCTACAAATCCATGCTATTAAGCCCTTTGTGCGCGAATTTAGGAAGAAAGTGTAATTAGCTCCCGGATTATTGGTCTCGAGGAAGCCTAGCTTGCGACAACTCCATAGACCAGTGATTCTCAAACGGGGTTGCACAGAAAAATATAGTGGTGCCGATAAACAATATATCAGCCATTAGCGTGTTTATAAGTTACACCTATTTACGCCACTGTGGTAGAATAAATAGAATAGTGGTACCCGGTGTACATATAATAAACTAGTTCAGGTCCTAACATTATGTCAGTTGATATAAAGTATATGAATGTGTTTTCAAAAAGCATGTGATTTGTACAGTACATGGATAATATACATTTACATGTAGATTGTCGTTACTTGCAGAGGAATTTGTGCAAGAATATACTTAACATGTATTTACTAATCATGCACAATATATACGCTCTTGTTGAACAGATGCAAGCAAGTGTAAGTAATACGCATTTTAGCATTCATGGGCCCAATAGGATTGCAGATGATTCATTTGTACTATATTAATTTAAGCAAGTCTTTGAATTTTTCACGAGTACAGCCGCCGAAAATACATTACGAACAAGGGTACCTCGACATGAAAAAGGTTGAGAGACACTGACGTAAAGAATAAAATTAATGGAGGGTCTTTGGATGACCATCACTTGTCAATCAGATGTAGTTGATAACTATCAGAATCCCTGTTCTTCTGTGTTTCAGTGATTCCTTGTTACTGTTCTGCAGCATTTCCGCATTGCAGTTTTCGGTTTCTCAGTATTGATTTTCTCGGTTCTTGCGATGAAAGTTGGACGGGCACTTAACAAGTCGTTCACTTGATTACTACTACACTGTAAACTGCAGGGCACAAACTTAGGCACGAAGCCGAAATTTCGTGCCAGTTAACACCTAGTTAGTGCCTTTTGAATGCCTCGAGGCACCAGTACGCGCCACTAGGCACTAATAGGCACCAAACCAAATGTTTGTTTATCCAATGAAATCGAAGGAAAAATCGATGGGCACGAACACAGTACTATGAACTTCGTACCTACTCGTCCCTTGTGTTGGTTAGAATTGATGCCTAAATTTCGTGCCTGATTCAAGCGAAATTTCGTGCCCTAGAGTTTAGGGTGTATAGCAAAAATAATTAATTGACAACAGTCAGCTTACTGGATAAAAATTTCATGATAGCTTCGGGATTTATGTCGGAAGGTTTTGAGTAGTTACAAACTTCAACTTCATTTCGAAGCATCTTCTATGGAGACAGACGTCTGCCAGTCAGCAAATGCTCACAACAGATGCCATCTTAGTGTGTGAAAGTTAATGCATTTGTCTTCACGATTTAGCAAAATATTTACAGTTGAAGCAACATTTCGACTGCGTTGCTCTTGTTAAAGTTCAAAGTGATCTGATCGATATGTCACCGTGTTTAATGGGTTGAACGTTTCATGAAGAATTTGATTATAGATTGTAACAAGAGTGCTTCCAAACGCTCCTCTAGTCGAAAAGCTGCAAGATTCTCCTCACGATCAAGTAAATGATGCTCATGATACAATTTCTACTTCGGGCTTTTATGGTGTGTAACCATTACAAATTAATGATGTATAGCGGGTTTGATATGCCGCATCTAGTGGAGGTGCTAGTCCATTATCTATTACGTATATCATGGATTTGCGGGCAGAAATATCGGACAGTCTCGACTGCTAACGCAGCCTCGTCTATGTCTGATATTACTGCCCTAAAAATCCATGATACAAGTAATAGATAATGCACAGATTTGAGGTCATTATTTTTCTATGCATATAGTAAAAAGCTCTCTTTTCCTTACAATATATCTATGGAAAAGTTTTACTTTTCCGTACAACTTTTACTTTTTTGTTAAATTTTTATTAATTAAGAAAATAGCAAGCAACAATATGTGTGTATTGCATGTTATATAAAATTATCAGTAGATAATGATAAAAGAGTTCTAATTGCAAATAATTTTAGCGAACAATTAACACATTAACTAGAATGTTTTCTAGCATCAAAAGTTGAAAAAAATGTTAGAGCAATTGGAAAAATTGATAATTTTTGACTGTTCAGCCCTTTCGGACGTTTGATTCTGCATATGAATGCCCGAAGAACTTGACGGTTGCTTTTTCATTAAGCTCGCAATGCTCAGTTTCTGAGAAGTTGTATTGTCCACATACTTTAATGCCGTGTTTTGGTTTTTCCAGTTGAAGTGTTTTTGCAAAGATGTTGAAGATGCTCCAGGTTCAGCAAGAATATTTGCTGAAGTTCTCCTCATAGCATGCCCCGTATAAGTTGTTGGTTGTTCCAGTTTCAAAAACGTCGCAACATTCTGAGTTATTTTAGCTAATAGATGCACTCCCATTGGTTGTTTGGTATAATACGATCGACCATCTTTATGCAAGGGATATGATTTCATAAATCTTCCTTCAGAAGCTTCACAGTCTGCCAGCATGTTGTCATACTTTTCCAAAAAGCCACAATATTCCAGCGGAATATTGAATTTATTATTGAATTGCTCACCTTTCTGTTTGCTCACGGAATAGATGACCCACATACCTGTAGATTCATTAAATTCAAAATCATCACTGTTTAAGTTGGCGAGATCTGCGCACCTTAAACCTCCAAAATAATGGTGACAGCTGCCTTCATATGTATGAATTCTTTCTCATTCGGCGCGTTCTCCAGAAAGTTGAATATGTCCTCTTTAGAAAACACACTAGCAGTTTTTCGCTTATAACCTGCCTCATAAGATTTTAATAGAAGAGTCAAACGTGGGTAAGCTTGGAGTTTTCCTCTGTGGTATAGTTGAAGTTTATTATTCAACATAGAATAAATAGACCATAATGTACTTGAAGCCAACTTCTTTTCCCTTTTCAAGTAATCGAAATACTGCAAAAAGTTTTCTTCGTTAGGTTTTTCGTTGTTTAACTTAGAATATTCCTGAAATTGTTTCCAATTCTTATCGTATTTTTTGACACTTTTCATATGATGAATATCATCAATAATTTCAGCAGCAGAACGCTTCATTTCTTTTGCAGTTTGCTAACTATACTACCAACAAGTTGATTTAGCAATTTGAAATTACAAAATGAGAAGTCTACACGGAAGTCTATGGTTTTGCAAATCAATACATTTCCATGATGATGTCATAGATATGCATAGAAAAAAATACGTTCCTTCATTGGAAAAGCACTATTTCCATACTCGGATTTCTATTCACACTCGATCGCTGGCGCTCTCTCGTGTGAATCGATATCCTCGCATGGAAAAGTAGTACTTTTCCAATTTCAGGAAAATAATTATACCTGCTTCGTGGAACTTATCAACCTGTGGACATAGTAAGTCTTACAAAATCATATATTATTGCTACATTATGTAGGAGAGAGAAGTCGACATGACGAAGAGATGATCAGCAGAATAGTGTGAGAGTTGAATTGTGAGAGTCAGATTCTTCCAAATCGTCCCAGACTTCTTCGATTCAAGTGCAAAAACGATATGAAACGATCCAAACTCCCTAAGAATTCCAAGAATCTGCGTGAGACAGAGCAATACAGATCAGTATGTATAAATCCTGACAAAACCATTGCTCAACAGTCGAAGGAGAAAGAGTTCAGAGAAGAGCTGAAGCGACTCCGTAGTCAAGGTCAGAAGGTCACGATCAAAGACGGACAGATTGTGTCGGTTACCAGAGATGAATATCAAAGATGCTCGCATTTTCGGTAAAGGCTTTTAAATCAGAGACTACTTACCCGTCCCTCATTCTCTTGAATGCGCGCTCAATTTTTCACAAAATTGATAACTTACGTGTCGTGTCAACGATCAAAAATCCGGCTATCATTTGCGTCACAGAGACATGGCTTCATCCGTCCGTCGACTCGTGTCTCATCAATATTCAGGAATACCTTGTGTATAGATCGGACCGAGACTACCGGAGAGGAGGTGGCACAGCTGTTTACATTAAGCATAATATTCCGTGCACGCATATTGTCCCTCCCACGATGCTAGATAAATTCGAATGTACTATCCTGAATGTGTCCAGCATGAGGCTACTTCTTATCTGCATCTACGTACCACCTAGCCTTCTGAGCAATGAGCTGTTAGCCATCAACGACATATTATCGCAATTAGTGGACGATTTTCTCATCACAAATCCGTACCATCACGTCTGATCACTGGTGACATGAATAGACTTAAAATTGAAGATCTTTGTTGTGAACTCTCTTTGAAAGACTTGATCAGTGTACCCACTCGTGGCAGAAATGTTCTTGATCATATCCTTGTGTCAAGGGATCTCACCAGAGTTTATCCTGAGACTCATGTTGCGATTGATGCACCTTTAGCAGGATCAGATCATGTTATGATTACCATATCTCCTGCTCAAGCAGAAACGTGTCAACTTAACTTGGCGAGCCATCACATTTTACATGACACGCGAAAGTCACATCTTCACAATCTTTATGTAGATGCGTGTACAGTCGACTGGTCAGTGATAGAGAACATCGACGATGTCAACGAACAATCTTCGGCTTTCTACTCAATGCTCTCATTTCTTATAAGTTCAAACATTCCTATGAAAACGATTGTCTTGAGCAGCACTGATAAGGAGTGGATTACACCACTAGTGAAGCATTTGATTAATAAGAGATGGCAAGCATATCACCAGAGAAAATGGGATCAGTACAACCACCGGAAAGTCAAAGTTCACGATGAAATAGTCAAAGCGAAACGAGCTTAGGCCGAAAAACTCAAGTCTTCAAAAAGCGGAATTTGGAAATTCGTCAGCTGCGAGAAAAATCGAGGTAGCCATGATCCAATTCGCCAACTTGTCAAGCAATGCGGCTCTGTTTCTGACTTCTTTTTCAAACTGTCTGAAGTTCTGAAAGTCGCCTCTCCCACGGGTAGCACCAAAGATGAAATTGATCCACCGATGAATGAATCTGTTTTAGTCGACGACGGCTGGGCATTGGAAGTAACTGAACAACTTGTCTATCACCACCTATCGAAAGTCGAGATAGGCAAGTCAAGCGGTCCAGACATGGTGCCCTCCAAAATTTATCGCACACTGGCCGACGTTCTGGCGAAACCCCTTGCTTCTATTTTCACCAACTCCATCAGTAAAAGGATTTTCCCAGATGTCTGGAAGGCAGGATCCCTTGTTCCGATTCCAAAAACCAATCCCCCCGATCTCCAAAAACTGAGGATGATTTGCCTACTTAGTATTCCATCCAAAATTTTCGAAAGATTATGTTTTCAAGCTTGAGAAGCAAATTCGAAAGTGAGTATGGGCCTTTTCAACATGGTTTTCGCAAGAAGAGTTCTTCCACTACAGCATTAGTTGATCTTATGGACCATCTCACTGCTATTTACGACAATACGTGCTACTTTGCCGTTGGTTTGATTAGCTACGACCTACCGAAGGCATTTGATATGGTTGACTATGACATTGTGCTGAAGCGCCTACACGAGAAAAATTTCCCGACTGGCTTTGTTCTGTGGCTGAAAAATTACTTTTCTGGAAAAACGGCGCGAATAAAGGTCCATGGAAGTCACTCAAACCAAATCGAAGTGAGAAGAGGGGTGACCCAAGGATCCGTCCTCGGCCCACCAATTCTCTGCGTATTTATCAGCGATCTTCTGGCGTCTGACAGTCAAGCTACTACCATCAAGTATGTTGATGACATAAATATTGTGATTCCTTTCCCCCACGAAAATGCCACAGAAATTCACGAACTCATAGATTCTGAGACGAATCATATCAGACAGTGGTGTGATACTAATAAGCTTCTCTTAAACAGCAATAAATCTAGTGCGATGATCATCTCTAGACGTGATTGCATTCTACCACAAACTATTTCTGTGAAGCAAGTGTCGGAATGCAAGGTTCTTGGTTTCTATCTAGATGAAAAGCTGACCTGGAACTCTAACGTGAGATACTTGTGTTCTAAGGCTGCTAACCAGCGATTTCATATTCTTAGACGACTAAAAACATTTTTATCGAAGGACGTACTTCATGATGTGTACATCCATCTCATTCGTTCAGTCCTAGAATACGCGTGTCCCGTTTTTATCGGCATTAATAAGTCCTTGTCACTCAAGCTACAGAGAGTGGATAATCGCGCCCATCGATTGATCTACAACATATTTTATGGCAATGACAACACTCGCGGCTGCTCATGTGGTAGAGATTCTCTTTTTATCCGAAGGCACCAGATCAGCTCAAGGCTTTTTCACAGAATAAAGTGTCTTCAAGGTCACAACCTTCACAACCGAGTTCCAAGGTTGTCGAGATTTGGAAACAGATTCCTTTTGAGTCTTTCCCGAACTGACCGGAGATCCAAGTCCTTCTTCCCTTACATGGCTCAATATGCCAATCAACTGGGTGATGCGAACTGACTGACTTGCATGCATGCTGGTCGACTTTTATCTTTTATCTTTCAATGCTTTGATATTTACTTCAGCGATCACTTTCACTACCGTCTACTTCCCATGACTATACATTGTCTCTTCATTGCAAATTGTGTATGGCATGTACATGATTGTAAAAATGATTTCCATTTTCCAAGAATATATACAATTATTATTATTATTATCAACCTCCTTGGAAGTGTTCTATGTAAATCTTCAATCTGGCAACTTGCAATGTCAGTACCATAGAAGTGGATAATAGTACTTTCTATAGTATTGTTAATTTCTATGATCAGTACGGAAATTGTGGTCAAATAGCATTGATTGATTCCATAGATAACCATCAATACTACGGCATTCACTGTAACATGGTGCTTCTACCTAAGGTATCATCTACTTTCTCCATTGATTATCAAAACTAGTGTCACAAACTCAACTGGTTGATGATGCTTGATATCAACTGATTCAGATAGTGATATCAAATTATGCAATATCAGATAAGTAGCTGACATATTTATCATGCATCATAAAATACATGGGTAAAACAGGTAGCTTGCACCATTAAAAAAATAAAACAGGTGAAAAGGCTAAATCAGCTATCTCATCGTGAGGAGAATCTTGCAGCTTTCCGACTACAACAGACTCTTGTTACAATCTTTAATCAAATTCTTCATGAAACGTTCAACCCATTTAACACGGTGACATATCGATCAGATCACTTTGAACTTTAACAAGAGCAACGCAGTCGAAATGTTGCTTCAACTGTAAATATTTTGCTAAATCGTGAAGACAAATGCATTAACTTTCACACACTAAGATGGCATCTGTTGTGAGCATTTGCTGACTGGCAGACGTCTGTCTCCATAGAAGATGCTTCGAAATGAAGTTGAAGTTTGTAACTGCTGAAACCTACGGTCTACGGCTCGGTTTATATCACGCCACAGCTAGTCAATATAAAACAGCATAAACCTCAAAGGCTAGCTAGAAGTTGACACAATTAGCGAAATTACGTCATATGTGATTTTTGTTATTATTATTTTTCGATGAATGGTACGAATCTGATATTGCTATGTCGTAATCTCCGTGCTGAAAGCTTTTAAATGATGTGTTGATCGGGTATTTGAAATTTCCTCGCCCTGTTCTTGGCCTCACGAATTTGCGATTTTCGCTGATGTCACATCCCCTTTAAACAAAAGGACGACTTTAAGACGAGTTGAATTAACTATCTCTCAAAATGAATAATTTTTCTCATGAAAAAATTATTTCTAAAATGAAAAATGACTCTTATCTCTCAATGAAAATGAATTTTCTCAATTGAATGAATGATGATTTTCTTTTTTGAAAATATTCTTTTCTCAATGAAAAAATTTTTTCTTCTCATCAATGAAAATTTTCTCTTTTTTTTTTTGGAAATGACTTTTTTTTTTTTTTTTTTTCTTTGATTAGGTGAAGTTTTTTCTCTTTGCATTAGGTGATTCGTTTATATGTTTTATGTTCCATATCTATGACCGAAAATAATTTATTTTATATGATTAATAAACGAACTAACTTGGACATTAACTGAAAAACGATAAATTTTTTTAATTAATGTAATGTAATAAAAAGTTTGATTTAAAATTTAAAAAAAAAAAGAAAAATTTTTTTAAAAACAAGAAAAAATTCAAGATTTAAAAACAAAACGTGTAAAAAAAACAGAACAATTACATAATAAACAGCAATCAACGGCATAATCAAAACAGTACAATTAGTACAGATGTCAATCGCTTTAGGATCAAAGGACATTGATGTCGATCATAATTTGCACAGTCATACGATGGCATCCGCCGCTGTTGGCTCGCCGTTGTTTGCTTTGTTACGAATCGTAGATGCGGCGGGCTCGTAACAGATCTTGATCTGATTATTTGTACATTAGTTTGTCAACATCTGGGAACGACGACTTCATTGATTCTTGAAAAAGAAAAAATATATTTCAATTGGGGGAACTTTGGGGAATATGATTAGAAGGCTTTGATTGTTCACTTGTCCGGTTTATGGGGGAGGATTGTTGTCAATGATGAAGTTACACTTTGATATGAAAAGTTTTTGAGTCTCGTAAGAATGTCAAATTTCATGAACTTAGAAAATTCATTCAAAGGTATGAAATTCAAGAAAGTGACATGAGAAACTTCAATATGATGCAATGTTATCAAAAGCTGCAAATGATATGGCCCTTCGCACTCTTTCAATTGGTGATCTTCATCTGGTCGACTCATTCGATCTGGAAAGCCTTGCTATATAGTTAACCCCCATCGAGATATTCTTTTTTTATATATGGTTTTTTTGCGTGATGCTTGATTTTGTCCTGAGGTTGGAGTTGTCCTCCGTGAGTTGGTATTTCTTTCATGAGGATTTGGTTCATTGTTTCTTTAAAAACTCAAGCTTGGACGACAAGCTTCTTCAAAACAGTTTGCATGCTAACAGATGATGTGTAACAGTGGACACTGCTAATCTCTCGATTTTTTTAAACTGACAATCATCTTATAATTTTTTTTGTATCGTGGAAAATGTGGATCGGCGTTAAAGTAAGTTCTTTGATCAGTAAGCTTCTTTTTACAGCTTCGATTATAATCGTCTTGTGAGATAGAATCCTTCGTTAATCCTACTATCGCTGTTCGTTTTTATTCCTATTATTGATTCAAATATTTTCGCGTTTCTCGAAGCCGAATCTAGATACGATTCTGATACGTTCTGAATCTGTCTTTTTCTTGCTTTTGTGTTCTTCTTTTGTTCAATTCGTCGTTCAGCAATTATGGAGACGAATTGATCTGATGAAATGCTGCTATCACAAGGCACGACGAGATACGTTGCAAATGACGGGGGGTTGTTTTGTGCAATTGACTTTTGTTGTGTTATGCTATTAGTGTTCGTCGTGTGCAAACGATTAGATCGATTGAGGTTAAACTAAATAAACGAGGTGTTTATTGCCAACAATGTGGTTTATTTTCGGAGTCATAGCACTTGAATAGCAGACATTGCATTGCACGATAACGATATTCTTTTAACACCTAATGCATAAAGAAGAAAAAAAAAATTAAAAAAAAGAAAAAAAAAAAAAAAAAAATTCATTACAATTGAGAATTGGGAAAACATTTTCAATTGAGATGATAGAGATATTCAAGAGAGAAGGTGTCATTTCCAATTGAGAAAAGGTCATTTTCAATTGAGAAAAGGTCATTTTCATTTGAGAAATAGACATTTTCATTTGAGAAATGGTCATTTTCATTTGAGAAATGGATATTTTCGACTGGGAAAACCTGTAGTTACTTTAGTGACCGTCATGTCCACGGCTATTTTACGTCTCACTATGACCACTGTAAGTCGACTTGATGTCCTAAACCCGTCAGCAAAGTCGACATGTAGGCCGCCCTTGTGTCGTCTTTGCGATAAAACCCGCCTGAATTATTGATTTATATTCGTAATTTAATCCACTTACATTTGATTATTATAATCCAGATATTGCGTAAATTTAGATGTTTTTCCGTCTACAACAGAAGCCTAGTAAATTCAGAGTAAATAGAGGATTAAAAATTGTTAGAGAACGTCAAAACATGCTGATTTACATGAACACAGTTATATACTTTGTCGAGAAAACAATTTAAAAATTACAAGCAGTAATTCCTGAACAGAATGATCACAAAAATGAATTACAATCTGTTTCATTATGAATGTACTTTGATTATGAAAAAATAGTCAATTCCTTCAGTCTGCAAGACTTGGTTCACAACACGTACCAGGCCAGGCCCCTCTTGCTCGCTCTTCATCTACTGACTCGTCGTCGTCCGAGCCGTCCACATCATCAACTGAATCGGTGACGTCGGTGACCTCATTCATTCTCCGAGATGCTCGGGTAGTTGAGGATTCTCGAACAATCTGAGTGATCAGGTTCGATTTCCGTTTCTGCTGTTGTGGCATTCTCTTTAAAACGTCACCAATCGCTATCATGACCTGCTTTATCCTGTCTGTGGTATCCAGCTTGTGTTTGTGACGCTGAAACGAAATATCGATTTACAATATATTGAAGTAAAATGATAACAGAGTCAGTCAAATGCATGCACAGAAAAACAATTTTTTAAATCAATGCATGAGGGAAGAGGACAGGCTTATATACCAAAGGTGTCCCTCAGCAGTAGATAAAATGATAATAATAATAATGCATATATTCATATCCCGCCTATACAAGAAAGCTTAAAGCGGTCCCACATTTCGTGAACAAATAGCTTTTGAGGGACTTCTTAAAATAAGCAGTGTTGCATAGGGAACAAATGTCAGGTGGCAGTTCATTCCAGCAAGTTGCAGCAACAACAGAAAAAGTTCGATCACCGTGAGTGATGCTGGTGGTCCACGGGATCGCTAAGGATTCATTATTAAGCGCATTGCTTCTGAGGTTTGTTCAAAGCTGCTCATGAAGCTGAATTTCTTTTTGAATGTAATCTGGTGAAGAAGACAGAGATGGAGAATGGGGATGATAAAATTAGTTACAACTAAATGAATTACGTAACAAATGTGTCTTACACCTGTATAACTCAGGAGGATCGTAAGAAATTAATTATATGTAATTCCAGATGCTCGGATACAGAATTCTCCAAAAAATCATATCGTTATCCAACTAGGCGACCTATCATGATGAACGAATATCGTAGTAAGACAAATGAACTTTTTTGCATTGTAGCCTGTAACGTTGCTACTTTTTATGGTGTCAAGTGAAAATGGTTGTCTTACAAAATTGTCTCGAATGCTCCTAATTCGGATGTGCCCCAAGGAAAGTTACTATCATGAATTTCGTTGACTCTTTCCATGCCGTAGGCGGATATATCCGCCCTGCAATTTTCAATATTTTTCTTAAAGTCAATTTGTTCTTTTTTTATACAACCGATCGCTGAGACACTGCTTGCTTTTGCATCGATCAAAGGAGATAACTGTGAGTGCTGCACGCGTATGACGCACATCGATACATGCTGTGATGTTATTTTCGTTGAACGTCTTCAAGGTCATTGCGAAACAGTGATGGGCAAATAAGAATCGATTGTGAGCTTCGAGTGCAGCCTAGAGGGACATCATCAGGTGATTGTTATTATTCATAGACATGCCTCGTCGTCTAACCTCACAGGCGGCAATGGAGTTGATATTAGCAGCTCAGACTGAATCAGATTCAGTTGAATCTGAAATCGACGACTCAGATCTCGACGACTCTGACATCGACAACTCTACATGTACATGTAATAATGATGGAGCTTCATCTGGTGAAGACTCAGACATTGCATTTGCCATCGGTTAGAACTGCATCTGCCGCTTCTTCTCGTGATCTTACTTCAACGGACGATTGGACAGACGTAAAACTTCAGGACAGAGGTCCAAGGCTTTTACGTTATATCTCACAGGACCCGAGCGGACCTAGGCATGTTGAGAATTGTGATAGAGCTATTGATTATTTCTATCTGTTTTTCACGGATGAAATCATTCAATATATTGTTGACGAAGTGAATCGATACGCCGACGAAAAGATAAGAAACGTAGAGCTTCCTCCGCGATCAAGATTGAAAGACTGGAAAGCGACCGACGAGCCGGCCCTTCATCCTGGCCAATGCTTTACTAAGTACCATACATGTGTGAAATTCCGCTGAATACCTATTGATTATGACGACATTTTGTATTTCGTTCCGTTTTGTAATAGCAAATTTATCATTGTTATATTTAAACACTCGTTTTCTGCTTTTAAATTAATGGAAGAGTAGAAAAATAAATACGCACAGATTAGCAGATTAGCAAAATAAAATTCGGCACGGAAAGGGTTAACAGAGACGTTCTCAGTTATTTATGAAATATGTACGGACATAGCTTACAAATGACACTGACTCATGAAATAATTACTCGAATTGCATGAAGTTTCGTATCCACATAAGAAAATAAAGGCAAAAATTGTGGCATGCAAATTGCTAATAGATTCAATGCTTTAATTGGTTGTTGAAATGACTGCTGCTGTCTTACAAAGAGCGTTGCACATTCATCTCCAACACGACATGACCTTACAATGAATGACTTTCATTGTATTCAACGTTACCACTGAGGTTACGGGCAATATTCAGTTATGAAATAAGGCGGCACTTACCCGTGAAGATAATGATTACTGTCATATTGAATAAATCCTAATACCGAATTGCCCGCATAAGTCAACAAGTCAAGCTCGAAAAGTAATCAGCTAGCATATATGGTCTTCTAGCAAAACGCACATATAAGATAATGATATAAGCAATATATGGCTGAATTTTACACAAAAATGACTTACATGCAAATGGACACAATCATTAAACATAAATGAAGGGATTTCTTAAAAAAATCATCACACTCTCGGAGACATTGGCCACTAATAAACCCATTTGGCCATCAACTATACTTCTACTATTTCAAATGGATTGTCGCGAAAAATGAAGATTTTACATGGGCACGAAAATTATGGCTCCGGTAGGGTGGACACGCCTCCACTCTAAAATAAGCATGTTAATGATGATATTAATAGTATATGCGTTTACCAGACAATTCAAAGGGCATTCCTGGGGATGCTTATTAACGAACAACCACTAGCTTTAACATCTATATGGGTTACTTTAGCTGTTCGTCAGAAAAATAACCATGAAAAATGCTCTTCTTGCAGATATCACAAAAAAAATATTTAAAAGACCTATTATTCCCCTTTTTTTAGACCTTTAACAAGCCTAAACTTAAGAAATATATATAGAGCATATTATTTGTAAGGAAAATCAGAAACCGATAATGCTACTTGCGTGGCTTTTGACTTGTCCTCATCTATATCACTTCACTTTATTTATTTTGACAAACTTTAAATGAGTGAAGTATTGTAATTATGGTTGATACGGCTTAGAGTAGTCGTTAAGGTCATCATTCGGTTTATGTATTCCTAATCAAAAGAAAAATTATTTCACGACTGATTTAAAATAAATCTGTCGACGTGGTAACTGGTCTCCTGTCTCGACAAAGGCGATTGCGAAACGTTGGCAGATTAATTTTGAATTAAACGGTCGTGAAACAATTGATTAGGAAGTTTTTGTGGAGTTAAGATCATTCTCAAGAAACTACAGTATTTGGAAATCAATTTCAGACAACAAAGACTTCTATTTCGACAATAACGACTTCAATTTCGACAACAAATACCTCTATTTCGACAAAAAATACTTCTATTTCGACAACAAAGACTTCAATTTCGACACTTTTTTCCTAAATGTATTAAGTGAAAAAATGGCAACCATGAATGAAATAGTAATATCAATTCACCCATTAAATTGCGTGTATAATGTCAGAGATATCAAATTAACTCATTCCTTCAAAGTACGGTATCAATAAAATACGCTATATGTAAAAATACAAGTCTCATATAGTGAATTACCATTATACGCATGACGTGGTAGAACTTAGAAAAGGAAAGGGCACATTTAGAGTGTTATGCAACCGATTTTGAATGGCAGCAAGCTTATGAAGTTGACGGTTTTACAAAGCATGCAGCAGTTTTATCAATGCAAACTTCGAGAGATAGTGTGTTTCTTTTTGTAAATTTTTCGACAGGTTGTAAATACGAATACATGTATGAAAAAGTACACCTCATGTGTGATATTGCCGTACTGACATATTTTACATTGCATGTAGTGGATAAACCTACATATCGCCCTTTTGTAGAGATATTTAAATGCACTATGGTCTGAGGGAATTGACCACGACGAATTGTCCTATGGTGCTATGGTGGTACGAGTATTATGCATAGTTATGAATAATACAAAAATACTTCCGAGAGTACTCAAAGATGCAAATAGAAATTTGCTAAGTTGATCCTAGGATCATTTCACATATCTTTGGAATCTTACTATGATTCAAAAATTTCAAATTCTGATCTATTTGAATATCTGGAAATCTGATCTGAATATTTGAAACATGAAGATCTAATCTCACTGATCATTGAAAATTGATCATTGAGTCCATTTGTTCATGACTCATTGCGTGTGACGGTCTAATTTAGGAATAGTTTACATCATGTCTTCGGAAGATTCAAGTAGCCTATCTAACATCGAAAATTCATCAAATGAAAGAGGTGCATACAATAAGACCACCGAAGATATACGGAAAAAGGTGTTAGATGCTTATCATGCGGAGGAAGACTTTGTGAAGGTTGGAAGGCTATTAGGAATGAAGCGGTCCACTGCATATAGTCTGGTGAAGAGGGGAACTCCAGCCTATTCCCGAAACAAAGGCGGAAGGCGTTATCAGAAGATTACTACGACAATGACATCATTTTGTGAGGATATAATTTCTGAGGAGCCTAGCATATAAGAGCGTTGAACTCTCGAATGCGTGGATTCTTTAGTGAGTCAGAGGTGCACGTTACAGATTCCTGCTTGGCGAAGCATGTCGATGGACTGCATTATACTTTAAAACGTTGCTGGCCTCAGCCTAATGAAAGAAATCGACAGGACATCAAGGAGGGTAGGCATCAATATGCAATGTGGTTGATGCAAGAAGTGCGGCCGCGGGGCTTAGAAATTATCTACACCGCTGAGACTTCCGTCGGCATTTACACCCTGCGGAACAATGGAAGAAATCAGAGAGGAGTGAAATGTGTATGTAGGGTCGCGGGAACTGGAGTGAAGAATCTGATGAGCATTTCACCTTTGCGTGGCATGGTACACTGCGAACTACATTCCAATTCAGTGACTAAGGAGACAATTTCAGCAAATTCATTTTCAATTTCAGAATCTGTCTCCTAAACTTCTTGATCACAGTGTAATTTTACTTGATAATGCACCCTGTCACGGAGAAGCCTAAAGAAAGTGTTCAGAACTCGGTCTGACAGTTCGCAAGCTGCCTCCATACTCACCATTTCTGAATGCTATTGAAGAATGTTTCTCAGCATTCAAAGCATGTATCAAGGAAAATTTGGAAGCAAGGCGAGAGGAACTCTATGATACCAATGCAGCTCGTCAGCGCGGGATCACAATATCAAGTCATCGGATGGACATTCTACGGGCGGCTGCAAATCAATCACTTGAAGCTGACACCGTTGACAAGTGTGTTGGTTGGGACAATCACTGCTACTCGTTTGTGCCTGACTGCCTCGCAAAAAATGACATGTGAGTAAGACATAGAAAAGCCTTGTTTTTACCGACAACTTGTCGATTACAAGAGTGTTTTTATAGTTTGCTGAAGAGATACTACAATCATAAAATTGACATTTGTTTTTATTCCAAAAATCAGGTCCCGTTATTTGAAATCGAAATTATTTCGATCGATTTTTTGATATAATTCTTAGTAACCCTATTATTTTTTTGAATAAAGTAAAAGACAATGAGTCACAATGAAAACAAACTCCCTTAACACTGAACTAGCAGGTTTCATTATTACGGCCTGTAAGTAGTCGGTGTTGGAGTTGTGAATTGCGAAGTGACGAAAACACAGGTGACGAGAACTTACAGTAGCATGAATCTATCCGTCCTCAACAACCTCCATTCTATTGAATCAGGTGGTCACCACTCGGCGAGTTACAATGAGCGGTAATCGCGCTCGACAATCTATCAAGATTAAGAAGAATTTTATTGATATCGTACTTTGAAGGAATGAGTTAATTTGATATCTCTGACATTATACACGCAATTTAATGGGTGAATTGATGTTACTATTTCATTCATGGTTGCCATTTTTTCACTTAATACATTTAGGAAAAAAGTGTCGAAATTGAAGTCTTTGTTGTCGAAATAGAAGTATTTTTTGTCGAAATAGCTCTAGGTATTTGTTGTCGAAATTGAAGTCGTTGTTGTCGAAATAGAAGTCTTTGTTGTCTGAAATTGATTTCCAAATACTGTAGTAACCGTTTTGCCCTAAGAGTGTGACCAGAGTCTTCGCATCACCCTGCTTACTTTTTCGTCAGGAATAAATTTTAATAATTTGGTAGTCCAACCGGTGTCTTTTTTAAAGGATTTTCCTACGGGTATAATCCATTTATCTACGTAATTGGTGAAAACAAGCTATTTTTATCTACTACCTTAGTACACGCCTTGTTTATTTCACGAAAAATCTATCATCTTGAATTATGACATCATTTCTGTCTATACCTTAGTAAAAATAATGAGATTATCACGACAAAAGCAAAAGGAGGTTCGTATGAATATTGGCATATTCAGATAATACTATTTGGTTGAGTTGACCCAGGACCTTCTCAGTTCACTGACCTATATGTGCATACGATAATACGTAAGGACCAAAATGCAAAATAATAATTTTTCACATCTATACTCGTATATATCATATTCGTAGGGTGGCATAAAACATTTCAGTGTCCAACATCATTAAAGTAGAATCAAGCCTTTTTAATACTGAAGTATTACATACCTTGGTGAATCTCAGGCAGTCAATGACGAACGTAGGGAGACCGATGTCCGTTGCGGAATGCTTTCCCCGTTGTCCATTTTTGGAGAAAGCGCACCAAGCGGCGGGAGGTGCAATGCGCAAAATAATCTTAGAGATCGACTTCTTTAATTTCCTTGAGACTTCATTGCTGACGCATTTCAGCACTTTCAATCGTTCAGCTTCATTATCTCGCATTCCATCGAAGAATTTGATGACTTCATCTGAAGTTTTCGGAAACTGGATTAGTTCGATTTGAGGCTGTTCATCTGAAATACCGTCATTGAATACGTGACCATGCCTGATGTTATCTTCAATTCTCAGAAGGATTCTAAGAATTTCCTTTTTCCAACTTTCTTGATGGCAGCAATGACAGGTGGGCCCTACAGTGACGGTAGATTGTGACGTGTTCAATTCA
Organism: Prostheceraeus crozeri; assembly: GCA_907163375.1. Classification (NCBI taxonomy): domain Eukaryota; kingdom Metazoa; phylum Platyhelminthes; order Polycladida; family Euryleptidae; genus Prostheceraeus; species Prostheceraeus crozeri. The sequence continues at coordinate 223,207 of CAJQUW010008996.1, read as the reverse complement.
CTTAATCTTGAAGAAGTCGTATCGGTACACAGCGGCTTTGACACTTCATTGACAGGAGCATGATGTGAGCTGCTAGACTGTGGCGTGCCTAATAATCGATCCATGACTTCCCAGTTGCTTACAAGTGGAGATGAAGGCGTCATGTCCTGATTATTGAACGACCTCGATTCATCTTCATACAGTCTTGCAGATGGAGGAGTAGGTAACTGTTGTAGAGTTGACGCTGACGAATTCGTCATGGCATCACATCTTTTCAATTTAAATTTTTTTTGTGTGAAACCAGTTCAGGTTCCTCATATCTGGTACCAGTGTCAGCTTCATCGTAGCCGCATCTTTCCACTTCTTTTCTTTTTCTTTTTCCAGTTGAATCAGATGAGATAGAACCACTCGATATAAATTTTGAACTCTTCTTTGTGACAGCTTCGTAGTCTACTGCAAGCAAGAGAAATAACATTTATGCATACTCGGAAGAAATAGAGAAATGTAACTTATTAATGAACATCAGTCCTATATAATTGACTGATTGCGCTAAGTTAAGAAACGAATAACGTCAAACGTCAACTACTGTTACTAAGCAAAAATTTTACTTCAAGCTCCCTATTGAAATATGAATAGAATGAAGAATAAGGTTCTTATTTAGGTTCATAATTACCATTTGTCTGCTCGAGTTTACGAATGAAAAGCTAAGCCATATCTTAATACGTTTTCTGGGAATATCATTATTTAGAAATTTCAAATGAATGGGTAAAGAAATATCAAAATGATGTGCTATAATTTAAAATTTCATGAAATGATACCACAGACTTAGACAATAACATTGATTTATCAAAGGAACAGTGCTTGTTTCGATAACGTCGTGGCTGTTTTAGTATGTACTTAAAGCAGATTTAGAATGCGACAATTCTTGATTTATTCCTCCCTTAGAATCACCAATCTGATTGCATTTGATACATTCATACTTGTAGTCATCAACTTTATGTAATATAAGCTCTTTTAAATTTCCATTGTTGTACGAGTCATATTAAAGATAATATAAGATCACCATTATTTCACCAATTATGTTTAATTATTTGATATATATAATTATAATATTTATGCCAATTTTCACATAATTCGAGTCCTTTTCTGATTTATGGAAATGATGCAGATACTGTATTATGAAATTTTTTCGAATTTTTGCCGGACTCTCAGATTTTAGGAGTTTTAGCTATTCTCATATTTTAGGAATTTTATGAACAATCACCGACTCATGGCGCCTACTAGATCTGTTCAATATGAAGTTACTACGCAAATCAGAGACAATAGTGCAAAGATAACTATCATAATTGCATTTTCCTCGATCAAAAACCATATCATTGCCCTCAAGCATAGATATGTTGATCTCGAAAAATGCAATAAAGATTGTTAGTCTCCATTAGCTGCGTAAATAACATGTATAGTTGAAACTGATAATTTCAGGCCTCCCAGCTCAAAAACACGTATTTTTATGCTTTTAGGTTTCTCTCGATAAAATCTACGGTTATAAAGGTTTTCAAAATTATCCTCCAACGTCGCTCCCCCCAAGCTGATGTAGACGCCAGGTACTCATATATTGCTTTTAATTTCGATTAGCGTATTATTATTATGAATAGTATAAACTTACTATGAAAAAATAGGATTTTCACTTTATACGTCATCCACGTTGATTGTGAGGGACTTTGATCACGCTAATATCGGCGCAGTATACGATACTGATGCTTCGGGGGGAAGGCCACGATTGCGAGATTGTCTTGTAATCTTCCGTCAATCCACTCGTCCAAAACAACTTCAATTGATTCATCAATGAATTGGACTAAGTGATACGTCTGAAAAGACATTGTGCGCTGTTAGTTAAGTATTTTTAAGGTTCTATTTCTGTTGCATTGCTGCTAAGAGCGAAATAATGTCTGACTATGTAGAATGGATGCAAAATATTTTTCTCTCAGCAACATCCCCTTACCAGCTACGTCTGAAACAGTAACAACAACTGGCGAGTGAGTGGTTAATGTAGACACCGTGGCAATACCAACTTTATCAGAAGGTAGAGGATTATCGAAAGCATTACCAACTACTCTAAGGATCCATCCAACTACAAAAATGTTATCAGTATCTTCATGCCGAGCAAAGTATAAAACTTTAAATGGTTTCAATGATTCCCCCTTTAAGATTGCATACTGGTTTTGGGAGTCGGCCCTAATGACACAAAAGCTTGAACCTGAATTCAAAGTCAAGGTACTGAGGAATTTCACATTAGAGCGAAAATTGAAAGCCGGTAAGTTCTGGGGATGTATTTCTTTCGTCAATTCTATTCCAAACTTGAATTCCTGATGACAGTGACCTAGAGATTGGTCTAACTCCGACACACGTCTCACCAGTTGCTGCAATAGATATCTCGGAGACCGAAGAATCCGCTTCAGGAAACGCGGAAAGTTTTCATTCTGGAAGCAGCTAAATGAATCTAGCAATCCGAACTTTTCCACATCATCTGCGATATGACACAGAGAATGTACATTATACACTAAAGAACGTTCACCAAAAATGACACGAATTTGTGATACGACTCGGCTCAATAGGTCACTAGCGTAAATAAAGTAGTCACGGCTATGAGAACAAAGTATGCGCATCACTACCGATAGTGAATTGAAACATTCGAAATACTCTGCAGAACTTCGGCAAAACAACTGGAGCAAGGTACAAGAGGAACAAACGCAGTTCCGTAGCCTTCCACATGCCCAAATGATTAAAACTTCGTGGACGTCTACTGAAATCATCTACTATATCATTCCGTAATGAAAGAAGCAATGACGACATACGATTTAATTGCAGAGCAGACAACCTTTCGCGCTCACCAGACCTCAACTCCTCTAATAATTTGTATGTGACCCCTTTGCACACACTGTGCATATAATCCAATGGAAAACTAGTCGCCATGTCGATTTCTGGTATTATTTCGAAAGGAGAAGAACCTTTATAATGACTTGGGTGTTCACGAGATCTAAATGTCGAGTCATCACGCTTACGAAAGTTGACGTCAGGAAAAATCCTTCTTCGATCAATTGTAATTCCCATTTGCGAACACCTTTCGCAACCATAATAGGAGGCATGTGACTTGACATTAAGTATAAAATGCCTAGCTAGCGTATCGCAAGAACAGCACTGAAAAATCGCATTTACACCGCTAAATCCATTTCGCAAGATGTCTTGCAGCTCTTCAATCATGTCCTTTAAATAATCATTAGGGTCCTCGAGCTTCTGATCCCATAATATGCACCTACGATAAAAATAGATGATGACTGCCCCGATAGAGAACATAAGATGGGCCAAAATCCTTTAGTATTACTGCGGTGAATGGGCAACCCGTCAAAGTTGAACTGCAGACGCAACGTATCACTTATTTTCAGTTGCTCAGTAACGAACGCTAAACCTGTTTTCAGTCCAAAATGATAATATTCTCCGGGAGGTACTACTCTCGTTTCTATTTTATCTTGATTAGTACTGAGGAGTGTACGCGCATCAACGGGCAGTTCAGGATGATATTTATTCAGTACTTTCAGTACTCTTGTTAGGTCATTTTGGGTGATAGTAATTTCTTTGAAGACTTTAGTCATATCTTTTCTGAAATCAAGGTCAGTATCACTTTCGGTCTCTGAGGTTTCCCAAGATGAATCAAATTGACAGTTGATTTCAGTCTAACTGAATTCTTCAAAACTTTCTTCGTTGCTAATACAATAATGAACAGGATTCGCTGTCAAACTGCTACCTGGTGTTGAATCTTCTTTAATTACGACATAAACATCGTCTATTTCATGAGTAGAATCCGATGAATCGCATATCCTATCAACAATTCTATTCAGTTCTCGCCTTGTTCTTCGGCGTTTGACACTCATCTGAAAATTGAATGTAGATGATGGGGGAAACGAGATCATCTAACCAATGTCGCTCCATATAACACAGCAAGGTGGCATTTTGAAGTTAAGTTCTTGTATATACGTACGAATCAAAATATTTTAAAATGAATGATTCGCAATAGGGCTATGCTTGCAGCCTATTATAATATCATGATACTTCTTTAAGTGATTTAAATGTTGTCATACCCAGTAGACATAATATATGCATGTATAAAATCACAGCATTTTTCGAACCATTTCTTCTATCATGAGGGTCTTCAGAGAATTAAAATGTGCAGAGAATATTTTCGAAATTCTTAATATCAATGTTCTTGTGCCAAGACGCAACTATAATAATAACATTAACAATATAACTTGGTAATTACTTACACATAGATACATTAGAAGTAGATAATCGATTAAATGAAGGACAAAAGTAGGAATGACATCGAGACGAATGAGAAATATAGATAACACTTATATTGTGACAGACCGTTTAGTCTGTTCCGTGATAGCGACGACTGTTCCTCTGATAAAAAAGTGCGATATCTAACTGAACACTGCACAAACCACTACCAGCATTCCTACCCATGAGGTTAAGAAGAAATTTCATAGAGACATACATGTACATCATGAAATTACTCTTTAAAAGGCATAAAGGCCTACTGCATGGTCGCGGGGTATGAGTATAAGAAGTCATTGCTGAAACAACTACAGTACTTTCAATACTAAAGACCATTTCAAAGCGTGAGCGAAACTACATTTGTTTACATTGGAAAGTCTACATATTTTCTCATAACGTAAGAATTAAGATAATTGTTATCGGATATTCACCGCCTATAATAGTTGTCATTTACGTGTGCCGGTTTCTGGAAGGCGTTTGGCCATGCTCTGAAATATTTTGGATATTTAATGCGTGAGCGACACTACTTTCTTTGAGCATAGCATTGTAGTACTAATCAGCCGAACCACAGATTCTGTAAGAATTCTTCTTACGCAGTCAGTTCTACTCATACATTTTAATGACCTTCCATATAAATGTATGTCATATTTGAGAAAAAGTGCAGTAATCTATCGATGTAGGGGGAACATTGCAGGCTTTATAAAATGAAACATATTTATAGAACGTCATGAAAATGTATGCATATCTGCCCTCACTCTCTTAAGCCACAGAACCAACAAAATTTTCCTTCGTTCGCATATGAAATAAGCCTGAGATAACGAAACATAATACTGACTTAGTTTATTAAGGAATATATGAGGTATATTATACACCTGAAAATTGAGTGTCTGGGTGTGTGATACTCTTTCAGTTAAAGAAATCCAATCTTATTAAGATTAACCACTCAAAAAAGAAACGAGATAACTTGTGGATTCACTCGGCACGCTCGAAATAAAATACGACAGAAACAGAAATGAGTTTCATTACAAAATCGGTATAAAGTAATTGAGTCTAAAATGATCTTTCGAGTCACCACTTTTTCTGTATACACCCAGATTTTGCTACATTAGGTGTATGTTACACCTAAAGAAAATTCTTAAGAATAGCCTTGACTGACTATCCGTTGAGTGAATGAATTAATGAGTGTCGCTTTGCTTAAGAACAACACAGATTGGCAAACAAAAATTACATTTAGCAATCATCGTTGCTAGAAAGCGTCACACAGTACTTGTGCGTCAAGTAGTCAGTCCCCTCTCCCCTTTTAACTCAATGGAAATTAATCAGTTTCTAAGAAATAAGGTAGATGACGTCATGATAAAGTCAGATCCAATGATATTCCATGACGATGAATGATGATGGCCACTATACAAGGTAGGCCTATTTTGAAACACGAGCAATGTATTCTACATGTCATGCATGGTATTTGCTGAAAAAACATCCTCCCCTTCAAGATAGAGGGACCACTATTCTCGGTTGAGTCCCACTAGAACATTATCATTATGCTGGTAATTAATCCTATATCAAAAGATGAAAAAAGATAATTTAGAATATTTCTAAAACTATTAATAAGTAATTTCATAACAAAAGCAAGGACAACCCTTGACTGTTTTATTCACTGTGCTGCTTTATAATGAAAATAGATTAACACATTTTGATCGGTAGTTATAGTAATAGCAAGGAGGATTCTTCGACGGATACCAGACTGTACTAGCAGCACGACGTTTCGCAGTCTCCTGCTTGATCACATGCATAAATGACCAGAACATCAAGATAGGAAGTACATGAATAACATTCATCACTTAATTGTCAAGAATCAAGACCATTATTGTCATTAAATTTACGAAGCATGTCTCTATACTACTAATGTCTGAAATAAGTAAAACGTGAGAAATTATAAAACTGTACATAGAGTTAAGATACATTCAATCGTCTATCTAAGCTCATCTATAAGACCAAAAAAATTATTTAAGACATTTAGACATGAAATTAGATAAGATAATAAAATCAAACATGCACAATTCTTCTACCGATACAACCATTCATCAGAGGCTCCATGCATTCAGATATGCAAATAGCCTCTAAAGACAAACGCTTGTTCCAATTTCTTATGTTATGATAGAGAATTTCCCACGTTACATTACATGCAGAAGAGTCTGGATGTTGTTCATCGTAGTGTATTCTCACTGCAGAAGGAGAGCCAACTCGGATATGTTCCCGGATTCTTGATTGGATTGTCCTAGACGTCTCACCGATGTATACATGGTTACATATATTGCATATTATTTTGTACACCACGAATTTATTCAAGCAGCGATTCGGTTTCTTTGAGATAGCACAGGTATCACAAGAAGTGTCACATAAATTACTTTCCTTTGGGCTCTTGAGAAATCTCTTCATAGGAGGCCCGCAATCAAACCGTATTCGAACCTTGTGTGAGAGACCTGTCCTTTTCAGTAACGATAATGATTGCCTCTTGTGTTTTTCTCCCAGATAAGGAACACGCAGAAATACAGGCTTTTCCGTATTCTCAATTCTGTCATGGGTGTCTCTGTTGTTGAAGGAAGCCAAAACTCTCTTGAGGAAATTATCTGGGTATCCATTGGACCTGAAACGATCTAATACTTTGCGTATAGAATCATTTTCATTGACATCGTTGGTGGATCTTGATACCGCTCTATGTAGTTCTCCAAGAACTATGGACCTTTTCTCCGATTGAGGACCATAGGATTTCCAATGACAGATGGCACCACTATGGATAGATTTGAAATATAGCCTCGTTTGGAAATTCAAACCATCGCGATAAACCTCACAATCAAGGAAGGGCAGTACATCATTCATGGGAAATTCCATACTGAATTGAATCTTCTCATTACAGGAATTAGCCAGTCTAAGTATATGATCAGCAGACACTTCGGTAGGCCATACGATGAACACATCATCGATGTAACGTTTCCAAAGGACCGTTGCTGGTAATTCTTGTAATGTTCTGGTTTCCACAGAGTGCATATAAATGATAGCGATGGATGGAGCCACAGAATTGCCCATTGATAGTCCATTCACCTGACGAAAAACTTGCCCCTCTATTCTCACATAATCATTATCCAAAGCCAATTTGATAACTCTAACAATGTCCTCAATGTCCATTTGAACCAATAGAACATCCATATGAGAATGTAATGAAAGGAATTCTCTCAGACAGCTGAAAACTCCCATCGTTGTTTCATTACCCGCCGACCAAGCTTTGTCCGCGGACAAAACGGGTAAGAAATGGACATCCGTCGGTCTTCCATTAACTCACACTTTTGTCCGGGAGACTACGGATAAAGAACGGCAGTATACGGAAATCCGTCGGGCTTCCGTTTCTCGGACTTTAAATTCATGATTTACGGACGCTTCACGGAATAGAAATGGTTGCGCATGTTCCAGCGGTTGAACTTCCGCAGGTTGAAATTTTCGTGTAAATTCTGATATAATATACATAGGCTTACTTTCCTGCTTAAACTTATCGAATGCTACTTGATTCGTTTATCTTTTAGTCCTCTTTTTGGTTTTATCAAACAACATCTAAGTCGAACGTCTGCTGAAAGCCTGGATGCAGATCACATTCCAGAATATTTTGTGGTCTAGCGATGAATAAGATCGATGATCTGTAATTCGGCATCCTGTTTTAAGTATTATTAAATCGAAGCGTTTAGTTTTATTATGCTTGATTGCATTCAATGTTTCTACTTTTGCCAAAGTGTGCGAGAGTACACCGTAGGCCACCAGAATCGAACGCGTGCATAATTTCGACAGGAATATTATTTTTTTGCGTAACATGTAATAACCAGGGCAATTTCTTGCTATTTTTATAACTATGATTTCAGTGAGCATAACAAGTAAAGAACATCGCCGTGCATGCATTGCGTTCATTTCAATTTCTTTTCTATCGAATCCTTGTGTTGTGCATGTCGGGCGATCTTGGAAGTTATAGTTTGTGAGTTGTGTCCAATTCATTTTGACGGGCGGTAATGTCACTCATGAACCATATTATGCTTGCGTCTGCAAGGGCAATCTATAGTCACTCTGTCACTATACAATTGCCTTTGGTTGTGATTCAGCTGAAGCAAATGGCGCGCGCGAATTTTCTGTTTGACGCGGCATAAGCACTTTTTCACACACGACACGCATTTTCAAGCAGCGCAATGTTTTGCAATCTTGTGATCGATCGCCCCTTACGCTTACGTGATTGGCCAGGCCGTGAAGCGCAGTCAACGCCGGCAACTTGCAGAGGGAACAGCCGATCATCAACTTTCACAATTGCAGGCGAATATCGACTGAGAAAGTTGACTTGGTTATCTCAAATGTCTCACCGTTGAAGGTGGATGTGATTTGTTCAATGCTTAATATATATCTGATTCAGTGTGGTGCAGTTTGGAGAACAATTCAACGTCGTCTAATGGCATTTCACACCGATTTATTCCTCACAATCTAAATTAACTGACTGTACATCTTATGCCGTGAATAATTTTCTAGTCAGCCTGAATACATGTCTGAATTTGCACTACATTCAATGGAAAATTAGTTTCCTGTGATGATCTTGGTGAGTCCTAGTCGTGGCCATTAGTTTTCCAGACCCCAACAGGCAGACAACGAAAAACAGCTCAATGTCGTCGACTTACTTCCATCTGCCATTGTCACTAGATACATGTCTTCTGCATCAGTGATATTGACAAAATGGTAAGTCGGAAATTCCCTATCAATTTCTATTTGCAGTCATGTTTCTTAACAATACACTGTATTGCAGTCACATTAAAAACAGCAGGACTCTTAAGGCCTAGACTATGTTGTATGATAATATTTGATCATACATAACAATCGCGCCTTATGGATCCATGCGATTTGAATAGTTTCCCAGTTCTTGGGGCGGATTTCACATTATAATTGACATGGTGACTAGTACATACAGTGTAATCATAATTTAACTATTTCATGAACTACACAACTGGATTTTCCACTGAACGTTTGAATTTTCATTGTGCTTACGCAATACGTATGGAATTGAAAAATTATAAGGATTGATTTTTGCTAATAGATTTCAATTTTTCATTTCATCACAGTATGGGACAATCGTGGAAATCTTATACATGATCGAAGTCTTACAACATAGTTGAAATTACGAATATGGCACACAAGGACAGCATAGACAAACTATAGGACACAGGGCTGTGGAGGCGGAGGCGTAAAAAATTGGCCGCCTACGACTTTCGAAATTTTAATGAATGATATGATTTGATATAATCCTATTATTTGATGCATATATTTGATGTTATTTGATAAACATTTGTTATAGATGCAATTTATGCCAACCAATATAAAAAATTGCTGAATGAAGTTTAGATACCGCACATGTCCTCCATTGAATAGATTCCATTGGTTTACTACCGTACAAGTAATTCATCAGTCGTCTGTAGTGTATTTAGTAGTTGTAGTGTCCGCTATTCAATAACAGAAGTAAATCTATGAAACATATGGTGCGAATTCGGCTATTGTGATTTTAGTTAATTCGGCGTTTGGACACCATCACCGCCGTTTCTTTTGAATAATGAATGAATTTTCATTAATTAGTGGGTATTGTATAGACAACAGCTAGCCGACCATGTCTGTGAAGTAGATCCATTAAACTTTCTGATTAATGAAATGTAGATCTAGGCTGGGTGAGAAAACATGAACTCATAGAAATCGACCATAATCCGATCTTTATATGAACGTCATATTTATTATGTTTCTTTACCAGACTACGTGATGGTCTAGTTATACGCATGATGTTCATGAAAAATGGATTGCCATTGCACTCCGAACTATTTAACAGTACTATAGAAGGCTACTACTACAGTAGTAGCCTTCTAAGTACTGTTCAATAATTCGGAGTGCATGAATCTGGTTGGGTACTGGGGTCAAAGATGAACATCTATGACAGCAGTACCCAACCAAATTTGTAGACTACTGTAGGCCTACCGTGTTAAGAATAGCAAGATTAATCATCAGTGTGTAGAACTAGACCGACAACGAAAAATTAATTATATCGTATAGCATCATATCACGTTTATACCATGTTATTATCATAACTACAGTATATGGTATATATTATACTATATAGGCCTAATTGCTGAGGTCTGAGGCGGAGGCACTTTTCAAATAGGACGCCTCGAACACAGCCCTGATAGAACATGCGTTAAGACAGTTAAAACATTTGAATCGATGTCAGTTCATGCATCGAATTCATTTTATAATTCTAAAAATTTCTGTCGATGTTACATCTACTAGACTGACTGGTGAAAGGCTTTTTTATACTACGGTGTTTTAGGTAAGTTTTAATGAAATTCGTTTCTACCAATGTTGGCCTTTGGTTTTAGTGTTTTTTTTTTTGGTAAACAGCGTAGTGAAAATCTCGGGTGTTAAGATTGGACCCGTAAATTTCTTTTTCAACGGTTAACTGATGTGAATTAGTCAATCCGTTAACATGGGTAGCCGACAAACAACATTATCTTGCTGCGATAACATAACATTTCAAATAATGTAATTAAGTGGCATGCGTATAAAAATACGCCTACTACCAAATTGAAGTGATTGTAATAAAAGTTAGCAATATTATTGCTAATATTATTGTGGAATATTTTATCATAATGTTTTACTGCAATTATGTATCTCTTGTTTTTGACTTAACTTATCTTAAAATGCATGGAATAAGTTAGTTTGAACAGGGTCATAATGAATGAACCGATTAGCGATTGGTTGATCACTCACATCACTACTATAAAGTCAAATGAAAACTAATTTAACTTAAAAGAGCCGTAAAGTCTTAAGTCTTCCTACTCGTATGCCAAATCATGCCTTGCTATGATGACAAAAATATAGATTCTATTAACCATGTATGAATGAAACTTTCAAGAATTTTTAGGTATTGATGATAGTGTTTGTAATATCAGCACTTTTCTTTCATTCATTAAGCAGTGGCAGCGTTTTCACAAAATTTGTGTCAAATCACCCACCATGTATCACTCGAATTCTCGTAATAATTTCCCCTCTAACACATGCAATAATGATTATCAAAAATATCCACTCTTCAGTGATTAAGGTGATTATTGACTTCTTAATTTCAGTTCAATTCCTTGGAAGAAAAGTTGGTGAAGCTGGAACGTGTGAGATTGCAAATCGCCCTGGACGCCTTCGTTCTGAAAGCACTAATTTCTCCACAAATCAACTAATCATCTCAGGTTCAACCGTTAGTTACTCGCAGTGTGCCGACTCATTGCACCGGACGAGTTGATGCAATTTTTCATCCGAGACGACAAGTTTTCAAAGTGGAAACTCTTTTCTCAAAGTGTTCAACATCTTTTCCGACACTTTATCAAGTTGTGATATCCGTAATACGAGTATGTGCAAACCTGGCCGGAAATTATGATCAAGTGGTGTCACGTGTGATCGAAAAGCGTCGAAAGAACGAGTGTCACAATTAAATCAAACGGCAATGCCTGACTCCGATGAAGAGAGGGAAGAAGAATCTCAGAAATTGTATTAGTTCATGAACTCTACGAAGAAGTGTAGCTCACAGACATTCGAATTACATTCACATTGTTATAATTAGTATCTATGATCACTTCTTAAAATCTTTCCGTCGGTATTTTATGCAAGATGTGCTTCACTTGAGGTGATGCTAATGTTTTCTTGTACCGGGTACGTTATGATAAAGGTACATTCTATTGTTTTATATACTCACATTCGTCGTTTTACATCAACTTGTCGTCCATTGTTCATTTATCAATCTAGTAATTCTTTTTATATAAGTTTTGATCATATGTATTTCTGTACGAAACTTCAATCATTTCCACTCACACATTACAGTAATGCATGGGAAGTTTGTAATCATTGCCAAAAGGGAAAAATTACTGTGTGACTTATCATTTCAAACGCCATTCGACAGTTACCGGTACTGTTTCAATGTTGAATAAACGTATTATTCGTACGTACACTATTAGGCCTATATGATATCATACAATAGTATGTTTTGGGTATGAAGGTCAATAAGCAAGTTTTTTCATGTGCAATTTGTAGGATGATGCGTATACTTCATTTGATAGGTTAGCATTTAAAATTGGATATGCAATTCTTTATCCTTTTTTAAATTACGAAATAAAGATTTGCATAATCCATCTAGTATGAAAATAAAATGATTTTCTTCTCATACCTAGTAGTAAAACAGCTGCCATAGAAAAACTTGTAACTTCGCACAATAAGACTACCATATAGGCTAGTAACATTGCGATTGTCCATGAATGTTGACATATTCCCATTTTGGCAAGTTTACAAGCTTTCCAGACCAGTCGATAATTGTTTTACCCTTGTTATTTGTTTAACGAATGTTAATTGTTGGTATACATATTTCTCAATTTGTCGTCTCTGGTGCTCAACAAATATCTCGTGTAAAGTTTTTGGTTTTCCTTGAAATTTTACAAACGAATGGGATAGCTTCGTGAGACGATCACTTTGTTTAATGTCTTTTAATTGAATTGCCGATTATAATGACTTACCTGTCTATATTTCCGGAAGCGCTAGATATTTGTAGCCAATTCGTTCAGCATCAGTGAGACATCGGTAATTTATCTGCAACTGATCCGTAGTTAGCTAGTACAGGACCCGCTTATCCTATGTAACCTGTCCGTTCGCTACCCGTCGACGATCTTAAACTTGTCCGTTGGAATCCGTATTTAGTCCGTCAGAGTCCATAATTAGTCCGTTAGAATCCGTATTTAGTCCTCAGAATCCGTGTTTAGTCCGTCCGAGTCCCTAATTGGTCCGTCAGAGTCCATAATTAGTCCGTCAGAATCCGTAATTAGTCCGTTGGTTATCTGTGGTCAGTCCGTTCAGAATCCGCGAATTCATCATATCCGTCAACTGTCCGTCAGATAATTTTAATGCGGACAAGTAATGTCCGCTATTGTTCCTTTGAAGTCCGTTCTAATACCTTAGCCTACCCGTTCTTTGTCCTTTCATTTCCGCCCTATGCCTTTTTAATGTCCTCGGCGGACAAAATTTGTCCACCGTTTACTATCCGTTAACTGACCGCGAACGGACACCAAAAAGACATTCAGCGGACTTCCGCCGGATGACTTTTTGCTCGGCGGGTATCCTCTTTAGGAATGTTCCCGTATAGGTTGGATACATCCATCGTAGCAAATCCACCAATGTCACGTAATTCCACTGATTTGATCCAATTCACAAAAGATATAGAGTCTTTGAGATGCGCAGTGACTGCGGGTAATAGATTTGTAAGATGCTTCGATATTGCTTTGGCCAGTTTCGAACCAGGTCCATCAGTGGCGGCGACAATAGGTCTTCCACGTATATTACCAGGTTTATGGTCTTTGGGAAGAGCATAGGCCGCACTGGTCAATGGCTCTGAACATCTGCATTGCATAAGCCAGTCATAGACATTCTTCTGGTTATCTTTGTATTTATTAGCAATGTTTGTCAACTGTTTATTGAATGAGGCTTGTCTTGTAGTCGGCTTTACATCACGAACTTTAACAAAATTTCTTGATCCAATCATGCAATCGTTGAACATATCTTTGTAATTTTCACGATCCATAGCCACAAGTCTCGCTGTTTTGTCAGATTGTATGATTACAGTGTCCTTCTGAACTTGTTGAAGCTCCTTCAGCACAGAATTAGATGTGCTTCTTGAATGTCTATCTGAAGGTTCCAAGAATTGTTTGCACAAATTCACAAGTCCTCCAGACAGCTCGTTGATCACTTCACTAGGCTCGCCATTCCGTGTAAGCATTGCTGCACAGTTCTCCAGCTCAGCACGAAACTCTGTGAGTTGAGTTTGAGTCCGCGAGGGATTTGGCAAATGAAAAGATGGACCGTAATTCAAAATAGTTCTGAGGTCATCAGAGAAGGTAGCTTTCGATATATTCGTAAGACCATGTATCTCGCTTATGCGGTTATCAGATTGAGTAATAGCTATAGACATTTATATGCACTCTGTGGAAACCAGAACATTACAAGAATTACCAGCAACGGTCCTTTGGAAACGTTACATCGATGATGTGTTCATCGTATGGCCTACCGAAGTGTCTGCTGATCATATACTTAGACTGGCTAATTCCTGTAATGAGAAGATTCAATTCAGTATGGAATTTCCCATGAATGATGTACTGCCCTTCCTTGATTGTGAGGTTTATCGCGATGGTTTGAATTTCCAAACGAGGCTATATTTCAAATCTATCCATAGTGGTGCCATCTGTCATTGGAAATCCTATGGTCCTCAATCGGAGAAAAGGTCCATAGTTCTTGGAGAACTACATAGAGCGGTATCAAGATCCACCAACGATGTCAATGAAAATGATTCTATACGCAAAGTATTAGATCGTTTCAGGTCCAATGGATACCCAGATAATTTCCTCAAGAGAGTTTTGGCTTCCTTCAACAACAGAGACACCCATGACAGAATTGAGAATACGGAAAAGCCTGTATTTCTGCGTGTTCCTTATCTGGGAGAAAAACACAAGAGGCAATCATTATCGTTACTGAAAAGGACAGGTCTCTCACACAAGGTTCGAATACGGTTTGATTGCGGGCCTCCTATGAAGAGATTTCTCAAGAGCCCAAAGGAAAGTAATTTATGTGACACTTCTTGTGATACCTGTGCTATCTCAAAGAAACCGAATCGCTGCTTGAATAAATTCGTGGTGTACAAAATAATATGCAATATATGTAACCATGTATACATCGGTGAGACGTCTAGGACAATCCAATCAAGAATCCGGGAACATATCCGAGTTGGCTCTCCTTCTGCAGTGAGAATACACTACGATGAACAACATCCAGACTCTTCTGCATGTAATGTAACGTGGGAAATTCTCTATCATAACATAAGAAATTGGAACAAGCGTTTGTCTTTAGAGGCTATTTGCATATCTGAGTGCATGGAGCCTCTGATGAATGGTTGTATCGGTAGAAGAATTGTGCATGTTTGATTTTATTATCTTATCTAATTTCGTGTCTAAATGTCTTAACCCGCGTACGGCGGATTTTTGTTTACCACGCGGACTGCGGAAATGGGTCAATTTGACCCACTATTAAAAACGTGTCTCTCATTCATTTTAATTTAAAGTAGGCAAATGTATTTATCTGTCAATAATGCTATACAACTTTTATGCATTTATGTTCTAGAGATAATTTACTGAAATAAGTGTCATAGGTGCTGATAAGACTTACTACTATAAGCCTACTTTTATATGTAGGCCCCCTACAATGTCTGTTCTAGATGATTTTTTTGAACTATGCATGTATTGTTATAATTCAGTATAGGCTACACACATTGGCAGTCTGCAGGAGAACAAATAAAATTCAATAATCAAATTGTCAACATTTATCATGCATCTCATAACAGAATTCAAAGACTTGCATGCACAGGCCTACTTGGCAGCATATGCATCAAATATCTAAACATTGATCACATGAACAGGTTTCATGACTGTGTAGTTTACAAACAAACCGTTTGCACTGATCACACAGACGCGAATGCTTCGAAGCCGAAGATCTGTGAGGACAAATGCAGCAGCGGCCCCGCTTCAGATTTGGTGATCTCCTCGCGGAAGTAGACGAATTGGTCGAAGCTACATTGTACTGCATTTGATCCAAAACGCGGCGAGATGATTGAGGAAAGGTGAGTGAAACATTCCTAGATGAAATTGCAATTCTCATCAGCTCTTCGGAGACACTCAAAAGATAACGGAAACGATCTCTTTTGTTCTTGGAGATCGATTCAAAAATCGTGTGATACAAGGCATAGCCTGCAAGCGCTCCGACATCAATCATAGTCATGAAGAGTCGCACGGGCCATCTTCTCGTTGCTCTTCGTGTGGTGAAATGCGCTACCATCGAGTCCATTACGTCAACACCACACTTTTGTGAATTGCAGTCAGGGATTATATCCGGTTTGTATGGCGGCGCAGAATCAACACAATTGTCAAAATGCGAAGATGATAGAAGAACAACACATTTGCCTTTTTTCGGAATGTATGAAACAAGTGTTGCATGTTCGAAATGTCCGAACAGAGAAGAATGCACTAACCTCCCGTGGAGAGGTTAGTCCTTCAGGTTAGTCTGCAGGAATTTCCTTCTTGTTTTTTCTCATGGTCCCGAGGTATGTTATATTGTGCTGCTTCAATTCCAAAAGAGGATCATAGGATGAAAAGAAGTTATCAGCGCAAATGTTTCTTCCGCTGTTGAACAATGGCTCCGTCAGATCGATCACTACTCGCTTGGATTGTCCAACTTCACGTTTATGATCATTTGGCTGTCTACCACAGTATACTTGGCCGTTGAATGGGTAAAAGGTTTCCGAATCGCACAACCACCATATCTTTAAATGCCGTACTTGGCGGGCTTTGATGGAATGTGTTGACGAAATGGGCACTTGCCCCTGAATGGAGTCAACATTTCGTCAATAGTGCAGTTAGGTCCGGGGTTGTATGACGATCGTAGCCGTGACACGAATAATTCCCATACTTCACGAATCGGTGCCAGTTTATCTACCCGTCGTCTCTCAGTTCTCGTGTTATGGTCATCAAAGCGGAGATGACGCAGGATAAGTGAGAACCGCTCCCTTGACATCGTGGCATTGTTGATAGGCCTTCCACGTTCAGTATGGAAAAGTTCGTCAATCGACAAGTGATTATCGTGATAGGCACCAGCCATCAACAGTACCACAAAGCCGTAAAATTCATCAAGACGAACGCAACTTGCGTTTGAATTCGATACAGTCAGCTTAGCATTGGTTGCAATGAGAGCTTTCTCAATCAGATCTCCATGGAAGACGTGAAGGAAAGTGTCTGCTGGTAATGACAAATGTTTATCTCGTACATGACGATGAATAGATCGACGTTGACGTAAAACATTCACTGATCGCGTTTGAGACGACGGAGGTGATGTAATTCGCCACTGAATCGTTCCACACCGTCACTTGTAGAAATTTGAATTTGAAGTGGCATGTTCGTCAGGAGAAGTAGGCCTAGGCGTAGTATCACCATCAGTGGCGTCATCATCGTCACACGATGCAGCTTCGTCACTAGAGATGTGGCTTGAGTGCACGGCTGAAGACATCGATGCATCTACCTCAGAATCACTCTGATCTTCGTCGTTGTCCTTTGAACAGATATCAGACTCGTCGTCGTCGACAATATAACCATACAGTTCTACAGGACGCCGGGTTCGCTGCGGGTAACGCTCAGCCATCTCTCGAGAATGTAAGTCACTCGGTTTTCACTTCTCACGCCATGAGCGGAAATTCCATTGTTGAGAATAAAGGACCAGACATTCTGAGTTGGATGAGAGAAGTCCTTTTTGTATTGATAAAACACAGCTTTATTAGGACGAGGCCTTTCGGAAGCCTTCCGAAAGGGCTCGTCCTAATAAAGCTGTATTTATCAATACAAAAAGGACTTCTCTCATCCAACCGAAATTCCATTGTTTGGCATTTACTTGAATTTCATTGGCTGTTTCAGTACGCTGTCCCTGCCAGTTATCAATAGGGAAAGTCGCATGGAAAAACTGTTTCGCTGCTGTAAGCGAGGAGACTCGTCGTTCGGAATACAGAAACTGAAATGACATTCTTGTGGGATGGGTCAGATTTACCCACCTCAGACGTTCGCGTGGTAAAAATTTTAAAATCACTGTAACATAAAAAGTATACAACATTTGGGTCTAAAATTCCACTTGAGTTCGCGCAATACCAAACTGTAAGATGTCAGAAAAAATTGGGTGCCAGTCGGATATAGTTTGCGAATTATCGCATTATAAATGAGCAAGTGGGCCAAATTGACCCACCTCCGCAGTACGCGGGTTAAATATTTTTTTGGTCTTATAGATGAGCTTAGATAGACGATTGAATGTATCTTAACTCTATGTACAGTTTTATAATTTCTCACGTTTTACTTATTTCAGACATTAGTAGTATAGAGACATCCTTCGTAAATTTAATGACAATAATGGTCTTGATTCTTGACAATTAAGTGATGAATGTTATTCATGTACTTCCTATCTTGATTTTCTGGTCATTTATGCATGTGATCAAGCAGGAGACTGCGAAACGTCGTGCTGCTAATACAGTCTGGTATCCGTCGAAGAATCCTCGTTGCTTTTACTAACTTGTTGTCCGGATACGGGAAATCACTTGAACTTACCTATCAAATACGGTAGTTATAGGTTATGTACCAAACATCATTCAAAGATTACCGAAAAAAATTACAAACCTACGTCACTTAAGAGTGGATCTCAAACTATAAATGTGCGATGGGGTTTTGCTCAAATTCAAATTTATCTATGTGGCAAAATTTGCTAACTCATAAGTGTGAAATTTTCGTCAAAAAACTTTATCGTTTTGAATCTTTTATCTCTTAAAATTACGGTTTAAACCTCCAATTTTCGTTCTGATATATTTGAATACACCTTTGCACACGATACATATGGTAGCGTTTGTTCATTGTAGAACCAGCTCATTTTTTCGTTTAACTTTTTACGGCCGAATTCCAGAAAAACCAAGTGATCGAGACCTCACACTGCAAGGTTGCTTCATTTTTTGGATATAAACATATTCATTATCATGGATTCATAGTATGAGTTGATTTTCGGGTATTGGCAATCACATGCATTTCAAAAAATTTGGATGGCCGAACTCTGAAAAAAACTCTGAGTAGGCCAAATGTGAGATACGTTGTGTGCGCTTTTATTGCTTGAAATCGGCATTACTCGTGGGTATCATAGGCTATCTGAAAAATTATTAACTAATGTAACTTTATGACTGTTTAACTTAATACAATACTTGAGGTATTTTGTCATAAAGTAGGAATGCATCATACCACACGAGTGGACCTACTGAGGCGCCTTGGCAAAAAGGTCCCTATGAAATGGCCATGAAATTAGTTTTTGATAAAATTGTGCAAAGGAAAGACTCGAAATGAAACATTTGTAACAAAATCGTTCTTATCAGCTTCTAAAAAGATGCTTCTGTTTAGAGCAGGGGTGTCCAAAATACGGCCCGCGGGCCAACTCTGGCCCGCGATGTCATTTTCTGTTGCCCGCGACTATAGACCGGCAATTGATGGACAGATTAATATCTGTGTTTAATAAATTCTCTGGCTCAGTTTCTAGTTTAAATCTTGCTACTCATTGTATTGTTAGTAAAATTGTTGTGTGTAAATTGTTATTTCCTGCCGAAGATGTAGTTAAAAATATATGTTTACGTTATATCTCTGATTTCGAAAAATTGGACGAAGAATTTAAGAAAAGGTATTAACGACGAAATGTCGAAATTTCAACTTTTGCCGACCCTTTTTCCGTGTCACCAGACCAGGTTCCATCCTCGATTCAATTAGAGCTCATTGATTTACAGTGCTCTGAATTTCAAAAAAACCAATACCGAGGGAAATCGCTGTTGAAATTCTATGCTGATCTCGACAATACCAAGATTATAAATCTGAAACAACATGCCAAGAAAACTGGCTGTCTTTTCGGAAGTACTTACATTTGCGAGCAAACGTTTTCGGCAATGAAACTTAATAAAAGTAAATTACGTTCAAAACTCACTTATGAGCTTTTGCAGGATATACTCCGAACTTCGACAACTAGTTTTACGCCAGATGTAAAGAAACGTTTCCTTGTAAAATGTCATGTTTCACATTAAAAAAAATATCCATTGATTTAGCTTGAGGCTTTGTCTAACATACCTACATGTATGTTATTGTAGAACCTATTCGAAATAGAATTGGTTACGCTGAATATATGCTTTTTAAAACAATTTTCATGTACTGTGTAGTAAAGTGTATAATCTTATCTTCTTTGGCCCGCACAGAGGGTGACACTTGATATTTGGCCCGCCTGAAAATGTAATTGGACATCCCTGGTTTAGAGTGTTGCTGTAAATCAATAGCCTTTGACGGTCCATGGAGGTAGGCCTAATCGGTCAACTTTCCGACTATAGTTTATACAGAAACATTGGCTGTTTCCGAGAACAATACTGCTATTTAGATTTTATTCCGATGTCTCCGGGAGTTATCACGACTAGGTTTGTTTATAAAAAACACGTTATTTATTTATAAAAAATAATGTTTTCTGATGTTAAAAAACAGTGTTTTTATAACTACATGCTTTTTTTATTTTCATTGCTTTAGAAAACAGTTTATATTTCATCATATAATTGTAAAATACTACTTTGACCTAATGATGATGATGCGTGAGCATGGAAAGCTTGACCACACCCTGTAAATAGTTTTACCATCATTTTTTTAACAAAGAAATACGGATAACAAAGTTAGGGAGAGTTTTAGCTACTTGATGGCAATGAGAATCTGGAATATAAAGAACGTAATTGTTTGACCATTCCTGGATATTATACACTATGTCAGAAATAGCCTCTGGCTTTCTCAGGAATAAAAAAAACAAAATTTCTAATATACCAAGCTTTCGTATTCCTTAAAAAGGGTATTCAATAGAATGCACAGATGTTTTACAGCCGTAAATCAATATTCAAAATTATTACTTAGATATTTCGAACAGCTCATCAACTACAGACAAAGATAAGAAAAACATGCATGAACTATGAAATGAAGATGCAAAACTAACTATGGTAAGACAATTGAAGGCCGACCAGCGGCTTAAAAATTAACAAACAACTATATATATATAGTAAACACTGTGCATCAATTTGTGGAATACAAGAAAGCATAATTCACAAAAAATATTAGAAAAGTATTAAAAGCTTATATAAAAGGAAATACAAAAATGAATTTATCTCAAAAAAGGTAATAATGTCTCGCCGCAGCAACCGTTAATCAAATTATTCTTATTATGTATGAAAATGGCCTCTACGGTTTTTCTCTCGGCATTGTTGCGTTCACTCTTTAGGATCTTCCAAGATAAACTATTTCGGATATTGGTGTTGTGTTCTTCAGCATGCTGAAAGAATTTTGATGAACTTGAGGTTACGCTCATTGAGTCTTGCCTTAATAGTGCGAGATGTTTCACCTGAGTAGTAAGCACATCCCAAATTCAAGCCCAAAATGTGAAATGCTGAGTCATCAGAAAGCACATCCCAAATTCAAGCCCAAAATGTGAAATACTGAGTCATCAGGAAGCACATCCCAAATTCAAGCCCAAAATGTGAAATGCTGAGTCATCAGGAAGCACATCCCAAATTCAAGCCCAAAATGTGAGATGCTGAGTCATCAGGCTGACTTAACCCCCCCCTCTGGCAGGAAGGTGAGGGAGTTCGCCAAGGATGTGTTGGGAGGAATGGGTCCGTGAGGAGAAAACCGCCCCCCCCCCCAACGACTCAACTGACTAAATTGGTCGAAAAGACCAAAGTTGTTCAGAATCATGTGAAACAAACTTCTATCAAGGTTTCAGGTTGAAATTCGTCCAAAAAAATTTTTTTCGAAAATGTTTCACTACGGTGGTCTCGACACTTAGGATTTTTTCGTGAAAAAAAAAATTTCAAAAAGTTGGAATTGAGGTACGAGACCCATTCCATCGTGTTTGTCGTCAAAAGTTGGGTCAGTGAAGTTTCGCTGAAAAAACCGCCCCCCCCCCAACGACTCAACTGACCAAATTGGTCGAAAAGACCAAAGTTGTTCAGAATCATGTGAAACAAACTTCTATCAAGGTTTCAGGTTGAAATTCGTCCAAAAAAATTTTTTTCGAAAATGTTTCACTACGGTGGTCTCGACACTTAGGATTTTTTCGTGAAAAAAAAATTTCAAAATGTTGGAATTGAGCTCCGAGACCCATCCCATCGTGTTTGTCGTCAAAAGTTGGGTCGGTGAAGTTTCGGTGAAAAAAAGAAAAAAAAACGACAGAGTTAGAATGTTTATGAAAATCGCTCTAGCGGGTGAAGCAAGCGTCGGACGGAAAAACAGAGACCAGATTTGGCATCAGCGTGCCTTGTTACACCTGAATGTCATTCATGCTATGTCTCCGAAGTGAAAGGAAGAAAGATGACAGAAGCAGTAAAGTTTACGAATGAATTTTGTTCACTAAGTTTTCATCGACAAAGTCTTCGTGGTGTGATTAGGGACTACATCATCTCCTTTCATCATGAAAAGGCAGACTTAGAATTTGCTATCGCTAAAGGTTACTTCGTTTTCCAACAGCTCATGGACAGTTTGATGAATAAAGATGTGAAAGGACGATTAGTTGCAGAGATTGAATTTGAGAAAGTGACTGATGAACATGCAGGTGAACGTGTAGTGTTTCATTTTGCATCCTATTCTGCAGAGACGATACATGATCCCAAAGATTTCTATCAGCGACACATGGCAAAAATTGCATCTCGACTAGATTCATTTCATGAGCATGGATCCAACTTGCTCTTATGTCGCATAAAACACATTCATACTCAACTCAATGTGTTAAACTAGATTCGACTACAAGATTTGGGAAAAGCATTCATGAGTCAGACGTCCGCGTGCCTCCTTTTCCCTGCCGCAACGAAGTCAGGGGAGAAACGGAGGTCTGTGATTGGCTCACATAGTGTCAAATGTGGATTCGCAGGAGACTATAAAAGCAGACGTCTCCCCATTTTCTCTTCATTTCATTCTCTTGACTTGGAAAGCGTGTGTGACTTGCTGAAGCCATTCTCCCCTCTCAACTTTGTCTGATCAATCCTGTTTGCAAATTTACAAGTGAGTGTCATGACTGTCTGGCCTAAACCTTACCAGCATTTTAGAAGAGAGACGCAGGAGAGTGTGTGGCCGATGATTGTACAAGCTTATTTTGTTGAACCATCACCGCCTCCACCACCTAGACGCTTTACCTTTCAGTCTTTTAGGGAATTGAAATTCAATTCGGGTCCTAAGCCCAAGACATTTAATTTACTGGACGATGACGAAGACTTAGACTTTGGTGATAAGCTTTAAATCCAGTGAACGCTCCAAAAGGTCCTCTTAAGGGCCACCTCATATGTCACTGCTAAGCTAAGGATTTTCTTTTCTCTGAGAATCATGAATGTAGTTAGTGGTATTCTTTCGTTACAGACTGCCATGGCCATGAATCCTACTCCAACTGCTGCATCACTGAATCCTCAACATCTCGAGCTGTGGAATCCGAAAATTGAAAAGGTAATTCATGGCTATCCTACCTACAAACAACAAGTGCGCTACAACGGTGTTCGATTCTATCTTCAAACGCCGGCGGTATACTTACCAAAAGTGGATACGCAAGTAAATCGTTGCGGTCAAAACCTGAGTATCCCTATTGATAATTGGTTGCGACAGCAGCTTGACATTTTAGAAGACTTTGTGAGGCAAAAGGCTCTTATTCCTACTGAACTATTACAGTTGTGGCCAGAAAAGAAAACTTCTAATTATAAACCATTGTATCGCGGCACTCACTGCTATATTTTACAAAGCAAGTACTGTAAAGTCACTTCAGGCGTGACAGTTGAACAATCAG
The DNA here is from genome assembly GCA_907163375.1 of Prostheceraeus crozeri. Classification (NCBI taxonomy): domain Eukaryota; kingdom Metazoa; phylum Platyhelminthes; order Polycladida; family Euryleptidae; genus Prostheceraeus; species Prostheceraeus crozeri. The sequence continues at coordinate 199,366 of CAJQUW010008996.1, read as the reverse complement.
TTGAAACAGAATTGTCATCGTTAGGTGCAGGCTTTTATTCATTTCATATTGAGGTGCCTGCTGTTTATGTGGGACCTCATCAATCTGACGGGAATTTGATTTCTCTCAATTTGCGCATTGCTCAAATTCATCATCAACCTGAGTTAACAGGACTTGATCACATTGAGAAAGTCATTGATTCTTGTGTCAAAGAGTGTCAAGAACCTGTCACTAAACCTAAACGTCGTCGCACATCAAAGAAAGATGGTACTACCACCAAAGAGAAATCTTAAGTATTGTAATCAGTTAGTATGTAGTGAATGTGGAAAACGCGGTCTTGCGCGTTATGTTCAAATAAAACATTGTCATCATGTTGTATGTATCTTTTGTTATGTAAAGGACAGACATCCTTGTAAAGTTCCTGCTCAATGTATTATTTTGTAATGAAGTCTTTTTGATATTGTAGGTTGTCATCTTCATAGACAGTGAGGGAACACCCATGCAGGAATTGAGTGCTATTGCAATGAGAGAAAGTGATCAAACTGTTGTTAGTGTATATCATAGATTTGCCCACTGTCCTCCAAACAAAGACGAATGGTCACGACGTCATGTGCATGGACTTAATCCTTCTATTTTGATTCATATTGGATTTGTAAATGAAACGTATTTGATAAGTGATTTCAAACGGTGGCTGTCAGGTTTTCATATTGTTAAAATATTAGGAAATGATTCTGAGCGAGAAGCAACAACACTTCAGTTGCACATTGATAATTTATATTTACCATGTTGGGTAGATCGTGTAAGACAAGACTATCATATGCATTATGATCAAAAGAAGTTTAGAGATGAAATGATTTTTGACATGGCAATATGTTTCGGTGAAAGACATCACCTTTACAGACCACCATCCCATTGCAATACTAGAAATAAAGCTACCTACATTGCGAAACTCTCTTCACGCTGGCATTGTAGTCTCTATGACGTTTATGAACTGTATCTATATTATTGTCAACAGCATGGGTCTATGTAAAACATGTTTTTGCTCCTTGTGAATGAATGATGATCATTTTATGAAGTGTATTCCGTACTTTTGAATTTTGTCTGGTGTTGAATAAACTTACAGTGGAACATGATTGTTATTTCTGTTTTATTCATAGTGGAAGTCATTGAAGCAATGTGAAATCTATAGTTACATCGTTTATGATGGCGCATCGTACCTTAAGTAACCACATGTGTCATTTGACTCTTGATCAACAAGGATTCGATGGACTTTTACAAGATTGGAAACTTACATTTCAAATGAAGATGAATGATATGAAAGTAGTGCTCACTGAAAGCCTTCCTCTCTTCAAAAGATTGATGGAGAGTTTACAACCTCAAGATGTAAAGGGTAGACTCGTTGCTTATATAGAGTTGAAAGATTTACAAAAACCACTTCGTTTTGGATCTTATTGCACAGAATGGATTACTCTTAGTGATCAATTTTATGGTCGTCATATGGAGAAAATTATGGAGAGAATAGCAGAGACGTTGGAAGGAAATGCGTACGTTGTTAAACATATCATGATTCAACTGAGTGTGTTTACATCCACGACTTTGTTTGATGCGCGTCACATTGTGTAGATGCAATAAAGTTTTCTTTTCACTGAGTATTTTGTAATGGTGTATAGAGCAACATGAGTCATTGCGCTTTGTGCATTACTATCAGGCTCTTTGTTAGATAAATGAATGCGTTTTTGTTCGAGAAAGGGGGCGTGTCACAACATGAGTCATTGCGCTTTGTGCATTACTATCGGGCTCTTTGTTAGATAAATGAATGCGTCTTTGTTCGCTAGAAGGGCGTGTCACTCAAGTCTTTGTGAGGACTAGAACGACTTTGTAAGAGGGGCGGTTTCCACCCACGCAGTCAAAAGTTCACGTGCGATAACTCTTTGTCACATAACAAAGACAGGGAAAACGAGAAAAGGGAAACGCATGTGATTGGAGCTAGGTCTGCTTATAAAACGGACGACTGAGCTCATGGCAATCATTTCCGTCCTTGCGCTAACCATGCAGTTGCTCGAAGCCATCAACTCCTCTGCTCTCGCACTGGGTACACTGAACTCCCTTACTTTAGCATCGGGTAAAAATGCTTTCAATCAAAGGATAACTCATCATGGAGAAACCGTAATCATAAAAACTCCAAGTCATCGGATAGATTATCTAAAGATTATGTCAACAAAGTATGGAGTGGCCGTGTGTGTGCCGTTAGACTATTGGACACGGTTACAATTCAATACTCTTGAAACATTCCTGAAAGAAAATCTCACCATTCCCAAAGAAATTGTTCGACACAATGGGAAGCGGCCACAAGTTCCCATCATGGAAAGACGATACATCTATGTGCATATGGATAGACACTGTCTCATCATCCATGAAAAGGAGGGCAGCGAATTCGACTTACTCAATTGCAAACCACTCCCCATTTTGGGAAAAGGATTCTACTCCATCGAAATTAAAATTCAAACCATCTACATGGGTCCGCGCAGGGACGGAAGGTTGTTTACGTTGAATCCCTATCTTGTCTCCATCACCTTTAAAAATGATGTGCATGTTGATGATGATGATCAACTACAGTAACACTCTCCACACACTGAGAACGCACCATCGGTCTTTATGAGACCACGGCCTAACGGCCACCGTATCAAGAAAGAAAATGTACACACACCATGCCACACATGAACAGGACTCTCTCCTTCTTTCTTAGGCATACCCTTCTTCACTCAAGTTTTAATCATGTGGAAATTATCAGCATGTCTCTATGTATCATGGAAAATTCAGTGTGCTACATTTCATGATACGAAACGTCAACTTCAGATAACTCTAGAACGCTTTCATCTACGAAGGTTACATCGCGCTATCCTATCCTACTCTTGTCGTGTCATTAACGTAGGAGACGGCATTGTATTTATTCGCATTCAAGAGATGATTCTACATAATGATCACTGCTACATTGTAATTCCAAAACCCTCATGGGAAAAGTATAAAAGGGAAGTTCATTCAACCCTCATGTCATCAACGCCATGCGGGAAATGAATCTCAGAAGAGACATCGATTTAGAACAGTTGCATACCCATCTTCCCGATTCAGTCTATCATCGCGGTCGTCCGCAAATGTTGGTCATTCGCATGAGCAACGGTCGAAATCTTCAAATCTTTCGCTGCGCCAAAATCCAAGTCCTAGGAAACCTTTCTCATTTCGTAATGCAGTCCATGTGTTACGAAGTCGTCAAGAAAATGCGAACACTCATGCCTCATGTCCGCCTGAGTCCCCTGACATTGAAGAATATAGCAGTGTCTGTTCAATTGAAGATCTTAGTGAATCTAGCCAACATTAAAACCAGTAATCATTGCATATTTTATGAAACTGAACTCTTTCCTGCTGCTCTGATTCGGAAGTGGCATCCTGTACATATTGCAGTGTTTTACCACGGACATTGTATCATGACTGGTTTACGTGATATCAGTAAAGTAGCTGACATTGTTAAATCTTTAATGCGTTATCTGTATGAGTCACAGTTAATAGAATTGTGTTAATCACATGATGCGTTTTGAATGAGTCATCGCAATGAACTATCGTCCTCACACGTGTCGATGAAAAGGTCATCAACAAGATTCTTCGCTTTATGATGAGTCAGCGCTATTTATAGACATGAAATGATGTCCACACACTTATCGGTGAAAAGGTCACGCTGTCTGACGTGATTCGCCATCGCTTTGTCTGATAAATAACGCCAACAAATGTCGGTGAAAAGGTTGAAAAAGACTAATTAGATTCGTATGACTGACGCCTTGCAACCTCATGAGTCAGAGGTATTTATAGACATGAGTCAGCAAAGTGGTTGATGTTTCCTAACCCGAAGAAATTGCCATGATGTCACATTCGCTGGGTAGGATGTTAACTTACAAACTCTGACATGGGTATAACTTTATTTCTAACTTTACCTATCTTGCAAATAGTGAAATACTAATGACTTCATTTTATATTTCACCTATCTTACAAACAGCGACATGGTGACAGCTTTATTTCTAACTTACAATCAACAACTTTATTTCTAACCCTACCCATCTTACAAAATGATTAAAACTTTTACTTCTGTCTAGAGTGAGAATCCCATCTTTATGTCAAAAGGAAAACAACACAGTGTGTACATGATATGTTATTCATCAACACAACCGATTTTCATCCTAGCCACATGCAGTTAATACTGATGGTACCAGAAAACAAAGTTTTTATGGCTCACATTACCGGAGAAAACAAAGTCACTGATATGCAGGGAGAAAACAAAGTCGCTCATGTGTAGGGAGAAAACAACGTCAGGAAAAACCAGTTGATATGTAAGTCATGAGATGAAGTGATCAGGAGTTGGACGCATGTTCCAAGGCACTCACTCACAACATCCCATAGAAAACGCCATGGAGTAAAAAGCAAAACATCAACCACAACAGAGAGGAAGCATTCATCATCAGACATCGCCGGACGGAGGAGGAGAAAGTTTCTGTCTCTTGGGTGGAGGTAGATGAGTGTCTGGATGGCCGTACGGTAATGAGTGGTTAGGACTCATCCAGCATCGCTTGTCTTCCTAAGCTGAGAGACCTCGTTTCCTAAACGTCGTTGTTCTGACTTGATGCGACTGAGATTTTAAAATGGTCATTTCTACTTTTTTAATTTTAAGTGAATCTAAGGCATCTTGATAGTCCCTATGTGTCATTTTTCTAACGATTGACTTCGAGATGCCTTTCGCCCGTTTTATAGAAAGCTCTGAGGATTTTAGCTTCATGGAGTACATCTTGGGGCGAAGCAAGATCATCTCCTCTATCTGTTTGCCGGCATACTCATCCTTGAAGCAGCCAAGCTTCGCTTTATTTGAGGTAGAGTAAAGCGGATGGTCAGTGGGATAGTTGGAACTATCAAACTTGGGTGCTAAATATTTTTAAAAATCTTCCTGCTTGACTTGGCTCGTGGTTGTCAAAGCTAGGAAGAAGCTGTCTGTATGACCTCCTACTAATTCCACACGTTGGAGAAGTGGACATGTCTTAAAAGTGTGGTAAAATAACTTGTACATTTCTAACTTGGAGTGATCCAAGACAGCTTGACCGACATAAATGGGCTTACAAAGTTCTACTTTAGATTTTAACATTTTAAAACCAGTGATGTCTTGGGAATTGACATCATGGTGGCAAAACAACGGCGAGCGACATAACTTGATACTCGTTTCCGGATCAGTCACGATGCGATAGTCCATGCGATTTCTTACATCCTCCATGGTTTTACCAAAGACGGCATTATTCTTGAATTTAAGGAAGTCCTTTTCGAAAGGATTCTTGGATTCAGCCCGTTTCTTGCTATTAATTTCTATATACGGTTTTAGAAAGGGCTTCTGCTTAAACTGGATAGCGCGATGGACTTTATCAAGTTGCATCCCCATACCTAGATAGAATGTGAGGATGGAATAGTGCACGATGTAATGCTGCTTGTTCAATTGGGTGAGCAACAACTTCCTAGTGGCTTTATACTTTAAGTCATTTTCCGCCTCATACTGCTTATTGTGTTCTTCCATAAAGGGAGAGAACATATCTGGACTGACTATGCCAGATTCGGGTGCGAGAGGAAAATCAACGGTCCTATTCTTAATACAGTCTGGACAGATGAGGTCGACTTCAATTAAATAACCTATGTCGGCCTCATCTCCCAGTGCCATGATGTGTGCCGGATTAGAGAAGTGTTCAATGTCGTTGGGCTCTACCCATTTGAAGTCAGACTGTGGCAAAGGCTTGGAGAGTGCACTCCCATACAAATTATTTTGGTCTATGTACATTAAATGCGTGGTCGATCCTATGTCTTGGGTGCTGTTGACAACATGTTTGTTAACAAATGTCAAGCCACCCCTAATACCACGTTCAAATAACGTATACATTTCTACATCTTGCAGTAAATGAATGCTCTCTTTCGTCATCTTGAAGGCTGACTGATAGGAAAGACCCGGAAGACTAACAAAATGGACGGGGTCTAAGGCGTCCTGTTCTAATGTGACTTTCCTAAAAGTCTCAAACACGTCAGCCAACAGATAGACGTCTAATTTTAAGTAGGCAAGCATGTAGTCACCAAAAGTGCGACATACAAATTCTAACCATGCTTGCTCCGCATGCCTATAATCATCCAGCGAACAGTCCTCACCCGTCAAATCATTTTTAAATTTATCGATGGATGGAAAGGATATCTCCTTCAATGTATCCATTGAACTAAAATAACTATAAGGAAACACCCCTGTCCGTCGTATCAGACTGTCACTTATGTTGGGATAGTCTTTCTTTAAATGTTGAGTGAGGGGAAGTGTTTCTAAATTATTAGCCAACGCGGCTAAGGAAGAAGACATAAACTGGAAACTGTCTAGAAACTTTATGTCATAGAAGACAGGCTTCCCCTCCTTCGTCTTATCGACTTGGACTTTAGCAGTGATGCACATAAATTTTTCCTTACTTTGTGCAATCACTTTGGATGACCAGGATTTCATTTTACCGAATCCATGGCGAATGATGATGTGAGCATCATAACATTTAAAGTTATGGAAGATGACGGGGAGCGTTCGCCGTTTGAGCCTAAGTTTCATATTGCATTTACTGCATAAGGCAGACCTAAATTTACCACTGAGATGGCAATGGTCCCTCACTTTCTTATGTTGCTGATCATCAAAGGATGAACAGCAGCGGGGACATTCCGTGGTCTTATCAAATTTGATTTTATCGACTTCTGCGAAGCACATGGGTTTCCTAGTCAGCTCCGTTTCATAGCGTTGATGAAAACAGGCTTTCCTATCTAAAAAGGTTGAGGAAGTTTTCAACACACTCCTCGCCTTGCCACACATGCATCTTATTTTGGTTCCTATAATATGGATGCCAGACTTCATAGCAGGCAATGGCTGCTGGCTCATGACTTAGGTTTTCTTGTTCAATATAACATTCAATGTCCGCATAGATGGTACATATGGGACTGAGCTCATTGCCGTTTTCTTCATACCTATAAAATTTATCTTTGGGCATGACTTCCATTTGAAGTTTACCCCGAGAGCACCACTCGTAATACTCTTCAAAAAGTGCTTTTGATGTGAAACGCCGTGTGCAGCGATCACAGTAATAATGTTTGTCATCATAACTTTGTTGGTGGCGATACAATCTAGAAATTTTAGGAATGCCACAATAATGCCATTCTGGGTGGTTGTCGCTATACACTAGGAGAAGATTGACAACCCGATCGAAGTTACTTTGACGGTTGTTATACCTAACACCCTTCAGACCTTTTTCCCAGAGATGGATGACAATCTTAATGTTATTCAATTTTTCAAATTGGGCGATGCCTTTAAAGTCTAATGTGTTGACATCTAACCCGTCAAACTTAAGCTCATCCTCCCATTCACGATACTTGATGACTCTTTGACGATGCTTACCTATGTCATTATAGTGAAGAATGGAGAGGACGGCATACTTGAAACACTGGGACTGACATTCTACATTGATGACAGCCTTTTTGTCAGCCAGTACTTTGGGGAGGGTGAAACAACCACTCCCTTGTAAATTTTCTAAAAGATTAATTTTGATGTCTACCTTCTCTATCCAATCAAAGACCAGACCGCTGTCTCTTTCATTAAATTTATTTAAGTTGCTGACGAGATAGGTCGCATGTCTCTCTACCCACTCGTTTACATCACCTATGAGATCAGCAGCACAGGAGGCTATCCTAATGGTGACAGTGGACTCTACTTCTCCCGTGCTACTGTCTACCTTATTGAAACGAGCAGTGAGATAGAACATGCCCTTAAGTAAAAATCTATCTAAGTTCGCCAACATTTGATGAATTAAGCCTATATGATTCATCAAGAAAAGATGAATGTCCTGCACAGCTTCAGAGCTTTCTAACTGATAATCGCGAACGAACCTCTCAAGGGAAAACTTGTTCAGCCTTAGAGTGACGTTGTTGTCAGTGTAAAGCTCAGTGGAATGTGTGTGACAGAGTGTGTGCGAAGAAAGAACAAACTCTGTAGGAAAGGTCTTCTGACACGAAGAACAGGAAAAGCCGACGTGCGATGAAGGATGCTTCCTACCTGTTGTTGTCGGTGGATGCCTCACACTGCCACAGGAACCGCCTTCGATGTGGACTCGCAAGTTGGTGCTGTTGTAGAACATGCGTCCACAACCTTCACACTTGGGCCGTTGAGGGATCGGTCGCCGCTTTCCTCCCCTGCAGGCACGGCCAGCAGTGTGACGTCTCAAACTGTAGGCTGAGGCGAAGACCCTGTCACACCGCTGGCATTGAAAGTCCTCCTTCTTTTCGACTTCCATCTCCCTCTCCTCTCCGACGATCTCCAACTCCATTTCCTGCTCCTACAACAATCTCTCCACCGACTTGACGGAGAGGAGAGGAAGGTCGGCCGCTGCAGGTGGTGGTGGCGATGCTGGGATGACGATGGGATGGAAGGGAAGGTCACCGTCCAGGAGGTAGGCCGCCAGATCTGTTGAGAAAAAGAAAAAAGAGATTAGTAACATGATCAGCATTTCAAGTTTGAAGTCTTGGCCCCCCTATTTCCCAATCACGACTACTTACCATCTAAGGACTGTAACTCCGGCAGCAAGGATGGACGCGGAGGAGGCAGGAGAGAGACACGGGCCGAAGGTGGAAGGGTCCTTGGCTTTGGTGTCGGAGGGATGTGGCGACGGGGAGCAGGGACTGGCACAGGTATCGGTGCTGGCGGCGGTGGAGGTGGGGCAATGGCCGAGGTCGATGGATGGTAGGGAGTTGTTTGGTTGGCAGTGGTGGTGGAGCGGGAAGGTAGGGCCGGAAATTCCTCGCGGTATTTCCGCCTCGCGGCTTCCTCCCACTTCTCCTGCCTTGCCAAATCTGTAGAGAGGAAAAAAGAGATGAGATTAGAGGTTGCGGAGACAACAATGATGGAGAATGAACTATACGGATACAGAAGTGCTAAAACATCACAGCATTAATCCATCAAGATACTTACACATTCCAAGTCGCTCGTATGCTTGTCCGATTGCTTCTACGGGGACGGACTCCCCATTGACGAACGATTCTTGCACTGAAACGGAAGAAAAGAGGGTGGTGAGAGATTTCACCTAAACACATCACAATGCATTTTTTTTAAATGTTAGTTTCGGTTTTGAAAATCATGGAGTAGGGAGAGGGTAGGGTTCTTGATTTTCATTGAAAATTAATAAGGACATGATTTCTACCCTCTTGATGTTATTTAGAGGTTTATGAAAATTAATTCTTACGTTCAACACACACACACATGCAAACCTAATGGTGTTAGTTAAAGAATTTTATTAGCACAACCTGTACCTCATCCCTGCCCCATTGCACAAAACTTACATTGCTTAATCGTCTTCCTCTCCTTCTCAGCACAGACGCGATACTCTTCGATTTTCGTAAACCCCTTTTTGGTAGATAAGGTTTAATTAGACTTTGTCAACGCAGATTTCAATCACTGAAAAGGAAAGATGAGAATCGTTTCATTTGCCTATTCAACGTTTATCATGGGAACAATCATTGAAGTAACATCTGATGAGTTACATTTCACTCTACTCCATATCATAAAGACTAACCTTTGTTGAATGGCTAAAGTACTCTGACCTGGCGAGAGAAAGCATCACGTTGAGTATGAAGTCGAACGCCCAACATGAGCAACGGCTCAGAGGTTTCGGTCTAACAAACGACGAACAACCCGTGCAACGCAATCCCTCTACGGCAGTACCCGCCGTCCCGAAGGAACGCTCGAGCAAAGGAGGTATTACAGCGATGATATGTTTTATGAGCAGAAGATGTGATAGCAAGAGACTATTCAACTTGATAGCAAGTCAAAACATCCTGATAGCAAGAGCTCACCGACACTCACCTTGTGAAAGGTAAATGTGAAGAGCAGAGCTGGTGCACTACTTTTTATAAGATTTTCCTAAGTGGTGAATGGATCAGACCTCTCGTCCAATCACAGAAGGCTAGAGTTCCCGATGTGCATACACACATTTGTAACGCGTTATTGAAATCGTGTTAGGCAAACATGATGTTTAGCAATAGACTCAAGCATGGCACCTGAAGTCAATACATTGAAACATGATGATTGCTCGATTCGTTTTCATCAAGAGTGCTTCGGAGGCTTAATACAAGATTACATCCTTGAGTTTCAAAGGGAGGAGACAGAATTGGAAGCATGTTTAGACTACACACGAAAAATATTTACGGAGTTGATATCTTATTTCAAAGACAGTCTCATCAAGGCTCATTTAATTGCACATGTCAATTACATTCATTTTCCAGAAGGTGAAGTAGCGGAAAGTGTTGACTTTTAATTTCCTTCCTACGGACAAGAATATGTTACTGATGCTTCTGAGTTTTATACACGGCATCTGCGGAAGATTATTTCTCGGATAGACAACTTTCATGGTTACGGCGATCATTTGCTTCTGAATGAAATAAAGCATATTGTCATTGCTATTAGTAAAGTGGGTTTCAATGATGTTAAATCAAAGACCAAATAAAGTATTTTTTCATGATACTTGTGTTGTGCTAAACTTTCTAATGCTGCTGTGAGTTCAGTCAGTCATAAAATTTCAATGATCAAACTTTATTTTCACAAACATGAATCGCAGTAAAATTATTTGACTACACTTTGCTTTTACAAACCATGATACACTTTCTGACTAGACTTACGAATACAACGTCAATTATCAAACTTTATTTTCACAAACGTGCGTCGGGGTAATTTATTTGACTACACTAACACTTGCATTTCATGACATGTGTGTTTCATAAAACATCATGATCAGCCTTTTCTAACTATACATCAACCTGTGTTGCAGTAAAACCTTTGTACAACATGTTAGTTTCTGATGACACTGACAAGAGCTTGTTCACTAGCGAAGAGAGAAGTCTGTTGTGTTGCATGTGGTGCAAGGGTGGCCTCCCATTTCATTCCATTCATCATTTTTCTTCCCCTCTGCATTCCATATCCGTAGATATGTGGCGGGCTTGGGACCGCTTTAGCTGCATTAGAAGGTTGGCCCTTAAAGGAGCCCATGGGTCGTTCTCGGGACGGGGGATGTGGTGGGCTTATGACTTTTTCAGTTGGCCTGCAATGAAAGAAGTAAGAATGAGAAAGATGGTACATTGTTATGTTCCAGTCATAATACTTACGAAATTTGTGCGGCTTTCTATAATCTACACGGATGTCCTCCTTGTGATGTATTTTGATGTGATAACATCGGACATCCGTGCAGTTAAAACATTCTTGTAATGTATCTGGAGTCACATCTCCATAAATTAATGGCCGCTCCGGGACATAGCCCACCACAGGAATGTGAAGGGCGGTGACCGTTTCAGGCGACACTTCGGACTGCATACTCAACTGACGCTCCAACACTCTCACTCGTACCATCGCCTCTTCCTTCAACTCACGCTCTCGACAGACCGACTTCTCACAACTCTCCAACTTCGACTCAAGCGTCTCCCTCAACTTTCTCTCATTCACCAACTTCTGCCTCGCCTCAAACAACTCTCTCTTCACACTCGCAAAGTCCTCCGACTCTCTCTTCAAACGATCCCTTTCCACAGTCACTTCTTTCAACGTACACTTTGCAGCATTCAACTTTCCCTGCAACCTGTCACACTCATTCCTCACATTCCCATACGCCAGCGCATCATTCTTCGTCAACACCACTTTACTCGGCACACTCGACTGACTCACTCTCACAACACAATTAGGCATCACACGCTCATCTCTCGGCGACGATTGAGCCCGTGGCTTTGCCAGTGGCTCAATCGACGCGGCAGCTCGCTCAAGCTCAACATCATCACTCAACCTCTCAACACACCCCTTCTTCGTTACAACGCTCTCCATAGCCTCATCGTCATCATCATCACTCTCGACAATCAACTTCCTCTTTACTTTACTCACCACTTCATCATCATCCAAATCCACGACTGGGAAACGTACTGGTTCGCCTTGAACAAATGCGCTCCCCTGCTCACCACTCAACACTTGACTCATCATTTCCTTCCCAATCACACGCAGAGGACAATTGGCATGAGCCTTCACATGCTCGACATCATACGCACTACAACGAACATCACACCACACACAATACATTACCATCAACACATCATCATGCTTCATCTCACCCTTCGTCACTCTCGCCAAGACGTGGCGCCTGAAACGGTCACCGCGGAAGGGCATGCCGCAACTGCACTTAAAAATTTGTAATTTTTTATTGCATTCCTTCGTCATTTTCAAACTGAAAAGAGAAGAAATAATGTGTTAAATTGAGACACATTTTAGTGCTCATAAGAGGAGATCGTTAAAGGATCTCATCTAAAGTCACAGCTTGATAAAAACGTTTATATGAAGCTACTACTGTATCTGCATTAAGACAGAATAATCCTAAGTTCTAAATATTTCAAAGTTTGATAGCAAACTTCGACAGAGCACTCACCGTTCGTCTTAAAACTTGAAACAGGAGTGAAGCCTAGAGAGAAGCAGTGACTTATATACCCTCCCGACACAAAGCCTTGCCTTGGTCTTTCTAAATTTAGTCGTGCTTTTAACTTGACAACAGCAGTTTTACCATGTATGGGCATCGGCAGTCACCATGCTTTCTGTTTCCACCTCCCAACACAAAGACGGATTCCCCTATGACGCGAAAAGTTTTGACGTCAATACTTGCAGTAACCACCCCATTTTTACCAAGTTACAATGACAAACGATAGACGTCGCCAAGCCTGAGTTACTGGGCTTTCAGTCGTGAAGGCCAATGCTATACAAACACAGAATCGATAGTCGCCCAGTGCTATCACAAAGACAACTTCGCTTAGAGAAAAGACAAGTTAAGCTGATGAATCCGTCACAGGCATTTCTCAGAGGGGATCTTATCCCAACTCCAAGACCTCGACCCACAAATCCAACCTCGAGCGGACAGAGCGTGCGTCATGTCACTGTGTTGGTATCCGGGCCCCGATTTTGACATGAAAATCGGTGGAGTTTTTACATCAGGAAACAAGTCTCGAGCCGAAGCTCGCCTCTGGCAACTTTGTAAATGTCTTAGTTGAATTCAGCAGGGTCGAACCCAGAAAACCTCCAAAACTAGTGAGTTTAATTTTTTTAACTTTTTAGCACTACTTACGACATTTTATAAGTAGTCTATCACTTAGAGCAGGTCAATAGCCACCGAACCTTTTTTGAATGAAGTCAAACGGACTAGTAGAAGCAAAGTTACAGGCCTTTAAAGTTTTGGAGTCTTTTATGGCCTGGAGACGAAGGCCATCTCCTGGCTAACCTCTAAGTCTGACGCCTTAGCAATGAAATTTTCTAAGTCGGTTTCTAATAGAAACCCGGAATTTGGAATGTCCGAAGCTATCGTCGGAGCTCAGAGAGACGACCTACCTTTGACAATCTCTCTTCTAAATGAAAAGTCTCTGTCGGTTCCCGCTTATATAGTGTGTGGCGATCAGCTGATGACGTAACACCCATCATCCAAAAACTTTAAACCCGTCTATCTCCGGTTCTAGTTTCTCCGATTGACTCCAAATTTTGAGTGTCACGTTTTCTCGCTCTCCCCTTTCATTTAAGACATCCCTCGACCCTCTACGATGACCAGAAGCCGAGATGAAAAAACTCTGTCGTTTTTTCAAAAAGTTCCAAAATCTTGGAAAATGCACAAAAACTCGATTTTTAATAGGCTCTCATTTGGAAACAGAGCCTGCACGCATCTTAAAAGAGGAGATCCTAGAGAACAAAGCGCGGTCTTGCCCCTAAAAGAAACCCGAGCTGTTCATTCACTTCTAATCCTCCGCTATTCATCGTCCAAGTTGGCTAAAAAAGCGACATTTCACATTTGGACTTGAAAAAATCCTAAGTGTCGAGACCACCGTACTGAAACATTTTCGAAAAAATTTTTTGGACGAATTTCAACCTGAAACCTTGATAGAAGTTTGTTTCACATGATTCTGAACAACTTTGGTCTTTTCGACCAATTTGGTCAGTTGAGTCGTTGGGGGGGGGGGGGGCGGTTTTTTCACCGAAACTTCACTGACCCAACTTTTGACGACAAACACGATGGGATGGGTCTCGTAGCTCAATTCCAACTTTTTGAAATTTTTTTTTCACGAAAAAATCCTAAGTGTCGAGACCACCGTAATGAAACATTTTCGAAAAAATTTTTTGGACGAATTTTAACCTGAAACCTTGATAGAAGTTTGTTTCACATGATTCTGAACAACTTTGGTCTTTTCAACCAATTTAGTCAGTTGAGTCGTTGGGGGGGCGGTTTTCTCCTCACGGACCCATTCCTCCCAACACATCCTTGGCGAACTCCCTCACCTTCCTGCCAGAGGGGGGGCTAAGTCAGCCTGATGACTCATCATTTCACATTTTGGGTTTGAATTTGGGATGTGCTTACTACTCACCTGTATAACAATTCTTACAAATCAAACACGTAATCTTATACAGTTATGGCCAATGATTTCCGACCACTAGTGATACGGCCATTGATTTCCGACCACTATTATTTTCATTCTGACAACCTTATTTTATTTCTACAAACATACGTTATATTAGTTATAATTGGTTGATTTACCTATCAGGCACCAGCCAACCACCATTGAGTATGTATAAATCGGTGGAATTCTCAGAATTCTCAGAATTACACGAATTCCAAGAATTGTTTGCCAAAGTTAATTTGTGCGTCTCATTGTAATTATGCCTACAAGTCCTGCTGCTCGCGCTAATATCAAACTTTTATTTGATGATGGATGGAGTGAACGTCAGATCGCAGTAAGATTAAATTTGTCAAAGACAACAGTCCATGATATTATCCAAGTTATCAAGCAGACTGGATCCACAGTTCCCAGAAAACAACCAGGCAAAACAAGAATCACCAGCCGTCAAACTGATAACATGATTCGCCGTGCTGCTGTGAGGAATCCATCTATATCCAGTTCTGAAATCAGAGCGCAATTACCTGAAAATGTGGTAGTCAGCACTCGAACCATCAGACGGCGCCTCCTTATCGATGCAGGTCTTCGCTCTTACCGTCCAGCTGTAAAACCTCGACTATCTCGAAAGAATATCAAAGATCGCCTTATCTTCTGCAGAACTCACAAAGACTGGACAGTTGACCAATGGCGGAGAGTACTCTTCAGCGACGAAACACAAATAAAGCAGTTTCAACCACACAGGGCCTTGGTTCGACGTCCTTCAAATCAGCGTTTCAATCCAAGGTTTACTGTACCAGCGGTGAAAAAATGCCCGTCAATCATGATATGGGGTTCGATATCTGGATTTGGTCGCGGAGGTATTTACTTTGTACAGCAAGGGAAGACGGTCAATTCGGCTGAATATTTGAAAATCATTGCAGAAAAGGTGCCACTGTGGATGGAACTTCATAGTTGCGATGTGTTCCAACATGACGGTGCACCATGCCACCAGTCCCGTGCCGTAAAATCTTGGCTTCATTGTAATAATATTGAAGTACTCAGCCCGTGGCCAGGATCGTCACCAGACTTAAACCCGATAGAAAATTGTTGGGAAAAGCTGAAGTTAGAAGTGTCGAAATCCAATCCATCCTCACTGATAGAACTCAAAGGTGCTATTCTTCATGCCTGAACCCATGAAATAACTCCTGAGTATTGCCAATCTCTTGTAGATTCAATGCCACGTCGAATCAACGCTGTTCTGGCGGCTCATGGTACTGCTACTAAATATTAATTGTTTTATGAAACATTGAGATTTTGCAATTTAATTGACCAAAGACATTTAAATGTAAGTTCAATTGTTCCCATGTGTTAATTACACATGTTTTTGTTTATAACTTAAATACTACTTGTTAACTAATACTCTGAACTCGTTTTATCTTAGAAATATATGGGTGGTCGGAAATCATTGGCCATAACTGTAAATAACAAATTTACTGTAGCACTGTTCAATGCCTTCCCCGGTCTTGCACGTCCAGCAATTTGCATCACAACGGGGCTGTTCCTATTTATAATTCTTCCTATTATTTATAAGATTACGTGTTTGATTTGTAAGAATTGTTATACAGGTGAAACATCTCGCACCATTAAGGCAAGACTCAATGAGCATAACCTCAAGTTCATCAAAATTCTTTCAGCATGCTGAAGAACACAACACCAATATCCGAAATAGTTTATCTTGGAAGATCCTAAAGAGTGAACGCAACAATGCCAAGAGAAAATCCTTAGAGGCCATTTTCATACATAATAAGAATAATTTGATTAACGGTTGCTGCGGCGAGACATTATTACCTTTTTTGAGATAAATTCATTTTTGTATTTCCTTTTATATAAGCTTTTAATACTTTTCTAATATTTTTTGTGAATTATGCTTTCTTGTATTCCACAAATTGATACACAGTGTTTACTATATATATAGTTGTTTGTTAATTTTTAAGCCGCTGGTCGGCCTTCAATTGTCTTACCATAGTTAGTTTTGTATCCTCATTTCATAGTTCATGCATGTTTTTCTTATCTTTGTCTGTAGTTGATGAGCTGTTCGAAATATCTAAGTAATAATTTTGAATATTGATTTACGGCTGTAAAACATCTGTGCATTCTATTGAATACCCTGTTTAAGGAATACGAAAGCTTGGTATATTAGAAATTTTGTTTTTTTTATTCCTGAGAAAGCCAGAGGCTATTTTTGACATAGAATCTGGAAGTATAAGTTGCACTCGTACGAAAATAGTGCAATTTTGGTATAGGACTCATCTTTCCACAGAATTAAATAGCGATGAATTGGTAAATTGGTTTATGTACCTATTGGATAATTGTGCGCCACATGTAATAAAAATTTTAATTAGTTACTGAAAAAGCGGCATAGTATATTGATTTCACCGTAAGTCAAGGTGGCGTCTAAAAGCCAAATCAAATGATTTTATGGACTGATTTTATACTCGACAACGTGATTAAGAGTTAACCAGTGTTGGCATGCTTGCCCAGGCTGCTACATATTATGAGGGTACCAACACATTTAGGATGAGAGCATTTACCTTGATCGCCATAAAATAACCTGTAACTATTTTTTTATCAGTTAAACACCAATATATAATAAGCCTACTTCTTGGATACTATGTTTAAATAAAGCATTCACAATTTAGCCGTCCATATCAAATTATAGCAGAAAGTTGAATTTCCAGATACATTTTTGAGTGAGAACCGCTATAACCGTGTTAGGCCTATGCCACGGCAGAGAAGCATAAGAACAACCTCCCAGTCGGTTCTCAGTCATCTACACGTCGCTATGCGTCGGAATAATCCCAATTATCCTAAATATTGCAGGGAGCCTTACCTTGCTCTTCTAAGCAATATATAGAATTACTTTCGCAAATGCCTCTTTGCGGATTCGTAATGCTGAAAGAGCCCTCCCATTGATAGATCTCCGTGCCATATAGTTAACTTCATGCCGAATGGGCCCCTCTATGGCTGTAGACCTATGCTAAGAAATTACGCGATAACATACTCAATACTCATACACTAGTTTGTTCTCAAATGATTCGCTTGATTCATATGATTTATAACATTCATTGAATCTTTTATTCATTGATTGATAAAATACTCCTAGACTAATTTGTTCTCATATGATTCGCTAATAAGATACATGTATATGACCGTCAAATCCGCTAATTCCTAAAATTCTCATCCCTGATATGAAAAATAATCAGAAAATTATTGCCACCGGAAATTGCCGAAAATCCTGGAGCACTTTGTTCATTACTATTTTCACGTCTGGACCGTAACAACCTTTGTCTCCCGGCTAGTACAACGGAACTCGCACGGCTTCTCTTAAGTAATCATCCACTGTATATTTCTCTTAAGAGGCGATGTACGCCCAAGCAAGACAAACCAAAGAGTTAAAACACACTGACAATACTGCATATATTTGATTATGCTTATCCTCCATTGACTTTTGAGTTCTACAGCTGAGAAATGGACTGTTGCAAATTAGAATTAGAATTAGAATGTCTTTATTGCCTCACAGTGATGCGGTGAATGCATTACAGAAGTCAAATACAAAGTTAAGAAATAATAAAAGTTAAAGATGAACTGTTCACATAATCAGCAGTTACAAAATCTTACAAAGCTCTTTGCAAAACGAGACGATCTTGCAAAAGGCGCTTTTAGGACACATGAATTTCTTGGAGTTGGTAGCCTGTCTTGAAACATAACACGTAAAGGGTGGTCGCTATGATTAGCAACAATCTGAAATAGTTGGATACAAGCCTTGTCAGCAACAGATATAATATCATTATATGTGAAAGATTTGAAATAATTTGCTGCCCTTGACTCAACTCGAAGAAGTTGCTTATGTAAATAGGAGGGCATATTACATATACACGGATAACAATATAAAAGTACCGATCTAATAAAAACAACGTAACACATATGTATAATCTTAGCCGAACAATTGGCGCGTTTTAAGTTACGTAATATATAAAATCGACGATAGCATTTCTTAACAATATCATTCACATGGGCATTCCACGTAAGATCGGATGAAAAGGTAACACCCAAAAGTTTCAGAGTCGAGACCGTTGACAAGGAAGAACCATCACTACTGACAACAGGTTGCAGAACAAGAGACTTCTTAGTGATGCAGTCCATAATTTTGCTTTTACTGCAGTTCAAATACAAACCAACTGAGTGGGACCAGGACTCCATATGACGCCATTCTTCTTGCAAGAAATTATCAGCTTCAGTCCGAACAAAATGAAGCATCTTCACATCATCGGCATATTTTATGCATTTAGAATTATCACAAACAGGTGAATATGAGTCCATTACCATTGCAAATAACATTGGTCCGACTATACTCCCTTGGGGGACACCGCTAGTAACAGGAGACCACTCGGAAAAGAAATCCTCAATACGAACACGTTGCTTTAGCTTGTCTAGGTAATTTGAAAGATAAAAGTGAGTTTAGGATGGAATTATAACTCAACTTATCAAAAGCTTGTTTAAAGTCAATTGCTAACATTCGCACACCCACCGATTTACAGTCAAGAAATTGTAAAATATCATGACATATTAATGTTAATGCGGTAGTTGTCCCCTTTCCTGCACCGGGAACATGCGCAAACTGCGTCGGCGACAACTCCTTTGAAATGTATGGTAGAATCCATTCAGCTACGACAATTTTTTCTAGCACTTTAGAAAGAACAGGTAAAATTGAAATGGGACGAAAATTAACAAGAGACTTAGGCATAGAAACTTTCGGAATGGGGACAACATTAGCATATTTATACATTGTGGGGAAAATACTATTTTCAAAACACATATTAAAGATATGAGCAATAGCACTTGACAATACAATTGAATGGTTCTTGAAAACCCAAAAAGGAATGGCATCTGGACCGCCACCACCTTTACGGAGTCGACGAAGATAGGTATCAATCTGAAAGTCAGATACTATCAATGAATGATCAGGTAATGCACTTGAATCCGCAGAAAAGACACTGGGATCACAATTCTCATAGACAGATGCAAAATATTGATTCAACTCTGTTGCTGACACAGAGGACACATTATTTGGTGTTTTTTGTATCTAGAAACATTATGGATACGCTTCCAATCATTCCGACTATGACAAAAATCTCCGATCTTTTTCAGATACTTCTGTTTAAGCGTACGAGAATAATCTATCACATGTGATCTCAAATTGACACACTTTTGCTGTTGTCCTTTATGAAATGCGCGATCTCTTCTATCCATTAAGACTTTTAATGCCGTATTCATCCATGGAGGATCACTGTTCCGATAACGTACTGTAATCCACGGAAAGCAACTATCGAATAAGTACCATAAGACATTCTGGAAAACCACTATTGTAACATCGACATCCACGTAATCCTCAAGTAACTTCCAGTCTACTTGAGTCACTGAAGAGTCAAACATGCGTTGATTGGCTTTGCTGAAGTTTCGGACTTTCGTCTTCATGGTAACAGATTCACATTTAGCAGCTGGATCCCAAAAAACAACACTATGATCGGAACGTCCAAACGGAGTTTGCAACTTTGGTCTACGATCACTTTTGATATTGGTAATTATCTGGTCAAGTGTCTTATTTCCTCTGGTATTGAAATGCACAATTCTCTGTAGATCATAGGAATTTTCTAACACATCAATATCACTATTTAGATCATTAAAATCCCCACATATCACTATCTTAGTTGAATTTGTTTCAGCATCAGGATACATAAGCACATGATCAATAATGTCCGATATAGTAGATATTGCTTGATGATTTCTAGCTGAGTCTTTCCAAAAAGGATGATAAACACCAATTAAAAGTAATTTCAAAACCGGAAACCAAATAGGAAGAATTTCAGTCGGACAGGTACTAACAGATTCGATGGCGTCAATATTCACACATAAGAAATCCAAGGAATTATTGATATAAAGAATAATTCCACCACCATATTTATTTCTGTCTTTACGAGCCACAGAATATCCATGTACAGAAATAGATGTATCCGGAATATCATGGTCCAGCCAAGATTCTGTAAGAATAGCCACATCAGGTTTTACTCTGGTAAATCGGTCCACAACTTCATCAATCTTGTTTGATAGTGATCTTACATTTGTTAGAAACAATGATGGTAGATTCACACGTATTCTTTTCTGACGTTCTTTATGTAACGATGTAGTTTGACATGGAGTTAAAGTTCTGTTGCGATGAATAAGATGCTGTTCATACGGTTGTTGTTTCCTGATAGATGAAATGACTGGAATATGGTCAACATAAATCCCGAAGTATTTCAGACGACGTTTAATAGATCGTTTCAAGCATGTACAAGACTTTCTGCTGAGAATCAATAAATCAGATGTCGTGTAGGAATGACACATCATCAAGAAGCAGCAACGCGAGAGAGCGCTAGCTATCCGACCAGCTGACACGAAGTCAGATGACCGAATGAACGAGAAAAAAGGAACCGTTTAACCGATGGAGGGAGGATTCGACCCAGATATCGTGGAGGCAAAAGTTCAGCATTGATCCGCTCGGCCAGACCGCATATGACATGGGCGATGCGAGATAGCTTCCCTAATCAGGGACTGAAGTGCAAGCGTGATGGAGTTCTCAGCCGATGACGTTGAGCGTCAGTGAAACAGCTGATCGTGTCGTCACCTCACCAGTCACCATCTTAGGGAGAAGCAGCAAGCAGCGGTCTGCAGTGTATCATCGATCATCATGATGACGTAACGACAGAGGGGAGAGAGAGTGTCGAAGATGCTGGCGTTGAATGTTCTATTAGCCAAGAGGCGAGCGAAAACTGCAACACGGTGACACTAATAATCCACTGGGTTTGGCGGGAGGAGGGAAACGCGTGCACGCTGAGATAGCCAATAGGGTTGAAGGATACGACGCGAAGTAAGTGCAAAAATGCTCAAAATGCTCATAAAAAGTGTAATGTAGGCCGACGTACGAGATACCAACACCGGATTTTAACATGAGATAAGCACTGAAGATGATGGCAAAGAATGACAGTGTTCACAGTGTAACCGACGCGCAGGAAGGCAAGATAAAAGTAGCGACGATGGTGAGCAGCACCACGCTAGCTATCCGACCGTCTCCCCTGAGAGCGAGCGACCGAATGCAAAGCTGAGATACCACTGGCTGTGCCGTATATAATAGTCACCCTATAAATATATTCACAAATAATAAACGGGCATCGAGGATTAAACCGTCTTACTATCGTGGAAACCTCCGAGCAAAATACATTATAGTCCTGCATGAGTAAATTCAAAATGCTTGATTAGACACAAGATTAACAGGCCTAGCTGAACTAACAAAACATAACAAGTGACAGACGATGACCGCTCATAACAGGAATCGTAATGAGATCGTAATCGGAGTCGTTATGACAGCAAACTTATCCGATGTATAGCATTAAGGCATTCCGATAAATGCTACATATGTAAGGCTTTAATAGGAAATTTCACCTCATTTTCACATAAATTCTCTGGAGAAGTACACTGAATTTAATTAATATAATTTCATTTCAATAGCAGGGTAAACTTACATTCTTCTCAGCCTCCGCCATCTCGTTTAGAGAAGTAAAAAGAATAACTATTTGCAAACGTCACAGTTTAAACAAAATAATTTTGATCACAGATAAATCGAAAACACCACAAATCCATTAATTATGCACAAATCAGTCATTGGAATCGCACAAAACATCATTACAATGTTACATAATTTACAATTAAATATACTTATTAAAACTTGAATTTATTGTATTGATCCCATCTCATGAACTGTATGTATAGTACAATTACACTTGATGGGAACAACACTTTCCTCGAGTATATTAATTGATTCCCCGATAACGGACACATCCAGAATCCATCATTGTAAAAATGGTTATTCAGCTGGGTATTCTCAGCCAAACAAATGAATAGAAATCAAACAACACAATGGAAAAATGTCATTATTATATTTATGATTTAAATTCTTCATTTCATATTGATATTATACTAAATATACCCATTATGTTTACAGACCCATATTCTACTGGGCGAGGATGCCATTTCAGCATTTGAAGAGCTGTTTTACCCGTTGAACAATATCATTTTTTGGAGTCTAAGTTTAAGTGTCACTGTAAGATATGTATATGTACTGTTTGTTTCTTATTGGCCCTGTCATTGTTTTGTTTTCATATATACATAGATATATGTTTACAAATGATACGTCTCAAAATAGGTGTGACTATGAACAATTTTGTTTGTTTTCTTGCATTTATTTTAAAACTAGCCTTTGTTGTCAATGTTTGAAATCAAAATAAAACAGCTTGATTAAATACTTGTTTCTTGGATATAATAAAGATAGTTTTCCAATCCATACTATTTACTCTTGTATTCAATATCTTTGCTTGTATTGTCCTAATATGCGATGGTTCATTAAACTAATTACCGGTTATTTTACAAAAACTATTAATAGTCGAAGAAATTTTGTATTCTGAACAGAATCACGTGTAATCCTCTAACCCAAATTTTCTAAGCATGGACTGTATCGTAGAAATAACAACCTGCGTTTCCGTTTAGCCTCATGAAAGGTCAGAAGATCTCCATGAAATATGATTCACAGCAACAAAATATGTTCATTTAATTGTGATTTTTGAAAAGTCCGTGATATCAATGAAAATCAGATATTTTGTGTTATTTTGACATGGAGGCAGCTTTTAAGAATATTTAGAAGTACATTAGAATGATTTATTCATTGAATCTTCAATAAATTTGTAAAGAGATAATAGCGAAAATGAAAAGGGCAAACATCTCACAGTCGTCTTCTTTTCGAATATTATTTCAAAATTTAGTATCAGTTTTTGACGTGATTCGCAGACGAGAAACTACGTTTATTTTCATAAATATTTTGCATTATAAATATGCTACTATCTTTATACTAGCGAATTCCATATTTTCACTGAATATCCTAACAGTTTGGACGCATTTTTAACGACTTCTAGGCGATTTTTGTCTCGTCTCGTCTTATCCAGTTCCGGTACTTAATTTAGACAAGCCCTGGAGAAGGAAATAAGAGGAATTATTCTCTACAACATGAATAGCATGCATGAAAATGGATGTATTAATGGGGTTTTTTGGTCAAATTAGAAAAATAATATTTCTGCGTTTTTCAGACCAGTTAGTCCAATTTCAGACCAATGCTAAGTCGTCTTTTTGTTTATGGGGATCCATATAGGCCTACTCGAGTCATCCATGTTACAGCTATGCATTTCATTCCTCATGATCATTCAAATAATAATTCTTCCTTGCAGATATGTCGCTTGCGAAAATTTTCCAATTACTCCTCTTGGGTCTTTTGGCTATCTTAACCTATGCCTCTGCGACGAATGTGGCCAATGAGGGTATTTCAACCTCATCTCGAGCTGAGATGGGTCATCAGCCGCGGGAGAAACGAACTCCTTATGGAAGACTAGCCTGGGGCAAGAGAACAGTAATTGGTCAATTGCCAAGAGGAAAGAAGGCTGTGAGGGACGTCTACAAGGGCAGTGATGCCGAGGAGACTGAAAGTGCACAGTTGAGGAGACTTAAAGCGAGGTGATATTGATTCTGAATTTCAATAACTCGAGCTGCACGATGATAGGATGATATATGTGGCAATGAATTGATGTATTAAAAAATTACCGCCAAGAAATCATCGTTCTCAAAGATCTTTTTTAAAATCATAAAAAGGATTTTTGTGGTGATTTTTAATTGAGAGTTGAGAGTTGCTAGTGCAATTATCGTAAATTCGTAAAGATTGAAAATTTCTCGCTGCATATTCCAACCTTAATTCTACGCCTTTGCTGCTATTTGCAACTAACTGATGGATATGAAATAAAATTTCATTAGCTGATACTTTGCTTTCCATTACAGCAAGAATGATTTCAACAAATAACCAAGCAATCGATAACTTCATCAAATCTCAACAGATGTTGACACCACGCAGATATGTTTCAGCTTGCTAGGCCTCATCACTCTTGCGGTAGATTCGAACTAGCGACGTTGGAGCGATATAATAACTAATAATTAATCTACTGAGAAATAGAATTTTGATATAGATCTTCCCACGATCGTCCCATTTGGAAATGAATCTGAGCACACTGCCTCATTTACATCGCATTTCAAATGGGATTAAATTTTCGTTGGATTCTCGTGTGACTGCTCATTCATACCAAAAACCTGGCAATTTGCCATTTTTCCATGAGGACGCAGTGAAATTTTGAATTATACACCGAAAGCTGCTAAATAGGAAAGTTATTTACTGCACAAAAGGAAAGAAGTGATAATTGAACCGTAAAATGACAGTTCGCACAATTTGGAATCACACGGCCTCACAAGGTTCTGAAGCCCATATCATACTTCCGATTCGAGTCTGGAAAATATTGCAACCTCGTCTTATTCTATATATAAGACAGGTATTCGATCCCCTCGGTTTAGCTATAAGGAAATCCGAAGACAAAAAGGCGTTTCAAATAATATATGTGTATTGAAACCTCAGTTCAACTACGACGAGACTTACAAGTAATAAGGAAAAGATGGAAGAGGAAGGAAGGAGCTTCGAAATTTGGCTTGGGTCATCATTCTGTGCTGGTCGTTGGTAACCACCGCCGCGTATTGACCACCGAAGATCCAGCGGAAGTAGTAAGTAAATCTACACCACTGGACCGCGCAAGATGGCCGCCGTCACTGACGTCCCCCCTCCTGTCAGACGAGTTGGCCGTGGTCCGCCTCAGTGTTGCTTCGCGTCTGACTCCCCCCCCTATGGCGCGACGACGTAGCGAGAGGTGGTTTGTGATGCGCTCTGCAGGTTGGCGTGGTGTGCCGGCCAGGTTGGGAGGGTGGAATGTCGGTGTCGGACTTCACCTGAAAAAATCCTAAGTGTCAGAGTGACTTTGTATGGACAAAATTTTGAAAATTTTCCAAAGTGTCGAATTTCGACCTGGGACCCTGACCAAAGTTTGTTTCATCAAATTTTACTGACCCCCCCCCCGACAGCAATCTTCTAACTTTGGTTCTAGTGGACGGATTTTGTTTTACAGCTACTCGTTTGAAAGAGGAGAAAAAACTGCTCGACGACATTTTTGTCGCGAGTCAATCGGACCAGCCGTTCACAAGTTAGAGCGGTTACAAGATTTTAGGTCGGAGCTCACCTGAAAAAATCCTAAGTGTCAGAGTGGCTTTGTATGAGTAAAATTTTGAAAATTTTCCAAAGTGTCGCATTTCGACCTGGGACCTTTACCAAAACAGTTTCCATCAAATTTCTCCGAACGGTAGGGGGGGGGCTTAGTGAAAAATGATGAAAGAAGTTTTGGTAAGGGTACCAGATTGAAATTCGGAAGTTTTAAATTTTTCAAAATTTTCACCACACTGGAGCTCCCACACTTAGGAATTTTTTCACTTGTGGCATGTTACATGGCCATGTGCTGACCCACCCACTTCCCGTGGTCATATGAGAATGGTGCAGATGTCATATGATAGAAAATGATGAGACAAATCGTTTGCAACAACCCGCATGTCGCTACAATGAATACTTTCGGAGATAGAGCCATTTTAAGTTTTCTTCTGAGCATATATAAACCCCCGACAACGTAAGTCTCATCACTTCATCGAAAGACGAGGTAAGCGACGGTCGTCGCTCTGATCTCCCGATATCGGGTGTTTCAAAGGACTCTATCTTTTGAAGTAGGCAAGCTATCTTCTTACTTCAAAGTTTGTGTGATAGAGTTTAATAGTGTCTTTACTACTGATAAAAATTTTTAAAAGTAGTATGAGTAGCAAAATGCGGAATTTTTTTAAAATTCTTAATCTTCAGTTTTTTCAAAGTTTTAACATGTAGTCTAAGGTTTTCAAATATGCGGAGTTCAAATCTGCTATCAGATTTGAAATTTAACTAAAGCTAAGGCAGCTTTGAGGGGTTAGATCCCAGCTACTGATCACTACCTTTGACTCGGCGTTCCTGTTACCACTTCGGGGCAGTGACAATGATGTCTTGAGCTGTAAATAGCGGGTATCGGGAAGATCTCTCACTTCCCTAGTGATCAGTACAAGGCCTTCGGGCTGTCGACGGGATCGAGTGCCACTCACTACACTCAAATCTATCATTCCTCACTAAGTGTAATGCTTTAGGCTGTATACTACATGATTCCAAACTTATACAAATTTCATTATCTTACAGTTAACGAGAAATCTCAACCATGGCAAATGATAAGAATCGCAAATTCCATATCAAAATGTGTACATGTGGGCGAATAAATCGCAGTGCGGACGCCAAGGCACATGTGAAGAAGGCGGGCACTGACCACATGATTATCTTGAATGGGGTTGCGTGTGTGAAGTGTAGAGTGTTGAAGGGAGTTGAGGATGAGGTGAAGTTTTACCGAGTGCATGCTGACTGTAGTGGAGGTTTGGTGAATGACCATAGATTCACCAAGTTGATTGTTGAAGAGAGGGAGCGAATGTTGGCGATAGAGCGAGACGCCAAGGTGGAGAATGTTGTGGAGACTGATGAGGTAGACAAAGCTGTTGCTTTGTTGGAGGCTGAGATTCAGCGGAAGAGAGTGCTTGAGAGTGATGATGAGGATGATGTGGATTTAGATAGGGAGCGTGTGAGGAAGTTGAGCTCTTCTTCCTCGGAGGTGTCCAACATCGTTGTTGAGGACCCCCCGCAGAGCTCATCTTCCCCAAAAGTGAAGGGTGGTGGGATTCGCGTGCAGTCGGCGAGGTGGATGAAGTATGAAGAAGAGAAACATGTGTCGCAGCAGATGGCACATGATTTGTTGATAAATAAGTATGAAAGTTTGAAGAAGGTGAAAGATGAAGTCGTGAATGAGTTGGATGAGTTGAAAAAGAAGGAACTGAAGTCGAAGGAGTTAGCGGATGAGAATATCCGAATGAGGCGTAGTGTGACTGATTTGAAGAAGAAGACGCGAGAGTTGGAAGAGAAGAATGATGAGTGTGAGAAGAGGGCGAGTGCTGCAGAGAGAAGAATGAGAGATGCAGAAGCGAAGTTTGAGGAGATGATGAAGGAGATGAGTGTGTTGAGAGCGAGGAATGTTGAGTTGGAGAGGAATGTGGCTCGGCGGGATGATGAGAGACAGGCGTTTGAGAAGTTGGAGCGTATGAGGGATGAGTGGAATCGTTTGAATGAGGATAGGTTGTTTGAATTTCACATCCCTATTCGGGATAATCATTTGGACGGTCAAGTTCTTGTAAACCAAAATTTAGATGAATCCATCATCTGTTATAATGGCCATCCCACTAAGAAATGCCTCCACGCCACACTCAGAATGCGTGGGCACTTGACAGCCTTCTCAGTCAGGAAGCGCTCGAGACTGCCTAAGGATGGCTAACTTGGTAAGTGAAAAGCAAATAAGATAGTACATCCTATTCTAATACATATCATTTTCATTGCAGATCTTTTCCCTACCTTCACTCCCGAGAACAAACCAACGGCTCTCATAAGGGCCACCTAGGGGCAAGACATGATAGAACCTCCACGCGGTTTGCTCTGGGCAGTCTTTAGACTGGCGAATACTATCATTAAGTTGAATCTGCTATCAGTCAACTTGAACGTTGCGTCGCGTTAGAGGGGTATATAAACCACTACCTCTCATTTCATTTCATTTCCATCATGCAGACGCCGAACACTCAAGTCAGCTCTCCTCGCGGACCGCAGTTAAGACCGCGAAATTTATCTAATGAATTTGTTAGACTAGAGGAGCAAGACAGAGTCCATAACAATCTTGCTCGGATTGGCAATCCGATGACAGCAAGTGTTGCCAATCCAATGGAATGGCGCTACATTCCACCCTCCACTCACATGCCAACTACCTTGGAAGTCGACACTGCTACCATGGAGAGAGTCAAAGACTCTCTCAGCAGAATCGGTAGGCTGTAAGATGACTGATGACGACCCCCGAGAAAGAACCACCGGCCCTGATAAGGGCCACCATGGGGCAAGATTTGATAGAACCTCCTCGCGGTTTCCCCTGGGCAGTCTTCAGACTGGCGAATACTATCATTAAGTTGAATCTGCTATCAGTCAACTTGAACGTTATGCAGTCGATTGCTATCCCTGAAGCAGTCTGATTCGCTGTTGAGCAATTCATTGTTGAAAACCCTATATAAGCCAGAAGATTGTAGCGCTTCTCATTCAATTTTAAGTCACGATGGAAGCAACGTCTCCTACCAACACCATTCCCGACTTCATCATCCTCGACGAGTGGGATGAAGACAACACCATTCCCAACTTCATCATCCTCGACGAGTGGGATGAAGAGGATGAGAAGAAGGGGAAGACCAAGAATATCATTTGGACGGATGAGGTGTGGACTCCTAATACCACCCGCATCCGAAAGGTGCCAGATGCACCAGCACGACCTCGGCGGTACAGGGTTTATGACAACCTAACTGTCATACCTATTGACTTTTCAAATCAATAGTCAACTTGTCGCCGAGAACGAACCACCGGCCCTGATAAGGGCCACCATGGGGCAAGACATGATATAACCTCCACGCGGTTTGCCCTGGGCAGTCTTCAGACTGGCGAATACTATCATTAAGTTGAATCTGCTATCAGTCAACTTGAACGTTGCAAATGAAGTTCGATGTAATACTTCCTTTCGACGGGCGTTCCTGTAAAGGGCGGCGGTGAAACCCGTAGCTATGTATACCGCAAGGGACATTCGACAATGGTCAATCTTGTTAAACCTCTCTGCGTCATGTTTGCAAGTGATTGCCTCTGTCTCAACGTAGTATGCATTCGCGCCAGGGTGACATTTAGCCAACTGTCGAAGGTTGCCTTATAAACTTTCGATTGCATACGTTATGAGAACCATGAGCTCTACCTGTCTCTATCAATGAGACGAATTGATGAATGGAATGAAATGGGAGGACACTCACGCGCCACACGCAACATAACACACTTCTCTCTTCCGTAGTCTAACAAGCTCTTTACACATGGATTGCAGTCGATTGCTCTCCCAGAATCATGTAAGCTATCTAAATTTTATTTAACACTATTCATCGAAAAAGCCGTCATTTCTTTTAATCAATGCGAGATCATTACAGTATAAGATGGAGGAACTTCGAGTCATAGCAGCTACAAGTAAACCATCTGTAATAATCATAACCGAATCTTGGCTAACTGAAAATATTTCGGATGCAGAAGTTGCTATTCCCAACTATAACTTACCAATTAGATGCGACCGTAATCCATGCAGACGTGGAGGTGGTGTCTGTGTATTTGTATCTAACGCATTTCATGGTTTCAAACACTTGGCCTCCTCTGGATATAATATCATTACGTACCGGTACGAATCTGTATGGGTTCGTCTACTCCCTTGCAAAATCAATCTATTGGTAGCGTACATTCCACCGAATTTGAAGAAAGACGAAATGAAAACAATTGAAAAAGAAATCATTTCACAATCCGAAATCCTTCTCGAATCATTCTCTAATGACAGCGTTATTATTGCTGGAGATTTAAATCAATTACCAACCATCAATATTGAAAGTCAATTAAATCTCAAACAAGTTGTTGATGAGAGCACCCGCGGTGATGCTATTCTGGACAAAATTTTGATCGACCAAGAATTATCTTCATCATATACTATTCCTGAGATTGGCCCCAAACTCGGTAGATCTGACCACAATTCTGTCTTGATGGTGCCACGAAATGAAATATGTACTCAAGTCACATATCGGAAACTGTACGACCTTCGAGAGAGCGATGTGAACCAAATTAAGAATGACTTGGCTTCTTTTCCATGGCATACATTCTATCAATCACATTTACATCTAGAAGAAAAATGTAATATTTTCTACGAAGCCATTGAGAACTCTTTATCTATTTTGCCTTTTGAATTAATACCAATGAGCAAAAGCGATAAACCGTGGATAACACCTTTATTGAAAAGTTTGATAAATAAAAGGTATAAAGCATTTCGATCAAATGATCATGTCCTTTACGAACATTATAAAAAGAAGATTCGATCTGAAATTCACAAAGCAAAGGAAAATTGGACGAAGTCAACAAACAACTCTCAAAAACAACTTTGCAAGGTTGTCAACAATATAAGAAACAAGCGCTCTGTCGAGCAAATTGCTGGTATTATGAATACTTTCGACAATACTATCGATGCTGTTAACCATATCAACAGGAGTCTGGCAAGTCATTTCAACACTGAGACTGATTTTCGTGATATTCTTATCCCAAATGACACTGTAAATCATCAACACACCTAGTGTCCGGAGATAACGGTAGAGTCTGTCTTCGCTCAACTAAATAACCTGAAAAGGAATAAAAGTGGAGGTAGAGACAATCTTTTCCCATGCTTGATTTCGTCAGTTGCTGATGTTCTGGCAGCGCCCTTGACACACCTTTTTTGTCTTTCCATCGAGTGTTGTTATATTCCTACAAAATGGAAATTGGCAAACATTGTACCAGCTCCAAAGAAAGCAACTCCATCAGTCGATGATCTGAGACCCATATCTCTACTACCGGTGTTTTCGAAACTCCTTGAAAGATTTGTCCTCGCTTCAATTAAGAATGAACTATTATCTGCGTACGGTCCTCATCAGTTCGATTTTCGTCCTAAATCCTCAACTTTACATGCTCATATATCATTTCATGATCATATCACATCCGTGCTTGATGACGATAATATTAACGGGGCGGCAGTTCTTTCTATAGACTTGAAGCGTGCTTTCGACTCTGTAGTACATAGAAGTCTGATACAAACACTAATCTCTGAAAATCTTCCGGCGGACTTCGTGAGATGGTGCATAAACTATTTGTCTGACAGATATCAGTGTGTAGCATACAATCAAGTCTTGAGTAATCCAATTAAAGTAACATCAGGCGTTCCCCAAGGATCAGTCCTATCCCCATACCTTTTTGCTGTACATG
Source organism: Prostheceraeus crozeri (assembly GCA_907163375.1). Taxonomy (NCBI): domain Eukaryota; kingdom Metazoa; phylum Platyhelminthes; order Polycladida; family Euryleptidae; genus Prostheceraeus; species Prostheceraeus crozeri. The sequence continues at coordinate 167,871 of CAJQUW010008996.1, read as the reverse complement.
TTGGTTCCCTCTTACCTCATCATCCCGAAGCCCGCATATTCAAGTATGCAGATGATACGGTCATAGTGATTCCAATTTTTTAAGTTCAGGATGCAAGCGATGCTATATGTCAAGAGTTAAAGCACGTTAACGAGTGGTGCTGGAACAAAGGGCTAGAACTGAATGAAAAGAAATCCAAGTACATGATAATTCCAAAGAAGGGGAAAATAATCAATCTCTTCTCTCCGCAGATTCCTTGTGAACTGTGTACACAACTGAAACTTTTGGGAATAACTTACAACTCGAAATTATCTTGGGATCAACACGTCAACAATTGCTGCAAAAGAGCCAATAGAAACCTTTTCGTTTTACGCCAGATGAAGCCTTTCTCCAATATAGAGACACTCATCCTCGTCTAGTCAAGTCTAATACAATCCATACTTGAATATTGTAACCCACTTTTCATTGGTATGAAAAAAAAGAATTGCAAGAGAATTGAAAAAGTCCGAAAACATGCTCACAGAATAATTTGTGGGAAGGATTGTAACTGTGAGCGCTTTCCAAACATTGAAACAAGACGACGTATGCAAGCAATGCAATTTTTCGATTCAATGAAAAATGATGACCACATATTACATGATCTTTATCCTGAAATCCACAAATGTTCTCAAAATTTCGTCATGCCTTACTGCAAAACAGATCGAAGGTTATCGTCTTTCGTTCCTCAGTGTATCCAAATCATGAACTCGATTTGACTTATTATGTATTCTTGTAATGATTCCAACAGTTTCTGTTTTTCATTTATTGCGTATTGCAATTTTATCACACACTTCCGGTCTAGAACGACATTTCTCTTCTGTATTACATGATTCTCATTAATTTCGAAATAAATGATTTCTATTCTATTCTATTTCATCTACCATCATCGGCCATATGAAATGTTATAAGATTTACAAGTTAAACTAAGCGTGCTACTATTTCCAAATGAAAAGTATACATGGTTAAATCATCCACTTAAGCCCCATCCGTAGTCTAACAAGCTCTTTACACATGGATGGCAGTCGATTGCTATCCCTGTATCAGAAGTGTAAGCTATCTTAATTTTATTTAACACTATTTCATCTGCCATCATCACCCATATGAAATGTTATAAGAATTGCAAGTTAAACTAAGCGTGCTACTATTTCCAAATGAAAAAGTATACATGGTTAAATCATCCACTGAAGCCCTATTCAAGTAAGTCAGTATGAAAGCAAAGATAATACGAAATAAAAATTTATTATGGCATGTATTTCAAAAGGTCTTCATCGTCAATATCGTCCCAGAGTCTGACTTCACATAGATCGCAAAAACAGTTCACTTGCTTCAATCGTTCTTCTACCGCGAGCCTCACTTTGTCGATGTACTCCCACTCCGCCATAGTTCGTGGCTGGGAGTTAGGGTTGTACCATTCCCATAATTGGTGGAGGAATTTGGTGCTGGTGATCTCCATCACATCATCAGTATCGTACTGCAGATACTTCCACCTCACGCCTGTTAAGTCGGGACACTCCTTCTCACATACACTCTCCTCTTCGTCGTCCGCTGGTAATGACAAATTTCTAATATTGTCGAGTCGGTATATTTTCTCCATCTTCCCCTTCGTTGGAGCGTTTGGTGCAACGAGCACCTTTGGTGTTGAGGATGGATAAGAGAATTTTGTGTTTGGTATTGTCGGAGGGCTTGTCATGTTGACTGTGAATAATAACTTTGAAATGTTTTCTAATTTTTAAGTATAAACAAGCAACCAATCAGAATGAACAGCCAATGAATGATGAATATGAAAGTATATATGTAAAGTGACATTCGTGTCATTTCACTCTGTCTTTGAGACGTGTAAGTGAACTGTTCTCTAGTAAATTCCAAATTTGAGACGTATTATTTGAGTGAAGTCTCTATCTTGTTGAAGAATCAACCTTAAACATAAGTTCCTTGAAATGGTAAGTTGAAGATTTCCTCTCTCATCTCCCTCAAACGTGTGGCTAATAGCATCTTCCTCAATTTCAGGCATCTACTTCATCACCAAAGCCCTCCATTCTCGAGGAAAGTTTAGAGTTGTTGAGTGAAGGTAGGTTGTAACAATACACTGAGACTTAAACATAGATGATAGAATGATTTCTCTTTCAGGTGATGTGAGTTCCAGCTCAGGACTCTCGCGACAAGGCAACGAGTGGGAATGTGCTGACTGCGGACATATTTTTACAAGGAAGCACAGTCTCCTTCGACACATCAAACAACGTGTGTGTCAACGCTAAGCGGCATCAATCTCCGGAGGTGAAGTTGATTCTGACGATGACATCTCCTTTCCTTGTGATTTGTGCCCTCTTTCTTTCGATAGCCCCTTTCAGCGATCTTCGCACAGACTTCAACACACGCATGCAAATGATCACTACACCAACGGTACCTCTACAATCTCCCTCATTGACGTTTCCCATAGTCATTTAGTACGCGACTACTGCATGGAGTCCAATACTCAAATAGTAGATTTTCCAGGGTGGCTCCTTCAAAATTCTAACATTATCGAAGCGCTCTTCAACAATTTAGACAATTTTAGAATGAAGGCGCTCATCTACCTCAAACTAAAATATATTAAAATAGATTTTCAAACGGGGCAAGTGACGGAGAGAATACAGTTTCATGTTCCTTCCTTTTCCGCAACCGAAGTTGTAGACTGCGAGTCTTGGCTAAATTTCCATATTCAATGTTTAAAATCAAATGTAGATAAGTTCAATCAGCGCGACAGCGCTCTCATTTTTGATGGCGTGGACTCAGCCATGTTCAAAATTTCCCTATTAGAAAGTCATGCAGCTCGAGGCACATTTAAACTACCAAAAACGTTGTATAATAAGAAAGCTGTCATCAATGTCGATTGTAAATCGCAGTGTTTCAAATATGCCGTCCTATCCATTCTCCACTATAATGATATCAACGCGCATCGAGATCGCACCTATAGCTATAGGCAGTGGGAGGATGAACTAGACTTTGAAGGTTGTGATAGTGACAACATGAAAATCGAAGATGTAGAAACGTTCGAGAAACATAATAAGATTAAAATTGTCGTTCACGTGTGGGAGAAGGGGTTGAAGGGTACCCGCTATAATTCACGTTCAACTTGTTATGAACGTGTAGTCAACCTCTTATTAGTAAAACAAAATGATAGCGAGGAATGGCACTACTGTGGTATTCCCAAAATCTCTCGCTTGTATACACACTTGGGACACTCTAAAAGTGGTGAACATTTTGTATGCGACCGCTGCATCCGCTCCTTTGGGAGTAAACATAAATTTCTAAGTCATTATGAATGGTGCAAGCGAGGTAAATTACAAATGGAGCGCATGCCCAAAGATAAAATATTTTCACATAGGGATAATGGTGACGAATTAAGTCCCCTGCGTGTCATTTACGCAGACATCGAATGCTACATTGATGATAACATCCACAAGCCAGCAGCCATATCCTGCTATGAAGTATGGCATGACCACTTTAGAAATAGGCAAAACAAAATGCATACTTGGTAAGGTGAAGATTGTATTTCTAAATTTCTAGAATTTCTCGATAAAGCTGCTAAATTTCAACAATCATATGATTCCCAATTGCAGCGTAAGTCACTACATATGTCAGATGAAGACAAACAGAAATTCGAAAGTTGCACATCGTGCCCTATATGTCATAAAACGTTTGATGACGATAAAATCAAGAAAGTGCGTGATCATGATCACATCACTGGTAAATTTAGAAATGCACTCTGCTCCAAATGTAACTTTTCACATAGGTTGAGACGTCGTGTACTACCCGTCATTTTTCATAACTTTAAGGGCTATGACAGTCATATGCTCATAAAAGGAGGGTTGAGCCAGATGAAATCGTGGCAGTTTAATATTATAGCACAAACGAGAGAAAAATTCATGGCAATGACAGCAAAAGTACCAGTTGATAAAACTAAAGAAAATAAGACAGTCTTCTTCGAAATAAAATTTTTAGATTCATTTCAATTCATGTCAGCGTCACTAGCTTCTCTCGTTCGAAATCTCAAGTTTCTTCCACATAGTCAAACTTTGAAGCAACACTATCCAAATTTAACAGATGACATGATCACTCGCAAAGGAGTCTTTCCCTATGCGTATTTTAGCTCAATGTCTAAACTATATGAAACAACCCTTCCTTCCATTGACAAATTCCAAAACGATTTGACGGGTGAAGATTGTCCAGTAGAGGATTATGAACATGCTCAAGAGGCATGGACAAAATTTGATTGTAAAACGTTTGGCGATTATATGATCGCTTACTTAGAATTAGATGTCATTTTGCTGGCTGATGTCTTTCAGGAATTTCGACGAGTGGCATTAGAAGAAGACAAATTAGATCCTGTCCACTTTGTCAGTCTACCAGCCATGTCCTTTAAATCAGCCTTTAAAATGACTGGTGAGACCATTCATCTCTTACAAGACCCCGAGATGTATAACATATTTGAGCGCGGAATACGCGGTGGTCTCACATTTGTAAATAAGCATCATATAACATCTGAAACAGTAGGTGATGATCATATCCACCTAAAGTATTATGACCAAAATAATTTATATGGCAGATCACTGTCTAAACCACTACCTGATTCCGAGTTTAGTTGGTTAAAACAAGATGAGTTTGAGTATTACTCCAACCCTTCAAACATACTGAAGATTCCAGATGAAGGTGATTGGGGATATTATTTTGAAGTGGATTTGATTTATCCAAATAGTATCAAAAATAAAACTGCTGATTTCCCATTCGCACCTGAATCTGGTGAAGTGACTGAAGATATGTTTTCACCATTCATGTCACAATTTCATGATAACTTAAGAGAGTGTGAACAGCCAAGGTATAAACCATGCCGCAAACTTTAATCATCAAATATGATAAGAAAAATTATCTCGTACACTTCTGCATACTAAAATTCTATTTAGAAATGGGCATGCTTCTAAAGTCAGTTCACCTCATCATCAAATTTAGACAGAAAGCCTTCCTCAAACCCTACATAGATAGTAACAGCCAGAAACGTACACTAGCCCAAAATAATTTTGAAAAAGATTTTTATAAGTATAAGAATAATAGTCTATTTGGTAAGACGATGGAGGATGTTAGAAAACGTGTAGACTATAAACTAGTCATTGATGATCAAAAATATCACAAATTGACCTCATCACCTCTATTCATCGATAGGGACATTATCGATGAGGACCTTGTAGGTGTTAAAATGATAAAATCTGAAGTTGAGTTGTGCAAACCCATCTATATTGGCCAAGCTGTACTAGATTACTCTAAGCTTGAAATGTACCAACTCTTTTATAAAATACTAAAACCATGTCCTCTCGTAAAAGAGGTTCGTTTGTTGGGTGGTGATACAGATAGTTTCTTCTTAGGTATTACCACTCAAAAAGATTTAAATTTTAATGAAGCAGCTAAGTCATTAGAAAAATATTTCGACACATCTAACTAAAATCCCACTCATCCACTCTATTCCATACAGAATAAAGCCAAACTTGGTTGTTTTAAGGATGAAACAGCAGGAAAGGAAATAGATGAAATGATTCTCCTCCGTCCTAAAATGTATTCCATGAAATTAAAAGAATGTGCAGATAGTATTAAGCGTGCTAAAGGTATATCAAAATCAATTGTTCACAAAATGAAACATCGCTCCTATAAGAAGGCCTATAAAAATAAAACTATAACGTTTGTCAATATGACAATCTTAAAATCTCAAGTTCATACTGTGAAAACGCACACGTTCAAGAAACGAGCGCTTTCAGCATGGGAGGATAAGAGGTGTTGGATAGGACATAACACATCTCTTCCACATGGACATCCTGATACAAACATACCTCCTCCCAAAAGAATAAAACTCACGCTACCTCATTCAGGAGATGTATTGACATATTCAACTTTAACTCAGTATTTTGATGTTGCTTTTTGTAGATATACATGGTTGTTTTATGTATCGCATGAGATTGTTTCTTCCTTGTGAATATATGCCTACAGTTAGCCCATTCTCCCTATATCTGTGAAAAGACTTTTTCATACACATATTTTTATTTCAATAAACCTATCACAATGACTTCACTTTGTTTTCCGAAACACTAAAGTTACGAGGGATTTAGTATCTTTCACATGGATGCACTCTTGTAAACCATTGGTAATTTTGATAGCAATAGAGGGTATAGTTTGTTTGACGACGGGATGATAGAAAATAGATTCAAAAATCTTCTCGACTATTCCATATGAAGCGTCTTTATCATGAATGAAATCACGTAAAATGTATTCTATTTTCTCACCAACAGAAATAGGCAGAATCAAATCACTTTGAATGTAAAGGTGCTGTTCATGTTTATGAAGTGTCATTGGTGCTTCTATACCAATCGTATGCGCAGCAGTAAACACAATTTGTAGCATTGAAAAACCAAAGAGTTTTTTCAAATTTTTACTCAGTTGACATTGAATGTCATCACCCAGTTTCAGAACAATGCGTTGATTTTCAATTGAAAACGAAATGTGGTGTGTCTTTACATCATATTTACTTTTCATCACATGCTTCAACTTCTGTTGTATATAAGGATTTACTACATGAATGAAGCTTTCAACTGTATGATATAGACGCGGCATTATATTGATAGCAACTTTAGATTCTTCATAAGACTGGTAAATTTTCTTGATGCGATCACCATAGATGTCTACCCACCATTCATCATAAACTGAATCAGCTTTAGTGTGATATTCATGAGAAGCATATACCACATCGCTTCCAATAATAGGTGTATAATGTCTTACAAAATGACGCAAGGTTGGAGAGAAATAAACTGTAAGTTTGTCATTATATTTCTGAATGACCAACTTATTTTTGTCCGCCATAATTTTCTCTCCATACTTCTTACCCACAGTCTCATTCCATCGTTTTACTAACTCAATAAGTGATAAAGGTTGAACACCACGCTTTTTCAAAATGATGCGTTCTTCACATTCTACAACATCTTCATCAAATATTTTAAATTTATAATGAAATTTGTTGATTCGATTTGAATAAACTTTTTTAACATTTGCAGTAGCAATTGACGTTAGATGTAGTCCATGGCCAAAACCGAGATGTGGATAGAATTCATTATCCAACCTCAGTGTAAGACCTTTAGTAAAAGAATGAAAGCGAAGGAACTGTCTCCCACTCCAATGATAGATAGTAAACTCATAAATTTTCTGATCCTTATTCTTCATGATGGAAGTATTACCACTATTGAACGCCTTAATAATTTTCTCATTCCCAAATGGTTCATAATAATCTGATTTTATCTGAATTCATTCATAATTCCACTTTCCATCTGATGTTAAATTGTATGGGAACTGGGATGCATTATTCATCGTTATTCCATCATGGGTGCGAGGAGTCAATATCATTTCTTCCAAATCATTTACATTCTGAATATTGCTATCATAGCAAATACTAGAAACGCCAACCTCCCATTCTCCTTCTAAATGTAGTGGGCGATTTAATTCTACTCGAATGTCTGATGGTTTATTTTTGGGAAATTTATCCATAGAAGCATTGCTGGGTAAGTAGATTAGAAACGAGTCCTTATTTTCACTTTCCATATTATTCACATTGGAAAAAATATATTAGCATACTTTTGCATTAACTCTTCATTCGGAAATGGAGTGTGATACTTGTCACAGCATCTTTATGAAAAGGAATCAGCGCACCAGCATCGTCATAAATTGCAATATCAATTTGTGGGATGTAGTTTGATTTCTGCTTTGTATAATGCACTTTCTTGAAACTATTCTCAGATAAAATGCTGCAGCTTTTTGGATGGTATGGTATCATTGCTAGCAATGGAGCTTCAACATCTCCCACACGTACATCTTCACCAATATTGGAATATATCTGAAAATAGTTAATACGACGCGATAGCGACAAGTCTGCGCTAGCTTTGGTTACAGTACCACTTTTAAAGATATTTTGATCAAAACCCAAAATGTCCATTAGAGTTTTATCCATAATTAGTTCAATACCTTTTCCACTTATAGTGAGAGACAAAGTACCTTCTTTTTCAGAAAATGAAATATGTTGCTCATTAATCACTTCATTTGAATAATCTACAACCAATTTAACTGAAGTAATAATGCGAGGCTTCAACACTCTTGTTTCATGTAAGATACCACCTAAAGGCTCTATACGCTTTCTGTATAAAGATACGGTCCACCGTGTATCAAATTGATTTGACCTTTCACATTGCAAATGTTGCATATCAAATTTTCCATGAACGGCTGCAGAACGATGTCGTAAGAACTGATGAAAATCTTTTGAGCAAACTAATACTAGATCATCATCATTTAATTTACTTATTGCAATATGATTAGATGATTTGATATAAGTCAATGTTGCCACTTGTTTACCATCAACTCGAAGGAGATAATTAAATTTCTTCAATAATGTTTCAGGAGTCATGTTTGTCTTTCTTGGCTTAATCACAATCTTCTTCACCAACTTCTTCTCATTTTTTGGAATAAGATCTACATAATAAGCTTCCTCTCGATATATTAACTGTTTATAACCACTTATGTGGTAATTAACGTTATAATTATCATAGCTTGTTAAGGCGCTAGCGAGGTAACCTAAATCATTTCTTAAACTTGGACTTAAACCAACAATCCAATCTTTCTCAACTACATGATGTACATAATTATGATCATCATTGTGCGGAGTAAATTGGACAATATGTTTACACGCTTTATTCAAGAAATCATATATAAACTTTTTACATGATAAGAGATCTTTCTTTGGCCACTGTGGAATGTATACTCGGCAGCCCTTTTCACATCGGTAAGCAGCTGTGCGTCTCATATTAATATTGATCACCTCATGATCAAAAGTATAGACACAGTTGCTATGAACAAGTTGAGTGACACCCACTTCCCACTTTCCATTTAGCTGGTTTGTATGATCAATGGGAGTAGAAAAGAGTACGGCTCGATTACTAGCAAATCTATTTGCGGCCGCATTGCTAAGCAAAACATGATAAAACGACATTTTGATATTGCTGATCTGCGGCTTTGCATAACATCATGAAGACTTGGATTTTGGACTCTCTACAAAATATCAGAGTTGATCGTAATGGAAACGTACATTTCAAAAATTCTCATGGTCATACATCAAGAGGTATTACATTAACATGGCGACAATTTGTCAACTTCAATGATATCATGAGGGATTTGGAATATTTTGAAGCATTAAGATTCATCTCCTTGGGTGATCAAGTTTGGCTTCAACATTACAGAAATGAAATTCAAATCTGTCATTTTCATTCCACAAACTGTTTCTCATTTCGCAAATACAATTGGGAGAAGTATAGAAGATACATACATCGCTCCATCATGACATTTATTCGTCGTGAGTTCATCGCCCTACTATGCAAATCTTAATCAGACATGACTACCACGCACCATGAGTTGGAAATTAGATTCCCTACAACGTATTGAAACGGATCATGATCGAAACGTCTATTTCAAAGATTCAACTGGAAATGTGAGAAGAGAGTTTGCTTTATCTTATCGTCATTTTCAATCTCTACATCATATCATGAAGGATTTGAAATACTTCTATATGAAAAGACATTCACGTATTTGAAATCGCATATGGTTGCGCGTCAACAAACGGCGAATTCAACTCTATCATTCCCAACTTCATACTAACTTCACATTTCATCAAGGTAGTTGGGAAAAGTATAAAAGGAAGGTACATCGCTCAATTTACTCATTTTTTTATCATGAAGCACCATCACTACACCATCGTCAACATTCTCCGTCGCTTCAGACTCTACACCGAAATCGATCTCACAACATTACACCAACACCTTCCAAACAGCAAGTATTACCCGGGCCGACCTCCAATGTTAGTGGTGAAGATGAACAATTCACGGAATCTTCAACTCTTCCCAAATGGAACTGTACAGATTCTCGGCGCCCTTTCTCATTCATCGGCGCAGTCAATGCGCTTAGAGCTACAGAGACTACTACGTCGGATATGGAAGAGGGAGAAGTGTGTGATGTCGAATCTGACTGTGGACAATATGGTGATCTCTACTCAATTGAGTGAAAGTGTATCATTTTTGAAGATTCGTACCAGCAGTTACAATTTGTTTTATGAACCCGAACTTTTTCCTGCAGCTCTCATTAGTTGTTGGTTACCTGTGCATGTGGCAATCTTTCATAATAGTAGTGATCATTACTGGACTAAAATCTCATGTACAAGCAAATGTGATCCTAGACTATCTCATCGAGTATGTACGTACCCAGCGGATTGTAAAATAAAAAACAATTTTTCCAACATGATGTTTTTATTTCAAATCATGATAGAACTTACAAATCATTTTTTCATTAGAGGATTGATTACATGAAAAGTTTTGAATAGCAGATACAAATCGAGATACATGTAAACGTTTTAAGATGAAGTACAGTACAAAAGCACCACACGTTGATGAAAGTGGATGTTGTAGTATGCGTTCATTTCGCTGATATTGACGCGTATGTTTTCTCAACCACTGCTGTGTTGGTATATTTGGAGGTTGAGCAAGAGAGTCAAATAGTTCACCACGTCGGTCTTCTCCAATAAAGATCGCTTTCCAATGCTCACCGCCTAAATTCTGCGAATGAGTGTTTAGCACAATAAAGATGGGATAGTGATTTACTGCAGGTGGTAAGGTATCGAGTGAATAGACATTATCGAAAGCTTTCAACGTCGCTTCGTGTGCATTACGCTGCACTTTAGTCTTAATATCGTCAGCAGTCAACCAGCTCATTAACGATTATACTGAAGAATCACGTCACGATACTTTGTAATTTCAATATTTGAATCGAAGACTGCATAAATTAATACCTTGATCGTCTCAGGTAGTGTTCTTTTGAACGTCAAATCCAAACGAATATTATGAGGCACGTTCGCTTGACGATAGGGTGCACTAATATCGCTGTCAGCAGTCAAATCAAATGCATAAATAGTATATCCACTCTTAAACTCTTTCATAGTGAGTCCGTTGGTGTCATCCGTATTGTAAAAGCCAAATACATCCATAAAATCAACATAACTGCGCATAAATTGATCCGAAGCAAAATCTGGTTTGTAGGGTGGACAAGGATGACTCACACCATTTACACGTAAAGCAATTTCACTTAACTGATTGTGTTTAAAATTGATAGGATTCTTCTTTATATTACCATTAAATGCATCATTTTCAACCATTGCCACCATGAGGAGCTTCGGTGCTTTCGATGGAAAGAGACCATCTTTCATGAAACTCTTTTGATCTTTCGGAATTGTAAAGGTGAGAAGCTTTGTATGCTGAACGGGGTAAATGGCATTTTGGCGGCTAAGACCTTCAGCATGTCCTCTAATGACACTTGGATTCGGTACTACTCGACGAATGTAAGGTGCAATATCTTCCACATGAATTCTAAAATTGTCAACTTTAGCAAATGCATTCAGCACAAATTCAGGCTTATTCAATGTTAGCTTCAGTCGCATGCTGGTATTACAGAGTAAAAACTTTGACTGTCTAAAGAAGTCTAAATTCAGCGGACCATATAGCTGACATACTTTACTATCTTTAATCATAGCAGATCGCTTTACAAAGCCACTGTTTGTTTCAGCATCAAATTTTCCTGCTTCATCTCTGTACCATCCCATGGCTTCCATATGACTTTTTTGTGCTGTTGGATGAAACTGTGATACATGATTGAAATATGATTTATAGGGATAATCGCTTTGACCACCTTCCACCTGCTGCTCTCCAATCGTTAGAGAAACATCGCGAAGTAATGTAGTCAATGGTAAATTGTTCAGTCCAACTTTATGTGTATCGTCAATAGCAGTTCCATCTGCTTGCTGAATTCTAAACCTCAAATCAACCATCGCATAACTCAAATCCATGTAGTCATCACTACCACCAGGAATAACAAATTCAATGGGGCCAGCATTCTCAGCTGTTCGAGGATGATAATCTACAATACTTGGACTAAGAATATCTGTCTGTATGGCTTGTTGATCAAAGAAACAAAACCCGGAAGTTTTGCACTCCATGATTAGAAGTTATGGCAGCGTCGTCGTTTAGCGCCTGATGAATGATTACAGCCTCTGCGACGTTTGCGTGAATGCCTTTTGACTGGAGATCGCACCTTACCAGCTCCGCGATGCTTCTTCCTTCCTTTTTTCATTCGTTTAGGTGATTTCTTTCCTTGAGTAACACCAGCAAAGGTCTGCTTCAATGTTTTTAAACCACGTTCCTTCCCACGATTCAACAAACTGCTCTTAAAACTTCTACTTCTGGAAAGATCACTAGCAACATCACCAGCAAAGCCAACGGCATTACTTAAAACATTTCGTTTTAAAGATCTTCCGACATTGGATATGAGAGGTGCTACAACAGATTTCAGTGCACCAAGTATGCTACCTCCACGTTGGCGGCGAGCGCCGATGTAAATTTGTCCTCCACCACTTACATAGGAGGGTCGTGAACAAAATGAGGCAGTTGGATTCATAGCTCAAACCCTAAACATTGTTAGTTACAACTTTGCATGAATCACTGTCGATCACTTAGATGAAAGATGTCGGCATGACGCATCCAAGAGATCATACTTGAAGGATGACCAGTCCATTTAACAAGACACCATTCTTCACCTTGCCGTTTTTTACATCGAATGATTTTCTTTACCAAATATGTTTCACTTTCAGTGACTACCTCAATCTCATCGCGGTAAAAGCTACCATCAATTTCTTCATTATCGTAATCTTTCAACTTGTAGGTGGTGGGAGAGTCTTTTTGATCAATCCTTGATACTGTAAATACCTCCTCTGTCCAATTTGGAAGGTACCCTTTAGCAAAAACACTCTTCACTTTTGAGATACGAACTTTATCACCAATTTTCACATCACTTTTCACATGAGTGCGTTTACGTTGGAATGATTCGTGCACTTTATCTACATTGTCAGCATTTACATCTACTGATCTGAGTCCAATAGAACGATGGATAGAGTGATTGTAGGCATGGAGTGTATCTTGTAGAACCTTTGTCCAATTTTGTGTCAAATTGGCAGTAAAATGTCGCCACAAGCGATTTTTTAATGTGCGATTAAAGCGTTCAACGAGTGTAGCTTTATAAGCACTCTTTACACTAAACAACTCAATGTCATGCCTCTCAAATAATCTTCTCACATGCTGATCTTCAAACTCTTTTCCTTGATCACTCTGAATTCTTTTTGGAATGCGACCTTCTCGAAAAATTGTTTGGAATGCTTTTGCTACTCCTTTCCCTTCTTTAGTTTTTAAAGGTTGAGCCCACGCATAACGCGAGAAAATATCAATGACGGTTAAAATAAAATTATTGCCCGAGTTATGTTTTGAAATGTAGGCAACATCACACAAGTCTGCTTGCCACTGTTCATCAATGTCATGAACAATATAATGGCGGGTACGGTACTTCTTTTTCGCTTGTTTGTGGAGTGTATAGGTAGCCTGACCCTTTAACCATCGTTTCACTTGTGATTGTGGAAGACCACTCGCTTTTGACAATTTCTTGATCGATGCAAATCCTGCTGGATGTTTTACATCATAATAGATTGACTTCAAACGTTCAGTCGATGACGACTGACTCTTTTTCCTCCTTCTCATCTTTTTGTTTTCTTCCCTTTCTACATTTACAACAACTGCAGCATTTAGCTTTAGCGGTTTTGCGATCGTGTTCACATTGCTTAGGAGTTTCATTGTGAGAGCTGGCGCAGCAAGTGCAAGTGACAACGACATTCACCCCTGGCGGCTCATTACATGGTAAGCAACACATCTGCTTCATATTAATAGTCTGAGAACATGTATTTCTTGGGAGGAGCTGTTTTACGTTTTCCTTTTACTAGTTTTAGTGGTGGCGTAGATCTACGACGCGTTCTTCCTCTTGTTTGCTTAGTGAGTGTGGGAGGGGATGTAGCAGGTGACGTCTTAAACCGATTTGTTGGCATTTTCATCGTCTGAATCATTGGAGCAGTAGCCACTGTTGAATCAAGTTCTTTCAATGTCTCATTATTCAAAGCAAATTTTGGCACATTATGCTTTTTTAATAGTTTAAGGAAGTGTGTCCAACCAGGTGGAACATAGCCCTGACGGCGCTTTCTACGTGTCGCATACTGAATCAAGTCTTCATAACGTGAAGCATCAATCACTATATTTTCATTTGTAATGATTTCTCCTCTATCATTTACATTGAGGTGGGGTTCAATACTATTGAAAAGAGATATGGCATGTGCGCGAGATGCTAAAGGTGTAGCAGTCGATACAGAGTCACGCATCTTATTCTTCAAGTTTTTCAATTGCTCAACAGTTTCCGATTGTAATAATACAGCACGATGTGGATCTTTGATGTGAACATTTTGCTGATAATCTATTTCTTTCCTATACATTTGATTTGCAAGAGGTTGCTTTACTTGCTGCATGGCAGTCAATTGTACATATTCATCCTGAGGAATAACAATCATGCGAGAATAAGAACTCATAGTTTGTAGATAATCATGGGAGTTTTCAAAATATCACTTCGAAATCTAGATTCTTCCGGACACTCTTGCGTAAAGTCAATGAATAAATAACCGTGTGATTTTTCAGTAGCTGCTTGAAAAAATTCAATTAAGGCTTTTGATCCTCTTGGTGCAACTTGTCGCGCTAAAATTTCAAATTGACTTTTATCTCGCGGATTCTTGAAAATAGCATAATAGTGTGTATTCAGGTTTCGTGTACGAGCTTCTTTTCCATCAGGAAACAAATTTTGTGTGATATAGATGATAAAGCACCTTTTATGATGTGCTGCGCGAGTGAACATATCTGTAACATCTTTGGAATTCTTACTTTCTTTTAATAGATCATCCAATACAACAACATCATTAGACTGAAGTTTATCCACTGCAATAATTCCTTCATGTCGAATAAAGTTGCGACTTTGCAATTCCTGAAACAGCGACGGTTGATAAATACCATAACACCAAGTCACTCGATTGATAGGTTCCTTAAACAACTCCCTTCTTTTATCCAATAAATTCAGCGTGAAAACAGTTTTACCTGCATGAGATGGACCTGATACAGTCAGAACTTTATCACATTGAAGTCTGAAATCCATTATTTAAATCAAGTCTGAAACCATATATTTCAACATGTGTACAATTAACGTCTAGAGCCAAAGATATTACCCAATAGGTTACCCACGAGAGGAGCTAACATCGGAAGTATTGCTGAAAGGAAACGCCCTTTTGTGTTAGGGTTTCCCTCTTTCTTTGAAGGGTGACTTTAGGATTGGAGATGAAACGCAATTTCGTAGCATATCGCTTAAGTAACTTTCGTTGTTTTGGTGCTAATTTCTTCGTCCTCACCTTTCTCACATGAGAAATAATTTCACGAATGAATTTATCATTAGCATGTCGTATAGCACTGTATCGCTGATTTCCTTTCATTCGTCGGAGAGCTCGAATGGCTGAAGAAAACTTTGAAGACTTTTGACTTTTACGTTTCGTCATTTTACGTTTCGCCATTTTCCGTGTTAGTCTTTGCTAAAACCTGTCTTTACTACGTTTGCATAGGTACTAACTATTGCGGCATAAGTGACACTCGAAATGAGCAATATCACAGTGGCTAGATTTGCAAAGTTGAATGCAACTACGTATGAAACAGCGTTGACAAAAAGCGTGCTTACATCTCTTGAAGATGCGCCTTTCATTTCCATCCTTTCGCTTACATACATCGCAACACATAGTTTCACCGTTACTAATGTCTATAGCAAGTCTTTTTGAAGATATGAATTTGCTAGCCTTTTCTAAATAATAGACGCATGTACAGAAGGAATATACTTCGAGAGTGAGCAGACATAGCTCGAAAACCAGTTGTGCTACAATCAAGTACCACTGCATTTTCAATTTTTCTTTATAGAAAGTTGAATGTGAATATCTGAAATTGCTTCAATCACTAGACTGCTGCCATGATGGTTAAATGCGTTAAGACGTTCAGCAATTTTTATCATATGTCTTTTAAAAAATTCTTCGGGTTGATCTACCACTTCCATTGAATAAGAAACAAAATGGAAAGAGCGACTTTCCACCTCTTCCTTTCCAAAATGACTAAACTTAATTTTCGCAACTAATCGTGCCATGACAATGCTATCAGAGAATGTATTCATTAACTCTAGAAATAGAGTGCTAGCATCATCGACCACTGCTTCGATGTCGGTCTCATCTTTATGAAAATTTATCACATAATCTTGAACAGCTCCTTTTAAACTTTGCCTATGAAAACGTAATGTTCCGCAGTCGTTTGAGAAAGACATGATCGCCCTTTATCTAACCATCCATTGCATGAAAACAACTCTTCTCATAGTAACATTTATTGAATAACTGTAACAAGCATGCATTATAAATCAATGGTTTGAAACAGATAAAATAGATACAGCTGGTAACTATCATACAGCGAGCAATGATAACCATACAGGACTTTGGCAGTGTTGAGGTAAGGAGGAAAGAAGCATTGGTTATGAACGTAGCTACTACAACGAACAGACAAAATAGGAACACACAAATACTTAAAACGTTTCGTGACTTCATGGTAGTGTTGCTTCACTCTACTATCCCAAGGCGGGAGCAAAATATCATCAATGATTAGATTGGGAAATACTTTCCTCTCCTTACCAGGATTATTACAAAAGATGCGTATAACATTGAAAGCAGCTAACCATCGTTTAAAGTCAATAATAATAATAAGAATTCTTTATTTTGTCAAAACAAATGGCGGTAATGACAGAATGGGTGAAATACACAAGGGCAAAGTCATGTATACATCGAGTATTTTACAAAAGAGTTATAATAGGTCGCAGAGCGTCTGCGTAATGTAGAAGACTTCTTGTATGTCGAATGTTTCTTTCATGTTCACGAATGTCAAAAAACTCCGCTAAGGGATGAATGTCTTTTTGCATAGAAAATGTCCGCATGAGCTTGTTACAACATTTCTCCAGCATATTCTGGAGACTAGGAACATTAGGAGGGACATTAGCCAACCTCCTGGCAACTCGGTCAAGACGTAAAAGTTTGTCGAACAGCGCTTTGTTAACATCACAGATGACGGGCCAGCAAAAACTGATGTGGCAGTAAGCAAAACTTAAATATGCTTGCGAAATAACATTGCCCGGACTATTGTTACTTTTGAGACGTTTAACAACAGACATGGCGTAACAACATTTGCTAAACAAGTACGGAAATTATTCATTCCATTTGGCATTATCAGAAAAAACGACACCTAAATTTTTCAAGTTTTTCACATTTTGGATAACAGAGTCGTTAATAACAATGTTCGGAATCGCTGAAGTACACTGCTTTCTAGATACAGTCAAACATTTAGTTTTGTCAGGATTGATAGTGAGCTTTTTGTTCTTAGACCAACCATAAAACTCATCAACAACATTCTGACAGTCGTCAACACACTTCTCATCACCCAGATAAGCCAACGTGACATCATCAGCATAGGCAATGACTTTGGTATTGCAGAGGAGAGGGAAATCATCTATGAGGGAGACAAAAAGGATAGGATCGAGAATGGAACCTTGGGGAACACCACTGCTGATTTTCATCCAAGGTGCAGCAATGCCATTAACCAGAACGCGTTGAAAGCGATTAGAAAGAAAGCTACGTATAAATTTAAGCGGAAATGGATGACAATCAAAGTTTTGCATGAGGGAATTGAGAAGGGTAGAGTGACTCACAGAGTCGAAGGCCGAGCGAAAATCGATAGCAACTTCTTTGGCATAATGGGATTGACTACTCGTAATGTGTTGAAGAATGGTGAGACGAATTGCAATCAAGGCATTAGTACACCCGCCTAAGCCGTTAGGGACGAAGCCGAACTGACGTGGGTTAAAATTATGGGAAAGAGATGGTAAAAGAATGTGATCTCTTATGAGTTGCTCAAGGACTTTGCTGCAAAATGGTAAAATCGAAATGGGGCGATGCCCGGTTTTGCCTTTCGGAATAGAGATGATATTTGCAGATTTCCAAGGAGAGGGGAACTCACCATTAACAAGACATCTATTGTACAGAATGGTAAGAGGAGGGGCAAGCACCTCAGCGAAGGAGCGGTAGAAAAAGCCAGGAATTTCATCGGGGCCGGTCGAATTGGATTTACATTGACGGATCATATTTACACCAAAGATTCAGTGACACTAAAGGGAGTGGTACGGGACCTGGGACGGTGATCAGTAAATAAATGTAAGTCAGGGGGAGAAAAGGCTGAATGGAACTTGTCATCCAGATCGTAAACAGTGGCTTGGTCCAGAGGAGCAGATTGGTTCTTACACTTGATTTGATTATTGATGGCTTTCCATCTCTGAGAGGTTGAAGAGGATGTCAGACGAGAGGAGTGTTGTTTTTTGGCAGCAAGAACAGCCGCTAGGAATTTTTCCCTTAGACGTGAGTATTTGGGATAATTATCCTTAGAAAGAGCCCGATCACGAGCATCAGAAAGTAGTTTCAGTGCAGGGGACATCCAAGGCGGGTCAATATTACGCATACGGACGGTTCTTTCATCAGAAAAAACAAAAAAGATATAGCGAAGAAACATTTGAAAGCGCTCAACTGCAACATTCACGTCATCCTCGAGTAAGAAAAACTCATGCCAATCAACAAAAGAGAGAAAACGATAACACAACGCAAAAGAGGATGGTGAAAAATAACACACCTTGACTTTGGTAGTTGTCACATTCAACGAGTCAATCCTATTGATAAAGACACCTTTGTGGTCAGAGCGACCCAAGGGTGCAATACAACGAGGAGAATCAAACTTATACGGTAAGTTGGAAGCAATAACATCAAGCACATTATTCCCTCTAGTGGACATGTTCACAAGTTGCTGAAAGTTATTCAACAAATAAAAATCATTGATGTGATGTCTCAAATCATTAATGTCACCAATCAAGATAAAATGATTACTATGACTGTTGTCGATCATAATCTGAATATAGTCTAACAGTTTAGAATGCGCTTGAATTTTACCCGAGTAAGGATGATACACGGCGCAAACGGTGACGTCCAAGTCGTCAATTCGGTAACACAAAACATTTGATTTGATGTCAGAAAAATAAGAGTTACTTACAATTGAGACTTTCAAGTTGGATTTATGATAACATATAATTCCACCTCCATTTAAATCCATTTAAGAAGGGCACTCTCACAAGAAAAGCCATAGTCTTGCAAATATTTCACATTAAGTCCATGAATGTGTTTTCTCGCCCATTGATCAACATTGGGATCGCAGTTGGCATGTTGATGATCGACACTAACAATCTGATATGTCCAATTGTTCATAGCAATAGCACTGAGCTCCTGTACAGGTTCACCCTCACAATCCATAAAAATGATGATAGAAGCCTAAAACGGAAATTTACACATCTAAGGAAACGTTCTCTAACATATTACAAAATGAAGAATTACATCGATGCTTTTCACGACAAAATACACAAATGATATGATGGCAACGAAGAAGTAAAATGTATCTAATAAGACCACGTCTACGACACTCAAAGCACATAAGCGAATTGTCATAGGGTAGAGTAAGGAAAGGACTAGTAATTCTCCTTCTTTGATTTGCGTTTTGAGGTAGCATTCATCTCCGACTTGCGCTTCGTACCACTGCTGTTGAGGATTTGATCAATTATGTCATCCACGTTGGGTGGTTTTGGAATATATAGGATGGATTCTATATGCATGGAGAGAGAGGCTATTTTAATATCCTTGTGCCGACCATAATATAGCCCATTCACTTTGAAAAGGATATCCCAAGTACCTTCTCCGAACTCGTCGCATGTGATGGATGTTGAATGATCTCTCTCCTTCTTATAGTAAGTACACCAATGTGATACCGGTAGGCAAATGTGATTACCATCCCAAATCTTTCTATAGGGAGTATCCTTGTCATCTCTCGCCTTCCACTCTTGAGCAAGAGTAGTAGAATTGTCCATATTTAATGTCACGTACTCCTCAATAATATCAAGTTGGCGGCGAATGTACGGACTCACGGGGATCAGTATGTAGTCCCCATACTGATTGTGCATTATCTTGACATCCGTGGAAGGGAGCATTCCCGTTTGGAGTACTACGCTATGATCGTCATACCGCAAGACTTGTTTAAATTTACGCTGTGGCGGTGTAGGATTATGTACCTTGGTTGTTTCTTCCACTGGCCTCAGTTGTAGATGATCTGATCGTAGCGAACCTTGTAACGTTTGACCGCCATTTTGTCCTACTAGTGCAGCAGATGGAGTAGATGCCTGAAAATGAAAAAGATTGTATTAAGTTTACGTTCAAGGGAGGAGAGGGAGGGAAGTAGTGACTTACCATTTTAGTTGGATAATAGAATAGAGAGAGAGAGAAAATGTGCGTCCGTCACTCGTGTGATTCAACGATGGAATGATTCTCACTGTGGAAGGCTCGCTATTTATATAGAAATGCTTGATTCTCATTGGATGACGATCCTCATTGGACAATAACATCAAGCTGATTCCAAATCTGGCCTCCGTTTACCAATCCGAGCCTTCGTTCGTCCGCTGGAGCTGTTTCTTGGGAAATTCTAACTCTGTCGTTTTTCGCCAATCTCCAAAATCTTAAATGGCGTCTCACATCTAAACGAAGACAGATATGAACAAGCCGTTTCTTTTACTGAATTTGTCTCACTCTTAGTTTTCAAACGAGTTATTGCACGACTTTCTACGATCACTAGAACCGAAATTGGAAGATCGGTGCCGGGGGGGGGGGGACGTCGGTGAAATTTGATGGAAACTGTTTTGGTAAAGGGCCCAGGTCGAAATGCGACACTTTGGAAAATTTTCAAAATTTTGTCCATACAAAGTCACTCTGACACTTAGGATTTTTTCAGGTGAGGTCCGACACCGACATTCCACCCTCCCAACCTGGCCGGCACACCACGCCAACCTGGAGAGCGCATCACAAACCACCTCTCGCTACGTCGTCGCGCCAGAGGGGGTGGAGTCAGACGCGAAGCAAGACAGAGGCGGACCACGGCCAACTCGTCTGACAGGAGGGGGGGGACGTCAGACGCGAAGCAAGCTGGTGGCGGACCACGGCCAACTCGTCTGACAGGAGGGGGGGACGTCAGCGACGGCGGCCATCTTGCGCGGTCCAGTGGTGTAGATTTACTTACTACTCGCGGAGCTGCTCTGCCCGTCATTGGACCGTTATGGGGATCAGCAATCAAAGCAGATTTAGATGGCGCGATAGTAACCGTGTGCATCATTTTCCGTCTCGCCATCTGATTCATAAGTCACTAATCAAAAGTTTTAACCTGATATCAAAGTTCAGGAGAGTGTAAATTCTCTCCGTTCGCCGATAAGTGGAAAATACGCGATAGAGCAGAGGTCACATACGTTCGCCCTTTGTAGGATGACCTCCACGTCATCAGATTGTCAGAAAGCATCATATGCACGAAGGATAATTAATTGTTCAGAGGTTGATACACATGAATGATAATGTTCTGCTGATAGAGAAGATGGAAGATTACAATCAAGAGAAGAGGTCTCGTTTTAGAAAAGCTGAGGCTATAAAAATATACGTGATAAAATTGTCAGGAACACATGTAATGATGCAGTTTTTATAAGAACATGCACACAATGAACATTCATTTACATGAGGCTGAGGTGGACAATGTTTGAAAGATTGCAGACAGAAAGAAAGAGGTATTGTACGAGTACACATCAAACACCGAAGCAAACGAAAAAGCAAACGAAAGTCGTAAAGAAATGGTTCTATTTACATGTAGACGAAAATATGGTTCTCAACAACAAGGGAGATATAGATATGACACAATTTGATAGAAGATGATCAAAAGAATTCATGCAATAAGACTTTATTCTCATTACTCGGCAACAACCTTGGAAGATTATCCAGTCAGACAACAACATTATTCTACTTGTTCATATAATAGCACACCCATACTCGACAACATTCTCATGCGAACCTCTCTATTCACAAAATTATAAGTGAAAATTAAAAGAAATTACAGAGTTTGTCACCTCAGAGCTATGTGCAAGTAACAAGGATGAAATGCATATGAAAAGGTGCAATACTTGTCATCCTGAAGTATTCATGCAATCATGTTTCGAAGATACATTGCAGTAGAAATCGGTTATAGAGAGTCATGTAGTTAATCACCAGTCACAAATACGTGTACTGTACATGTATGTAACAAGAATCTGCATAGACGTTAGAGCGTGTTATAATGTTGATCACTTTTAGTCACAAGTATGTAGAGATTGGAACATATACAGTGGTCTCCTTTTGGACACATATACAACTTCTTCAACAATCATTTCTGCTTTCTAAGGAGACTAACTTGGGACATCGTATATATAGAGATATAATGTATAGTTTTGTAAGCAGGTAACTCTTATATAGTTATTAATGCATAATGGATATTATCCTGCACATCGCACAAGTCCCACAATTGCTATTGACTATAGTTTAATTCAACTAGTGAACTTTATTAGTCAACACTGTGGGTATTACTAAGTCATCTTCACATGCAGTTGCTTCTTTTGTAGAGATAGTTTTTCAGTGATAAGAGAAAATATAATTGCATTAATTTTCTTTATTTGTATATCCCTATAATCAAGCAGTTATTATCAACAGATTGTAACTAGCTTGGTATAGTTCATTAGGATATATATATATATATATATATATATATATATATATATATATATATAATGAAATTAAATCACACGTAGAAAGTAAAAGGAAAAACCAACAAATGTTCAGATAGAGCCCGACCGGTTTCTGCCTGGCTTGCAGGCTTATCAAAGGCTAAATGAATGTATTCAAAATCAAAATACATCGTAGTTCAGTAATCATAGAACTAGATAACTCAATCATAAACATGATAATGAAAAGAAAAATATTCATGTTTGCACACTGTCACCACTGTGATAGAAAAATGAGATATCTTATCAAGTCGATGTGCCTATATCCCTATTCAGTGACGGTCTTATTAGTTTAATACACATCTGTTCTTTATTTTCTCGATGCAATCTATCGCACTCAGCTGGTAATTGAAGAAGGGGAATAACATTAAAAGAAGGATTGAAGCTCTTCGCACACTCATAGCTATGCTTGCTTGCTGACATAGAGCATTCTGTATCGGGATAAATTTAATTGTTCTCGATGAACTCGGATCCTCGAACCAAAGCGTCACCGGTTTGACCCACATATAGTTGTTCGCATCCTCGACATGGCAAAGCATATACTATATTTTTGGAGGAGCAATTGAAATTTCATTTCAGAATAAAAGTTTTGTCAACGTTGTCAATTTTATAGTTCAGTTCTCTCCCGGTTATTAAATGCTGACAACAGTAACACCTTTTGTCATTACATTTTGAAGCCCCAGATATGATAAATCGTCTATTTTTCCGCAGTAATTGAAGAAGGGAAGGTGGTTGTCGGTATGAGGCTCTTAATTTCGAATTCCTAAATTACTCCGTTAATTGTAGTGTTGCAAATACTGGGGTTACGATGTATTGAAAAACTTTTGGATTGTTTGGGTTATATGTCTGAACATATGAGATTGTGTTGGTTAGTGTCACTTGCTAGTTTCCCAATGTTTTGTTCAGTTTTTGATTTTCTGATTGAATCATCTATTAGATGAACCGGGTAACCTAGTTTTATCACAATCTGTTTTTCATCTCTGCAAAACGAATTTCTTTCATATCATTTTTTGAGACAATGGAATTAATGCGCCTGGCAAGTACATAAGGAATATTTCTGATCAAATGCTTTGGGTGCCCTGAATGGAAAGGAACATGATTATGACTGTCTGTATTTTTGTAGAAAATATCCCTTTCTATTTTGTCACCTTCCTTGTATATCAAGACGTCTAAAAAACTAATTTTCTCATTGCCTTCTTCCATAGTAAATCGCAAGTTATTATCCAATCCATTCAAAATGGAAAGAAAATTGTCAACATCCCCAAACGAATTTTTTACCAGATTAAAAAACAGTCGTCTAAATAACGCAACGAACTGTTGTGAAATATTTCAAAATCGTTACTTGTTAAAATATTTTTCATCAAAGTAAACATTCTCTCCTCCAAAAATCTAACTGTCAGTGTCGCGTAGGTTGGGGCTACCTTTGTACCCATTGCTGTGCCAGATATTTGTAAATAAATTTTATTATCAAAGTCGAAGAAGTTATTCTTTAAAACAATGCTCATACCTTCCAATACAAAATCACTAGAAAATCTATCGCTTATCAGTTGCCGATATTTAGTTATCCAATATGCTATTGCCTCATTTCCTAAATTGTGATCAATATTCGTGTAAAGTGAAATAATGTCAAATGAGACAAATTTAGCATCAGACATATGAGACGGTAATTTCGAAATAAAATCCGACGAATCCCTGCAGTAACTTTGCAGTTTGCGAGTTATGGGTTTCAGGATTTCATCTAAAAAATAGCTTAAATGACTTTTTGGTGCATTAACACTCGATATTATAGGCCGGAATTTTAGATTTTTAGGTACAGCTGTTTCCAGAAATCCAAATTTGTCGATAGTTTTGGCAATAAAATTACTCGATACTTTATGCACTACATTCATTTAGCCCTTGATAAGCCTGCAAGCCAGGCAGAAACCGGTCGGGCTCTATCTGAACATTTGTTGGTTTTTCCTTTTACTTTCTACGTGTGATTTAATTTCATTTTATAGTTTTATCCATTTTCAATTACATCTATTATTTATATTTTATATAATCTTATATATTTTATATTATCTTATATTTATATTTTATACTGAACGGTCGGCAGTTATTAATTAAGGTAAGTTACCTTTCTATTTCGGAGGGGTTATCGGTGATTTTCAACCGGTTGAATATTTTTCTCTGCCTCTCCCGTGAGGTCAGTACAATCAGGAGGAACGACCTGCGTTCCGGACATGTCAACTTGTTGCGCAACTTTATCTTTTTCATCACTATCAAATTCATCATCAATTTCATCAATTTCATCCATGACCAACTCTTGGTCCTCTGTTCCTTCCTCGTTTCTGTCCATCTCAATGGCTGGCGGAAGTCCTGCTGCTTTATCCAGCTTCAATCGATTTATGTGAACCCACTGCGGCTTTGAACGTGGCTCACGTATTGGTACTATCTTACAATTTCTATCGGTAATCTGCAAAATCCTCATAGGGCCTTTCCAGCGGCACTGGAGTTTGGGAGATAGCGCTTTTGTTCGGCTGGGGATATAAAGATATACTCTGTCCCCTACCGCTAGATTTTCGGCGGAAAAAGTTACATTGCGGTCATAATATTTCTTTTGTTTTTGTTGGGCCTCCTTGATCGTGACACTTGTGACGTGCCAAACACTTTCTAAACCCCCTGGCGAGGTCATGTTTATAATCATCCACGTTTTGTGAAGAATCTGAAAATTCTCGTAGTACTAAGTCATTAGGCAGACGTGGGTCGCGGCCATATAATAAGAAAAATGGACTTTCTTTGGTAGAACTATGAGCGGCGGATCTGTAGGCGAATGTACGGCAAAAATGTATCCCAATCTTTCTGGTTTCGACTTGTGTAAAACGATAGCATTGTCAGTAAAGTTTTGTTAAAGTTTTCTACTAAGCCATCTGTCTGAGCGTGGTAGGCCGATGTGTACACCCTATCGGCATTTGTGAGTCTACAAACTTCTCGTAATAACTCTGAAGTAAAATTTCTACCTCGATCGGATAATAGGGATTCGGGACAACCGTGCACAGCGATAATGTTTTCGACAAATAGCCTGGCAACGGCTGTTGCTTTCTGGTCACGAACAGCGAAAGCTTCAAGCCATTTCGTGAAATAATCTGAAAAGACTACCATGTATTTATTCTTGTTCAAAGTCACGGGTAGTGGACCAATAAGATCCACTCCTATTCTAGACATCGGTCTTTTTACCGCAATGGAAACCATTGGTACGATAAATTTTTATTTAGGATTTTTCTTTGTTGCACAAGCCATACACGCTTGACACCAATCAGTCACATCACTCTTTATTGTAGGCCAATAGTAAAATCTTGCAATGCGCGATGTGGTTTTTCTATTCCTAGGTGTCCTCCAAAGGCACCTTCATGCAATTCTATGAAAACTTTTCTACGCATATCGTGAGGAAGGGCCAAAGCTAAGTCATTTCCGAAAGTGTTCGTCAACTTACATGTAAAGTTTAATAGACTTTTTACAATTCGAAATTTGTACCATTCTTCAGTGATAAATTTTGAGAATGGTCTTGGTAAATTTTTCGGCATTGGCTCTCCGCGCAATTTCTGCATGAGGGCAGAATACAAGGGATCTTGTTGCTGCAAAATTTGAGCTGATGAGAAGTCATATTTCGATTGTATTTCACTCACCAAATTTATGTTTTCGGGTAGACGTGAGAGTGTATCGGCATTAGAGTGAACCCGTCATGGTCTATAAACAATTTCAAACTTGTATTGTTGTAAATAAAGTGACCACCTCATCAGACGTGAAGAAGGGTCTTTATGATTCAGAAGATATTTGAGAGGTGCATAGTCGACGATACAATATAATTTTTTTCCCCAGAGATATTCGCGAAAATGTTTTACTCCAAATATTAGAGCTGCGGCTTCTTTCTCGACTGTCGGATATGCCCTTTCTGGCTTTTGTAATATTCTGCTGGCATAGGCTATTGGGTGATCTCTGCCGTTTACATATTGACTAAGAACAACTCCTACTGCCGTGTCGCTGCCATCTGATTGGAGGTGAAATGGTTTATCGAAGTTCGGGTTTGTTAAAATTGGTGGTCATAACTTTAAGAAGGAGTCTTGCTGAGCCTGTTGCCAATAAAACTTTTTGTCCTTATTGATAAGCTCAAATAGTGGTGCCGCTATTTTGGCGAAATTTCTGACAAAACGTCGGTAATAGCTGCACAAACCCAAAAATTGACGAACCTGTTTCGTATTTGCTGGCGTAGGATTTTTCAATATTAGTTTTCGTTAGGACGTAGACCGTTGCCTGACATGACGTGACCTAGAAATTGAACCTCTGGCTTTACGAAGTCGCATTTCGATAATTTGAGTTTCAGGCCATACTCGGTCAGACGCTTTAGTATTCGCTCTAATTTTTGCATGTGTTCTGTAAATGTCTCAGCGAAGATTATTATGTCATCTAAATACGTTATACAATCGACGTATTGTAGCCCAGCCAATACAAGTTCTAACGCCAAAATGAATCATGCCGGACTGTTACTCAAACCAAAGCGCATTCTGACGAATTCAAAGTTACCAAGATGGGTTGTAAATGCAGTTTTATGTCTGTCCTCTTCTAACTGCCAGAATCGAGAAGCGAGATCTAATGTCGAAAAATACTTGGCTCTGTGTAGGCAATCTGTGACAGATTCTAATTGCGGAAGTGGTTGACATTGCGGATACGTGATCTTATTCAACTTTCTGTAATCGATGCAGAAACGTGTAGACCCGTCGCGTTTTGAGACCAATACTACGGGTTAACTAAAGGGTGCATTAGATGGGCGAATTATATTGTAGTCAAGCATATTTCGTATATGGTTCCGAAGCTCTTCTTTCTGAACGTGAGGAATTCTATACGGCTTTTGGCGGATTGGCGGATGGTTTCCGATATCCATCCTGTGGTGACATGCCGTAAGGTGTCCTAAATCATATTCACCTTGAGAGAAAGCATTTCTATATTTATTTAATACTTGTTTCAGTTGTTCTAGCTCACCGCTTAAAAGTTGCGTCAGGTCGAGTTTTACAGAATTTAGCCAATGTTTGGGAGGCGAATTTACTGTAGCAATTGATTCAGTCGATAGTCCGGCCTTTTGTAAAAGTGGCTCTACAAAACCGAGAGTAGTTTCATTGTATATAGTAACTGGGAACGTCGCGCAATTAATTGATGGAAATTGACCATCTGAAACTTTACCTACTAGTAGTGAAAACTGTGCCCTACTATGATAGGGATAGGTACATGGATGGGTACATGTAAAATTCAGTGTTATCAATAGGAACATGCATGACTTTTGTTTTACTGGATAGGTACATGTGTTTGGTACACTCGGTTGAGTACATTGTGTTTCGGAACGTCTATGAACAAACTTGTGTGACTTGGTTCTGAGTACTTGGGTACGTACCGATAGACGTCCTCTGTTTGATTTTGAATGAGTTTGCTCAATTGCGACTATTGTGACCATTGTAATAATTATTGAAAATATGAAACCTTAATGTGCATTTACGATTTTATTAGTTCCCAATATGAAAATCAATTCCGGAATTATGTTTAGAGTGAAAAGAAAGGAGATTTACGATGTAAATATTATTTAAGATTGAAAGACAAGTGAAGTGTAGAAGTCTTTTCCCGGAGGGGACTCTATTATTTTCAAGAAATCGTCGCTCCATTCCAAAAAAGTTACATTGTTTGTGAACTCGTGTTCTATTTGATGAAGCGGACACTTGACTGATATTTGGTTGCGCCTTTGAAGTGCTGTTCCGATTAATAGCCTCCAAAGGGCCAATTTGCAGCCACATGAGAGATGAATGTCCATGTCCAATCGTCCACCCATGATTGTTTCACTTCCATTTTCAAAGAAGAAGAGTTTCGACATGCTTTTGGATAAGAAGTTGGAAATTATGATCTCTTGAGGAAATAAACTTTAAAGTTTGGTACAATGACATCTTTATATGTTAATAAACTTTAGGGAAGTTCGGTACCTCTCTGATTGGCTGTTAGGATTTCCTTTGTTTAAAAAGTATATAAGTCAAAGGTTTGTACCAATTCTTATCAAAGGTTCTAATCCTCAAGCTTGCGACAAGTTTCAACTTTATAATCTATTTATTTAACGATGGATCGTACCAATGCACAAAAGGAATCTCCAATCGAGAATGGTACTATGGAACGTACCAATACACCTCCCCAATCTCCGATGGAGCGATCTACAACACCAAACGAGCCGGTGGTGTTCACCTAAGCCCCTGCATCGCCCGACTACTCGAGTGATGATAGTGACGTATCAATCGAGACGATGCGGCACATGAATAAGAAGTCAATGAGAACGCCACTATATGGAAGGGTCACTGTCAAAGTGAAGAACGCGCCGAAGAAGTACCACAGCAAACGAGCGGAACCTCACAACCGCTCTCGAATTTTCCATCATCGACCTTGACATACCACGTCGCTGTCCTTGTGCCCCAAAGAAGACAAGGATCCATGTGCAAGTGGACTTGAAAAAACTTGTACCATTTCCAAACATTGATGACATTTAGTGTGTTTTTTTAAGCTCTTAATTTAATATTCATTTGTATATATGAACAGACTTGTTTTATCATTTCACAAATCGGTCTTTAATTAAGGTCTGAATGGGAAAGGGGAATAACTATCTACAATTAATGACGTTCAATAACTGAATTGAAACAAAGAAATCAAATATGAAGACTTCAACTTGAAATAAATAGGAACATATAACTTTTAAAGAAACAGTTATGTTGTTAATTTTAAAATGCTTGTAGCAGTCCAGGATAATGTCATACATGTGTCATACACGACACCATTAGAATGAGAATGAAAAGACCATTCGAATGATATAAGGTATGTACCTATCTGATGAAAAAATGTTCGTTGTATGCAAGTGTATGCAAGTGGAAAAATTCCAAGTTTTTTCAGGAAAATGACAAAGTTTGCAAGGTTTTGATAATTTTCAAAGTTAAAGTTCTACAACCAAAAAAGATCATAATACATAAACCTACACACATGACCTTGACCTTTGACCTTCATACACTTCATACACGGCGGGGGGAAGGCCTTAAAATTTCTCGGGCGCTTCACGCCCTCGACATTTTTCGGATTATAGGGTAAATAAATATTGGAGTGCGCTACGCGCACTCGAAAATTTATCTACCCATGGGGTCCGTCTGCCATAGCTATCTTTTTTGTTTCCTAACCCTAACCCCAACCCTAATCCTAATCCTAACCTTAGCCCTAACCCTTTACCTAACCCTAGTATTTAATTTGATTATTATAATTTTGGCCCGAAATTCGAATTTTCGAAAAAGTCTGTAAGTTTGATTATTCGAATTTTGGCGCGAAATTTGAATTTTCGAAATTTTGCGCTTAATTCAAATTTTGATGCTCTATTCAAATCACACGTTTTATATCTTCAAATATGAATCATTATATGACTACTAATAATAGCATGTATATCAAAATAATATATCAGTCCATCAGTTCATATTACTTTGAATTCACTCTACTGCTTACATGTGGAAATCTTTCAACACATATGATGGCACTTCCATTTCTAAGGTTCAAAATCAACCAGCTGCCATAATTCTTGCTTGAGTTATCAATTTTGTTTAACTGTACTAATGCAATGATGTGATGTCATAAAGTCTTTGTTCATAGTTGCTCTGTCAATTTCATATATAAAGAACTTGCAGACATCAGATCTTCACTCATTTTTGAATTATTCAGTGTCCATAGCAGACGTCGTTCTTCGTTCCTCCGTTCTCCGATTCATGCTACAATTCTGAAGCAAGTTTCATTGCCATGTTGTGCTACTTTATAGGATATTCGGGAGTAGGAACATTATTAAGTTCTTATAACCAAATATCTTTAAATATAGAAGCCTGGGTTTTAGGATGGGAACACTTTATGTTGCATTATTAACCATGTTTTTTTATTTTCTTCCTATATTAAATCATCCAGAAGAGACATGACTGTATAAGTTTGAGTAAAAGTGCAATTGACATCCGTATTTTCACACATTGTTTCTTAATAAAAAGATGCTTAAATAAAAATTCAATGTCATCTGATAGCAGATGCATGAGATTCCAATTTGTTTAATTCAGCGAATTGAGTAACGGTTGAAATTTCCGAAATCTCACTTTCATTATATTTATTTCAAATTAAATAAATATAAATCATGCTTCCATAAAATTCAAGCTTGTTTAACTAAACCAATTGAGAAGTGGTTCAAATTTTCGAAATCTCATTTTCATTCTATTATTATTTCGAAATTAAATAATGATTAATCAGCTGCTTCGAAATTTCATGTTTTTTTATGAACAAACCCTTTCAAATGAAATTAAACTTTCGAATCTCAGTTTCTATTTCACTTAAATACTAAAAAAATAAAAAATACACATACTTCTGCGACATAAATACTTCTGCGAAAGATGCACTCAGTCATTCACATATAAGACAACACTAGAACGGCACTTCCAGTCTTGCATTCGAGGAAAAGCACAAATAGAAAAAATGCCGTCAGATCTAAAAGTACTAATAAGTAGCATGGAATATCAACTAAGTCCTCCTTTAGTAATTTATGCAGATGTAGAGTGCCACATTGATAATAAAATACATAAACCTGCGGCCATTGGAGCTTATCATGTCTGGCATGATGACCTTCAATCGAAATTTGAAAACAAGTATTACCTCTTTGAGGGAGAAAATTGCATTATTAGTTTCTTGCACCACTTGGAATCTGTAGCCCAAGACTTGTATGACAACCAATGTGCAACAACTAGGGCAGCCAATGACACTTTCAGCGGATGAAAAAGCAGGCCATGAGAATGCAGAATGTTGCAACAAATGTAAATCGAAATTCAGCGATGAAGTCATAAAAGTTCGCGATCATGATCATATCATCGGACGATATAGGCAAACATTATGTAGGACAGACGGGAACTTAACTTAACAAAGAACTTAACTTAAAGCTTGACAAACGGGAGCTCCCCATATTTTTCCACAATTTTAAAAATTATGATAGTCACATCGTTTGCTATAAAGCGATTGGAAGAATGAAATCTTGGAAATTAGATGTTGTAGCAGCAACCGCTGAAAAATATATAACTTTATCCGCCAGTGTCCCTGTAAATGAATACAAAGGGAAGACAGTATACTTTAAACTAAAATTCTTAGACTCATATCAATTTCTAAGTGCATCCTTGAGTGAATTAGCCAAGGGCTTGCAAACGCATGAGCATGGAGAGACATTAAGGGTAGAATTTCCACAATTAAATGATAATGTTTTATATCAGAAGGGAGTGTTTCCATATTCATGCTTCAAAAACTTAAACACGTTGACGAAAGACTGTCTACCACCACAATTTGAATTCTATAATGATCTTACTCGTGAGCCCTGTTCCGATAGTGAATATGAACACGCTAACAAGGCATGGATTGAATTTAATTGTAGCACATTTGGTGATTACATGCTGGCATATCTGAAGTTAGATGTTCTATTGTTGGCAGACATATTTGAAGTGCTTAGAGCATTGAGTCAACGTGAGGATGAAGTCGACCCTGTACATTTTGTCAGTCTCCCACATCTTAGTTTTACCTCAGCACTAAATTTCTCTTCCAATGATCCCCCACACTACATACAAGATGAAAATATGTACAATCTATTTGAACCAGGAATTAGAGGGGGTATGACTTTCACCAACATTCACCGAGCGCGTGCACGCATTGAAGAATTAGGAAATAATATACATGAAAGTCGACATTTGACCTACTTAGATGTTAATAACCTTTACGGTTCTTCACTCAGTAGGAATCTACCCCACTCAAATTTCAAATGGTTGAATGAAAGTGAATTAGATAATTTTTTAAATGAAGAAAATGTTCAAAATATAGATGATGACGGTGAAATCGGCTACATTTTTGATTTAGATTTAGAGTATCCTGCAGCCACTCATGATGACACTGTCGATTTCCCATTAGCTCCAGAATTGCAGATGATTGAAGAGAGAATGTTTTCACACTATATGAAAAATCTATATGAAAAAGTAAGACTAAATGCACATTTTTCTTCAATCAAGAAACTTCTGCTCCATCAATTTGATAGCGAAAATTATCTAGTCCACTACTCAATTTTAAAATTTTACTTCACCATGGGCATGGGAATCAAGAAGATTCATAGTGGCATAAAATTCACACAAAAGCCTTGGTTAAAAACATACATTGATTTGAACTCTGAAAAGAGGACTCAATCAAGCACTGACTTCGAAAAGTCATTCTACAAATTGACAAATAATTCTTTATATTGTAAAACAATGGAAAAATGTAAGGAGAAGGAAAAAAAATTTAAACTAGTCAACAATGAGAAACAACTACTGAAATTGTCAAATCATCCTGTCTATGTTCAACACAAAATATTTGATGAAGATCTGGTTGGTATGGAAATGTACAAACCTTCAATAGTTTTAAATAAATTAATATATGTTGGTCAAGCAGTACTTGACTATAGTAAGTTGGAAATGTATCAATTATATTACAATGATCTAAAAGGATGTCAACTGATGAATAGAACGCGGGTTTGTGGAGGTGATACCGACAGTTTCTTCCTATGTTTATACTCTTACACATCACCATCCGTCCGTCTGGAAGACATACTTCTATACTTCGGTGAAAAGTTTGACTCTTCAAGCTATGACAGTCATCACCGACTATCCTCACTTACAAACAAAGCTAAATTAGGTTGTTTTAAGGATGAGTGTGCTGGAAAGTTGCTTGAGGAAATGATCCTACTAAAACCGAAAATGTATTCAATGAAATATCTACACTCTACGAATCATAGCATCAAACGTGCAAAAGGAATTCAGAGAGCAGCAGTTAAAGAATTGAAGCATAATGACTATAGGAGTGTCTATCATAGTGAGAATGATACAACTGAAGATATGACAATTATAAATTCAAAAAAATCACATAGTTAGCACAAAATCATTTAGGAAGCGAGGTCTTTCACTTTGGGAGGATAAGCGCTGTTGGCTGGATAAAAATTTATCATTACCATATGGACACTAGAGTTTAAGTCTTCCCCCACCTTCAAAGAGAAGGAGATGCCTTCCTGTCACAGGTGATGTAGAATAAGTCTAAATAAATGCAATAATATATTCCACTTGTAATAGATCTTGCAACATGTAGCAACACTTACTAATGCATAAGTAGTCCTACTAAAATTAAAATTTCTACATCTTTCCGAAATGTAGAAATGATTACTAATAAATGGGTAGTCCTAATGTGAATGGATATCTAAAGACTTTGTACTCAACATCATTCCGATATGTTGAGCTAATGAAATAACAAACTTTAGGCAAACATTAAACCTAAATTTGAAACATAGCTTTCGGAACATGCCTCATTACATTAGAACATGGAAACTTGGTGACGCTCAAAACGTTCACATAGCAAATTCTAAAGGAATAGCATTTCGTCATTCAATAGCAAATAGTGCTCGAAAACATCGTGGCGTTTGCATTAGTATTGACTCATTGCCTTCACTGAAAGACTTCGCTGATCTCATTGGCAACCATAAGGTATGGATAAAGTGGATGGATGACAAGGTATGGATAAAGTGCGGTTCATCAGTCAAACTATACGTCTGTTCACCAAAACGGGAAGATGTTGAATATCGATTTTTCGTTTCAGTGACGTCACATGGGAAACCTTTACAAGGGAGATACTACCACAGATAACGTCATTCATTAAAGATGGAGGACATTAAACGGTTCGAAGTTGTAAATCGGATGTTAACTACAAAAGCAAACTCAAAACTCAATCTACAAGAGATCGAGAGGAGTATACCCAACCGAAAACAATGGTTACTGATAAAACGCAAATTGAAGCCGACAACGAGCTTGCAGCTTGGAAGACCCTCAATGTTAACATGGAGGATTAAGAGGAAAGATAAATCTCTCACTATACTATTCTTTCCAAATGGAACAATCCAATGCATTGGAAAGGTCATGGAGGGTGATCTCTCATATCTACACTTTACTTTGGAACATTTACTTGGTGATTCATTATCTGATTGGAAAGTGAAGACAATGACCGTGTTATGTGAATTGCACTATCCCTATGACTTCCGTAAAGTTACATCATCACGTAATCTAACTTATGAAGTGGAGTTATTTCCAGCAGCTCAATTGACTAACTGGCATCCATATCATGTTCATGTGTTCCATAATGGAAAGATTGTGATAACCGGCATTAAAGACATAAGTGATGTGCCTCCCATCAAATGTGATTTGAAAAAATGTTTCATGAAAACCAAATAGTAGATTTTGTATATATGTGAATAGATAATGAAATATGAACATGTTTTTTGTTTTCCTTATAAACCCTTGTTTTGGAAAAAGAGAGCAAGTTAATGATGCAAGATAAAACTTTATTTTAAAACTGTTTCGACATATTTAGTAAGAATTACATCATTTTCATCACAGTCTTTTGAAAATAGTTCTAAAGCACTTTTAC
The DNA here is from genome assembly GCA_907163375.1 of Prostheceraeus crozeri. NCBI lineage: Eukaryota > Metazoa > Platyhelminthes > Polycladida > Euryleptidae > Prostheceraeus > Prostheceraeus crozeri. Next base: position 132,519 of record CAJQUW010008996.1, on the reverse strand, counting down.
AGTTATTTTTCAATGGTCTCTCGTTGACAAAATAGAGTACATAGCCACCGCACACTAGAGATGTATTACTTTGAAGTGGGAACGATGTCACTTTCCTAACAGTCCAGGAGAACCTGTTCATCCATAATACGATGTTATATAAACGAGGTTGATTCAGAGAGTCAAAATATTCGGCCACTTTATAACGATTGATGTATACAGCAATCCAATGTTTTCCGGGAAGATTGTTGATATCCGTATTGATGATGAGCGAACAAGGATAGAAAGGAATTGAATCAGGTAAATTATCTCTAGAAAAGACATTGAGAAATATTGTCTTGGAGTAGGGATGAGCTTTCCTCACTTTCCTCAAGATTTCAATTTTGCTTAAGTTACTCATCTCTGATAGCTGACAGTCACGTCTCTCATTCTTGTTATCTCAACTTTGCTATCATAGATAGCGTAAATGAGACAAGTAATTGTTTTCTTCAGAAGGTGACTCAAATGATACCTCCAGTCGTAGATTTCCAGGCTTTGTAACTCCTACGCTTTCACCACCTAGATCTACATCTGCTGTGAGGTTGTACATAATGAAAAAGTAGCCATTTTTGTACATATTCATTGTAATTCCATTTGAATCATCTGTATTAAACATGTTGAGGGCAGTGAAAGTAGAACCATATTCACGTGCGAATTTACTATCTTTGAAATTAGGCTCATATGCTTTGCAAGATACAAATTTTCCATCCTGGTAGAGTGCTATTTTTCTAACATTAAAGTGTTGGAAATTGAATGGATTCTTTTCAAAGGCAACAATGAATGCCTCATTTTCCACAAATGTGATATACACCGCCTTTGGCATTGCAGTGGGAAAATATTTGGGTAGGCATTTGAGGATGATCCCGCACCAATTGTGAAGTTTGTCAACACACTGTGATTAACTGGATATATTGCATTGTTTTTCCTCAATCCTGTCGCATGCTCGTTGATGACTGACGGGTTCATTGTTACTCGCCTTACATTGAGCACGGCATTACTTTTGTTGACTTGATAGTTTGTAGCTCCAAAAGCCATTAACGCGAACTCAGGATTTGCACGAATAAATTTTATTTGCATTTTAACCTGTGATAGCAGATATCTAGAGTGACGAAGAAAATCAAGATAGACAGGTCCTTTCAAGTATAATTCCCTTGAATCAGCTGTTAAATCCATTCGTCTTTTTAACCCTGTATTTGAGACATCATCAAATTTCCTTTGCTGATCATCCTACCACCCAGAAACTTGCAAATGTGACTGTTTAGCATGCTTTTGAAATTGCGTCATTGTATGTATGAATGCTCCATATGGATATGCTCGATCCCCTCCTTCAATCTGTTTGTCATTCAATATTAGATACACATCTGAGAACAGACTGGCAATAAGAAGATTTGCCAATCCCACTTTATCCTTGGATGAATCAATATTTGTACCATCAGTCATCTTAATTTGTATACACAACTCTAAATCAATGGATTGACACTCAATATAATATTGAGGATTGGCAGGTATATCAAACTGAATAGGCTGTTGGTTACCATCGATATTTGTTGTGGTGACTATGTTTACAATTGTTGGGGAGATGATGTCTGTCTGATGAGGGGGAGAATCGAAGAAACACAAAGCCAAATTGATACTCTGCATCGTATTAGCTCTACAAACATGTTGTCTTCCTTCGTTTTGACTTGTTTCTAGTCGCTGTGGAATTTCGTTTGCGCTTTCTTGTTTTCACTCGACGTCTAGATTTAGAACGTGCTGCTCTAGTCGGGTTTTTACTTTTCCTGCGTCTTTGCTTAGTAACTCGACCGGATCCAACTTGTCTTGACTTCCTACGCTTCTTCCGAACTGTACGTCTCGTCTTAGTTAAATCATCTAATGCGTCTATGGCAGATTGCTGCGCGCGCATTTTCATAGATTCACCGATATCCTCACCTTGAAGCGCATCAGCTGCAACATTTGTACCAAAATCTAAAGCCCTGCTTCCAACACGCTTCATGATTGGTACGCCATACTTTTTGAGTGTTGGAAGAACCATACGTCTTAGTGCACCAAATATGCCTCCTCAAACTTGTCGTCTACCTCCAACAAACACGGGATAATCGCTCTGATATGATGGTCTGCTGTAAATGCCTGTCATTATGATTATTGAGTAGAATAGCTATGGAAGTCACAATAGCGTAAAGCCGTATTCTCGTGACCTAATATGTAGGGTCAAAACAGTAATACCACCACAGAACGGTACTACTTCTCCTGCGTCATCATGAATTGATTGATATGTCAATTCTATTGATGTAATTTCGGCTGATTGGTAGATACATTGTGTCAAAAAATTTTCAATTGATTAGTTGCTTCCTTACGGATGAGAGAGGAAATGTGCGCAGAAGTGGAGCCTCAATGTCGCCAACCCTTGTATATTGAATAATGTTACAATAGACGTATAAGTTACTTATATCACGCTCTAGTAATGGGCTGTATCGCCTATTGATGTGCCTTCATAAATAGTTGATTTTGAGAATCCCAATGTGGTCGTTAACACGCTATCCAGCTTGATAAGAGAGCTCTTCCCTACCTTTAGAATCATGCGTTTCTTATGTGGGTCATAAGAAAAGTGATATTCATCTGCATCAAGGTAATCTACACCAAACTCATTTAACTTTGTACACAATTCAGATGGCGTTTTCAAGCTTTCAGTGTTCAAATTAACTCTTTTTACAAGTTCACTCGAAGTAGACAAATCATCACCCAATATATCTTCGCTGTATACGTGGATATCCCATGAAGCATTTGTTGATGCTTTGAGTTTAGAAGAGGACAATTGAACCATGAATGTATCATTTAATTCTGTCAACCAAAGTGCGCTTTCAAAGCCCTTCAACATCCCAATCATTTCAGATCCGAATTCAATAACAGCGGAATCAGACTTTTCCAATGGTGTCTTTTTAGTAAAAACAATAAATTCTGCCTCCGTTTCAACAGTAAATAAGGTTACTTTCTCTTTCTTATATTCACAAGTCATTAACGTTTCTGGCACTGATCCTTAAGACTTTCTTGCAAAGTCTTCAACACTTCTAGTGACCTCAAATTGATTTTTTACTCGGATGCTCCTTTATTGTAATGCATACAATGGAACAATTCTACATTGAAAATCAGTGACTTTCCTCTCCGAATTCCACCCACGTCCCTTGTACCAATACCTTGATGGGAAAGTTGTTCTGGAATACCCAAAAGTATGACTCAAATCCTTACCTAATACAAGAAGAACATGCTTCCCTTCCTTCATCAATTTTGTTGACCCCTTTATGACTGGTTTGTAGAATTTATTCAAAGTCAGCTTGAAGAGATCATTTATTCGTTCAAACATTCTACCGATTTCCTTTTCTGTATCTTGCAAGCTCATTGTGGGAACCTCAGAATCAAAAGTTGACGTTGCAAATGCTTTTTGAATTTTAATCATGTTTTGGACAGATGGTAAAGATGTTGAAAAAGGATGTAAAGTTAGATGATGAAAAGCCCATGTACCATGTAGACTATTGTGAAATATGCGAAAACAATCATCCTTCTCTCGTACTTCTTTATGTAATTCAAAATAATTGTTTTTTAGCAAACTGATATCGTTGCAATAAGTAATTTCAGTTAGAGCAACTTCATGGCGTCCATGCGGAGTAATTGGATTAGCGAATTCAACAGAGTATAGAGATGGCTTGTTAATTGGGAATATCTTGGGGTTGCTATTGCTTGGAAGAATGATGTTGAAGTTAGTAGACATGCTAAACTCATATATGGAAGAAGTCACATGCTATATTAGCTTAAAAGTTACGAGTGTCTCCCACCTCCACATTTTGTAGATCCTGGTGCGTTATCCAGCTATTGAATGAATCAGGATATCCTTTCCATTTAACTAGATATTTCCTTTGATTGCCATGACCTTTCCTCCTAATTATTTTGTCAATCATATACACCTCTTCACTTCTGTCTACTACTTGCAATTCATAAGAGTAAAATTTTCCTTCAATTGGATTGCCATGGTAATCTATTAATTTATACATGGCGGGTCTAAATTTTCTATTTACTTCATCTACAAAAAACTCTTCTTCAGTCCAATTAGGTAGATGCCCCTTCTCAAATGTAGACTTAACCTTTGAAATCCGAACTCTATCACCAACATTAATTTTCCTTGCATTGGAAATGTCTTTCGCTTTCTTATCATACAATCGAAGCCATACATCCATCGCATTATCTGGGGTAACATCAGCTGGTTTCATCTTAATGATTCGATGGTAGCTTTCATTGTAATTCTTAACAAATTTCTGCAGCTCACCTACCCAAACATGTGTATTTTTTGTAGTGAAATAGCGCCATATTTTGTCTTCAGTGTGCGATTGAACCTCTCAACAGTAGCAGCTTTATAAGCACTTCTGACAATAAACAATTCCCCATTATGACTTTTAAAGAGACTTCGAACATGAGAATTTTCGAATTCCCTCCCTTGATCGGTCTGTATTCTTTGCGTAACACGCCCCTCATCGAAAATGCTCTGAAAAGCCGCTTCAACTTCTGGTCCTCGTTTAGATTTCAGCGCACGTGCCCAAGCATAGCGAGATAAAATATCTATTACGGTTAAGATGTATTTATAGCCATCATGGTACTGTGATATCTGTTGCATGTCAGCCAAGTCCGCTTGCATTTGACTATCTATATTGTTAACAACATATTTTCTCGTTGGAAACCGCTTTCTCGCATTTTTGTGAAGAGTGTAAGTCGGTTGACTCCTTAACCACTTCTTGACTTTCTCTATTCCCACACCTGCTGCACGACCTAGAACCTCCGGACGACTAAAACTTGCGGGGTGATTTAAGTCGCAATAAATCCTTCTGAGTTTCAGTGCTGTATTCATCGTCTTTGTTCTGATTTGCACGCGTATTACTCGCACAGTAACTGCTAACACAATTGATATCAACCTCCATGCCCTCTTCTCCTTTACCTTCGAGCGCAGATTTCAAACAACAGCAAAATTTTTGTAACGACATGATGTGAGAGAGGCAAGGCTTAATTCATATTTGCTTAATATTTACTATACTCCATCGCAACACGCATTGAGCGCCTAGTAGCTCTTTTTGGTTGCAGATCATCGGGATCATGAAGCTCTCGCTTGACCGCCATCGTGGGTGTTTTACTTTTCAATCAATCTTGTAAGTGACCCTTATCCAACTCATTCACAGTCGGTCCTCCAATGATTTTGTGAGGTACATTTTGATCAGATAAAATTTTCTGAAAATATGTCCACCTTTGTGGTGCACCTATTTTTCGCCTTACATCTCTGACAGCATATTGTAGAAGGTCATCTATGTTACTATTTCTAATAACATCACAAGTTGTTTCATCTATTATCTCCCCTCTCTCGTTGAACTTCACATGTAGATCAATGAAGTCAAATAATCACTCAGCGCGCACACGATATGGTCGAGGTGTTGACAAAGTTATAAATCGTCGCAACTTGTCACGAATCTGTCGCCTCTCATCAATGTTTTCAGCTGCTAACTGCATTCGTCGATAGGGATCCTTAATCTTCTGAATTTCCATATCCTTTTGTGTTAGTTCCTTAAGTTGATTCGTAATTGGTTGATCTATATTTTTGACTTCCTGTGCACTTTGTAATGTAGTCAATTGTACATACTCCTCTTGAGGAATGACCACCATCTTTGAATACGACATGTTTCAAAATAATAAGGCAACAAAGTACGTTGCTTACAGCTAACTGAGAACCGAGAAAACTGTCATTGGTTCAGCGGAATTAGGTATGATATTTGTTCGAAATCGAAGTCGTTCCGGACATTCCTGGGTTAGATCAATAAATAGATGGCCATGTGGTTTCTTTGTTACATCTTCATATATTTTTGAAAGTACTTTAGGTCGTTGAGGTAATATCTGTCTACTGAGATGATGTATTTGACTGCTATCTCTTGGATTTTTAAATATTGTCGAATAAAGTGTATTCAAACTTCTAGTTCTTTGCTCTTTCCCTCCATCGAAGATGTTTTGGGTGATGTGGATAATAAAAGCTTCCCTATGATGTGCAGTTTGAATGAACATTTCAGTTACATCCTTTGAAGATTTGCTTTCACGTAATAAATCATCTAATACTAGTAAGTCACCTGCTTTGATATCCTCAGTTGATGGCAACCCTTGCTTCACCTCACAACCTTTCTGGCGAAGTGCAGAATGTGGTTGTGGTTGAAATATTCCATAATACCATTTTACTCTCTTAATTTCCTTGGTAAGCATTTCATTCCTATATTGTAGCAATTGAGTTACAAATGTAGTTTTACCGGACTGACTTGGTCCAGCGACACACATTGTGCAATCAGTGAATAGACGAAAATCTGTCATCTTATAATTCCATTAACATTAAACTCATCATCCCGCTAATTTTGCTTAGAACAACAAAACAGACACATGCTCCAGATCACGTTTATTTGCATTCAGAATAGTCACTTTCAAGTTACATTTACAAATTAAAGCATTTGTGTTTCCTCATCACAATTAGGATTTTAGAAAGTTTTCAAGTCAGCATCTTGGCGCTTCAACTTCAATTTAGGATTCCCATCTTTAAATTTCCGCCCTCGCTTTTTGCTCTCTTCCTTCCCATCACTTGAAGCAGTCTTGTCAATGTTAATTAAGCATTTATCAATTGGTAGTGGTTCATAGACTAGTTGAAGAACTTTCATTTGTAAAGATGCGACTTTACCAGTCGAACCATGTGAGCCAATATAAAGTCCGAAAACGTGCACTAAGCCCATATAGCGGCCCCGTTTGAGATCCTCACATTCCATCGCGTTTGTGAAGAGATCGAATGCTTGAAAATGATCCGATAGTTTTGAAAACAGTGTATCGAATTCCGGCAATTCCTTGTAACCAACTCCTTCCTCTAATGCCTTTCTCCAATGAGTGGGAGCACTTTCAGGCAGCTCAACACATTCTTTCGCGAAAGAGTCAATAGTTTTAAGAATCACTCGCATTTGTCTCATATTGCTATACCCTGATGTAGACGTGCCATTACTGTGGAAGAATAGAACTTGAAGATAAAAGCCATCATCACCATAATTCAAGGTTTGAAAGTAGAATGTATTTCCAATCCCTTGCACCTTTCGTGTCGGACGAAGCTTCAAGAGATCTTCCTCAAAAGCGTCACCTTCCTCTCTGATTGTATACATTTTCTGAGTCATTTTTCAAGAAGTACTAATTCGGAGCTTTCTACCAGCGCAAATGAATTGTCGCTTGAAAGTGATAAAATATCATTAAAGCGTCTTCCTTATATACACCTATATATGACTCATCAATCAAAGTGATGACGTGTCACTTTATGATTCGTTTGCGTTATATTAACATTGCAGCAGTTGCTGCAATCCTTCCAAGCGGACTACTGATTACACCATTAATACTGTTACCAATATCATTTAACATACTTAGAAACCCACCACCACCGCGCTGAATATTCAGTTTCGCCTTTTCTTTTCACTACTCCTTGGATTTGAAAACTTTTTATGCTATTCAAAGAGCCACCATTCAATAGAGGCTTGTAAATAGGTAGACATTTGTGTATTGCAAAAGCTAAATCGCGAATGAAATCATCACTTGAATTTTGAATCAATTTACACTTCTTATTATCATGTATCCTGTTTAACTTTCGCAACGCCTTTTTAAACTGACTTGAAGGTTTGAAGGAGCGTTTCGATTGACGAGAAGATGCCTTCCGTTTTACAGACATTTTATTCTAATATGGAAATAGATAATACAATTACAATTTTTGCTTAGTACTTACATTATACACAAAAGTTTACAAGCATTCACATATCACGCAGAGTTTGTTGCTGGTAATTATAAAATTACACAAACCACTGAACAAGTTGTAGAGGGAAACTGATATACACTCACATCGGCTAGAGTCTGATTTGTAGCAGTTATGAGCTGCTCAATGTCTTTCATTAGATGCTTTGAAATAGGACAGCACATACAGCAGGGCTTTGAATGGAAAGTCTTCAGTATATTGGCATAGTATGCCCGGAAACTGATCACGTCAGAATGTCCTTGAGCAGCCACATTGATGCTTACTGATGGCGGTCCACTGAACAAGTCCAATTTACATGTCTCACCCTTCTCGTCAAAGTAGCTGGAGGTGATAATGTCATGGAGACATGTGTTGTGTTTCCGTTGGATACTGCTGCAGCAGCGGTACAATCTCAGTTTGAGCTTGTGGGCGAAATACTTCATTGAGCCAAAATCTTGCAACTCGTGTAAGAGCGTTGTTCACGACTCTCATTAACATTCTCTGCACCACAACGTCCTCTCCGCAGCGGAAATACTTCACTATTTCCTCCATCAGATCCACCAAATCCGCTTTATAGCCAGTTACGTGTATATTTGCGGCAGAATAGAATATATTGCCGGTGAAGAGTTGACTTCGGTAAATTATTGAAATGGGAATGTTGGTAGTGAACGACATGCTGATTGAAATTGTATTAGCCTCAAATTATGCTTGAAATAGAACGGTACAATGTCATCCTTATATAGAAAAGCCACACAAAGACACAATGGTGACCAATCACAGACGTGCATGATGACTCATCATGCACGATATACAGTGACTGTTGAAAATATTTCTTGATCACAAGGGGACAAGATGAAGTTTCAAAGGGTACATAACATGTAGAACACACAACGCTATGAGAACATGGTAAAAAAAGAAGGGATCGTTCCTGTTTAAAACATTTAACGCAGTTCTGTTCACATAATAATTTAAATGTCTCTTCTTCTAATTTCCTTCTGAAGTCACTTTTATTGGGAGAACTTTTTCAGAAACACTGCGAAAACAGTGTCAAATGTCGCCTTCTTTCCATATCGTTCCAATTGCATCCTCCCAATTTCACTATTTTTGCAGTGTAGCATGGAGAAATCCTCTATCCACCTACGATCCAAATTGTAATTCATAGCATGCTCATCTAGATCCATTAGTCGATCAAATAAATCACCAGCGTTGATTTTTTTGACTGAGATTTGTTACAGTTTCTATAGCTTTGAACGAATATCCAAGGTCTCTTGCGACAACCCACGACGTTGGGATACTAGTCATCATTATGTATGTCATCAAACAACTATCTCATATTTATAGCATAGTTTGTCTACGTAAAAAGGAAAATCAATGTGACTGCCATCTTGATTACAATGGTTGCAATAGTCACAATAGTCGCAATTGAGCAAACTCATTCAAAATCAAACAGAGGACGTCTATCGATACGTACCCAAGTACTCAGAACCAAGTCACACAAGTTCGTTCATAGACGTTCCGAAACACAATGTACTCAACCGAGTGTACCAATCACATGTACCTATCCAGTAAAACAGAAGTCATGCATGTTCTTATTCATAACACTGAATTATACATGTACCTATCCATGTTCCCATTGATAACACTGAATTTTACATGGACCCTCCATATACCTATCCCTATCATAGTAGGGCACAGTTTTCACTACTCCTACTATGTCAATCACTTTAAGAGGATAGTGATAAAATGTAGGTGCCGGTTCTAAGAGCGCAGTTTGGATCGGCAGAGTATTGAGAACTAAACCGTCCAAATATGAGATACTCCTAGGCGGAATTATAATGGTCTGAGTAGCAATAACCTTCCTTGAGGCGTTTGGTGCCTGTCCAATCCACATGGGTTTATTAGCAATTGTTATTTTGTTGTTTGCGAAATCGATGTTTAGAGGACCCAGGTTTCTGCAAATGTCCACGCCTAACACGCAAGGAATTGTAGAATGCTCTAGAATTGAAGCTTTGTGTCTTAAGTTTACTGGGCCTATTCGGAAAGTGGCTAAGGTGTATCCGACTAATTTTATGTCTTTGCCATCTATTGCTTGAGCCGTGATGTCTTCATAATGCATTTTCAATTCATTTTCGTAAGCCCAACGATTATCAATTAGAGTAAGACTGCTGCCTGTGTCTACAAGTGCATCCACTTCTATATTGTTAATTTGCATTGGTATGGTAGTTCGAATAATGGTATTTACTCCCGCTAAGACTGGGTTATTATGGGGTGCAGTTTGAAATCTATTGCCTCTTTCCTCCATAGCTTCACCTAAAGTATCAAGAGACAATTCATCGGTCTCATTATTCGTGGTGGACTTATGAGTAATGTTAGCGGCTGGTCTTTTCTCACGCCACGATCTCCAATGTTGAATGGCTCTAGTCCGTATTATGCGATATAGCTTCTTTCCTGGTAAACATCTGGTAATAATTTTCCATAATATCGAGTATGAGACATGGATACATACAGAAAAAATCCACACCTGTTTCCAATCGATTTTTAGTCCGATTAAGAATGCGAATGTTGACTTTTCCATCATTTGACCTACTATTTCTTTGGCCTCTGAATATATGGGATTAGTTTGTGACACTCCCATGTTATTAAGTATTTCATTGTGGACTGACACGGTTCTCAAAAACTCTGACCAGTGGGTTTTTGATTGTATCTCTGACCAGGGGCCGGCTGCTCGATTTCGACACTTAAGCTCAATCATTAATGTCCCATTAACGGCTAATGCTCCACTTCGTTAAGTGGGCACTTTTTTAATGTTCGTGTGCGTTGCTGGGATAGGGCATTATCCAAGTGGCCCATTAAGCGTGACACGTGTACACCTAAAACCACGTGCTAATACAATTGAACATTTGACTGCATGGGAAGGAGTTCGATTGAGCAGGGATTGGCCACACGTTAACTCGGCACTTCGGACTACCAATAATTAGGGGTGATGTAGTCACGTGATAGAGAAATCATCTCTGAATTTATCGTTCATCTGCTATACAGACAACTGCTTCGCAATTCTCATGAAACGTACTTGTGACGAGACGATGATTGAGAAGCAAGACAGAAAGCGCTCACCCGTTTGGACAATCAAAAACACCACAATGTTGATAGAAATCTATGAGAAATACCACATGACAATCATCGGGAAATTGACAGCATTTCGAACTTCAAAATCTCGCAGCGCTGCATGGGATGACTTGCTTGCTGATTTCCTTGCAACTGCACCTGACAGCCCTCGTGAAGTCTCGCAGATTCAAACGAAAATATCAAATTTGAAAGATGAAGGCCGCAAGAATGGAAAGTCAATCAGATATCACAAGACTGGTGGAGGACCAGAGCCTGAGAAGCCCCCTCTCTACATTCAGAAGCTATGCGATATAATTCACGGTGAGAGTGGTGATTCTTTGACAGGCATTGGCTCGGGGGCAGAGTACGGGAGCAGAGACAGACTACAAGGAGCTGCTGTTGACGAACAAGGCACCAAAGAGCCTGAGAATGCACCAATAGACGAGGAATATTTCAAAAATCGGAAGCGGCTAAAACTGTCTGAAGATAAGTAACCATGTAAGTCGGCTCAACTGAATATGTCAGTCAAAAAAGATGGCAAGGATGAGCAGATGGCTCTAATCAACGAGCATCGGAAGTTGATTAGAGAACAACGTTACATGGTCTACCTCAAAACTCTAAAAATCCAGAATGATCTGCGCGCCGGTGGAATACTTCACGAGTCATTTGAAACATTTTCAAGAAGAATCTGCACTGACTGACACTGATTGCATTATTTCTCAAACTTGTGAAATTTTGAACAGTCGAGACATCAATTCGATGCGAACAGCACGAGTAAATTGACAACTCTCTTCATAATGCTATGTAAGTGACATGAATATTATTGTTCTACGCAACTCCTTATGCAATTTGCAGCGATTTCTGAAAGTTTGAGTTGTTTTCAATTAATTTGCGCTTGGGCTATGTGTTTGGGCAGAGGAAAGGAGAAAGCAAAATAACGCTAAGCAGAAAATCGTTGCGGATAATGAATGCATTGCACATGAGTAGTTTGAGGTTGAAGTGGCCCACCATTGACTACTTACAAAAGAGCAAAGGACAAAGTGCAGATGACATAAGGAAGAAGTACAAAAGGGCAGAGGAACATTATATTAATAGAGAAAAGAGACAATATGTCCTTCCATAGCACTGCAATGATTGTAAATGTCCTGTTATGTCACTATTTCAATCGATGCTATGTAGACCTACCTCTGCTCTTATTGTCTAGGCATAGGCTATTGCTCTTATGTCCTTTGTTCGTTTATCCTGTGCTCTGTTGCCGTCTACCATGTATAGGCAGCTAAAACAGAAAAATAACGAAGGAAGAGGACAGATTCATAGAATAAACAAATAATTCTATTTCGCAGATACAGTAGGCTTAACATGTCAAATTGACTCAGTCAAAAATGCTGCTGAAGAAAATTGCGACGAAACAATTGTCTGCTGCCATCTATTTCGCTTATGGGATTCTCACCGGAGTCCACCTCATAATTCTCTTCCTCGTCAAAGGGCTCTCAGTGCTGCAGATAGATATTATGCAGAACTCCACATGCAGCGATTATGCGACAAACACGCTTTGGACTCATTCTAATCTCAGAATGCAAGACATGAAACTTTCTCTTCCACCTCCCAAATGTTCGTTCAATTATGCATCTAGTTGCTTTGTGTGATCTATTATAGCGTTGCTCAGATAGATCACGCGGAAAAAGTATTGGTGTCATTAGCCATGACTTACAGGGATACCCCGAATCACCCACTAAAATGCCACGCTGTCGACCACTCTGAAATTCTGCACCAATGGCACTGGACGACAAAATTCTCGAATCGTGAGTACTCTCCGGCCAATCGGCAACTATGTTTAGGAATCGAACATTTGAATCACAAATTGCTTGTACATTTATGCTATGAAAACCTTTTCGATAGTAAGGCTCCTGTTTACCGCTTGGTGCCTGTATTCTAATCTGAGTGCCATCAATGGCCCCTACAACTCCAGGAAATTGCGCAATATCGTAGAATTTATGATGAAGAGATTATGATGATTTGTAGGGAAATACACATATTTGTCGAATCTGTTAAGTAGACTGAAAGACACATCACGAATAGCTCTGCTAACAGTGGCCTTATCCACACCCATGGAGTCTCCGATAAGGTTCAAGAATCCACCAGTTGAATAAAATCGCAACGCACATAAGAGCTGTATTTCGGGACTTGCAGCAGTTGATGATTGACTTGTGCGACTCAAATCACTTCGAATTTCATCCATCACAAACCAAAACGTGCCTTTCCTCAATTTAAATCGCTGGTAAAATTCTAGATCATCAAGATTATCCAGATCGAGTCCATGCTTGAATTTCCGTGGTGATGATGCTACTTCTGTATTCAAAATAGGCAAGACAACAGGGAGAGACATCCTCAAAGTCACTGATAACAACAGTAAGTGATGTTAAGTGTCCCGTTAAAGTAGATCGACAGCTACCTTTAGATTCGAGCATTAACGAGGTCAGCTAAGTTAATGTTCGTTACCCGAGCAACGCACCTTAGCTAAATGCTCCATTAAAGACTTCGTTAAGTGCCCATTTAAGCTAAGTGTCGAGGCGAGCAACCGGGCCCAGTTGTATACTACTAATTGATAAAACATAGTCTCTGGAGCTTTGGGAAGTTCAGAGAAATTAGAATGTAAGATTGACAAAGATTTTGGTGTCTTCACTGTCTTGTTGGTACCGTCTGGATAATAATTAATGCAATTATTGCGTAAGCAAACCGGAATGAGTGATGTATCACTACAGGCTATTCTTGGTTACTGCTGATATATTATATTAGTTCTTGGATTCAAGTACCCAGAAAAGTTTGAATTATGAACTTCGAATTAGAGAGGAATGTATCTAGTACATTTGTTATTCATAGGTAGAAATTTATAAGTATGAATGGCGGTGTACGGCCAAACCTGAAAAATGTTACCTACTGATTTAGCATGAATATAACTATGCCGGAATAAGTGCCTCATTGCCAAAGTTGGGTTAGATGATAGACTTATCTTTAGTAAAGCTGCAGTGTTTCGGGTATTTTTGCATATTCTGTGTATGAGTGATCTAAAAACTCGTTTGGTAGACGAGGTCAAAATTTTATGTGAAGCTTGTAGTTCTGCGGCTAAGAAATCTGATGTGACGACGCCGGCTTGGTTGAGTGGATGATGTTGCTGAAATGTCCTTGATTGAGCATACCGCTTATGTCTATTTCCCATTCCTACTCTTATTGGATATTTATAGTTTGATATGAAATGCAATCGGGCCCTATAATTTGAAGAAAAATCAACGGCTATTCCTTGTTCTGAAGCCAATAATGCCACACCTGTAGATTTACAATATGTCGCTGCTTTTGCGATGTTAGCGAATGACAACGCAAGCTGGTGGTCACCTGAGATCCACACTTTATCCCAAAAAGTGCCAGAAAGTTCCTTTCAAAATACTTTGCTACATTGTTCTTTCTTATCTACGTTCCAAATAATATACGAGCCATCAGGTAATTGACAGTGGCCGTTGACATAGTTGCATTTCTTTACTTCTCCAAAACTAGTTTCCATGAAATTGTCGTTATGGCGCTTAAATTTGATAGGTATGAGTAAGCAGTTGGTAGTCTGAAATTTGCGCCATCGGCAGCAATTAGTGAAGGGGCCTGGATACCACCAAGTGTGAGCTTTATTTGTAGTAAAATGGCCAGTTTTTGTGATTAATTTTCCATAAGTGCAGGAATGATGACTGATCATTCCCCCACACTCGAGTTTGGAGACTGGTAAGTACGTGGTGCTAGATTTCTTTAAGTTCTTATCGCCAAAGAAATATGTGAAAGTATACGTTGTTTGTCTCAAGATCATGCAATGATAGCCTTTTGTTTCATATTGTGCTATATTATCTTTATATATCTTAAATGAGATGCGCTGCTGTTTTCCTTTTAGTCGGGGTGGTTGGGCGCATGGAGGTTCAGTTGGAACTTTGAAAATTGAACTTCCGGATTTTGTCTGACAAATCATAGGGTTGTACCGGTCGACTACAGCGCTATCTGGGGAGACGGTCATTGCGAGAAGCAAACCGAGAATAAATCTTTGGATGCATGTTATTATGCCTATTCCTGATTGAGATCACTTAGGTTTATGGGTTGAGCTCAGGAATGCAATCATATGACCTGGTGATAGATTACTGTGCTCGAGGAGAGCACTATCTTCCTCTTCAGCGCTCATCCCTACAGCCGCTATGGTTCGCCTGCTAGTTGGAGCAGGGCGGTGTTGATATCGACCCATAGAGTTTGGATATCTTTGATTATTGGTGAAAGTTGATTGATTGCGTAGACGACCCTGATTAGGATAGGAATCACCCTGCCTCGGTCTGAAAGATGGATTGTAATTTCGCTGAGGTTGCGGCTGAGATGTTCGAAAAGTATTATTTGAATTATAAGGCGGTATGACGGTCATACATCGCCTGGCTATGTGCCCACTCTTTCCACAGCGATGCCACTGTGGTAGACCGCCTGTGGTCCATTTTGCTAATGGCCTGGGCTGGTAGGCCATGGTGGGCTTTGTCGTAGTAATAGTCGCGAGGAAACGACCGACTCTCTCCGATAGCTGATCTATATTTTTAGTTGATGAATCCGGTGTTAAATGCTGTAGCACCTTTTTCCTGATTTCTTCTTTCGAAGCCATGATAATTGCATCGTCCAAAGACTTAGGTTCTAAACGCAATACTAGTTTTTTTAGTGTTGGATTAAGCCCCTCTATGAATGCTTCTAAAGCTAAGGCATCTCGCGCCGAGTGATTTTGATTACTACACTGTATAAGCTAGCCTGACCAGCTTCTTAATGTCTGCCGCATAACTAGCTACCGTTTCTCCCTCTCTCTGTTGCCGGTTCCTTAGCTGAATTGCTGTGTAGCGATTCATTTCAAGTGTTTGTAAACTTTTGCCTAGCTCTTCAATAAGAGTAGTGATATCGGCTTTATAGACGCCTGGTAACCCACGATAAATTTCCCGGGCGTGGCCGGTTAGATATAGAGGCAACATGGTTACTTTTTGATCGTTTTTCCACCCTAAGGCGTTCGAGATTAACTTGAATAGTGACTCAAAGTCACTCCACTGGTGGTTGGAGTCTTGCAAGTCTCCGGAAAATGGCTTCAAAACTAAGGCAGAGCGCCAACTGGGAGATTGAGTCGTTTGTCATTATTTTGGATGTCCGCCAGAGATTGTGAAACTTGCTCGATTCTAAGTACTAAGTCTTCTACTGCCGTCATGGTTCGACTTCGGGTATTATATATTCTGTGACTTGCCAGTATAGATGGATAACAGCTAAATTTGAAGGTTGTGCTCGAAATTTAAAGTTACAACTTTAAAGTTTTTGCCGAAATGCACAATTACAATCGAAATATAGGCCTATTCTTATATCTTAAGGAACAGATAATTACGCCACGGCAATCAATATTTTTCAACACAGCCTTTCTTGCAATCCGGCTTTATACTCAATAATTCACTTAACTCAATAACACCGATAATTTGGGAAATGCGATTTGGACAATACCGGTGGCCACGCACTAAAGTACGAACAATTTAATATTAAATAACTGCATACACATTAATGAAAATATAATATTCAACTGTGTATAATGTGATATGAAATATCTTGAAATTGTCAACCGTTCAGAATAGGAAATTTATTTACTTACCATGTAGTGGATTCCCGGTCGACGGACTGTGAACATAGAGTGAAAGGAAGTGAAGAGGAAAGGAATACCGGACTCGGATACGGTGGGACCTCCAATGCAATCTCGTCTTATTCTATATATAAGACAGCTATTCGATCCCCTCGAGTTCAAATCCGATGCGGTTTAGCTATAAGGAAATCCGAAGACAAAAAGACGTTTCAAATAATATATGTGTATTGAAACCTCAGTTCAACTACGACGAGACTTACAAGTAATAAGGAGAAGATGGAAGAGGAAGGAAGGAAGGATAGCAGATCCGTGACGTCTAGGTTTCTGAGCTTCACTTTAAATATCGAAATTTGGCTTGTGTCATCATTCTGTACTGATCGTTGGTAACCACCGCCGCGTATTGACCATCGAAGATCCCGCGGAGCTGCTCTGCCCGTCATTGGACCGTTATGCGATCAGCAATCAAAGCAGATTTAGATGCCGCGGTAGTAACAGTGTGCTTCTTCTCTTTCCGTCTCGCCATCTGATTCATAAGTCATTAATCTAAAGTGTTAACCTGATATCAAAGTTCAGGAGAGTGTAAATTCTCTCCGTTCGCCGATAAGTGGAAAATACACGATAGAGCAGAGGTCACAATATCGACAATGAAAAGAGCGACTCAGAAAACCCCAGGAAAAGTTTTTTTCTCAAAAAAATCAAATTTTGCTTAAAGACCTACACGCGTTTGTCAGCATAGTTACGAAATGTTGTACAACTTCGACATTTTATGTAGATGAACTCTACACTGTAAATCGCTCAATACCAATCACATACGAAGGATGCATACCAAAATATTTTTTGGTGTATTTCTGTATATACTTGCATGCTTTTCGTATGTTATTTCAAATGTGGCATGCTTTACATGCTAAAGCCATGCCAGCACAATGTTAAAGGAAAGCATCAATGATTTCTAATATATGTTGATTTAAGGCCTTTTGTCAATAAAGATTAAACTAATGTTACTACTGTTTTGAAAGTAGCAAGATAATGGCAACTTATAGTCAAACTTACAATACTGAATGCGATTTTAATAAGTGTAAGTCTAATGCATTTCATAAACAATCAATAAGTATTTAACCATCAACAAATATGCATTATGTAATTTTGGAACTAATAATATTATCAATCCGAAACAAAAACACACTATAGTTCATGAACGCAAAAATAGTTATGCTTGAGATGTTTAAGTCAACATGGTTGCACGAGAGATATGATTTGAATGAATTGATGTTAATCAACTTGGTTGATAAAAGAGAGCTAACCAAGCGTCCTGTTAATGCTACTAGGCAAGTAGCAACGACAAAATTCACAATAAATCTAATCCAGTAAAGTACCACACTATCACAAAAAATATTCACCACTGGCATTACTGAAAAAAAGTCATTTGACAGTAGAATGTAATATATACTTATTTTTTGCTGCGTGACTTAAAGCTCTTCATACGGAACACATGTGAATGAGGACCAATTTGCATCGGGCCTCGTATATAAGACATACCAACAACTCGTATTTCATCGTAAAACAGCCAATCACAGAAAGAATAGTTCGCATCGCTACATACCAATCACATACGAAAGTAAGTGAGATGTCGTATGAAAAACATAGCAGATCTCTGTAAACATACGAGAATCTCGTATCAAATGTTAGTTTCAAGTTGTATGTGAATTTGGTATATGTTTGTATGTAATTTTCGTATCCAGTGATTTACAGTGTATATCTTAAACAATGTGCAGCATAGATACAATATTTGTAGCTCAAGCTAGCGTCGCACAGTGACAGTTAAAAACTAGTAGCATTTCAACGGAACGAATGTGGATGTCTGAGCGTGACTTTATAGTTAGAATAATGCTGCAAAATATATAACTCCATTCAAAGGCGGCACTCACACACCAAGGGAACTTTCTCTGGAAGTTTGGGTGCGACTTTTGTTTTGAACTGTGGAAATAGAGACGCTGTACAACTTCGACGTTTTGTAACTGTATAGGCCTATATAGTATAGAAAGATGTCCTCAGACTTCCACAATTTAAAAGCGAAAACAGTCAGTACGGCTCGAATTGGCCAAACTTTGCTTAAAATATCTAGAATGGCTGAACAAGCTGACTGACTGCACAACAGGCTGCTCTGCGCTTAATTATCCTGGCTTTACCGCGCGGTTTTGGATCGTGGATAATTGCTTGTTAAGCTAATTACTCGCGATGAATTTTGATTGACGTTTTACAGTTAGGCCTATAAAGCAACACTACCGCTCGGTCTTGGGACATTCACTGAAATGAAAAATTGATGACAAATTTGGTGAGCTCATTGAGCTAGACTCTTATACGTTAGTTCGCGGTGATCAATGTAAACTGAAAAGATTTGAATCTAAACTGTAGTGGACAGAGTTCTCAATTGACGTCACAAATCACGAAATAAATCTCGATCACCATAATGAAAGTGACTTAAGTGAATCACTTTAAATCAAGTTTGCACGCCACAGACAAAACATTTCGCAACATCAGCACAGTGAGTGATCACAATCTTGATCTGATGATTTTGGTTGATAGAAAAACTTTTATTATATTGCAACTTAGAATTTATTGACCGCCTAAAGCCTTCTTGATGAGTCGGGATACAGGTAGACGCACCTACTCCTATTGCATCAATATTATTATTACATCAATGCCCGTTTGGTTGGTTATTTCTTACTCATCTATCAATCTGCTTGTGTCTAATTGACTTTGAAAATTTGAAAATTCAGTTGACATTATCGTAAATTATAGAGTAGACCCACAAATCTTTACAATGGTAAATAAGTCATTACATGTATTACTGCTCATCACACAAAACATAACATCAAAGTGCAAATAATTGCATTGTATAGTATTGTGTTGCAATAGGGTAACTCTCGCTTTTACGGAGCACGGATGGCTTACATGGCCATGTGGAAATTGAATAATATTTAACAGCATAAGTTGACCAAATAATGTCTGACGATCAAAGTCTTAGCAAACCGGTATGGAAATGCCAGCCACCGTCCCATATCCGATCGGCCGGTTTCTGAATTAGGTGGCACACACAGCTGAGCGTGTCACGAAGCTTTTCAAGATTAATCCAACAGGAATCAGTAGGTCACATTCTGAGTCATTGAAGAGAAGAAAACATGGAATAAGAAGTAGCTAAATAGATTGTTTAGCCACAAATATGAAAGTATTTTATTTTAAAATATGTGGTATGGCCGTATTTTCTAATGAACTCCAATAAAGTGAGAAGACATGTATACATGATTGGTGCCGAAGGAAAGAGAAAGTTGCATGATACATCAGCTACACTGTAAACTGTAGAGTACAAAGGCTGCCTGATTTTAACAACGAAACCCATGCACAAAACGAGTATAAGAAAATGTACGAAAGCGCTATTGTTCGTGCTCATACACTACGAAAGCGATTGGCATTCCTATTGGATTATCTTCGCACAATCGGTATGCAATAATTTTCCATCCGTCTATGCTACTTGCGAGGGTCCAGTTCGCAGGTGCAACTGTCCCTTAAAAACACGGAAATACCAATCGCATTTTATCAACAAATTCCTGACGATATTTACGAGAGAAAATTATGAAAAATATGAAATTTGTGCAATGGTTTAGGAGTTTAACTTGTGATGTAATTGTATTAGCTATTTCATATTTAGAGCGACAATCAAAACATCGAAAACATGTGCTGTACTACATAAAAAGGCTGAACTATATTCCAAAGGCTTCCCAAACCAGAATCGCCATCCAGTTACAATGCAAAAGGAATATACAGATAGAACATCAGCGATAGCCAGACAGAACAATGTCATTGGCAATCGATCTGCCCGTGAGATTCTCAGAGAATCTCCGGAGACATATCTCCAGAATCCACTCCATGTGACGATCATGATAAGAATGAAGTTCAAAGTTCCTATTGCCATCAGAATTTCACAGATGGATTCTACTAACGATTCAAAATACAAAATCACCTCTTCAGTGCAAGATTCCTGGTTGTCCATCGTGAGAGAGAGAGAGAGAGAGAGAGAGAGAGAGAGAGAGAGAGAGAGAGAGAGAGAGACAGCTTGCAAGCAATGCACATGAAGATGAAGAGCAGATGAGAAGGATCGTCTGCCAATGACGGGAACATGCTGTTGTGATTTGTTGATATCCGAAGCCATAGAAGTCCGACTTTTCGCTTTGTTTAAGTTAGTGGCAGGAAAATGGAAAACATCGGTTTGTAGACAGCAATTACAGCTGCCATGGAATAATTAAATAACTGAAACCCGATATTGCCACAAGTCCTTCCCACAAAGCTTCCCTTGTGCGTTGTTTCATCGAATGATTGTATACTTAACGGAAAATGATAACACTAGGTCACATGCAACCACGTACAGATAAATTGTCATGTCTGCGTGCTTCTGTCTAGAGATCTCTTTCCTCAATACTGATGGTCACGGCCAGAACTAGTCCCGAGGGGCAAGAAGCTCAATTTTCCATTGAATGTAAAGAAAATTCAAGTCTGCATTCTGACGAGGCAGAAGATTGACACCACATTAAACGCACACAGTCAGTAAATTTAGATCGTGAAGAGTCGAGCCATGTGAATTTCCATTTGACGAATTTGTAACTAAATGAAATTGAGTTAGAATTATGTGTGCTCTCGTCCTTTAACGGCTTTTCTTATTATGATCGTCACATGGAGTGGATTCTGGAGATATGTCTCCGGAGATTCTCTGAGAATCTCACGGGCAGATCGATTGCCAATGACATTGTTCTGTCTGGCTATCGCTGATCTTCTAAGTGTGTATTCCTTTTGCATTGTAGCTGGATGGCGATTCTGGTTTGGGAATAATTTCGAAGATGGTTCTACCTTCTTTTGTAGTACAGCACATGTTTTCGATATACCGATGGAGGTTTCCCATTGGCTGATTGTTCTCTTGACCTTTGAACGATTCTTCCTCATATACTTTCCGACAAAGGTTCAAGAGATATTTACCCGGCGGTTCACATTCATGAGCATCCTCATCCTATTGATCATTGACATTTTGTCATGGATCCCAACGGCGTTTACATATAAGCTGATACCACTGAATGGAACGGACGACTTTAAATGCATTGAGAGCATCCCTTCTCACTTCGAGGATTACAGCGAATTCCAACTGTTGTTTTCAACAATGATGATTAGTGTAGTCCCGGCATTATTGGTGGCTATATTAAATATCATCATCGTCATAAAATGGTACAAACAAATCCACTGGAGGCGGTCAATATCCGGTGATAATGATGAGATGTCCCAACAAGAGATGAAACAGCTACCGCTCATAGTTGTGACGGGATTAGTATTTTTGGCTTTGCAGATGCAAAGGGTCCTAGCCAATTTTATTTTTGCTCGAACATGTCCCGAGAAATTTGAATTTTCTAATCACATTACAGGACAAGTTAGAATCCTAAACCATTGCACAAATTTCATATTTTGCATAATTTTCTCTCGTAAATACCGTCTGGAATTTGTTGCTATAATGCGATTAGTATTTCCGTGTTTTTCGGGGACAGTTACACCTGCGAACTTACCCTCACAAGGAGCGTAGGCAGATGGAAAATGAGCCAATAGGAAAACCAATCGCCTTCGTAGTGTATGAGCACGAACAAAAGTAGATTCGTACATTTTGTTATTCTCGTTTTGCACATCAGTTTCGTAATCAAAATCAGACAGCTTTCGTACTCGATAGTTTACGGTGTAGACGGATGGAAAATTATTGCACACCAATTGTGTGAAAGGATTTCGACAAAACTGTTAAGCAATTGCATTATACGTTGATGAATCTCAAATCAATGAATGAAAGACCGTATTAACTTACACAGTAATTTCCTCTATGATTATTTTGGATTGCTTTAATTACAGCACTGAATGAATTCTGCATACAGTGGAACATCTTTATCATACAGGGAAATTCTGTGTTGAGCTGACCTTCTTCTTTTTCTGTTGTTTTGCGTTGTTCGTCATCTTGTTTTATAAGTGTTAATCTGATGTGCTAGATAGATATACCGTAGTAAATGCTTGCCATCTTGTTAAGTTTTTCGCCTATACTACGCACATGAATTAGGCCTCAATGTATATTGTCAGCAGCACTTAGAAATGCATTTAGTAACATTCCGCTGTTGAAAATTTGCTAGTTTTTATTTCGCATTACGAGGTATCCTACATTAAGGCAAACGTCTGGATATTTTTCACTAGATTCCGAGCTCATAATTTAGCTCACGAAAAGCTAAAAGGAAAAATGTAAAAAATGTGTGTAAAATACGAGCCTTTTCATACTTAAAATTATAGTTTGTAAATTAACTATCGAATGACTATCAATTTACACTCCTGATCAAGGCTAGTAAAAAACGAGTTATTTTCTTACTTAGTAAACTCATGTCAGTTATTGATATGTTAAAGCATCCCCTTTTTTCCTGATTGAAATGACAAATATTACAATGTCAATTCATGAATCTATACTTAATACATTTCAACTTAAAGCTGCAGTATGCACACTATATCGCCAGTGAAAACAACAGACAATTAATTAATCGTCAAACAAAATCTAGTGATTTAAACATGATATGGACATGTATACTAGAAACTCAAATTTGTTGAAACATGTGGTTGCATCAATTTTCCTATCCACAGAAACAATTGAAGAATCTCAAACATGAGCAGATGAATTGGTATCACATAACAAGGTCAGCGCAAATCTATGAAAAGTGACAATTTTACTAATTGAGGAGCAGTCAGTTGTAACAAAAATCTATGGAATGCAGATTGTATACATGCACACAAAATCCTCAAATGCGTAGAAAATGTGTTGCTTTCTCGATGGAAAAATGCAGTCCTGAAGCAATATGTAGATAGGCCAACTACAAATTTGAAACAAAATATCAATAATTCAGTGAAGTAAGCGAACCACCTCAAATAGGTCAAACTACAGACGATTGCCATGACAACAATGCTAAATATTAGTGCAGTCCACATCACGTAAGAGATTGTATTCTCCGCTTACAAGTAAATGTCCATCCGCGCGCTTGAATTCTGGACGGAAGTCAAGATCGCTACAATTGGAACTTAGCACGAAGGCACGTGAATAAAGTAAAAGGGATTTTTTTGCGATTTTTCAGTGATTGCGATGAGCCCACTAGACACTGTGCACAGAATTTCCAGACGGTTGCAGTCACTATACTTCAGTTTTCACAATACATGCCACGCACCAAATGTCTCGCGCGATTCTCTGACTTCTCAATTGAAAGTAGCTGAAAAGGGATATGAATATTAATCATTACAATTCAACGATCAATTCATGGAATGCAATTATCTCTACCGTTCTCCTTTGATGAACATGTTCTTAATACAGTATTGAGAGCCAATTGCATGTTTTGGATTATTATCAACGTAATTCAAAACAAAATCTCCATCTGCTGCCAATTTACAAGTCATATGTCCGTGCAATTTTAGAATACGGCAATATCATTTGTTCTCCATGGAAGAAGGAATTGATTGATAACATCGAAAGAGTACAAATACGCTTCACAAAAATGTTCCTGATATCCGTCATCTTTATCATCAACATCGTCTTTTGAAACTTCAACTATTGTCACTATTAGCTCGCCGACTCTGATATAAACTTAATTTTCTTTCTAAGATCGTGAATAATCTAGTAAATGTGAACCCGAATGAACATTTTAAATTTTCTGCAAGGTCTGAAAGCGGAAATCCAAAAATGATTCTAATGCTATCCTGTATCCACTAGTAATAAAATCGAAAAATATTTAAACGGAGGCACGCGCACTATTACAATTAATTAGATAACGGAATTATCTAAGTGATGAGCATGTACGAGAGCGAAGAATATAAACACTACTTCTGCGGCTCCAACAGTAAAAGCTATACACGTCGCATCAAGATTGATATGAAAATCCGGAAGATTCTCATCCATGTTAAGTAATAGATTTTATCCTTTCTTCTGAGACGCATTGCACTATCACTGACAGGCCTTTCTTGTTGTCGACTATGAGTAAAACCACAAAATGACATTTAAATTTGAACAAAAATGCAAATAACCAAGCGTCGTAAAATGATTGTTAATATGAGTACCAGGGTTGGAACCGGCCGGGGCCGGGCCGGCGTCATCTAAATTGCCCGGCCGGTGGCTGGGCCGGCGGCCGGTGCATTCAAAACCGGCCGGTCCGAGGCCGGCGTATCTAAAACTGGCTGGTCGGAGGCCGGCCTATATAAAATTCTGATGCTTTCATGGTCATTGAAGATGATGAGCGTGTAGATGAGCATTACTACATGTGCGTTCCAAAGTAACCGCATGACATTTTTGATGAGATGAATGTAACTCCGATATGTGAGACTTGATAAAGGACTAGCATAATAATTTAGGCTATCACAGGACTTCACGTTTCTTAATAGCATCAAGGATTTAATTGTATTGTGTCATGTTGACCCTGCTCGCAATTATTTACTCTCAGGAAAGTTTAGAGGATGCCATTTCTTGTTGTTTACTTGGTCACAAACTCTAGTTCCGAGGCGACCGACATTTGTTGCTACGATATTGGGCAACATGAGGACGCGGGGCGATCCAGCCAGTTGTGAATTATCAATAATTCGGTGCCTCTACAATGTGGGCCTGTCCCCAAGTTTTCCAAAAATAGGCCTATAATTGTCGTTTCTCTGTAAATGCTTGATATGAAAATTATCGACAAGTAGAATGTGTATGTAATACACTTCACTAGTTTTGGGTCATAGATTTACGAGTATTCAAAGCTTGAATCAACAATCCACTTTCAAATGTTCAGTTAGTAGGTAATGGCAACACATTCAAGTATGGGTCTATCTATATATACATGTATATATATGATTAGATATGCATCAGACATTATTTTATATATTTGCAGGCTCCTACAATGCTGTAGCAGTGATGCAGTTGGTGATGTCGGCAGTAGACAAAAAGGCCTGAAAAACCACCGGCCGGCCGGTATTGCTAAAACCGACCTGCCGGCCGGCCGGTTTTCAAAATTTGCGACCGGGGCCGGGCCGGCGGCCGGTTCCAACCCTGATGAGTATCACATTTGCTGATATTGTAGAATACATTCAGGGAGGTGAGTAAGCGTCAATTCAAAAGAATGTTTTCCATTATTGAAAGTCAGTTGGCATGGCTCCCTCTCCCTCGTTCTTCGATTACATAAGTTTAAGCTTTTCGTGTTATATACGCAATGAGAGCTGCAGATTGAGTATGCACACTTCACAGGGTAACCGATTCACCTAGAACTGGAACTAACAAATAACTGATATTCAAACGAACAGAAGGTCTGAAAAAATCAATCTTACATATTGGTTAGTTAATAAGGGACTTCAACATCAAATAGCATAGCAAAGTCAGAACATCCATCAATATTCTTCTATTAGCTAGCCATAATACTAAAGATGACTGTCTAGAGTTTCCTGGTAAAATTTTCGAAAAGTATCAAGTTAGACATAATCAACGTCTTGAATTTGAAATGACTGAACGAAAAAAAAATTTTCATAAATTTCCTGCGGGAAAAGGTAGGATGGGAAAAAGAGTCCCAAATTGTTATTTATCGTTATATGACCAATACGGAAGCAGGAAAGATACTAGATAGCACTATTATCTGACATTCTCAAATAAACACGCTCACAGGTAATGGAGAACAAGTGCATTTTTCAACTGATACGAAAAACAAGAAATTTCAGGGCATGATCTAGGGCTTTTGGCCGGAACTGTATTATTGACTAGTTTGATTACCAACTGCGAATCTGCATCAAAATACTGCAAGTCATGATAATTGTTCATTTTAAGCTTCGGTTTCATTAGTTATAGGAAAAGGTCATTCATTATGATATGATGGATTAAAGGTCATAATACACAAAATGATTCTATAGAAGCATTTGTGGATGAAGGAACTTGATGATGACAGCCTCATTGTATTCACCTTTTTGACATGACTTCGGATGAACAAACCACTCCAACTCAATTCATTCGGTGGTCTGCTAATCGAGAGTCTTTCTGCTTTCATTTGTCTCATATTGTCAATCACTACAAACAATCGCGCATCAGGATTCATGTCTCTCTTTGACCAACTTTTCACTTGCATTGTCTGATTAGTTTTCGTCTGCATCTCTGATAAATCTTCGTTGTTTAACCTGCAGGAATGACTTCCCACGAATTTTGATACACAAATATTTGAGCATTGTCATTTACATGTTCAGAGCTAATGAAGGTTTCTGTAACAATTCAAGTGAACAATGACAGGATTATTAAGGAACTGTAACCTATGTAATCTGTTTGATGCAATCTGTCTTGATGGAACTGTAATCTTTCGTTTTGACAACATATGTTCATAGTAAATTATATAGAAACAAGAGGGATAGCTCTACCGAAGACAAAACGCATATAGTGATTCCTTTCAAGTCTCATTTAGTTGACAAATTTCATTTACCTTCTGTATTTAATGATAAAAGTGTCTGTGCTTTAGTTCCAGAAAAAGCGAAACATCTATATCCTCCCAAAGTGTACCATAAGCTTAATAACCCTATTTGTTTGAAACTCTTCAATTATAATAAGTTTCTTAATAGCCTGACAATTCAGGAAGTTGTTGGCATTTTACAGAGCGATTGCAGCTGTGACTCGATGACCAATTTTGTTTACGAGCCTTATGGGCATGTTTTTACCGGTAATTTAGATATAATAAATGATCCAGGTCTCAGAGCTATATTCGCGTATGGCACCAAACACAGATTGTCTAGGTCAATATCATGGAAATCCATTCAAAAAGAGATCAGCGATTCCATAGATAATCATATATCTCGTGTGTCCAGTCGCCTTCACTTAAAAGTTGATGACTTCTCTATTTGGAAAAACAGGGTCATGATGTTAGTAAAGCACCGCATCTTTCGTTATAAGAAGTTGGGTGGGAAAGATAATGGCAGCAGCGTTTGTGTTGATAAGGAGTTGCAAGATCTCCATAAAAACCTGATAGTCGTTCCTGTCGATAAAGCATCCAACAACTTTAGTTTCATATGTAAAAAGTTCTATCTCAAAATCCTGATGGACGAGCTTGGTTTTGACATAGATTCTTCCACTGCAGTAGGCAATGCAACTTATAAACCTGAGCTTATTTCTGATAAGGAAGTCCTTACTAAACACGTTAAAGATATGAAATCAAACTTTAATATTAATGTTAGTGACAAGGACCTTAAACTACCAAAACGTTTCTGGATTCCAAAATTGCATAAAAATCCTTATAAGTTTAGATTCATTGCCGGAGCCAGAAATTGTACAACTAAAAAGTTATCGGTGAATATCAACAAAGGTCTGAAAGTGATAAGAGAAAATTTCCATAGATACTGTGAGTCAATCAGGAGTAATACTGGTTATTCTTATTTTTGGAGTGTAGCCTCGACTCAAGATTTTTTGAGGAATATTTCTAACGTGAACGTCCACTCTATGCAAGTTTTTGACTTCTCTACTCTTTATACAAACTTAGATCAAGGTGCTATCAAGAATAATATTTTTTCCATCCTTGATCTCACATTCAATTCCACTAATCGTAGATACTTGTGTGTAGGATTTGAGAAGTCGTTTTTTTCTCCAAAATCAAATATAAGGGGTATTCTTGTTATGACGTGGACTCTTTTAAGAAGGCTATTGATTTTATAGTGTCTGAAGTCTACATTTCTTTTTCCGGTTACGTGTTCAGACAAATTCGAGGAGTACCAATGGGAGGGAATTGCAGTCCTTTACTTGCCGACTTGTTTCTGTTAAATTGCGAATTTGCTTTTATGAAACAATTGGTTAAAAATAAAAAGTTTGGACTAGCTAAATTATTGTCAAACACTTCGAGATATGTAGACGATATATGCGTAATAAATTACAAGCATTTCAATACCTTAATTCCGAAAATTTACCCAATGGAGCTTCTTGCAGATAGAAACGGAGTCAATGACAAAGCCGTTGTTTACCTCGATGTGAGACTCCAATCTAGTAGTGACGGTCTTCGAACCTCAATATATCATAAAGTGGAAGATTTTGATTTCCCTGTTGTTCTGTTGACATTTCCAGACAGTGCAATACCTTATAACATGGGAATTAATGTATTTGCCGGCCAGGTTTTACGTTATTGTCGCATCTGCTCACATCTTGAAGATCTAATTAAATGAATTAATATGACACTTTTTGTGATGAGCAGCAGAGGATATTGTAAGTCTAAAATGAAGGCATGTACTGAGAAAATCCTAACCGGTCATAACAATTTTCTAGTCAAGTTTGGATATTTCTCAGCCAGGCAGCTGACATCGCAATGCGCATTTTAAACAATATAATTAACACTGTTTTCTTAGCATTTTTTTTTTATTGGTTATACCATTTCAGTATTTCACACATATATTTTAGTTTGTTTTGGATGTATCCGTCTTTTGCGGTTGTTTTGTTTTTGTTTTTACTATTACTATCAGTATTACTTATTATTACACATATCATTACTGTATTGATTTTAGAATGCCAGCCGCATATAAGTTTATGCGGGGCCCCGCCCGCCTGGGCTTGAGCGTTCAGGTAGAGGGGCCGAAACGCAACCAGGCGGGTACCTGCTGACGACTGGCTATTGTTTTATTTGTTTTAACGTTTTTTTTATCGCTAGCTACCCTAGTGTGATGAATGGACTGTGTCGGTTACTGGTCTCCATGGGGTTGACATGGTGATTACTAAGTGTCTATTTATATATAAGTTCCTAATCAATCGAGCCTGAAACTTTGACCAAGGAGATCACTTGTTAAGCAGCCTTGTACGATCTCGTACACTTAAGGGTGAAGTCCAGCCCGTATAGCGCTATGTTATGGACCCCCGGGAAGGTCCGCCCGGCACGCAATCAGATCCGTCAAGTCTTTGTGCTTAAAGACCTTCATGCATTCATGCATTTGTCGAGGATCACAAGTCAGAGGACCATTAGGGGTAAGGTCCAGCCCCGCTTTAGAAGCGCTGAGTGAAAAATGGACTAGTGGGAAGGTCCTCCACACCGATGTCGTCAAGTTTGGCTCTAAAATGTAGTCCTAGGATAGTCAAAAGTTTAACGCGCCTTGAACGTTTAATGTCTGCCGGTGGGAACGCACCACCTGTCCTCTTAAGGACAAACCTTAAGTCTTATTAACTATAAGTTTATTAAAATTATGAAACATGTAGCCGTCGTTATGGGAATGTCCCAGCTTCACTAGCAACGACAGCCGCACGCTCATGACTGCACATCCGCGCAACTAAGAAGATGGCTCCATTCTTACGCATGCTG
The DNA here is from genome assembly GCA_907163375.1 of Prostheceraeus crozeri. Lineage (NCBI taxonomy): Eukaryota > Metazoa > Platyhelminthes > Polycladida > Euryleptidae > Prostheceraeus > Prostheceraeus crozeri. The sequence continues at coordinate 102,539 of CAJQUW010008996.1, read as the reverse complement.
TATTTCTTCAACACAAGCAGATACTATTATATTCTCACTCATTTTGAAATGAAAGTCTTCCTAAGAATGTAAGAATGAATGAATGAGCAGTTTTTCAGAGACCGGTATGATCTCACATTTCTACTCTAAAGAGATATGTGACCTTTATGTCAGGGATGCGTCGTCCTATCATTTTAAAAGGACTCCGACTTTGGGAGTTGATGGGACTCCGCCTTTTGATAGGACTCCGACTCCGGGTGGCCAGTAAATATAGCCTAGTTTGTTTAAGAAAAACTAGTTACCCACATCATAGATCATTATAAGCTTACCTGAACCTATTTTTAGTAACCATTGCTGCATCAATTATCAATGATTTTCGATGAAGGCTTATCAAATTTCGATTTAAGTTGGATGCATGCGACTCGGCTCCTCCCATCTTGTTGATGTGTGATTCACACGATTTTTCTCCAGTCTCTACCACGCAGGAAAATCCCCTTCCTTCTTCAAAAAATGTGAGTATACTTTCGATTTTACTATGCACTTTGGAGGAGAAATCACACACGATTGACGTGAGGGTGAGAGGTAACATTCTCAAACAAACTAGTATTTCATTTTTGTCTCAGACGTGACCATTGGTGCGTAGATGTGTTCGAGGCTAGGAAGGATTGTCTTCTCTATTAAATCACCGAGTGAAAAGACAATCCGTTTTTCACTATCACGGTTTATTCCCTCAACTATTACAAGCTTTGGATGCAGCAGTGTCTCTGTACTTTTGTTTGACGGAGGAAGTTGATATCAAGACAGTGACAGCTTGAACGAGGATGTACGAGGATAAATAATTTGTTTGTATCGTATTTCTGGTCTAGTTACAGGCCGGAGTCCGGAGTCGCATCATTTGATAGGACTCCGACTCCGCATCCTTGCTTTATATAAGTGACCTGCGGAGCGAATACTTCGTGCGATTCTATTGTTTTCATTTTTCCGTCATTACAAGATAATGAAATGATAAATAAAATACAATCGCACATGTTTTTTACCTAGCATTTTATCAATTCAAGTATTTTCACGTCTTTAGTTCCTCTTTATAAGCAGAATGGTTTTGACTCTCTTTGAATGTCGTGGGTCTACTTCGAGCAACCAGCAGTAATGCCTTGTATTAAGGTGTTGTCATTATAAGCGCGAAATTATGTCATGCCAGCGGAATACTTTGCTAGAAGTGCAAACTGATTCAAAACGATGATACATGTAGGAACTTACTAAGTGGGCAAAAATAAATTTGTAATGCCTTGCATCGATTTGAAATATTGTCATTCATCGCTTGCAAAGTGCTTTGAATTTCTTCGAATGCTTCAATCCTCACGATTCCTTTAGATTCGAAAATTTCAGATCATTGCGAAAATCTTTTCTCGATAATGTTGGTCCTTCCTATCATTACTAAAAAAGATGTCATGCGCACGAAAAAACGTTCACATGCGTCTGTGTTTCTTTGTTGTGTGATCTGGTTGACAGCAGTGACCGAAATGTCGCATAATTTGGCGTGTGGTGATTTGCTGTGTGGGTAATTTGTGGGTAGGTAATTTGCTGAAATGGCAGTTAATTGTTCTATAGCTATGGCATTATGTCAGCAGATTGTAGCATTTCATTAGTGTTACAAGTTCCAGTGCTTCCTCAGCATTCAGAATGCTTTCCTCAGCATTCCAATTAGACCTCAGCCACACTGAAAGCAAAGCAAACACGAGCGTCCCGAGCAAACGTATCTCTGCAAGCTATCAATCGCTCTGGTTTGCTTTGCTCGTAGTGTGGCAGTCTACAACTGCTGCAATGATGACTTTATATATGCTGCAAAACGCTTCGCTCGGAAACGCTTAGAAAAGCGCGTAGCGTGGCTGAGGCCTTAAGCAGAAGAAGAGACGACCCGGTCTAATTCTTTGCACGAAATAGATACACGGATTTTGATGGAACTTGACATTATTTTGACTTATTAACCCTCGCACCACTACTGGTGTGTTTTGACAAACGCGCCCTTCTTGAGGGAGTCACTCAGCTCCCCTGCTTATTTTCGAATACAAATGTCCACATCTAAAACAAAATGCACCGTAAGGTCTCTTCATTACGAGTCAGAATATCATGATTGCTATGAAGTTCAGGGCACTGTGGAGGTCACATGTAAGGTAAAAGGACAAAAATAATATGCTTTTTTTACTATGGTTACTATTTCTTGTCCTATCTCAGAGACCATTTGACCAAACTCAAAGCAAAATGACCAAATGAAAGTTTTAATGAGCAGTGAGAATATCATGATAAAAATATACAAGAAGTAAAACGTTGACATTATAAAATTAGCAAGTTTGTATTTTGTAATCCGGTCCAATTACAAAAGCTTCACAGTTTCAAATTTTGAATTTAAACGTTGAGTTCTAAATAGAATCTACAAGGGAACTATCATTTTTTCTTCAAATTGACACGAGAACACCTTTTATAAATCCGAATAGCTGTTTCATTATGTCAGAACGCTTGATAACATGAAATCAAACCGAAAATAGTGCAATTTCGACAAATCTGTCGTACATTCAAATTTTGAAATCTCATTGTGACGATAGTATTGAGACGATGCTATTCAAAATTGGCGGAAAGGTGTGGAATACGTAGAAAATAATTAATATAAAATTTGGAGTTCGATTCTTTCTTTGTTCAGGATCTACACCTTTTTAACTTCTATTTAAAACAAATCAAGTTCCATTCAAAAATTTTAAATTATATGCTATATATACATTATATATATATATATATATATATATATATATATATATATATATATATATATATATACGGAATTATTTCTTATTTGATACCGTTGGCATGATTGATAATAGAGAATCTTTCCCCGAAAAAACATTTCAGCCAAAATTTCCCAATTTTGAAAATTACCGGTGATTATGCCTATTACCGACAGCAGTGATAGACGTCTTTTTGTGTGAGATAACAAAAATATGGTAATCATATACGTTGAGCAGCCTATTCTCATCTTGAATACCAGAAGTCTACCCAAAGTTGATGAATAACATTATTGTTCCACTAACTGCTCGTAATTTACATGTACATATTAGTATATGTATAAGATATAAGCTACTGTAGCAATCTCATACACTAACGTTGTCGCTCATTGGTAAATCGTGAAGAGAGATGCAAGAAGGAAAATGTTTTTGAACATGATTATTAAACACAAGCGCGGTCTTAAATCCATCATCGCTTTTTCAATGATGACTTCGAGGTACATAAGACAATGTTCGGGTTGGAAGTGTAGCTTAATGCAGTTCTGCTCAAAGTCGATGCTATTTCTTTCAGCTTCATTCACTTGTATTCAATTCGTCAAGTCACTGATTAATCGACTAATGACGCTAATGTTTGGCATTGATTTTTGCAATCCTCTTCACTGCTCGTGTGCATTCGTGTGATAAGAAAATGAGAACAGTGGAGAAGTTAGCGCTGATTGAGGTCATAGCCATAGATATCTCATGTACAGATAATCCTTGGACTAAAATCTTAGATCAGCTATTCCGAGAACGGTGCAAAGCGAACAAACTTGATGGAATAACTAACACTGAATTGTTATTTGCCATACATGTAATACTCAACTACCTAATTTAAAAATTTTGACTTATTTCAAATATATGTTAAAAAGGTGTGGATAACCGCCATTGGGCGAAGGTCAAAAGAAAGCTAAGATGTGAAAGCACTTAGGAGAAGAATTGCTAAGTACAAAACTATGTCCGGCCGGTTGCATTTTAATTTTCATTTCGCAATCTCGCAATGACGGCAAATATTTTGTGGAATAGCTCGAAGTTTTCACGAGGCATGTCACCAAGTGACACTTCAACCACTTCTCAGTGCACGGCCTCGAAATTTATGAATTGAACTGTGTCAACATGTTCATAACCCTACGACCCACTTGACTGCGGTGCGGAAGTATTTGAACATGCTCCGACCGCCATATTATCATGAAATTGTTGGATATTGTACCTTCTATAAAGTTGTTGAAAAAATTAGATTTTGTCTTTTTTTCCCCGACTGACTTTAAGCTTTGAAAACACGATGTTACGATTATTCAATGCTTCCCAAAATTACTGCACAGCACAATTGACTTGCGCACGCTCCAATTGTGACACCAGTTTTTGACAACACAGTCTTCCTAATGCTATAATTCCATTGCTTTCAAAATATGATGTTTTCACTCTCGCAATAGGAAATAGAGGAAAGATGGCCCAAACATGTTTTGATGATGGACTACAAAAGAGCGTTCAAGAGAACGACTGGAATAAGCTTGGGATGGCTAGGCCGTGTTGAATACAATTGCATGTCAATAATGTCTGCTAGATTCTCTCTGATACATTGACCATCAAAATTCAGCAACAGCGCATCTGCATCAAAAATAGTGTGGTATAATAATTTTCACACAGTAGCTTCATGCATGCATTTGTGCATGAAAAAGTTGCTGATGATCACAACCTCATCGTATTCACCTTTTTGACATGACTTCGGATGAACAAACCACTCCAACTCAATTCATTCGGTGGTCTGCTAATCGAGAGTCTTTCTGCTTTCATTTGTCTCATATTGTCAATCACTACAAACAATCGCGCATCAGGATTCATGTCTCTCTTTGACCAACTTTTCACTTGCATTGTCTGATTAGTTTTCGTCTGCATCTCTGATAAATCTTCGTTGTTTAACCTGCAGGAATGACTTCCCACGAATTTTGATACACAAATATTTGAGCATTGTCATTAGCATCTTCAGAGCTAATGATGGTTTCTGTAACAATTCAAGAGATCAATGACATGCACTGTAAATCGAATGCCACCAAACCGATTGCATGCTTGCTACCAAATGCTCTATTTCTCCTCATTTGGTTGCATTGCTGGTGTCTGGTAGCAATACTACCAAACCTGTATGGTGCCGACGAGATGCTTGTTCTTCATCTAGTCGCATAAATATAGAAGTATTATAGAAGTATTGCAGATAGGGCCACGAGATCTATTCAACCCCCCTCAGGTCTTCGCCGAGCTCTTCTGGCGCGTGTGAACGGCACATTGATAGATTGGCTGAGTTGTCGATGACATCAACAAGCCATTGCTTATCATGTGTGGCTCGTTTTTGGCCAATCGGTGCAATCTTGAGGACTGACCCTGAGAGAGGAAGAGAGCATGTCAATGATCACTTGAATTGTTACAGAAACCTTCATTAGCTCTGAAGATGCTAATGACAATGCTCAAATATTTGTGTATCAAAATTCATGGGAAGTCATTCCTGCAGGTAAAACAACGAAGATGTATCAGCAGAGAAGCAGATGAAAACTAATTAGACAATGCAAGTGAAAACGTTGTTCAAAGAGAGACATGAATCCTGATGCGCGATGGTTTGTAGTGATTGATGACAATATGAAACAAATGAAAGCAGAAAGACTCTCGATTAGGAGACCACCGAATGAATTGAGTTGGAGTGGTTTGTTCATCCGAAGTCATGTCAAAAAGGTGAATACGATGAGGTTGTGATCATCAAGTTCCTTCATCCACAAATGCATCTATAGAATTATTTTGTGTATTATGACCTTTAATCCATCACAACATAATGAATGACCTTATGATATAAATAATGAAACTGAAGCTTCACACTCAGGGTCGTGAGGTAGGGGGGAATCCAGTGACCCCCGGAGCCAGATTTTAATACTCTACTTCTTGTGCTGAGGATATATCAACCTCTCATGTCGATGTAAAATCATCATTTTTGCCAATGAATCTGTATGTGTTATTTAATTTTAGTTGAGTGAGTAGAATTATTGCAGATAGGGCCACGAGATCTATTCAAACCCCCCCTCAGGTCTTCGCCGAGCTCTTCTGGCGCGTGTGAACGGCACATTGATAGATTGGCTGAGTTGTCGATGACATCAACAAGCCATTGCTTATCATGTGTGGCTCGTGTTAGATTTTGGCTAATCGGTGCAATCTCGGCGACACTCCGGCGACTGGTCCTGAGAGAGGAAGAGAGATAAAACCACCAACAGTTATACATGCATCCGTTGGAAAGATGAAAAAAGACTTACGATAAGTTGCAGCGTTTGGTCACTCATGCACATTGCACTTGTACATGATTAAAATATGTTGGGGAATGTATTTAAAAATGCATTGATGCCCCTGTGTACATGTATATACATGTATTATACATGTTAAGTCTAGGTCTGCATGTACATATGAAAATACGAAGTATAAATGCAAATTTCAAAATATGAATCCCGCAGAATAATGCAAAATAAGTAATGGGCAAAAGACCGTTCCAGGACACCATAAAATTCAAAAAAATAGTATCTTTAAAAACGACATAAATTTATGAATTTGAACCCTTTTCAGGTTTTTAAGACCTAAATACATGAATTTAGACCATTCAAAAAGTACCAGTTTTTCAAAAATTCATGAATTTGAACCCTTTTTCAGGTTATGGAGACCTAAATTCATAAATTTAGGCGTTTTTAAAAATACCCAATTTTTCAAATTTTTCAAAATCTGAAGTGTGTGATTATGATATTTTTCATTGCTCAAATCATGACCGTTCCAGGACACCGAAAATCATAGAAGTTAAGAATCTCAAATTTGAGATTAAGATTATTTTTTCTCTCTCTTAAATCATGACCGTTCAAAGACACCGAAAATCATAAAAGTTAAGAATCTCAAAATTTGAGAATTACAATTTTCACCCCCCTTAAAATCATGACCGTTCCAAGCCACAACATCAAAAAAAATGGTAATTTTAAAAACGTCTTTTAAATCCATTTTTCAGGTTTTTAAAATATGAGATAACTAAAATTATGTGTCTAATAATATTTCTTTAAGAATGTAACACAATCTCTTAGAATGCCTGTTATTGTTACTGCTTTGCACTCTGATGAACCTCCCAATTGTAGGGAACAGCTGCTCCCGCATACATGATATAATTGCAGCTGCTTATCGCATTCCTGAGCCATTGAATTACAGAGTAAGCAGCTGTTACCCGTATTAAAGATTAAGGATCAAAAATGACGTGGAATATATTGCAGCATGTAGGAAGTAAGACTTCATTTACAATTCCATTAATCATAACTAGTGACTGTTTTCTTTCTTCATTGCAAAATGCCAAAACGTACTGCCGCGGAAGCTTTTTCGTTTTACATGCCGATTTTACTAAACTTAATTAAAGAAGAGCACAAGGAAACTGCGAATAAATACTTTGAAGAGTGGAAGTTAGAAATTCAATCGAGAAAGAAGAACAAATTGGACTCTCAAAAACAAGTGGAGGATATTACAGTAAAAATAGAACAGTATCTGACCACTACTACAATTCCTCAGTTCAATGTTACAAAAGAACATTTCATTACCATCGAAGATAGTGCTACTATGATTTCAAAACTGATTGCAAGTGATAAAGTGCACCATGGGTCGTTGCTGAGAAGTGCTGCTTATCAAGGTTATGGATTTAAAAGAATTCTGGAATTGAGTGACAATAAAAAAAACAGATTTGTGGCAAACTTGGAACTATTTAGAAATTCCTATAACGTAAGTTATTGTTATTTCTTGATGAACTTATCAGATCTAATTCTACCACACGTATTATTTTTAAATTCATCAATGCCCATTAGTTTTGTTAGAAAACATTTTAAAGAAATCAAAATTTATATAGAAAAATTGAATCAACCGACAACTATAGAAGAAATGAGGTTTGGTTCCCAAGATGAATGAACATTAACTGTGTTGTTTCACTTTTTAAGATATGTGCAATGTACATACATATTTGATGTATACATATTTATGAAGACTTCTTTATAAGTAGTAACGCATTTTGGATTATTTTGAAATGTAATTAAATTTTCTTTTGTTCTCCAGTCTCATGGTAGTAGACTGCTATTGTATAGATCTATATTTCAGTATGTAAGATAATCTTTGGTATTAAAGAATGATTCATGGAACTTAGTAGTATTGCATTTTGGATTATTTTGAAATGTAATTCTATTTTCTTTTGTTCTCCAGTCTCATGGTAGTAGACTGCTATTGTACAATTGTATGATAAGATTGATTGTTGTATTATTATATTTGATATTTAAGAATGATTCATGGAACTTAGTAGTAAAACATTTTGGATTATTTTGAAATGTAATTCTATTTTCTTTTGTTCTCCAGTCTCATGGTAGCAGACTGCTATTGTACAATTGTATGATAAGATTGATTGTTGTATTATTATATTTGATATTTAAGAATGATTCATGGAACTTAGTAGTAAAACATTTTGGATTATTTTGAAATGTAATTCTATTTTCTTTTGTTCTCCAGTCTCATGGTAGTAGACTGACATTGTATAATTATATGATAAGATTGATTGTTGTATTATTATATTTGATGCAAAATACACTGCCGTTGTTTTTATTTTTCTGTACAAGAAGTAGACATTATTACAGTTATTGGAATTTATTTCATTTAAAATGAATGATGAAAATCCGACAGTTATACTGAGTAATATAGGTGATATATTACCTCAGGTTAATAACATGACTGAGTTTTTAAAATTATACGGCAAACAAACAACTGCTAATTTCGATTTAAATAGAATATCAGAAGATTGTATTCAAAATATTTATTCAAAATATTTCTTTAAAGAATGGAAGAAACAAAAATGGAAGAAACCGCAAGAATATATCCTTCGTTATCATATGAACGTAGTTTTACTTTAATGGACATTGAAAAAATGAACAAAGAAAAACACAAAGATAGAGTTAGGTATATGAAAGATAAGGAATCTCAATTATTATCAAGATTAGAGCATTATAAAAAATTAAGAAAGAGATGGACTAAAGTTAAGAATGTAACACAAGGAATTGGCATATTCTTAACAATAAGTTTAGGCGCTCTCACTATTGTTATATCTTCTGGTGTTTTAGTAATTCCAGTAGTTGCTACTGCTTTAACAGGTACGGGTGTTTTTGCAACTTCACTTGTTACAATGTTAGATAAGTCTTTAATAACTTAGAAACGAAAATCATTAAAAACTAAGCATTTACATATTAAAGAAGTCTATGATAAACTACATTACTACTTTCAAAGAGTATGTGATGATAATGTTATTACGTTAGATGAGATTGAAAAATTCGATCAAATAGCTAATGAAGTAAATCAAATATCATTTCAATTACAGTCAGAAAAAGTTGATGATAAGAATAAACAGGATGGCAAAATTTCGAGTGATGGTAAAATTTCTAATGAAGAAAATGACAAAATTTTTTTAGAAGAGCTAAAAACTTTAAGCGAAAATTTAAGCAAAACTTTATTAAACAAAACTTAAAACGAGAAAACTTTAAACGAAAAGATGTCAGACAACAAAGCAATAAAAAAATAATTTGTTCAGTAAAATGTTTTTGCTGTATTCCAATGTTACCACAAAATTCAAATATTATATTTTAAAAATGGATAAAATTAGAGCTGATAATTTTAAAAGAATAAAACAATTAGAAGAGTTAATAAAACAAAGAAATATTATGAAAGAAAATCATCTTCAACATAGAATGATAAAAGCTGGTATTCAATCTGATATGTTTGAAAAAATGCAGCAAACCGAGCAAGTAAAAACTGATTTTGAAAAAACTATGAAACCATTTAAAACTCTTGAAAAAGAACTTACAAATAATGATAAACAAATTGATATAACAGATCCAGAGCACAAAACTATATTAGATGACTATGGATTACTAGAATCAAACATTAATAAGAAATTACCAAAATCTATGCAATTTGAACATTCTATTTCATTTACAGATGAAAAAACAATACCTAGATTTTATCTCGGACAAAAAGAAATATTTCCACAACCTTTTCGAGGTTTAATTTTTTCACCAGATAAATCTCCTTTTAATTTAGATAGAAATTTTGTTGATCTTTTAAGAGGAGCAGATTTAAATAATTATGCTGTAGAAGATCTCATAAAATATAAAGCTATGTTAGATAGAGTTGGTGCAGTAAAATCTCTTAGACGTTATAAACAATTAGAAAATTTATTATCAACGGGAGTTAAAGTAGGAAAAGGTTTATCTGAAAAACAGAAAACAGAAACAACTGTATTTTTACCAGATGATCCACAAGAATTACTAAATAGATTAAATATTTTAATATCTGCAATAAAAGAAGGACATAATTCTAGTTTCAATGAAATTCATGCTATATTGAAAAGACTGTTAGAAAAGAAGATTCTAAATGAAGAGGATTATAAAAGTATAACCGGACATCTGTGATGTCTTTAAGGGCTTCGCCCGTAGCTGAAATATTTTGTTTCTAATTTTTATCTATGATTTTTTTATGATTTTTATCTATGATTTTTATCTACGATTTTTATCTATAATATTTATTTAAATTTTTTAGTTAAAAAATGTCTTCGAGAGAATTATCATCAGTAGATTTTGACAAAATTAATAATCATTTAGAAAGTTTAACAGAGATTTTGGGTTCATCAAAATTTAGTACGACGTTAAAAATGTGTGTGGAAATCACATACTCTTGTAATTTAGAACCCATTCTACATTTAGAACAAAATAAAAATTATCAAATTGCATTGACTAGTTTCTCTACATTTAACACTATTCAAAACGTTATCAAAGATGTGAATGACCAATTTAGATATTCTACTGATAAAGGCAAAACGTGGAAAATACTAACTTTTCTTCCTGATTCTTACGAAGTTGAATCAATATCAAATGAAATTAAGAGAAATTTAGGTATACCATTTAAAGATAAGAAACAATTACATTTTTCAGTTGAACCGGCAGTTAATAAATTTTCTCTTACTTTAGATGAAAATCATCAAGTTGATTTTAATCATGATAGATCATTGTCAAAGCTATTGGGATTTAATAATCAAACCTATAGTCAAGGTTATCATTTAGGTGAGAAGATTCAAAAATAACTGAAATAAATTCAATTGTTGTACATTGTGACATTATTGAAGGAGGATATATAAATGGTAAATTATCAAATTTAATATTCAGTTTTCCAGATTTTACTGTACCCATTGGTTATAGATTAAATGTATTTCCCCAAACATTAATATATTTTCCTATTACAAGAAAAACTATTAACAACATTGGCATTAGAATCAATGATGAAAAAGGACAAGAAATAAATGTTGGAGGTGAAGAGATTATGATAGATCTTTTGGTTCGGGAGGTATAAACTCCCGTTCGGGAGGTATAAACTCCCGTTAGAGAGGTATAAACTCCCACGCGAAGTTAGAGAAGTTTAATTTTCTTCTTCTTCTTTAAAAATAAAAATAAAATAAAAATAAATTTTTTTATTAAAAAAATGAGTGAAGTACCCCCATTAAATAAAAAATCTTAAATTTAATCATCATCAAAATTTATCTAATAAAGTTTTGTCAGTTATTTGTGGAAGATCAGGTTGTGGAAAAACATGTCTATTATTTAAAATTTTAACGACTCCAAATTTTTTGGATTATAACAATATTATAATTTATACAACAGCAGCAGAACAACCCGTCTATCAATTTTAAAATATGGATTTGAAAATAATCTTAAAAAACAGCAATTGCTTCATTATTCAAAGAATATGAAAAATCTGAAGATGAAGATGAAGAAGAAATAAGTTCGTGGTGTGAAGAAGCAGCAAAAAATAATCAGTTAGTTGAATCCAATAAAAATAAGCATATAAAGATACAATTAATAGATGATAGTGGTAATATGCAAGATCCCAGTAAACTAGATAAAACAATGAAACATTGTGTAATTTTTGATGATTGTGTTAATGATAGAAATCAGTCAGTTCAGAGAAATTATTTCACAAGAGGTAGACATAATAACTGTAGTGTTTTTTATTTAACACAAAGTATGTATTCATTAGACGGAAGTGTTATTAGAAAGAATGCAAATATATTTATACTATTTGAAATAAATGCAAGAAACTTAAGTGATTTGCTAAGAGATTTATGTGTAAGAAATAAAGATGAATTTAGACAATCGTGTAACAACGCTTGGTCAAAAGATTATGGCTTCATTACAATTAATATTGATAAAAAAATTCATGATAGAGTTATAGAACAATTGTTCTCTGACTAGGCTTCGCCTCGAGGGGCTTTGCCCCGACTGAAAGTCGATAGAACATTTGTTTACCGAGAGATAAAAGATATACAAATATAGTGTTATAATATTTTTTTTTATTTTATATATATATATCAAATTTATCTATCTTAGAAATTATAAAATTAAAAAGGTTCAGTAGTTATTCCATCAGGCAAAATTTTTCTTTTATCATCAAATGGATCTAATGCTAATTTATGTTCTTCTTTTAAATACATTTTATGTTTCTTTGAATGAAGTCTATAATTACATGCTGTTTTTATTTCATTATTAAATAATGCATTCTTATAATCTTGAAATGTTATTTGGTTAGCCACTGATGCCTTTGAAATTCCTTTTAATGTTTTATGTGTTTTAATATTATTAGTTGTGTTATAACAATAACATTTAGATTTTAAAATTATAGCTTCTGTTATGTACTCTTCATTTCCTTCTAATTCATCTTTTACTTTTCATAAATCAGAAGGATGAATGATATCTTTTATTTTATTAATTTCTTCATCAAGTGAAGAATTATACGGTATTGTTAATTCTAAGAAAACAAAATCGGTATCTGTAAAGTGTAATTTATAGTTTTTGCCATAAGCAGGTGCTAAATAATCATATATAAATTTATACATAAATAGTTTAGCTAATTCTAATATAGTGAATCCAATGAAATTAAACTTATCATGTTTTACGCTAATTCGACGTAAGTGTACAGCACATAGTTCATCACTAAATCTAGTAGTTCTTTTATATGTAGGGTTCCTTGTTAAATTTTGAAACCTATCTTTATCATAAACTATTTCAATATTTTGTCTATTACGCACATTTTCTAAAGTCTTACCATAAAATGCATTATTCATTAATTTGAAGAACACGTTTCTAAAATCATCTTTATTTCTTTTAGCTATTTTACGTTTTTCAATATTGAACTCTATATAATTTTTTAACCATTTAGATTTTCTATACTCTAGTTTTCTATGTAGTTTAGTGAGAATCATTCCATGTTCTAAATACCAATCTAGCATTCTTCCTTCAACAACATACTTTCCTTTATTGCTTTATTGCTTTGTGTTAACATAAGTTTTTTTGTTGGTCTGTATTTTTTAGGAATTATAGATTTTTGATAATCTGAAAAATCTTCTATATTGGGAATTTTGTTTTCGGGACAGAAAGGAAAATATTTTGTTTTATCTTTTATTTCATCAGGATATACTAAATCAACTTCATATATATAACCATGATTATAATTTCCATCATATGTTTTTTGATAATCTAGAATATTGCACCATGACATTTCACCTGTTGGTAATTCTTGTATCATGCAAGAAGAATATAAGCTATTAAAATCATAATATAACAAATAGTTTTCTCTCATGATTTCATCAACTGCTGCTTGACTATCTTCATTTGATATAAGTCCTTCTATATTTTGATTAAACAATTTTGTAAACTGATCACTTTCTTCTCGAGATAAAGGTTTCATTATTCCATAATCATCAGGATTTACTTTTTTATTGCAACACTGTACACAACGATTACCTAAAACTGATGAAACTCCACCTCTAATTCCAGATTCAAAAAATAATAATTTATCATATGTATTTTCTTTATAATGTTTAAGTTTAACATTTGTATGTTTTAATCCTGCTAACCGTGTTAAACCTGGTGTAGAATAACAATAACATGGATCTATTCCGTAATATTCTAAACACATATCACGAAAGTTTTCAAAAAGATCAGCAAGTATTAATACATCTATCTGAAGATATTTCATTGTATAATCGTACATTGTTCTACAATTTAACTCTCTCCAATTTTTTTCAGCTTCTGCATAATCTTCTTCAGATAATTGTGATTGTTTTAATGTTGATTTAAATTTATTTATTGGAGGAAGTTGTTTTTCTTCCATAATTTTATTCACAGAATTAAAATCTCCAGTTATATCAGTCTTCGACTGTGAGCCGCAGGCTATATACTCATACGGAAATATTCCTTTTAAAGGTTTTAAATTATATTTATTTAATATTTTACATTGTTCAGGTTCCAAAGTTTTTCCCATAACATCTAATGAATAAGGAGTAAAAAATCTAAATGCATCTAAAATTCTAATACAACCTAATTGCATTGAAAAATATTCTTCTTCTGTTTTACATAGTACATTTATTTGTTGTTGTTGTAATTTTTCAGATGAAAATAAATCTTTCATTACTAGATGGAAATCATATTTAGAGCCATTATAGAAATATAGAGGAACAAAGTTATATTTAAATTTATTAGCATCAAGATTACAAGAATTATGTGCTGCACCTCTATATAATCCATTTAGATGATCATGATCTTTTACTTTGTCGGCAGAGCCGTCGCTTCGCTTGTCAAGATATCTACCTTTGCCATTTTTATAATTTTTTGTAAATTCTTTTCCACAGTAATAACAATTTATTTCATTAACAAAATTAATTTTTTCTTCATCCGTTAATGGCATCATTGGTATATTTGTTTCAAGCAATTGTGAAAAACGTCCTTGTAATTCGTCTACTTTCTTTGTAAACATTTCTGAACTATCTTCAGCATAGTATTGATAATATTCTGATTTAAATAATTCAGGATAATTTGAATGAATGTACATTCCCCAACATAATGGTTTTTGTTCAAATAAATATTTTTCTTTACTTTGTTCAGCTGCACTTTTTTCATAATTATCATTTTCAGAATCGGGCGAAGCCCTGGAAGACATCTCCGATGTCCCGTGATTTTGTGTCATATTAACATTATATGCTTCAAAATCACAATAAATAGTAAAGGGTACTTTATTTTAAAATACCATTTATTATATTCTAAATAATCATCTTTTGGAAATGTGTTTCTGACTGCTTCATTTTGTTGGCAATTCTCCAAATGTCTATTCATTTCTTCTTTAGTTCTAAAACTTGTCATACTTTGGAGACAAGGAAAATTAGCATTATCTGAAGTTTTTGTAAATATAGAAACATCTTTACACAATATAAAATGACCCTGATAATATAATATTTCCGCTTGTGGTGGTTGTTTTGACTGTTCTAGTTTTTTAAATTAATCTTTATATATTTGATGTGTTAAATCAATTAGTCTTTGTAAATCTTTTTCAGTCAGTTGATAATTTTGATTTAATATTTGTAACTGATAACTATATTCTTTATCATATTGTTCTTTATATTGTTGTAGACATTTTTTAAAGATTCATTTATTTTTTGATTGTTTTCATTTTCTTCATTATTTAATTCTTTATTGTTTTCATTATTTTCTTCATTAAAATTTTTGAATCGTCTCTATCTTATCTTGATATTTATGGCCATATTCTTGTACTAATATTTTTGTTTGTTGTTGATAATCTGTTTTACGTTTTTGTAAACTTTCATTTAAATTTTGTAAGTTTTGTTGATATTCTGAAAATAAAGATGAATAATTGTAATCATAATCATCATTACGTCCTTTATAATTATTATGATTAATCATTATTGGTGATAGTGTTTTAACAATTTCAAATTTTTCAGTATATATTATTTTTCCTTGGTAAAAAATATTATGATGCATGTAATTTCCTCTTTTATTGTATACCATTTCTGATTGACATAAATTTTTATTATTCAAATAAAATTTTTTTGAATCTGAGTAAAGTGGAGTAATTTTACCAATAGAAACATAATTCACATTTAATTCAAAAACATTTACTTCTATTAAATTTTTATTCTTTTTATGAAACTTTTTTAACCTATTATAATCATATGGAAATTCATGTAAGCCATCAGAAAGATCTAATTCATTTATGTATTCTTCTTTATTGTAATGACTTAGTCTTTCTTTATGATATTCCGCAGGATGTAAATGTGCTATAATACTCCACAGAAAACAATAATCATCTTCATTTTTTATGTTGATTATTTGTGGTGAACTGAAAGGTAAAGGAACATAACTACCACCAGTATTATTTTTATATTTATCAATTACTATTTTCTTAGATAGTATTTTAACAAATCTCCAACCAGATTCACGTAACTGGGCTTCAATTATACAATTTTCTAATTTAAGCATCATTTGTTCAAATATGGGTTGTATATCATTTACATTATGAATTTCTTGCGAATTTGTAAAATGTCCTTGTATTATTTCTTCAGGAATTCCATCAGGTCCATTTTTTGTATAAAGTACTTCTACATTCATATAACATTTGAAAGATTTCTTAAATATATTATAAAAGTTAGTTAGAATATCAGAAAAAGTTTCATCGGTTTCATTATGTTCAACCGATTCATTAAATAAATATTTTATATCTGTTATGGGCAAAGCCCTGGAAGACATCTCCAATGTCCCGTGTACAGCTTCATCGGTTTTTTTGTTTCATCAAATTCATCTATTTCGTTAAATTCATCAGCATCGCTAAATAAATATCTTCCATCTGGTGCGGGCGAAGCCCTAGAACCTTCGGTTTGTACGGTCTCATCTTCACTATTAAAAACTTTTTTATATTCCGAATGTGAATATTCATCAAACATTTTTTTAACTTTTTTATCAGTAGGCAATGTTTCTAGATAGTTTATGTATTTATTTAATTTTAATATATTTCCTTCATCAACTCGATCTACATTTTGTAAATGCATTTTACTATTAAAATGAGATTGATAACTTCTTTTTGTTTTTCAATTTTTTTTACATAAGTTACAATAAAACTTGGTATTTTTCATTTTTTTTTATTTTTTAAAGAAAAAATTGTGTTTTAATTTTAGATATAAACATTCTAATATCAAGGACTTGAGTGTTATTTTATATTATTATATATTTCAGGTTCCTGAGTTATTTTATTTTCTTTATCATATTAAGTTTTTTCATATTAAGTTTTATCATATAACGTTTTATCAAAAGATAATTTAATTTTTTTTTCACTAACTATTGATTCTTCATCATCATCATCAATTGATTCTTCATCATCATCATAAATTGATTCTTCAACATCATAAATTACACTTTTTGGTATAGGATGCCATCCCCTGATAGGATACCATTCTCTCATTGGAATATCTAACTCTAAATTACATTTTTTATCTGATAATAATATAATAGAGAAAAATATTGGTCTTTGATATCTTTTGGAAAATTTAATAACACCACCATAATCTGAATCACTTTTAGTTTTTATTAAAGATGATAAAATTTTAAATTGATTAGATGTAAATCCTAATTTAAATTTTGTAGACCCGACACATAGTTGTCTAACAGTATCTTCAACTATTCCATCATTATTATTTTCAATTGTAAGAAAATGAAATTTAGATAAATTCTGATTATATGTAGTATTAATATCATGTACATCAGTATGAGATATGAATTTTTCTTCACTTACATTTTTATAATTACTTATATTTTTATAATCTTTTTTACCATTTACACCATTTTCAGATGTTTCAGAATCATCATCTATATTATTATCATTATTATCATTATTATCATTATTATCATAAGATTCTTTAATATCGGGCAAAGCCCTAGAACCTTCGGTTCGTTTATTATGATTATGATTATGGTCATTGTTAATAGTATAAGGTGTAGTCCACATATAAATTTTCTCTTGTTGAGCTAAACCATTTATATAAGTTTTTAACAAATTAATATTTAAGTTTGAATATAATCCTATATAAGTATCATCATCATATCTTTGCGGCATTTCTAATGTTTCTTGTTTATAAATTGTATCTCTATAATAAACTTGACATAATAATTCTTCATTATGTTTTTTACTCTCTATATGAATGTTATATTGATTTTGTTCATCAACAAATAATCTAATTTTTTCTTTGGAAAAAGATTTTAATTTTTTAACTAATTCTTTAATATTGATATAATTAATAATTTTATTTTCTATCCAATCAGTATTACTAATTGGCAACACTGCTCTAATAAATCCATAAACATTATTATGACCAATAATAACCATATTTTCTTTATTCAATTCCACATAAGCTACATCATAATATTTACTTACAATATCCATAAATTTTATAAATGGATCACCCGGAAAAAAACAATAGTCAGTTTCTATAGAAGGTAAACCTTTTGTTTGTTCTCTAAATATTTCAGCTTGTAATTCAAACAAAAGATTAACATCTATACATGGATTATTATTATTATCAAAACATTTATTTTCAAATCCCGTTGATCTCGTCGAATAAGAAGAACAGGATGATGCGGACGAATATAATTTTTTAAAATTCGCTTTATCGATTTTTTTATTTTTATTAGAAAAAATTTTATTTTTTTAATTTTTATTAGAAAAAATTTTATTTTTTTATTTTTATTAGAAAAAATTTTATTTTTTTCTCATTATATAAAAAAATTACTTTTTTATTGTTTTAAAAATGATGTTACCAAATGTTGGTGGAGGTGCATATATCCCGAATAATCGTGAATTAGAAATAGAGATAGAAATTTATATTAATAAAACTGGAGACGTTTTATCTGGTCCATTGCATCTTTCTATTCTTCCTCAACAAAATACAGAGTTAACAAATAAACAATATGTTGATACACAAATCAATGACTTAAAAGAAAAATATATAAACGATGTTTTGGTTCCACTGATGAATGAATTAAAGTTGCTAAAACTTAATGACAAATCATTAAACGAAAAATTATTAAAACTTGATAAAAAGGATAGAGAGCTAGAAGCAGATATAGCAAAACTTTTTAAAAAGATTTCTAATGAATCAAAAATTTTAATATTACTTTCTATAAAGTTAAAATCTGCAGTCATTAAAAATAAACATCAGATACAACTATTGAAAGAACAATTAGAAGATGAAATAGAAAAACTTCCTGAAAGAATTAAAAAAAATTAAAGCAGTTACAAACTACATTCCAAAAAAGTGTTGATGAATTAAGTTCTAAAATTACTCAACAAATGAAAAAGATGAATAGAATAATAAATGAAGTAAACTCGCTTAATCAAAAAGTTGATAAAATGAAAACTCTTAAAATCAATTTAGAAAATGAATTAAAGAAAAATTCACAAGAAAACTCTAAAGAAAATAAAGAACAGTTAGATTCTGTTAAAATACAATTAGATGTTCTTAAAATTAAGTTAAATGCTCATAAAACGGCGTTGAAGATGAATCAGGAGAAAATGCAAGTTAATAGAAAAGAAATTAAAGTACATCACACGCTACTTGACGCAATAGATAAAGTGCAACGGAAAATTAATAAAGTTATCACGAAGTTGTTGGACATTCACAAACGTAAATCTTAATCGGAGCGAAGCTCCTCGAGGCTTTAGCCGATTGTAAATATTTTTCCCAAAAGTCAAATTTATTCCTAAAAAATGCCTATAATTTATAAACACAATCTTAAACATTTTGCTTCAAATCAAAAAATTGCTCATGAACCATCTATGAAATCTGTTTACCATTATGACAGTGTAGAAATAATTCAAAAAGAAGGGGCTGGCATCTTTTCTGGTATTGGTAGTATCGTTAACTTAATTAAAAATAATAAAGTTTTGATTACATCTGCTGCAAAAGGAGCAGCTGCTATAGGTAGTACAGCTAGTGCAATATCAAATGCTGTTAAGTCTCAAAGCGAATTAAAACAACTAGAAGCTATTCGTAAACTTAGGAATGATTCTGAAGAACTAAAAAATTTAAAAAAACTTTCAGAGGAAACAAAAAATAAAATTGCTAACATAGCTGTTGGGGAAACCTTGAGGAGCGGAGCTCCGTCTGATAGTAAACATAATAAGAATTTAGGCGTAGCCATAAAACGTTCAATTGAAGAAATAAGAGGCAATGGTATTCATAGCGGAGCTGGTCTAGCAAAATTCTAAAATATATTTTTTAGTAAAATTTTACTGTGTGTGAGAAAAAACAAAAAGTCAAATTATTTTTTATAAAAATGTCTTCGCTTATCGAAAATAAATTTAGATTAGACGATCCTCCGTTCGTCAGTTATAATCAAAAAAAGAATGACTATATAAGAATTGCTATGAATCCCGGATCTTCCAGTAGAGTAAATACTGGAGGAGATTTAATTTTTGAAGTTGATAATCAACAAAGTTATTTATATCTACCTGATTCATTTTTACACTGTGAATATTCTTTATATAGTGATGCCAATTTTACAACACCATTACCAGATACCGATAATATTGCACTAGAGAATAATTTCTTTCCAAAATTATTTACACAAATGCGTTTAGATGTTGCAACTCAAAATGTAGAAACAATAAGTGATTCTCCAGGTGTAATTGATACAATGCTTATGTTTGTAACAATTGGTGAAAATAATAAAAAGTATGAAATCGAAGGTTGGTTTCCTGATACTAATGATGGTATAATTGTTGATGATTTAACTCACGCTGGAACAGATGCCACAGGAATTGCGAAAGATGTAGAAAATATTGCAAAACATTTTAATAAAACAAACAATAGTGCATATAAAGAAAGACGTGAGTTTAACAAGAAAAGTAAACAGACAGTAAATTGGTCATTGTCTCCATTATTCGGATATTTAGATTATGATAAAATATCATATCAATTAAAATTTAAGTTAATAATTCATCGTGCAGAAAATAATAAATTAATCTTTTTTGGTAAGACTGGAAAAAAAAGCATATTTAAAAATTGATAGACTTGAATGGTGGATTAAGCATATTACTCCTAGTTTAGAGATTGAAACAGCTATTACAAAAAGATTAAATACTAACAAACCAATTCCAGTAAATTTTCTAAAGCGTACTGCTAGTTCAGTAACTTTTTCCAAACAAAGATTTAACTGGCATTTTACTAGAACTGCGAATACTCCAAGTTATTTATTACTAACATTTCAAAGAAATAATTCTCCAAGTTTTGATAAGAACAATAATCTTTTTCATATTGATACAATTCGAAGTTTACAAGTTTCATTAAATGAAACCCGATATCCAATTGATCCATTAAGATTAGATGATACCAATAATCAATTTATGGAAGGATATGATGCTCATAGAAATCTTTGTATAGAATTTGGAGTTGAACCACAATTAACTCCTGGAGATTGGAGACATTTATATCCAATTTTCTGTTTCGATTTAAGTGCACAATCTGAAGAAATTATCAAGACTGGTTGTGATGTAACAATTAATATTGAAAAAAAAGATTCCACAACTTCATTGATGGCTTATGGTTTATTGCTAGAAGATGTAAAATGTTCTATTGAAATTCTTAATGGAAAGATGGCTAGGATAGGTTAGTAACCTGCGGACCTTTGGTCCGATCGGCTGAAGCCTCGAGGAGCTTCGCTCCGATATTAATTAAATTCTTAGATTATAATTTTTTTATATTAATTAGTAATAAAATTTTTTCATAACTAGAATAGATTAAAATTTTTCGTAACTTAAAATTTTTTTATTAAATATGTCGCAAGCGAAAAGTAACAATAATAAAACTGTTGAATTAAAATTACGTAATATTGTTGACAAAAATACCCCTAAAACTATTACGATTAACAAAAAAAGTATTACATAAGTAAACCAATGATAGAGAATATTCAATTAGAAGAAGAAAAGAATGGCGGGATTCTCCCATTAATTCCCCTAATAATAGGTGGCATAGCAGCTGCAGGAAGTGTTGCAGGTGGGACAGCTGGTATTGTCCAAGCAGTAAATAAAAATAAATCAGAGAAGGCAGCATTAGAAGAACAAAAACGTCATAATAGGGAGTTAGAGAAAGTTGCTAGGGGAGAAGGAATAGTAGAGAATTTTATTAGTAAATTAAATTTAGTTGATGAAGGAAAACGAGTTCTCAAAAATATTCTCCACAATGTTGATGATTTAATTGAAATTAAGGAAACTAAAGATGGTTCTGGAATATATCTAAGTCCTAGTATGATAAGGTAAAACATTTATTTTATCTTTTAAAATGAATTCTACAAATTCCAAAAATTTAATTAAATTAAAAATTTCTAATTTAGATTTATTGAATTATCTCTTAAAAGTACATAAAACCTCAAATTGTAAAATTTATGAAGGTAACGACGACAAACAAAGTTTGGTTACTACCTACGGTGGTGACATACAAAAACATTAGAAAACTTTCCTGGATTTATTTGGAGTAAATATTCGAAAGAAAAACATCTTCCTGGTCATTCATATACTGGTCCAGGAACTCGATTAGATATAAGACTAGATGAGAAATATAATCCGAAACCAGGTGAAGAACCAATAAATAGAGTAGATGCCGCCGCTTATAGACATGATTTAGCTTATCGAAATCATGATCTAAGTTCTCGTCATGCAGCTGATAAGAAGATGATTCAAGAATTAGATAGTATTCAAAATCCTACATTTAGAGAAAAAATTGAAAGAATGTTTGTTAAGAAAGCTTTACAAGCTAAAATATTATTCGGTCAGGGTTTAAATGAAACGACAGCAAAGATGTCTGAGAGCAACGCTCGAACCTACGCGTCTGAAATTCATAAAGAATATAGAAGGCCTAAATATTTATTGAAAGTAAAAGTATTAAATAAAGATGATATTTGGAGTGCTGATATTATTCATATGCCGAATGAAAGGGACTACAAATACGCATTGACCGTTATAGATTTATATACACGATACGCTTGGGTAAAGCCTTTAAAAAATAAAAGTGGTCTATCAGTTAAATATGCGTTTAAAGAAATCTTTAAAGAAAGTAAGAGAAAGCCAAGGAAATTGTTTGTTGATAAAGGGTCGGAATTTTATAACTGAAACGTTCAGCCACTATTTGAAACTGTTTATTCAACTGAAAATGCAGGGAAGGCCGTAGTGATAGAAAGATTCAATCGGACGTTCAAAAATAAATTATTCAAGAAATTTACTGAGCAAAGAAATCAGAAATGGTTGAAGATATTACCAGGAGTTGTAGAAGAGTACAATAATAAAGTTCATTCTGGTATTGAAGAAACTCCAAAGAATGCTTCTGACGACCCTGATTTGATAAGAAAAAAATATTCGAGAATAATTATTCGAATGAGAGTAATCCGAATTTGCAGAAACTTATGCCGAAATTTAAAATTGGTGATAGAGTTAGAATATTTAAGTATAAGAATAAATTTGAAATGGGCTTCGTCGGATACTGGACGAAAGAGATATTTGAAGTTTGTAAAATAAACCAAACTTATCCGATTACTTACGACATCAAAGATTTAGATGATGAAAATATCAGAGGCCGATTTTATCAAAATGAATTACAACGAAGTGATTTTTAATTATCATTGTTATTGGAACTAACGTTTCGGGAATAAAATTCCCTTATTCAATTCCCTTATTCAATTCTAACATAATATCTAGAAATGGTACTCCTTCCTGTAATTTAAATAAAACATAAAGACATAATTGACCACAATATGTAGTTCCTGGTTTTTGAATTTGAAATGTAATATAAGTTCCATTGCCAAGTAATTTTTTGACTTCATTTGTAGGTGGAAGTCCATAAGAGTCGAAATAGTAATTATCTCGATTTTTATTAAACGTACCTGCAGACCAATGTACTCCTTTTTCATCTGTTGTGTGAAGATTTGTTATGAAATTTATAGTTATTGTTGGCTTATTTTTGATCAATTGTAATTCGTCTCTCTTTAGAACATGAAATTTCTTTATTCCTAATTGATTTGCGATTTTCTTTAGATCAAAATTTGTAGTTGTTTGCGTTCCATATAATTTAAAAAACTCATTTATGTTGCTCATTTTATAATAAAAAATTTCTTAAGGGACCCCTAGAAGTTAGAAGGGAGGGGGTAGTAGAACTACGTTCAGATGTTATTGAAGGATATATTCTTGCGGTTTCTTCCACTTTTGTTTCTTCCACTTTTAAAGAAATATTTTTAGTCACATAATTTTAGTTATCTCATATTTTAAAAACCTGAAAGATGGATAAAATTCATGAATTTGAAATTCTCAACTTTTATGATTTTCGGTGTCCTGGAACAGTCATGATTTGAGAAATGAAAAATGTCATAATCACACATTTGAGATTCTTAACTTTTCTGATTTTTTCGGTGTCCTGGAACGGTCATGATTTCAAGGGTGAAAATTGTAATTCTCAAATTTTGAGATTTTGAAAAATTTGAAAAATTGGGTATTTTTAAAAACACCCAAATTTATGAATTTAGGTCTTCATAACCTGAAAAAGGGTTCAAATTCATGAATTTATGTCGTTTTTAAAAATACCATTTTTTGAAAAAATGGTACTTTTTGAATGGACTAAATTCATGTATTTAGGTCATAAAAACCTGAAAAAGGGTCTAAATTCATGAATTTGTGTCGTTTTTAAAGATACTATTTTTTTGAATTTTATGGTGTCCTGGAACGGTCTTTTGCCCATTACTAAAATACACATCACCATTTGAAAGATTGCATTCGGAATGTATCACAATAAATGGATAAAACCTTTGTCTTTATTGCGAATAATTGATAAAAACGAGACAATTGTTAAGGGAGAGAAAGATGTAGTAATACCACATGGCATCAAAAAAACAGAACTTGAATTCAGACGAAATTGATATCGATAATGGAGAACTCAGAAGACAATGGGATAAGCAACTATCGATAGCATTGATTTCCACTTCACATTTGATAGAAATTTGTTGTCATTCATGATATAATTTTATGAAAATTACATGTACAAGTACTTTCTCTACTCTATGCTTTAACATATTTCTGCGACTAGATGAAGAACAAGCATCTGGTCGGCACCATACAGGTTTAGTAGTATTGCTACCAGACAGCAGCAATGCTACCAAATGAGGAGAAATAGAGCATTTGGTAACAAGCATGTAATCGGTTTGGTAGCATTGGATTTACAGTGCATGCTTCTGAATGGAGTTATCTTCATAGTTGCGCGGATGTGCAGTAGCTAGGTTACAGCTCATTAAGAATCATGTCATTGTTCACTTGAATTGTTACAGAAACCTTCATTAGCTGTGAAAATGTTATTGACAATGCTCAAATATTTGTGTAAGAAATTAAAAACAATAGTGGTTGTGATACGGTGCTTCGCCCGTTCTTTAAAGTATGTACACGGGAATGCGAAAATTGACCTGATAGTTAAACAGATATTGCGAACAGAGATCTGACATAGAAAGCTTGGTGACGACGTCATGTAATGTGTGAAATAGGAATCTTCAGTTCTTGTTTAATGACACATTAAACCAAAAAATTAAGTCAAAGAATAAGATAATGGAAGGAAAAGGAAGAAAATAAGCTATAGACAAGTACTTGGAAATACAAAATCTTTTTGGACACACAACACTGGTTTGAACCACTTGATGGCCAGTCCTTCAGTTACATACAAATCAAACGAACTGCTGCACTTTTTTAAACATTTGAAATCGTTGATTGAGGCTAATGTTCGATGGTGGCATAACTGCAAGTGTCTGTTGAAGCTGGATGCTGGCAGTTTCGACGATCTTGGTCTGCTTGAACTCTGCGCTAGCCATTTTGGGATGTGATCTTTCAACCGTTCTTGAAGAGCCCTCTGCAACTTCCCTATGTAGCTTGCGCCGCAAGCGCAACTAAATTCATAGACAAGAGTGTTCTGGAAGGGAAGCGGCACAGGATCCTTCGGTGCGACAGGACCTAAGCGTTTGGTGTAAAATGTCACAAACGTCTTGAGATGGAAATAGGTCTTGTTCACCACTTTAGACAACTGTTGAGCCAAAACACTGCTTTGAGGTTCATAATACGGCATACATACCATAATCGGCTTTTTCCGAACTGTTTCATAGGCAACTTTATTCATGTCGGTAGAATGTTTTTTGATAAACCATCTGGGATATCCATTCTTGATTAAGATATTCTCAAGATGGGCCTCTTCTTCCTGTAAAAACTTTGGTGAGCAAAGGTGTCGTGCACGATAGTAGTAAGGAAGTGACAAACACCAGATAGCGCAAGATGGCCGCCATCGCTGAGTCCCCCCCCCCCTCTGGCACGGCAGAGTGTCGTGGTCGGCCGCCGTGGTGCTTCGGGTCTGAGTCCCCCACCCCCCCCTCTGGAACGATAGAGTGTCGTGGTGGACTTGGGCGACCGCCAGGATTAGTCTTGAGGCTATAGTGTGTGATGTTTTTGCTGCAATCTGCTGAATGTTGGGTTGTAAAATGGGTTGTTTCGAGTGGAAGGAGTGGTCGGATGAGAAAACGGAGGTCGGATTCGTGTTCAGCGTGAAATTCTGCATCGGTAGGGTGAGTTTCAAGGCAATCGGTGAGAAAAAATTTTTCTTCAAAATTTTAACAGAGTTAGAATTTGGGACGTTTTGGTGTGTAGCTCCCAAACGAAGCATCGGATGAGAAAACGGAGGCCAGATTCGGATTCAGCGTGAAATTCTGCATCGGTATGGTGAGTTTCAAGTCAATCGGAGAGAAAAAATTTTCGCTGACGTCCCCCCCCCCTCTGGACAGCTCGCTTCGATTTTGGCTTCCAGTGGACGGATTTTGTCGTGCGATAGCTCGTTTGAAAGCTAAGAGTGAGACAAATTCAGTGAAAGAATCGGCTTGTTCCTATCTGTCTTCGTTCAAAAGTTAGAGCGGTTACAAGATTTTAGTTCGGAGCTCGCTTACTTGAAAAAATCCTAAGTGTCAGAGTGACTTTGTATGGGTAAAATTTTGAAAATTTTCCAAAGTGTGGAATTTCGACCTGGGACCGTCACCAAAACATTTTTCATCAAATTCTGAAATTTCACTGACGTCCCCCCCTCTGGACAGCTCGCTTCGATTTTGGCTTCTAGTGGACGGATTTTGTCGTGCGATAGCTCGTTTGAAAGCTAAGAGTGAGACAAATTCAGTGAAAGAATCGGCTTGTTCCTATCTGTCTTCGTTCAAAAGTTAGAGCGGTTACAAGATTTTAGGTCGGAGCTCGCTTACCTGAAAAAATCCTAAGTGTCAGAGTGACTTTGTATGGGTAAAATTTTGAAAATTTTCCAAAGTGTGGAATTTCGACCTGGGACCGTCACCAAAACATTTTTCATCAAATTCTGAAATTTCACTGACGTCCCCCCCCCCTCTGGACAGCTTGCTTCGATTTTGGCTTCCAGTGGACGGATTTTGTCGTGCGATAGCTCGTTTGAAAGCTAAGAGTGAGACAAATTCAGTGAAAGAAACGGCTTGTTCCTATCTGTCTTCGTTTAGATGTGAGACACCATTTAAGATTTTGGGACATTGGCGAAAAACGACAGAGTTAGAATTTGGGACGTTTTGGGCTGTAGCACCAAAACGAAGGCTCGGATGGGTAAACGGAGGCCACATTTGGAATCAGCTTGATGTTATTGTCCAATGAGGATCATCATCCAATGAGAATCAAGCATTTCTTTATAAATAGCGAGCCTTCCACAGTGAGAATCATTCCATCGTTGAATCACACGAGTGACGGACGCACATTTTCTCTCTCTCTAGTTCCCTGTTCTATTATCCAACTAAAATGGTAAGTCGCTACTTCCCTCCCTCTCCTCCCTTGAACGTAAACTTAATACAATCTTTTTTCATTTTCAGGCAAACTCCATCTGCTGCACTAGTAGGACAAAATGGCGGTCAAACGTTACAAGGTTCGCTACGGTCAGATCATCTACAACTGAGGCCAGTGGAAGAAACATCCAAGGTACATAATCCTACACCGCTACAGCGTAAATTTAAACAAGCCTTGCGTTATGATGATCATAGCGTAGTACTCCAAACGGGAATGCTCCCTTCCACGGATGTCAAGATAATGCACAATCAGTATGGGGACTACATACTGATCCCCGTGAGTCCGTACATTCGCCACCAACTTGATATTATTGAGGAGTACGTGACATTAAATATGGACATTCCTACTCCTCTTGCTCAAGAGTGGAAGGCGAGAGATGACAAGGATACTCCCTATAGAAAGATTTGGGATGGTAATCACATTTGCCTACCGGTATCACATTGGTGTACTTACTATAAGAAGGATAGAGATCATTCAATACCCATCAGATGTGATGAGCTCGGAGAAGGTACTTGGGATATCCTTTTCAAAGTGAATGGGCTATATTATGGTCGACACAAGGATAATAAAATAGCCTCTCTCTCCATGCATATGGAATCCATCCTATATATTCCGAAACCACCCAACGTGGACGACATAATTGATCAAATCCTTAACAGCAGTGGTACGAAGCGCAAGTCGGAGAAGAATGCTACATCAAAACGCAAATCAAAGAAGGAGAATTACTAGTCCTTTCCTAACTCTACCCTATGACAATTCGCTTATGTGCTTTGAGTGTCGTAGACGTGGTCTTATTAGATACATTTTACTTCTTCGTTGCCATCATATCATTTGTGTATTTTGTCGTGAAAAGCATCGATGTAATTCTTCATTTTGTAATATGTTATAGAACGTTTCCTTAGATGTGTAAATTTCCGTTTTAGGCTTCTATCATCATTTTTATGGATTGTGAGGGTGAACCTGTACAGGAGCTCAGTGCTATTGCTATGAACAATTGGACATATCAGATTGTTAGTGTCTATCATCAACATGCCAACTGCGATCCCAATGTTGATCAATGGGCGAGAAAACACATTCATGGACTTAATCTGAAATATTTGCAAGACTATGGCTTTTCTTGTGAAAGTGCTCTTCTTATTGACTTTAAACGATGGTTAGCTGCTTTCAATGTTATACGCATCTTTTGTAATAATCCTGGTAAGGAGAGGAAAGTATTTCCTAATCTAATCATTGATGATATTTTGCTCCCGCCTTGGGATAGTAGAGTGAATCAACATTATCATGAAGTCACGAAACGTTTTAAGGATTTGTGTGTTCCTATTTTGTCTGTTCGTTGTAGTAGCTACGTTCATAACCAATGCTTCTTTCCTCCTTACCTCAACACTGCCAAAGTCCTGTATGGTTATCATTGCTCGCTGTATGATAGTTACCAGCTGTATCTATTTTATCTCTTTCAAACCATTGATCTATAATGCATGCTTGTTACCGTTATTCAATAAATGTTACTATGAGAAGAGTTGTTGTTTTCATGCAATGGATGGGTTAGTTAAAGGGCGATCATGTCTTTCTCAAACGACTGCGGAACATTACGTTTTCATAGGCAAAGTTTAAAAGGAGCTGTTCAAGATTATGTGATAAATTTTCATAAAGATGAGACCGACATCGAAGCAGTGGTCGATGATGCTAGCACTCTATTTCTAGAGTTAATGAATACATTCTCTGATAGCATTATCATGGCGCGATTAGTTGCGAAAATTAAGTTTAGTCATTTTGGAAAGGAAGAGGTGGAAAGTCGCTCTTTCCATTTTGCTTCTTATTCAATGGAAGTGGTAGATCACCCCGAAGAATTTTTTAAAAGACATATGATAAAAATTGCTGAACGTCTTAGCGCATTTAACCATCATGGTTAAGTGCACAATCTGAAGAAATTATCAAGACTGGTTGTGATGTAACAATTAATATTGAAAAAAAAGATTCCACAACTTCATTGATGGCTTATGGTTTATTGCTAGAAGATGTAAAATGTTCTATTGAAATTCTTAATGGAAAGATGGCTAGGATAGGTTAGTAACCTGCGGACCTTTGGTCCGATCGGCTGAAGCCTCGAGGAGCTTCGCTCCGATATTAATTAAATTCTTAGATTATAATTTTTTTATATTAATTAGTAATAAAATTTTTTCATAACTAGAATAGATTAAAATTTTTCGTAACTTAAAATTTTTTTATTAAATATGTCGCAAGCGAAAGTAACAATAATAAAACTGTTGAATTAAAATTACGTAATATTGTTGACAAAAATACCCCTAAAACTATTACGATTAACAAAAAAAGTATTACATAAGTAAACCAATGATAGAGAATATTCAATTAGAAGAAGAAAAGAATGGCGGGATTCTCCCATTAATTCCCCTAATAATAGGTGGCATAGCAGCTGCAGGAAGTGTTGCAGGTGGGACAGCTGGTATTTTCCAAGCAGTAAATAAAAATAAATCAGAGAAGGCAGCATTAGAAGAACAAAAACGTCATAATAGGGAGTTAGAGAAAGTTGCTAGGGGAGAAGGAATAGTAGAGAATTTTATTAGTAAATTAAATTTAGTTGATGAAGGAAAACGAGTTCTCAAAAATATTCTCCACAATGTTGATGATTTAATTGAAATTAAGGAAACTAAAGATGGTTCTGGAATATATCTAAGTCCTAGTATGATAAGGTAAAACATTTATTTTATCTTTTAAAATGAATTCTACAAATTCCAAAAATTTAATTAAATTAAAAATTTCTAATTTAGATTTATTGAATTATCTCTTAAAAGTACATAAAACCTCAAATTGTAAAATTTATGAAGGTAACGACGACAAACAAAGTTTGGTTACTACCTACGGTGGTGACATACAAAAACATTAGAAAACTTTCCTGGATTTATTTGGAGTAAATATTCGAAAGAAAAACATCTTCCTGGTCATTCATATACTGGTCCAGGAACTCGATTAGATATAAGACTAGATGAGAAATATAATCCGAAACCAGGTGAAGAACCAATAAATAGAGTAGATGCCGCCGCTTATAGACATGATTTAGCTTATCGAAATCATGATCTAAGTTCTCGTCATGCAGCTGATAAGAAGATGATTCAAGAATTAGATAGTATTCAAAATCCTACATTTAGAGAAAAAATTGAAAGAATGTTTGTTAAGAAAGCTTTACAAGCTAAAATATTATTCGGTCAGGGTTTAAATGAAACGACAGCAAAGATGTCTGAGAGCAACGCTCGAACCTACGCGTCTGAAATTCATAAAGAATATAGAAGGCCTAAATATTTATTGAAAGTAAAAGTATTAAATAAAGATGATATTTGGAGTGCTGATATTATTCATATGCCGAATGAAAGGGACTACAAATACGCATTGACCGTTATAGATTTATATACACGATACGCTTGGGTAAAGCCTTTAAAAAATAAAAGTGGTCTATCAGTTAAATATGCGTTTAAAGAAATCTTTAAAGAAAGTAAGAGAAAGCCAAGGAAATTGTTTGTTGATTAAGGGTCGGAATTTTATAACTGAAACGTTCAGCCACTATTTGAAACTGTTTATTCAACTGAAAATGCAGGGAAGGCCGTAGTGATAGAAAGATTCAATCGGACGTTCAAAAATAAATTATTCAAGAAATTTACTGAGCAAAGAAATCAGAAATGGTTGAAGATATTACCAGGAGTTGTAGAAGAGTACAATAATAAAGTTCATTCTGGTATTGAAGAAACTCCAAAGAATGCTTCTGACGACCCTGATTTGATAAGAAAAAAATATTCGAGAATAATTATTCGAATGAGAGTAATCCGAATTTGCAGAAACTTATGCCGAAATTTAAAATTGGTGATAGAGTTAGAATATTTAAGTATAAGAATAAATTTGAAATGGGCTTCGTCGGATACTGGACGAAAGAGATATTTGAAGTTTGTAAAATAAACCAAACTTATCCGATTACTTACGACATCAAAGATTTAGATGATGAAAATATCAGAGGCCGATTTTATCAAAATGAATTACAACGAAGTGATTTTTAATTATCATTGTTATTGGAACTAACGTTTCGGGAATAAAATTCCCTTATTCAATTCCCTTATTCAATTCTAACATAATATCTAGAAATGGTACTCCTTCCTGTAATTTAAATAAAACATAAAGACATAATTGACCACAATATGTAGTTCCTGGTTTTTGAATTTGAAATGTAATATAAGTTCCATTGCCAAGTAATTTTTTGACTTCATTTGTAGGTGGAAGTCCATAAGAGTCGAAATAGTAATTATCTCGATTTTTATTAAACGTACCTGCAGACCAATGTACTCCTTTTTCATCTGTTGTGTGAAGATTTGTTATGAAATTTATAGTTATTGTTGGCTTATTTTTGATCAATTGTAATTCGTCTCTCTTTAGAACATGAAATTTCTTTATTCCTAATTGATTTGCGATTTTCTTTAGATCAAAATTTGTAGTTGTTTGCGTTCCATATAATTTAAAAAACTCATTTATGTTGCTCATTTTATAATAAAAAATTTCTTAAGGGACCCCTAGAAGTTAGAAGGGAGGGGGTAGTAGAACTACGTTCAGATGTTATTGAAGGATATATTCTTGCGGTTTCTTCCACTTTTGTTTCTTCCACTTTTAAAGAAATATTTTTAGTCACATAATTTTAGTTATCTCATATTTTAAAAACCTGAAAGATGGATAAAATTCATGAATTTGAAATTCTCAACTTTTATGATTTTCGGTGTCCTGGAACGGTCATGATTTGAGAAATGAAAAATGTCATAATCACACATTTGAGATTCTTAACTTTTCTGATTTTTTCGGTGTCCTGGAACGGTCATGATTTCAAGGGTGAAAATTGTAATTCTCAAATTTTGAGATTTTGAAAAATTTGAAAAATTGGGTATTTTTAAAAACACCCAAATTTATGAATTTAGGTCTTCACAACCTGAAAAAGGGTTCAAATTCATGAATTTATGTCGTTTTTAAAAATACCATTTTTTGAAAAAATGGTACTTTTTGAATGGACTA
This sequence comes from Prostheceraeus crozeri, assembly GCA_907163375.1. Classification (NCBI taxonomy): domain Eukaryota; kingdom Metazoa; phylum Platyhelminthes; order Polycladida; family Euryleptidae; genus Prostheceraeus; species Prostheceraeus crozeri. Next base: position 69,867 of record CAJQUW010008996.1, on the reverse strand, counting down.
AATTCATGTATTTAGGTCATAAAAACCTGAAAAAGGGTCTAAATTCATGAATTTGTGTCGTTTTTAAAGATACTATTTTTTTGAATTTTATGGTGTCCTGGAACGGTCTTTTGCCCATTACTAAAATACACATCACCATTTGAAAGATTGCATTCGGAATGTATCACAATAAATGGATAAAACCTTTGTCTTTATTGCGAATAATTGATAAAAACGAGACAATTGTTAAGGGAGAGAAAGATGTAGTAATACCACATGGCATCAAAAAAACAGAACTTGAATTCAGACGAAATTGATATCGATAATGGAGAACTCAGACGACAATGGGATAAGCAACTATCGATAGCATTGATTTCCACTTCACATTTGATAGAAATTTGTTGTCATTCATGATATAATTTTATGAAAATTACATGTACAAGTACTTTCTCTACTCTATGCTTTAACATATTTCTGCGACTAGATGAAGAACAAGCATCTGGTCGGCACCATACAGGTTTAGTAGTATTGCTACCAGACAGCAGCAATGCTACCAAATGAGGAGAAATAGAGCATTTGGTAACAAGCATGTAATCGGTTTGGTAGCATTGGATTTACAGTGCATGCTTCTGAATGGAGTTATCTTCATAGTTGCGCGGATGTGCAGTAGCTAGGTTACAGCTCATTAAGAATCATGTCATTGTTCACTTGAATTGTTACAGAAACCTTCATTAGCTGTGAAAATGTTATTGACAATGCTCAAATATTTGTGTAAGAAATTAAAAACAATAGTGGTTGTGATACGGTGCTTCGCCCGTTCTTTAAAGTATGTACACGGGAATGCGAAAATTGACCTGATAGTTAAACAGATATTGCGAACAGAGATCTGACATAGAAAGCTTGGTGACGACGTCATGTAATGTGTGAAATAGGAATCTTCAGTTCTTGTTTAATGACACATTAAACCAAAAAATTAAGTCAAAGAATAAGATAATGGAAGGAAAAGGAAGAAAATAAGCTATAGACAAGTACTTGGAAATACAAAATCTTTTTGGACACACAACACTGGTTTGAACCACTTGATGGCCAGTCCTTCAGTTACATACAAATCAAACGAACTGCTGCACTTTTTTAAACATTTGAAATCGTTGATTGAGGCTAATGTTCGATGGTGGCATAACTGCAAGTGTCTGTTGAAGCTGGATGCTGGCAGTTTCGACGATCTTGGTCTGCTTGAACTCTGCGCTAGCCATTTTGGGATGTGATCTTTCAACCGTTCTTGAAGAGCCCTCTGCAACTTCCCTATGTAGCTTGCGCCGCAAGCGCAACTAAATTCATAGACAAGAGTGTTCTGGAAGGGAAGCGGCACAGGATCCTTCGGTGCGACAGGACCTAAGCGTTTGGTGTAAAATGTCACAAACGTCTTGAGATGGAAATAGGTCTTGTTCACCACTTTAGACAACTGTTGAGCCAAAACACTGCTTTGAGGTTCATAATACGGCATACATACCATAATCGGCTTTTTCCGAACTGTTTCATAGGCAACTTTATTCATGTCGGTAGAATGTTTTTTGATAAACCATCTGGGATATCCATTCTTGATTAAGATATTCTCAAGATGGGCCTCTTCTTCCTGTAAAAACTTTGGTGAGCAAAGGTGTCGTGCACGATAGTAGTAAGGAAGTGACAAACACCAGATAGCGCAAGATGGCCGCCATCGCTGAGTCCCCCCCCCTCTGGCACGGCAGAGTGTCGTGGTCGGCCGCCGTGGTGCTTCGGGTCTGAGTCCCCCACCCCCCCCCTCTGGAACGATAGAGTGTCGTGGTGGACTTGGGCGACCGCCAGGATTAGTCTTGAGGCTATAGTGTGTGATGTTTTTGCTGCAATCTGCTGAATGTTGGGTTGTAAAATGGGTTGTTTCGAGTGGAAGGAGTGGTCGGATGAGAAAGCGGAGGTCGGATTCGTGTTCAGCGTGAAATTCTGCATCGGTAGGGTGAGTTTCAAGGCAATCGGTGAGAAAAAATTTTTCTTCAAAATTTTAACAGAGTTAGAATTTGGGACGTTTTGGTGTGTAGCGCCCAAACGAAGCATCGGATGAGAAAACGGAGGCCAGATTCGGATTCAGCGTGAAATTCTGCATCGGTATGGTGAGTTTCAAGTCAATCGGAGAGAAAAAATTTTCGCTGACGTCCCCCCCCCCTCTGGACAGCTCGCTTCGATTTTGGCTTCCAGTGGACGGATTTTGTCGTGCGATAGCTCGTTTGAAAGCTAAGAGTGAGACAAATTCAGTGAAAGAATCGGCTTGTTCCTATCTGTCTTCGTTCAAAAGTTAGAGCGGTTACAAGATTTTAGGTCGGAGCTCGCTTACCTGAAAAAATCCTAAGTGTCAGAGTGACTTTGTATGGGTAAAATTTTGAAAATTTTCCAAAGTGTGGAATTTCGACCTGGGACCGTCACCAAAACATTTTTCATCAAATTCTGAAATTTCACTGACGTCCCCCCCCCCTCTGGACAGCTTGCTTCGATTTTGGCTTCCAGTGGACGGATTTTGTCGTGCGATAGCTCGTTTGAAAGCTAAGAGTGAGACAAATTCAGTGAAAGAAACGGCTTGTTCCTATCTGTCTTCGTTTAGATGTGAGACACCATTTAAGATTTTGGGACATTGGCGAAAAACGACAGAGTTAGAATTTGGGACGTTTTGGGCTGTAGCACCAAAACGAAGGCTCGGATGGGTAAACGGAGGCCACATTTGGAATCAGCTTGATGTTATTGTCCAATGAGGATCATCATCCAATGAGAATCAAGCATTTCTTTATAAATAGCGAGCCTTCCACAGTGAGAATCATTCCATCGTTGAATCACACGAGTGACGGACGCACATTTTCTCTCTCTCTAGTTCCCTGTTCTATTATCCAACTAAAATGGTAAGTCGCTACTTCCCTCCCTCTCCTCCCTTGAACGTAAACTTAATACAATCTTTTTTCATTTTCAGGCAAACTCCATCTGCTGCACTAGTAGGACAAAATGGCGGTCAAACGTTACAAGGTTCGCTACGGTCAGATCATCTACAACTGAGGCCAGTGGAAGAAACATCCAAGGTACATAATCCTACACTGCTACAGCGTAAATTTAAACAAGCCTTGCGTTATGATGATCATAGCGTAGTACTCCAAACGGGAATGCTCCCTTCCACGGATGTCAAGATAATGCACAATCAGTATGGGGACTACATACTGATCCCCGTGAGTCCGTACATTCGCCACCAACTTGATATTATTGAGGAGTACGTGACATTAAATATGGACATTCCTACTCCTCTTGCTCAAGAGTGGAAGGCGAGAGATGACAAGGATACTCCCTATAGAAAGATTTGGGATGGTAATCACATTTGCCTACCGGTATCACATTGGTGTACTTACTATAAGAAGGATGGAGATCATTCAATACCCATCAGATGTGATGAGCTCGGAGAAGGTACTTGGGATATCCTTTTCAAAGTGAATGGGCTATATTATGGTCGACACAAGGATAATAAAATAGCCTCTCTCTCCATGCATATGGAATCCATCCTATATATTCCGAAACCACCCAACGTGGACGACATAATTGATCAAATCCTTAACAGCAGTGGTACGAAGCGCAAGTCGGAGAAGAATGCTACATCAAAACGCAAATCAAAGAAGGAGAATTACTAGTCCTTTCCTAACTCTACCCTATGACAATTCGCTTATGTGCTTTGAGTGTCGTAGACGTGGTCTTATTAGATACATTTTACTTCTTCGTTGCCATCATATCATTTGTGTATTTTGTCGTGAAAAGCATCGATGTAATTCTTCATTTTGTAATATGTTATAGAACGTTTCCTTAGATGTGTAAATTTCCGTTTTAGGCTTCTATCATCATTTTTATGGATTGTGAGGGTGAACCTGTACAGGAGCTCAGTGCTATTGCTATGAACAATTGGACATATCAGATTGTTAGTGTCTATCATCAACATGCCAACTGCGATCCCAATGTTGATCAATGGGCGAGAAAACACATTCATGGACTTAATCTGAAATATTTGCAAGACTATGGCTTTTCTTGTGAAAGTGCTCTTCTTATTGACTTTAAACGATGGTTAGCTGCTTTCAATGTTATACGCATCTTTTGTAATAATCCTGGTAAGGAGAGGAAAGTATTTCCTAATCTAATCATTGATGATATTTTGCTCCCGCCTTGGGATAGTAGAGTGAATCAACATTATCATGAAGTCACGAAACGTTTTAAGGATTTGTGTGTTCCTATTTTGTCTGTTCGTTGTAGTAGCTACGTTCATAACCAATGCTTCTTTCCTCCTTACCTCAACACTGCCAAAGTCCTGTATGGTTATCATTGCTCGCTGTATGATAGTTACCAGCTGTATCTATTTTATCTCTTTCAAACCATTGATTTATAATGCATGCTTGTTACCGTTATTCAATAAATGTTACTATGAGAAGAGTTGTTGTTTTCATGCAATGGATGGGTTAGTTAAAGGGCGATCATGTCTTTCTCAAACGACTGCGGAACATTACGTTTTCATAGGCAAAGTTTAAAAGGAGCTGTTCAAGATTATGTGATAAATTTTCATAAAGATGAGACCGACATCGAAGCAGTGGTCGATGATGCCAGCACTCTATTTCTAGAGTTAATGAATACATTCTCTGATAGCATTATCATGGCGCGATTAGTTGCGAAAATTAAGTTTAGTCATTTTGGAAAGGAAGAGGTGGAAAGTCGCTCTTTCCATTTTGCTTCTTATTCAATGGAAGTGGTAGATCACCCCGAAGAATTTTTTAAAAGACATATGATAAAAATTGCTGAACGTCTTAGCGCATTTAACCATCATGGTAGCAGTCTAGTGATTGAAGCGATTTCAGATATTCACATTCAACTTTCCATAAAGAAAAATTGAAAATGCAGTGGTACTTGATTGTAGCACAACTGGTTTTCGAGCTATGTCTGCTCACTCTCGAAGTATATTCCTTCTGTACATGCGTCTATTATTTAGAAAAGGCTAGCAAATTCATATCTTCAAAAAGACTTGCTATAGACATCAGTAACGGTGAAACTATGTGTTGCGATGTATGTAAGCGAAAGGATGGAAATGAAAAGCGCATCTTCAAGAGATGTAAGCATGCTTTTTGTCAACGCTGTTTCATACGTAATTGCATTCAACTTTGCCAATGTAACCACTGTGACATTGCTCATTTCGAGTGTCACTTATGTCGCAATAGTTAGTACCTATGCAAATGTGGTAAAGATAGGTTTTAGCAAAGACTAACACGGAAAATGGCGAAACGTAAAATGACGAAACGTAAAAGTCAAAAGTTTTCCTCAGCCATTCAAGCTCTCCGACGAATGAAAGCAAATCAGCGATACAATGCTATACGACATGCTAACGATAAATTCATTTGTGAAATTATTTCTCATGTGAGGAAGTCGAGGACGAAGAAATTAGCGCCAAAACAACGAAAGTTACTTAAGCGATATGCTACGAAATTGCGTTTCATCTCCAATCCTAAAGTCGCCCTTCAAAGAAAGAGGAAAACTCTAACACAAAAGGGCGGTTTCCTTTCAGCAATACTTCCAATGATAGCTCCTGCCGTGGGCAACCTATTGGGAAATATCTTTGGCTCTAAGCGTTAATTATGCAAATGTTGAGTCTCAAAGTAATAAAATGGATTTCAGACTTCAATGTGATAAAGTTCTGACTGTATCAGGTCCATCTCATGCAGGTAAAACTGTTTTCACGCTGAATTTATTGGATAAAAGAAGGGAGTTGTTTAAGGAACCTATCAATCGAGTGATTTGGTGTTATGGTATTTATCAACCGTCGCTGTTTCAGGAATTGCAAAGTCGCAACTTTATTCGACATGAAGGAATTATTCCAGTGGATAAACTTCAGTCTAATGATGTTGTTGTATTGGATGATTTATTAAAAGAAAGTAAGAATTCAAAAGATGTTACAGATATGTTCACTCGCGCAGCACACCATAAAAGGTGTTTTATCATCTATATTACACAAAATTTGTTTCCTGATGGAAAAGAAGCTCGTACACGAAACCTGAATACACACTATTATGCTATTTTCAAGAATCCGCGAGATAAAAGTCAATTTGAAATTTTAGCGCGACAAGTTGCACCCAGAGGATCAAAAGCCTTAATTGAAATTTTTCAAGCAGCTACTGAAAAACCATACGGTTACTTATTCATTGACTTTACGCAAGAGTGTCCGGAAGAATTTAGATTTCGAAGTGATATTTTGAAAACTCCCATGATTATCTACAAACTATGAGTTCTTATTCTCGCATGATTGTTATTCCTCAGGATGAATATGTACAATTGACTGCCATGCAGCAAGTAAAGCAACCTCTTGCAAATCAAATGTATAGGAAAGAAATAGATTATCAGCAAAATGTTCACATCAAAGATCCACATCGTGCTGTATTATTACAATCGGAAACTGTTGAGCAATTGAAAAACTTGAAGAATAAGATGCGTGACTCTGTATCGACTGCTACACCTTTAGCATCTCGCGCACATGCCATATCTCTTTTCAACAGTATTGAACCCCATCTCAATGTAAATGATAGAGGAGAAATCATTACAGATGAAAATAAAGTGATTGATGCTTCACGTTATGAAGACTTGATTCAGTATGCGACACGTAGAAAGCGCCGTCAGGGCTATGTTCCACCTGGTTGGTCATACTTTCTTAAACTATTGAAAAAGCATAATGTGCCAAAATTTGCTTTAAATAATGAGACATTGAAAGAACTTGATTCAACAGTGGCTACTACTCCAATGCTTCAGGCGATGAAAATGCCAACAAATTGGTTTAAGACGTCACCTGCTACATCCCCTCCCACACTCACTAAGCAAACAAGAGGAAGAACTCGACGTAGATCTACATCGCCACTAAAACTGGTAAAAGGAAAACGTAAAACAGCTCCTCCAAGGAAATACATGTTCTCAGACTATTAATATGAAGCAGATGTGTTGCTTGCCATGTAATGAGCCGCCAGAGGTGAATGTCGTTGTCACTTGCACTTGCTGCGCCAGCTCTCATAATGAAACCCCTAAGCAATGTGAACACGATCGCAAAACCGCTAAAGCTAAATGCTGCAGTTGTTGTAAATGTAGAAAGGGAAGAAAACAAAAAGATGAGAAGGAGGAAAAAGAGTCAGTCGTCATCGACTGAACGTTTGAAGTCAATCTATTATGATGTAAAACATCCGGCAGGATTTGCATCTATCAAGAAATTATCAAAAGCGAGTGGTCTTCCACAATCACAAGTGAAACGATGGTTAAAGGGTCAGGCTACCTATACACTCCACACACAAGCGAAAAAGAAGTACCGCACCCGCCATTATATTGTTCATGACATCGATGAACAGTGGCAAGCAGATTTGTGCGATGTTGCCTCCATTTCAAAACATAACTCGGGCAATAATTTTATTTTAACCGTCATTGATATTTTCTCGCGTTATGCGTGGGCTCAACCTTTAAAAACTAAAGAAGGGAAAGGAGTAGCAAAAGCATTCCAAACAATTTTTCGAGAAGGTCGCATTCCAAAAAGAATTCAGAGTGATCAAATCAAGGAAAAGAGTTTGAAAATCAGCATGTGACAAGATTATTTGAGAGGCATGACATTGAGTTGTTTAGTGTAAAGAGCGCTTATAAAGCTGCACTCGTTGAACGTTTTAATCGCACATTAAAAAATCGCTTGTGGCGACATCTTAATGCCAACTTGACACAAAATTGGACAAAGGTTCTACAAGATACACTCCATGCCTACAATCACTCTATCCATCGTTCTATTGGACTCAGACCAGTAGATGTAAATGCTGACAATGTAGATAAAGTGCGCGAATCATTCCAACGTAAACGCACTCATGTGAAAAGTGATGTGAAAATTGGCGATAAAGTTCGTATCTCAAAAGTGAAAAGTGTTTTTGCTAAAGGGTACCTTCCAAATTGGACAGAGGAGGTATTTACAGTATCAAGGATTAATCAAAAAGACTCTCCGACCACCTACAAGTTGAAAGATTACGATAATGAAGAAATTGAGGGTAGCTTTTACCGCGATGAGATTGAGGTAGTCACTGAAAGTGAAACATATTTGGTAGAGAAAATCATTCGATGTAAAAAACGGCAAGGTGAAGAATGGTGTCTTGTTAAATGGACTGGTTATCCTTCAAGTATGAACTCTTGGATGCGTCGTGCCGACATCTTTCATCTAAGTGATCGACAGTGATTCATGCAAAGTTGTAACTAACAATGTTTAGGGTTTGAGCTATGAATCCAACTGCCTCATTTTATTCACGACCCTCCTATGTAAGTGGCGGAGGACAAATTTACATCGGCGCTCGCCGCCAACGTGGAGGTAGCATACTTGGTGCACTGAAATCTGTTGTAGCACCTCTCATATCCAATGTCGGTAGATCTTTAAAACGAAATGTTTTAAGTAATGCCGTTGGCTTTGCTGGTGATGTTGCTAGTGATCTTTCCAGAGGTAGAAGTTTTAAGAGCAGTTTGTTGAATCGTGGGAAGGAACGCGGTTTAAAAACATTGAAGCAGACCATTGCTGGTGTTACTCAAGGAAAGAAATCACCTAAACGAATGAATAAAGGAAGGAGGAAACATCGCGGAGCTGGTAAGGTGCGATCTTCAGTCAAAAGGCATTCACGCAAACGTCGCAGAGGCTCTAATCATTCATCAGGCGCTAAACGACGACGCTGCTATAACTTCTAATCATGGAGTGTAAAACTTCCGGTTTTTGTTTGTTCGATCAACAAGCCATACAGACAGATATTCTTAGTTCAAGTATTGTAGATTATCATCCTCGAACAGCTGAGAATGCTGGCCCCATTGAATTTGTTATTCCTGGTGGTAGTGATGACTACATAGATTTGAGTTATGCGATGCTTGATTTGAGGTTTAGAATTCAGCAAGCAGATGGAACTGCTATTGACGATGCACATAAAGTTGGACTGAACAATTTACCATTGACTACATTACTTCGTGATGTTTCTCTAACGATTGGAGAGCAGCAAGTGGAAGGTGGTCAAAGAGATTATCCCTATAAATCATATTTCAATCATGTATCACAGTTTCATCCAGCAGCACAAAAAAGTCATATGGAAGCCATGGGATGGTACAGAGATGAAGCAGGAAAATTTGATGTTGAAACAAACAGTGGCTTTGTAAAGCGATCTGCTATGATTAAAGATAGTAGAGTATTTCAGATATATGGTCCGCTGAATTTAGACTTCTTTAGACAGTCAAAGTTTTTACTCTGTCATACCAGCATGCGACTCAAGCTGACATTGAATAAGCCTGAATTTGCGCTGAATGCATTTGCTAAAGTTGACAATTTTAGAATTCATGTGGAAGATATTGCACTTTACATTCGTCGAGTAGTACCGAATCCAAGTGTCATTAGAGGGCATGCTGAAGGCCTTAACCGCCAAAATGCCATTTACCCCGTTCAGCATACAAAGCTTCTCACCTTTACAATTCCGAAAGATCAAAATAGTTTCATGAAAGATGGCCTCTTTCCATCGGAAGCACCGAAGCTCCTCATGGTGGCAATGGTTGAAAATGATGCATTTAATGGTAATATAAAGAAGAATCCTTTCAATTTTAAACACAATCAGTTAAGTGAAATTGCTTTACGTGTAAATGGTGTGAGTCATCCTGGTCCACCCTACAAACCAGATTTTGCTTCGGATCAATTTATGCGCAGTTATGTTGATTTTATGGATGTTTTTGGCTTTTACAATACGGATGACACCAACGGACTGACTATGAAAGAGTTTAAGAGTGGATATACTATTTATGCATTTGATTTGACTGCTGACAGCGATATTAGTGCACCCTATCGTCAAGCGAACGTGCCTCATAACATTCGTTTGGATTTGACATTCAAAAGAACACTACCTGAGACGATCAATGTATTAATTTATGCAGTCTTCGATTCAAATATTGAAATTACAAAGTATCGTGACGTGATTCTTCAGTATAATCGTTAATGAGTTGGTTGACTGCTGACGATATTAAGACTAAAGTGCAGCGTAATGCAGACGAAGCGACGTTGAAAGCTTTCGATAATGTCTATTCACTCGATACCTTACCACCTGCAGTAAATCACTATCCCATCTTTATTGTGCTAAACACTCATTCACAGAATTTAGGCGGTGAGCATTGGAAAGCGATCTTTATTGGAGAAGACCGACGTGGTGAACTATTTGACTCTCTTGCTCAACCTCCAAATATACCAACACAGCAGTGGTTGAGAAAACATACGCGTCAATATCAGCGAAATGAACGCATACTACAACATCCACTTTCATCAACGTGTGGTGCTTTTGTACTGTACTTCATCTTAAAACGTTTACATGTATCTCGATTTGCATCTATTATTCAAAACTTTTCATGTAATCCATCCTCTAATGAAAAAATGATTTGTAAGTTCTATCATGATTTGAAATAAAAACATCATGTTGGAAAAATTGTTTTTTATTTTACAATCCGCTGGGTACGTACATACTCAATGAGATAGTCTAGGATCATATTTGCTTGTACATGAGATTTTAGTCCAGTAATGATCACTTTACTATTATGAAAGATTGCCACATGCACAGGTAACCAACAACTAATGAGAGCTGCAGGAAAAAGTTCGGGTTCATAACACAAACTGTAACTGCTGGTACGAATCTTCAAAAATGATAGACTGTCACTCAATTGAGTAGAGATCACCATATTGTCCACAGTCAGATTCGACATCACACACCTCTCCCTCTTCCATATCCGACGTAGTAGTCTTTGTAGCTCTAAGCGCATTGACTGCGCCGATGAATGAGAAAGGGCGCCGAGAATCTGTACAGTCCCATTTGGGAAGAGTTGAAGATTTCGTGAATTGTTCATCTTCACCACTAACATTTGAGGACGGCCCGGGTAATACTTGCTGTTTGGAAGGTGTTTGGTGTAATGTTGTGAGATCGATTTTGGTGTAGAGTCTGAAGCGACGGAGAATGTTGACGATGGTGTAGCGATGGCGCTTCATGATGAAAGAATGAGTAAATTGAGCGATGTACCTTCCTTTTATACTTTTCCCAACTACCTTGATGAAATGTGAAGTTAGTATGAAGTTGGGAATGATAGAGTTGAATTCGCCGATTGTTGACGCGCAGCCAGATGCGATTTCCAATACGTGAATGTCTTTTCATATAGAAGTATTTCAAGTCCTTCATGATATGATGTAGAGATTGAAAATGACGATAAGATAAAGAAACTCTCTTCTCACATTTCCAGTTGAATCTTTGAAATAGACGTTTCGATCATGATCCGTTTCAATACGTTGTAGGGAATCTAATTTCCAACTCATGATGTGTGGTAGTCATGTCTGATTAAGATTTGCATAGTAGGGCGATGAACTCACGACGAATAAATGTCATGATGGAGCGATGTATATATCTTCTATACTTCTCCCAATTGTATTTGCGAAATGAGAAACAGTTTGCGGAATGAGAATGGTAGATTTGAATTTCATTTCTGTAATGTTGAAGCCAAACTTGATCACCCAAGGAGATGAATCTTAATGTTTCAAAATATTCCAAATCCCTCATGATATCATTGAGGTTGACAAATTGTCGCCATGTTAATGTAATTCCTCTTGAAATATGACCATGAGAATTTTTGAAATGTACGTTTCCATCACGATCAACTCTGATATATTGTAGAGAGTCCAAAATCCAAGTCTTCATGATGTTATGCAAAGTTGCAGATTAGCAATATAAAAATGTCGTTTTATCATATTTTGCGTAGCAATGCGGCTACAAAGAGATTTACTAGTAATCGAGCTGCACTCTTTTCTACTCCCATTGATCATGTACAACAGCTAAATGGAAATTGGGAAGTGGGTGTCACTCAACTTGTTTATAGCAACTGTGTCTATACTTTTGATCATGAGGTGATGACTATTAATATGAGGCGTACAGCTGCTTATCAATGTGAAAAGGGGTGCCGAGTATACATTCCACAGTGGTCAAAGAAAGATCTCTTATCATGTAAAAAGTTTATATATGATTTCTTGAATAAAGCGAGTAAACATATTGTCCAATTTACTCCGCACAATGATGATTATAATTATGTACATCATGTAGTTGAGAAAGATTGGATTGTTGGTTTAAGTGCAAGTTTAAGAAATGATTTAGGCTACCTCGCTAGCGCCTTAACAAGCTATGATAATTTTAACGTTAATTACCACATAAGTGGTCATAAACAGTTAATATATCGAGAGGAAGCTTATTATGTAGATCTTATTCCAAGAAATGAGAAGGCGTTGGTGAAGAAGATTGTGATTAAGCCAAGAAAGACAAACATGACTCCTGAAACATTATTGAAGAAATTTAATTATCTCCTTCGAGTTGATGGTAAACAAGTGGCAACATTGACTTATATCAAATCATCTAATCATATTGCAATAAGCAAATTAAATGATGATGATCTAGTATTAGTTTGTTCAAAAGATTTTCATCAGTTCTTACGACATCGTTCTGCAGCTGTTCATGGAAAATCTGATATGCAACATTTACCATGTGAAAGGCCAAATCAATTTGATACAGAATGGGCCGTATCTTTATACAGAAAGTGTGTAGAGCCTTTTGGTGGTTTCTTACATGAAACAAGAGTGTTGATGCCTCGCATTATTACTTCGGTTAAATTGGTTGTAGATTATTTAAATGAAGTGATTAATGAGCAACATATTTCATTTTCTGAAAAAGAAGGTACTTTGTCTCTCACTATAAGTGGAAAAGGTATTGAACTAATTATGGATAAAACTCTAATGGACATTTTGGGTTTTGATCAAAATATCTTTAAAAGTGGTACTGTAACCAAAGCTAGCGCAGACATGTCGCTATCGCTTCGTATTAACTATTTTCAGATATATTCCAATATTGGTGAAGATGTACGTGTGGGAGATGTTGAAGCTCCATTGCTAGCAATGATACCATACCAGCCAAAAAGCTGCAGTATTTTATCTGAGCATACTTTCAAGAAAGTGCATTATACAAAGCTGAAATCAAACTACATCCCACAAATTGATATTGCCATTTATGATGATGCTGGTGCGTTGATTCCTTTTCATAAAGATGCTGTGACAAGTATTACACTCCATTTCCGAATGAAGAGTTAATGCAAAAGTATGCTATTATATTTTTCCAATGTGAATAATATGGAAAGTGAAAATAAGGACTCGTTTCTAATCTACTTGCCCAGTAATGCTTCTATGAATAAATTTCCCAAAAATAAACCATCAGACTATCGAGTAGAATTAAATCGGCCACTGCATTTAGAAGGTGAATGGGAGGTTGGCGTTTCTAGTATTTGCTATGATAGCAATATTCAGAATGTGAATGATTTGGAAGAAATGATATTGACTCCTCGCACCCATGATGGAATAACGATGAATAATGCATTCCAGTTCCCATACAATTTAACATCAGATGGAAAATGGAACTATGAATGGATTCAGATAAAATCAGATTCTTATGAGCCATTTGGGAATGAGAAAATTATTAAGGCATTCAACAGTGGTAATACTTCTATCATGAAGAATAAAAATCAGAAAGCTTATGAGTTTACTATCTATCATTGGAGTGGGAGACAGTTCCTCCGCTTTCATTCTTTTACTAAAAGTCTTACGCTGAGGTTGGATAGTGAATTCTATCCGCATCTTGGTTTTGGTTATGGACTACATCTAACGTCAATTGCTACTGCAAATGTTAGAAAAGTTTATTCAAATCGAATCAACAAATTTCATTATAGATTTAAAATATTTGATGAAGATGTTGTAGAATGCGAAGAACGCATCATTTTGAAAAAGCGTGGTGTTCAACCTTTATCACTTATTGAGTTAGTAAAACGATGGAATGAGACTGTGGGTAAGAAGTATGGAGAAAAAATTATGGCGGACAAAAATAAGTTGGTTATTCAGAAATATAATGACAAACTTACAGTTTATTTCTCTCCAACCTTGCATCATTTTGTAAGACATTATACACCTATTATTGGAAGCGGTGTGGTGTATGCTTCTCATGAATATCACACTAAAGCTGATTCAGTTAATGATGAATGGTGGGTGGACATCTATGGCGATCGCATCAAGAAAATTTACCAGTCTTATGAAGAATCTAAAGTTGCTATCAATATAATGCCGCGTCTATATCATACAGTTGAAAGCTTCATTCATGTAGTAAATCCTTATATACAACAGAAGTTGAAGCATGTGATGAAAAGTAAATATGATGTAAGGACACACCACATTTCGTTTTCAATTGAAAATCAACGCGTTGTTCTGAAACTGGGTGATGACATTCAATGTCAATTGAGTAAAAATTTGAAAAAACTCTTTGGTTTTTCAATGCTACAAACAGTGTTTGCTGCTGCGCATACGATTGGTATAGAAACACCAATGACACTTGATAAACATGAACAGCACCTTTACATTCAAAGTGATTTGATTCTACCTATTTCTGTTGGTGAGAGAAAAGAATACATTTTACGTGATTTCATTCATGATAAAGACGCTTCATATGGAATAGTCGAGAAGATGTTTGAATCTATTTTCTATCATCCCGTCGTCAAACAAACTATACCCTCTATTGCTATCAAAATTACCAATGGTTTACAAGAGTGCATCCATGTGAAAGATACTAAATCCCTCATAACGTTAGTGTTTCGGAAAACAAAGTGAAGTCATTGTGATATGTTTATTGAAATATGTACATGAATGTGAAGCAATAGACTTTATACAACATCCACTGAAAATATATACATGAGCGCACTTCAATAAACATTGTTATATAAAAAAAGTCTTTTTACTTCGTGAAGGGTGGAAATATACAGGGATAGGAAAAATGTCTTTCAGTGGAAAAGTCATCACATGGGGAATGTACAGATGTGGACACATATTCACAAGGAAAAAACAATCTCATGCGATACATAAAACAACAATGTTTATCTACAGAAATCAACATCAAAATACTAAGTTAAGGATGATTATGCTAAGACGTCTCCTGAATGTGGTAGTGTGAGTTTAATTCTTTTGGGTGGTGGTATGTTTGTGTCAGGATGTCCATGTGGAAGAGATATGTTGTGTTCTAACCAGCACCTCTTATCCTCCCATGCTGAAAGCGCCCGTTTCCTAAAAGTATGAGTTTTGATCTCATGCGACTTAGATTTTAAGATTGTCATATTGACAAACGTTATATTTTTATTTCTATAGGCTTTCCTGAAATTCCTATGTTTCATATTTTGCACTATGGATTTTGATATGCCTTTAGCGCGCTTAATGCTATCATCACTATCCTTTAATTTCATACTGTACATTTTTGGACGGAGGAGAATCATTTCATCTATTTCCTTCCCTGCTGTCTCAACCTTAAAGCAGCCAAGTTTTGCCTTATTTTTGATGGAGTAGACTGGATGATCAGCAGGATAATTTGATGTATCAAAATATCTTTCTAAAGATTTTCCTACTTCATTGAAATTTAAATCTTTTTGAGTGGTAATACCTAAGAAGAAACTATCTGTATCACCACCCAACAAACGAACCTCTTTTACGAGAGGACATGGTTTTAGTATTTTATAAAAGAGTTGGTACATTTCAAGCTTAGAATAATCTAGTACAGCTTGACCAATATAGATGGGTTTGCACAACTCAACTTCAGATTTTATCATTTTAACACTTATAAGGTCCTCATCGATAATGTCTCTATCGATGAATAGAGGTGATGAGGTCAATTTGTGATACTTTTGATCATCATTAACTAGTTTGTAGTTTACGCGCTTTCTAACATCCTCCATCGTCTTACCAAATAGACTGTTGTTCTTATATTTATAAAAATCTTTTTCAAAGTTATTTTGGGCTAGTGCACGTTTCTGGCTGTTGCTATCAATATATGGCTTGAGGAAGGCTTTCTGTCTAAATTTAATAATGCGGTGAACTCTTTTTAAAATCATGCCCATTTCTAAATAAAATTTTAAGATGCTAAAGTGGACTAGATAGTTTTCTTTATCATACTGGGTGAGTAAAAGTTTGCGACAAGGCTTATAGTCGGGTTGTCCACATGATTCTAAATCTTTATGAAATTGTTTCATAAAGTCGGAAAACATATCTTTACTCACTTCACCTGATTCGGGTGCGAGTGGAAAATCTACGGTTTTATGTTTAATATTATTTGGATAGATTAGATCTATCTCAAAATAATATCCCCAATCACCTTCATCTGGAATTGCTAGTATGTTAGAAGGGTTGGAGAAATGTTGAATATCACTATCATCTAACCAGCTAAACTCAGAGTGAGGTAGCGGTTTGGATAATGAACTACCATACAAATTATTTTGGTCATAATACTTCAGATGAGTCTGGTCATTGCCTACTATTTTTGATTTTAACCTATGTTTATTTACAAATGTGAGACCACCGCGAATTCCTCGCTCAAATAAATTATACATCTCTGGATCTTGTAAGAGATGAATGGTCTCACCAGTCATTTCAAAAGCAGACTTAAATGACATGGCTGGCAGACTGACAAAGTGGACGGGATCTAACTTATCTTCTTCTAATGCCACTCGTCGAAACTCCTGAAATACATCAGCCAGCAAAAATACATCTAACTTAAGGTAGGCAATCATATATTCACCAAATGTATGGCAGTCAAATTTTATCCATGCATCTTGTGCATGATCATAATCTTCGGTCTTACATTCTGCGCCGGTCAAATCATTTTTAAATTTATCTATGGGCGGAAGAGAAGTCTCGCCGAGTTTACTAATCGCATCAAAATATGCATATGGAAAGACTCCTTTCCGTGTGATGACTTCATCGGTTAGATTTGGGTATTGTTTCTTAAGATTTTGTGTTAGTGGAAGAGACTTTAGATTTTGCACGAGAGAGGCCAGTGATGCAGTCATAAATTGGT
Source organism: Prostheceraeus crozeri (assembly GCA_907163375.1). Lineage (NCBI taxonomy): Eukaryota > Metazoa > Platyhelminthes > Polycladida > Euryleptidae > Prostheceraeus > Prostheceraeus crozeri. The sequence continues at coordinate 52,873 of CAJQUW010008996.1, read as the reverse complement.
AGGAATCTAAAAATTTTATATCAAAATAGACCGTCTTATTTTCTTTAGTTTTATCGACAGGCACTTTTGCTGTCATGGCCATAAACTTCTCTCTCGTTTGCGCTATTACATCAAGCTTCCACTCTTTCATTTGACCTAAACCTCCTTTTATTATCATATGGCTGTCGTAGCCTTTGAAATTATGGAAAATGACGGGTAATGTACGCCGTTTCATCCTAAGTGAAAAATTACATTTTGAACAGAGTGCGTTTCTAAATTTACCAGTGATGTGATCATGGTCGCGCACTTTCTTAATCTTATCATCATCAAATGTTTTCCTACATTTGGGGCAAATGTTGCAGCTATCAAATTTTGCTTGATCATCTGCTGTCATATGCAATGATCTGCGATGGAGTTCACCATCATACTTTTGTTGAAATTTTACAGCCTGTTCGAGGAATTGTAGGAATTGGTAAATACAATCCTCACCTTGCCAGACGCGCATTTTATTTTGCCTACTCCTAAAGTGATCATGCCATACTTCATAGCAGGAAATGTCTGCTGGTCGATGGATGTTATCATCGATATAGCATTCGATGTCAGCATAGATGACACGAAGAGGACTTAGTTCATCGCCATTCTCTCTATATGAAAACTCCTTATCTTTGGGCATGCGTCCCATTTGCAGTTTACCTCGCTTACACCACTCATAATGAGTTTCAAATTTAGTTTTCCTCCTAAAGTGGCGAATACATCTGTCGCAGTAATATAACTCTCTACTAGAGTTTTCTAAGTGGTGGTATAAGCGAGAGATTTTGGGAATACCGCAGTAGTGCCATTCCTCACTATCATCCTGTTTTACTAATAACAGGTTTACTGTACGCTCATAACAACTCGGACGCGAGTTGTAGCGCACACCCTTCAATCCTTTTTCCCAAACATGGAGAACTATTTTGATGTTGTTCAATTTTTCAAATTTTTCTATATCTTTAATTTTCATATCGTCACTATTACAGTCATCAAAGTTTAATTCATTCTCCCACTGCCTATAGCTATATGTGCGATTTCGATTCGCATTGATGTCATTATAGTGGAGAATGGAGAGGACAGCATATTTAAAACATTGCGATTCGCAATCGACATTGATGACTGCTGTTTTGTTTTTTAAATTTTTTGGAAGTTTAAAGGAGCCTCGACCACTATGATTTCCTAATAAACTGATTTTAATCATGGCGGACTCAATACCGTCAAAAATGAGACCGCTATCGCGCTCGTTAAATTTATCAATATTTAATTTTAATCCTTGGATGTGAAAATTTATCCAAGACTCATAGTCTACAACCTCGGTTGCAGGAGAGTAGGGTATGTGAAACTCTAACCTCTCTATTATTTGTCCAGTATGGTGGTCGATTTTTACATATTTTATTTTAAGATAGATGAGCGCCTTCATCCTAAAATTGTCTAAATTGTTGAAGAGCGCTTCTATCAATGATGAATTTTGATGAAACCATTCCTCAAAGTTAGCAATGGTTTCTGAGGAGTCCATCTGGTAGTTCCTCACTAAATTATTTATGGACACTTCAGTGAGTCGGATAGAGGAGGTACCGTTGGTGTAGGTATCGTTCGTGTGTGTATGTTGAAGTCTGTGCGAAGATAGTTCAAAACGTGTCTCGAAAGACTGAGCGCACAAGTCGCAAGAAAAGGAGACGACGTTAACAGAATCATCCCCACCTTCGGAGATTGATGCCGGCTTAGGTCGACAAACACCTCGCTTGATGTGTCGGGTGAGATCCCATTTCCTCGTGAAGATGTGCCCACAGTCAGCACATTCCCACTCGTTGCCATGTCGCGACAGTTCTGAGCTGGAACTCGCATCGCCTGAAGGAGAAATCATTCTATCATCTCTGTTCAAGCCTCAGTGTAGTGTTACAACCTACCTTGACTCAATAACTCTAAACTTTCCTCGAGAAGAGAGGACGTTGGTGATGAAGTTGATGCCTGAAATTGAGGAAGATGCTATTAGTCACACGTTTGAGGGAGATGAGAGAGGAAATCTTTAACTTACCATTTTAATGAAATATGATCAGACAGAATAATAGTCAAAGAGAGAGATCGTGCGTTCGTCACTTGTATGATTCACAGATTAAATGAAATGACATGAATGTCACTTTGCTTATATACTTTCATATTCATCATTCATTGGATGTTCATTCTGATTGGTTGCTTGTTGATACTTAAGAATTAGAAAACATTTCAAAGTCATTATTCACAGTCAACATGACAAGCCCTCCGACAACACCAAACACAAAATTCTCTTCTCCATGCTCAACACCAAAGGCGCTCGTTACACCAAACGCTCCAAGAAAGGCGAAGGTAGAGAAGGTGTACCAACTGGACAATATCAGGAAGTTATCATTACCAGCCGATGAGGAAGAGGAGAGTGTATGTGAGAAGGAGTGTCCCGACTTAACAGGCGTGAGGTGGAAGTATCTCCAGTACGATACTGACGATGTGATGGAGATCACCAGCACGAAATTCCTCCACCAATTATGGGAGTGGTACACCCCTAACTCCCAGCCACGAACTATGGCAGAGTGGGAGTATATTGATAAAGTGAGGCTCGCAGTGGAAGAACGATTAAAGCAACTGAACTGTTTTTGTTATCTATGTGAAGTCAGACTCTTGGACGATATTGACGATGAAGACCTTTTGAAATACATGCCATAATAAATGTTTATTTCGTATTATCTTTGCTTTCATACTGACTTATTGAATGGGGTTTTAGTGAATAATTTAACCATGTATACTTTTTCATTTGGAAATAGTAGCACGCTTAGTCTAACTTGTAAATCTTATGACACTTCATATGGCTGATGATGGTAGATGAAATAGTGTTAAATAAAATTAAGATAGCTTACATGATTCTGGGATAGCAATCGACTGCGATCCATGTGTAAAGAGCTTGTTAGACTACGGAAGAGAGAAGTGTGTTATGTTGCGTGTGGCGCGTGAGTGTCCTCCCATTTCATTCCATTCATCAATTCATCTCATTGATAGAGGTAGGTAGAACTCATGGTTCTCATAACGTATGCAATGGATAGTTTATAAGGTAACCTTCGACAGTTGGCTAAATGTCGCCCTGGCGCGAATGCATACTACGTTGAGACAGAGGCAATCACTTGCAAACATGACGCAGAGAGGTTTAACAAGATTGACCATTGCCGAATGTCCCTTGCGGTATACATAGCTACGGGTTTCACCGCCGTCCTATACAGGAACGCCCATCGAAAGGTAGTATTACACCGAACTTCATTTGCAACGTTCAAGTTGACTGATAGCAGATTCAACTTAATGATAGTATTCGCCAGTCCGAAGACTGCCCAGGGCAAACCGCGTGGAGGTTCTATCATGTCTTGCCCCATGGTGGCCCTTAAGAGAGCCGATGGTTCGTTCTCGGGAGTAACGTCATCTTACACCCTACCAATTCTGCTGAGAGAGTCTTTGACTCTCTCTTTGGTAGCACTGTCGACTTCCACACTAACTGGCACATGACTAAAAAGTGGAATGTAGCGCCATTCCGTTGGATTGACAGCAGTTGCTGTCATCGGATTGCCAATCTGAGCAAGATTGTTGTGAACTCTGTCTTGCTCCTCTATTCTAGCAAATTCATCAAATAACTTTCGCGGTCTTAACTGCGGTCCGCGAGGAGAGTTGACTGCAGCGTTTGGCGTCTCCATGATTGAAATGAAATGAAATGAGAGGTAGTGGTTTATATACCCCTCTAATGTGATGTAACGTTCAAGTTGACTGATAGCAGATTCAACTTAATGATAGTATTCGCCAGTCTAAAGACTGCCCAGGGCAAACCGCGAGAAGGTTCTATCATGTCTTGCAACATGGTGGCCCTTAAGAGAGCCGATGGTTCGTTCTCGTCGTATCTGAAAATAGAAGGAAAAATAGATGAAAATATATTCAAGTGATAGAGATGATATTAACTTACCATAAGAGAAATTTAGCCGGTTCGTGACCCCTTCGATGGTGGTGGCTCAGGCAAGTACTTGGCCGGCAGTTTTCGCTTCCGGTGGCGCAATTCTTTGATGTTGCCATCATGCTTGATGGAGACATGGATACAGCGCATCTCCGCCATTGCTCCCTCGTAGCATTCGAACGTGCTGTCGACATCCTCACTTTGCAGCAGAATGTCATCAACAATCCTGCTGTTGATAATTGGTAGGTGGAGTGTTGTTCTGCTCTCCTTGTGCTGCTCGTTCTCAGCCATTTTCATTTTTAGTTGCTCAATCTTGAGCTTAAGCACCCCTTCTTGTGATTTTAAATTTTTAATATTTGCTGCCTGCTCTTCAACTCGCTTTTCACTTTGCAGTGCCCTATCCCGAAAAGCCTCCAAATTTATGACCTGCGTTTTGAGGTTCTTGATTTCCTGGACTTGAGCTTTCAGGTTAAAATTTTCACCTCTCAAAGTCTCGCATTCGTTTCTAAAGCGACTCAGCTCATCTTTCAATTTATTGAGCGCAAACTCCTGGCTAACTTTGGCAGCCTGATCGTCCTTATTCCAGGCTAAAGTTTGGGCTTTAATCCCCTTCAATTTTTTCGGGGAAGATTGGCTGATTGGCCTCGCTATTCCTTTAACGGGCACTACAACCTCCTTAGAGTCGGACTCGTCTGAGGTGTCTGAATCACTGCTTAGATCATTTCCTGTAGTCGGAACAGCAGGATCGGCTGTTATTACATTCTGTAATTCTTCATTTCCTGTAGTCGGAACAGGAGGATCGGCTATTATTGCATTCTGCAATTCTTCATTTCCTGTAGTCGGAACAGGAGGATTTATGATATCTGCAATTGCATTCTGCAGTTCTTGATCCAAATCGACCAATTCAAAATAGGGGGCTATGATTTTGCCTATGTCCGAAGTTGTATAATTTGCGAACTTCACAACTGGACAGTTCTGATGCCTCTCATAAAATTTTTCGTGCTGCTTGCCTCTTAAAAACTTTTGGCAATGTGTACAGCCGGAAACAACACCTTTCTCAACATGAATGTGAGGCGTATTCTTATATTTATTCAAGTTCTTATATTTCACTTCACCACAAGAGCATTTTTTAAACAGAAATTTTGAGTTGCCTCCCATATTCTGTAGAAGGAAAGATAAAATAGAATTACTGACAAGTAACATTGACAATCATTTTAAAAATACAACTAATATGTCATTCAATACTTGAGGATAGACAAGCTAGGCTGATGAATCCGTTACAGGCATTACTCAGAGGGGATCTTATCCCGACTCCAAGGCCTCGGCCCTCAAATCCAACCTCCCGCGGACAGAGCGTGCGTCATATCACTGTGTTGGTATTCGGACCCCGATTTTGACATGAAAACCGGCGGAGTTATTTACTTCAGGAAGCAAGTCTCGAGCCGAAGCTCGCCTCTGACAACTTTATAAATGTCTTAGTTGAATTCAGAAGGTTTGAAATCCCCGAAAATTGCCAAAAATAGCGAATTTAAATTTTTCAATTTTTCAGCACTACTTATGAAATTTTATAAGTAGTTTATCACTTAGGGCAGGTCAATAGCGACCGAACCTTTTTTGAATCAAGTCAAACGGACTTGTAGAAGCAAAGTTACAAGCCTTTAAAGTTTTGGAGTCTTTTATGGCCTGGAGACGAAGGCCATCTCCTGGCTAACCTCTAAGTCTGACGCCTTAGCTGATATCAGCAATGAAATTTTCTAAGTCGGTTTCTTACAGAAACTCGGGATTTGGAATGTCCGAAGCTATCATCGGAGCTCAGAGAGACGACTTACCGTTGACAATCTCTCGTCTTAATGACAAGTCTCTCTCGGTTCCCAGCTTATATAGTGTGTGGCGATCAGCTGATGACGTAACACCCATCATCCAAACACTAAAAATCCCGTCTATCTCCGGTTCTAGTGCTCCGATTGAGCTGAAAATACACCATTTCCATGTAGAATTTGACGCTGAATCCGAATCTGGCCTCCGTTTTCCCATCCGATGCTTCGTTTTGGCTCTACATTAGGCAGCCATCGCAAAAATTCTAACTCTGTCGTTTTTCCGAAAAATGTTGAAAATTTTTCTCGCCGATTGACTTGAAACTCTCCGATTGACATGAAACTTACCATACAGATAAAGAATTTCACGCTGATTCCAAATCTGAAATCCGTTTACCCGTCCGATGCTTCGTTTTGGTGCTACAGCCCAAAACGTCCCAAATTCTAACTCTGTCGTTTTTCGCCAATGTCCCAAAATCTTAAATGGTGTCTCACATCTGAACGAAGACAGATAGGAACAAGCCGATTCTTTCACTGAATTTGTCTCACTCTTAGCTTTCAAACGAGCTATCGCACGACAAAATCCGTCCACTGGAAGCCAAAATCGAAGCAAGCTGTCCAGAGGGGGGGGGACGTCAGTGAAATTTCAGAATTTGATGAAAAATGTTTTGGTGACGGTCCCAGGTCGAAATTCCACACTTTGGAAAATTTTCAAAATTTTACCCATACAAAGTCACTCTGACACTTAGGATTTTTTCAGGTAAGCGAGCTCCGACCTAAAATCTTGTAACCGCTCTAACTTTTGAACGAAGACATATAGGAACAAGCCGATTCTTTCACTGAATTTGTCTCACTCTTAGCTTTCAAACGAGCTATCGCACGACAAAATCCGTCCACTAGAAGCCAAAATCGAAGCAAGCTGTCCAGAGGGGGGGGACGTCAGTGAAATTTCAGAATTTGATGAAAAATGTTTTGGTGACGGTCCCAGGTCGAAATTCCACACTTTGGAAAATTTTCAAAATTTTACCCATACAAAGTCACTCTGACACTTAGGATTTTTTCAGGTAAGCGAGCTCCGACCTAAAATCTTGTAACAGCTCTAACTTTTGAACGAAGACAGATAGGAACAAGCCGATTCTTTCACTGAATTTGTCTCACTCTTAGCTTTCAAACGAGCTATCGCACGACAAAATCCGTCCACTGGAAGCCAAAATCGAAGCAAGCTGTCCAGAGGGGGGGGGACGTCAGTGAAATTTCAGAATTTGATGAAAAATGTTTTGGTGACGGTCCCAGGTCGAAATTCCACACTTTGGAAAATTTTCAAAATTTTACCCATACAAAGTCACTCTGACACTTAGGATTTTTTCAGGTAAGCGAGCTCCGACCTAAAATCTTGTAACCGCTCTAACTTTTGAACGAAGACAGATAGGAACAAGCCGATTCTTTCACTGAATTTGTCTCACTCTTAGCTTTCAAACGAGCTATCGCACGACAAAATCCGTCCACTGGAAGCCAAAATCGAAGCGAGCTGTCCAGAGGGGGGGGGGACGTCAGCGAAAATTTTTTCTCTCCGATTGACTTGAAACTCACCCTACCGATGCAGAATTTCACGCTGAACACGAATCCGACCTCCGTTTTCTCATCCGACCACTCCTTCCACTCGAAACAACCCATTTTACAACCCAACATTCATCAGATTGCACCAAAAACATCACACACTATAGCCTCAAGACTAATCCTGGCGGTCGCCCAAGTCCACCACGACACTCTATCGTTCCAGAGGGGGGGGGGGACTCAGACCCGAAGCACAACGGCGGCCGACCACGACACTCTGCCGTGCCAGAGGGGGGGGGACTCAGCGATGGCGGCCATCTTGCGCTATCTGGTGTTTGTCACTTCCTTACTACTATCGTGCACGACACCTTTTTTTTTCGGTGTCCTGGAACGGTCATGATTTCAAGGGTGAAAATTGTAATTCTCAAATTTTGAGATTTTGAAAAATTTGAAAAATTGGGTATTTTTAAAAACACCCAAATTTATGAATTTAGGTCTTCATAACCTGAAAAAGGGTTCAAATTCATGAATTTATGTCGTTTTTAAAAATACCATTTTTTGAAAAAATGGTACTTTTTGAATGGACTAAATTCATGTATTTAGGTCATAAAAACCTGAAAAAGGGTCTAAATTCATGAATTTGTGTCGTTTTTAAAGATACTATTTTTTTGAATTTTATGGTGTCCTGGAACGGTCTTTTGCCCATTACTAAAATACACATCACCATTTGAAAGATTGCATTCGGAATGTATCACAATAAATGGATAAAACCTTTGTCTTTATTGCGAATAATTGATAAAAACGAGACAATTGTTAAGGGAGAGAAAGATGTAGTAATACCACATGGCATCAAAAAAACAGAACTTGAATTCAGACGAAATTGATATCGATAATGGAGAACTCAGACGACAATGGGATAAGCAACTATCGATAGCATTGATTTCCACTTCACATTTGATAGAAATTTGTTGTCATTCATGATATAATTTTATGAAAATTACATGTACAAGTACTTTCTCTACTCTATGCTTTAACATATTTCTGCGACTAGATGAAGAACAAGCATCTGGTCGGCACCATACAGGTTTAGTAGTATTGCTACCAGACAGCAGCAATGCTACCAAATGAGGAGAAATAGAGCATTTGGTAACAAGCATGTAATCGGTTTGGTAGCATTGGATTTACAGTGCATGCTTCTGAATGGAGTTATCTTCATAGTTGCGCGGATGTGCAGTAGCTAGGTTACAGCTCATTAAGAATCATGTCATTGTTCACTTGAATTGTTACAGAAACCTTCATTAGCTGTGAAAATGTTATTGACAATGCTCAAATATTTGTGTAAGAAATTAAAAACAATAGTGGTTGTGATACGGTGCTTCGCCCGTTCTTTAAAGTATGTACACGGGAATGCGAAAATTGACCTGATAGTTAAACAGATATTGCGAACAGAGATCTGACATAGAAAGCTTGGTGACGACGTCATGTAATGTGTGAAATAGGAATCTTCAGTTCTTGTTTAATGACACATTAAACCAAAAAATTAAGTCAAAGAATAAGATAATGGAAGGAAAAGGAAGAAAATAAGCTATAGACAAGTACTTGGAAATACAAAATCTTTTTGGACACACAACACTGGTTTGAACCACTTGATGGCCAGTCCTTCAGTTACATACAAATCAAACGAACTGCTGCACTTTTTTAAACATTTGAAATCGTTGATTGAGGCTAATGTTCGATGGTGGCATAACTGCAAGTGTCTGTTGAAGCTGGATGCTGGCAGTTTCGACGATCTTGGTCTGCTTGAACTCTGCGCTAGCCATTTTGGGATGTGATCTTTCAACCGTTCTTGAAGAGCCCTCTGCAACTTCCCTATGTAGCTTGCGCCGCAAGCGCAACTAAATTCATAGACAAGAGTGTTCTGGAAGGGAAGCGGCACAGGATCCTTCGGTGCGACAGGACCTAAGCGTTTGGTGTAAAATGTCACAAACGTCTTGAGATGGAAATAGGTCTTGTTCACCACTTTAGACAATTGTTGAGCCAAAACACTGCTTTGAGGTTCATAATACGGCATACATACCATAATCGGCTTTTTCCGAACTGTTTCATAGACAACTTTATTCATGTCGGTAGAATGTTTTTTGATAAACCATTTGGGATATCCATTCTTGATTAAGATATTCTCAAGATGGCCCTCTTCTTCCTGTAAAAACTTTGGTGAGCAAAGGCGTCGTGCACGATAGTATAATGTGCGTACTAAATTGACTTAGTACATTCTAGGACAAAAAGAAGAGTACTGAGTGTAGAGACCAGTAAATGAGTGTTTTCTGTACCCAGAAGTCAAATATTGGCCATCCTCGTGTATAATCCTCACATCCAGAAAACTGTCACCAGATTCACGATTAAATGTAACGTTGGGATGCATTCGATTAGCTGCATCGACAAAATTATTTGCTTCTTGATGACTCCGACAAAGTACATACACGTCGTCAACATAGCGGGCGTAGAATTTCAAATTCGGGAAAGATGACAGTAATTGCTTTTCATGATGGCCCAGAAATAATCCTCCTTGCTGTATCAACGAACGTGAACTTCGCTTTCAACAACAAGCAGTACATACAGTGCGACGGCCTGGCAATGGGAAGTCCTATATCGGGGTCTTTTGCTGAAATATTTATGTCAAAAAGGTGAATACGATGAGGTTGTGAATAGCAAGTTCCTTCATCCACAAATGCATCTATGGAATTATTTTTATGCATTATGACCTTTAATCCATCATAATATAATGAATGACCTTTTCCTATAAATAATGAAACTGAACCTATGCGCTCAGAGTCCTGAGGTAGGAGGGGGGCAATCCAGTGACCCCCGGAGCCATATTTTTCTAATTTACTTTTGTGCTGAGGTTATGTCAACCGCTGATGTTCAACCTATGATGTTCATCTTAGGAATGTCATGGCACGGGGTGTTAAATTTCGTGTTTCTCAATTTTTGCCATGCAATAAGGTTAAAGCTGACTTGGTGACTTGTGTTAAGACCCACGCCGATAAAATGTCCAAAGTGTTTGAGATTGATCGTGATCGTTTCGATGATTGGGAGGGTGAGATAATAGACCTCATTTGTAAACGTATAAAAAAGCTAAAGTATTGTGAAATGTATTCGAAAGAAAGTTTACGTCTATTAGATGACTTGATGAGAGCATTAAACGTATGCATGATCATTTTGTCATTGTGCCCGTCGATGAAGCGGCTAATAATTTTGCTGTTATACGTAAGAAATTGTATATCAACATCATGTTGGAAGAACTAGGTTTTGATTTAAACAGTTGCCTAAATTGTTTTGTATTCCGAAGTTTCATAAGTCACCGTATAATTTTAGATTTATTGCTGGAGCGCGCAAATGTACGAGTACGCAATTGTCAGTTGTTCTTGATAAGGGTCTTTCCTTAATAAGAGACTTTTTAAACTTTATTGTGAAACAATACAGAAGAATAGTGGCTGCCGATGTTTTTGAAGCATTAAGTCTACTGAAGAATTTTTGAATGTTGCAAATAATAAAAATAATGTCTTTTCAATTCAAGTATTCGATTTTTCTACATTGTACACTAACCTCAATCAAGAAGACATATGTGCACATTTGTCTTGCTTGCTGGAGCTAGTTTTTTTACTCCACGTCGAGAAAATCTCTTTATGTTGGTTTTCATAAAACTTTTTTTCGCTGGTAAAACGTACAAGGGTTATCACTGTTTTAGTTTGGAAATGTTGAAGTCCGCAATTAAGTGTATTATTTCGGAAGTTTTCGTTGGTTTTGGTGGCTTGGCATTCAAGCAGGTTAGGGGCATTCCTATGGAATGGTTTTTGTGCCACTGTGAATTCGTTTTTATGAAATCGTTAATGTCGAATAAGAAATTCGGATTAGCTAGATTGATGTCTTGCACCACAGGTTACATCGATGATATATGTCTTTTCAATTATAGACATTTTGACACTTTGTTGACTAAGATTTATCCCGCGGATTTGAAGGCTGAGAGAAATGGCACGAATAACACCTCAGTAGATTATCTCGATGTCAAGCTTAATATTTGTAGTGATGGTTTACATACATCAGTTTTTCATAAGGTTGAGCAATTTTGTTTTGATGTTATTGTTTTCACTTTTCCCGACAGTCTTCTTCCTCTTCATATGGGTGCGAATGTCTTTGCCAGTCAAGTTCTTCGTTACCTTAGGATATGTTCTCATCTGCCGTATGTCATTGTTAAAGTTAAATGCACGTTTAAAGTTTGTGTAAAACGCGGATATGAAGCCTGCAAGTTAATCAAATGTATGTAGAGACTGTTGAAAAAGCATTTTTTAGTTTTGTTTAAATTTGGTTTGCAGTCCGCCAGAGAATTTTGTATTTTGTGTGGCTTCATTTAAGAGTGTTATCATTGTTAAGTCATGTGTGGGGTCCGCCTTTTTGGCGAGGGTCCGCCAGCTAGGGTTTGAGCGTACAAAATGTTAAAGGACCCGAAACGCGACCTAGCTGGTCATTTTGCTGATGAACCCCTTCTATGTTTATTCTTTTCTGGTATGTCTTGTATAAGGATTGTAAATATGTTTTATTGTTCGGTATGCCATCTAAGTATTATTTCTTTTATATTACCCGATAACCGGCGTGAACGCTTTCAACAGCCCTAGACTTATTAGGTATTTATTGAGTTTCTATTGTATGTTATTGTTCATTCAAAGTGCACTAACATGACTTTTCCCATAATCATGTCGATGTAAAATCATCATTTTTGACAATGAATCTGTATGTGTTCTTCTGGCGCGTGCGAACGGCACATTGATAGATTGGCTGAGTTGTCGATGACATCAACAAGCCATTACTTATCGTGTGTGGATCGTGTTAGATTTTGGCCAATCGGTGCAATCTCGGCGACACTCCGGCGACTGGTCCTGAGAGAGGAAGAGAGATAAAACCATCAACAGTTATACATGCATCCGTTGGAAAGATGAAAAAAGACTTACGATAAGTTGCAGCGTTTGGTCACTCATGCACATTGCACTTGTACATGATTAAAATATGTTGGGGAATGTATTTAAAAATACATTGATGCCCCTGTGTACATGTATATACATGTATTATACATGTTTAGTCTAGGTCTGCATGTACATATGAAAATACGAAGTATTAATGTAAATTTCAAAATATGAATCTCGCAGAATAATGCAAAATACACATCACCATTCGAAAGATTGCATTCGGAATGTATCACAATAAATGGATAAAACCTTTGTCTTTATTGCGAATAATTGATAAAAACGAGACAATTGTTAAGGGAGAGAAAGATGTAGTAATACCACATGGCATCAAAAAAACAGAACTTGAATTCAGACGAAATTGATATCGATAATGGAGAACTCAGAAGACAATGGGATAAGCAACTATCGATAGCATTGATTTCCACTTCACATTTGATAGAAATTTGTTGTCATTCATGATATAATTTTATGAAAATTACATGTACAAGTACTTTCTCTACTCTATGCTTTAACATATTTCTGCGACTAGATGAAGAACAAGCATCTGGTCGGCACCATAAAGGTTTAGTAGTATTGCTACCAGACAGCAGCAATGCTACCAAATGAGGAGAAATAGAGCAATTGGTAACATGTATTTTATCGGTTTGGTAGCATTGGATTTACAGTGCAGTGCATGCTAATGAATAGAGCTATCATGTTAGTTGCGCCGATGTGCAGTCATGAGGATGGGGCTGTCGTTGCTAGGTTGGAGCTCATTAATAATCCTGTCGTTGTTCACTTGAATTGTTACAGAAACCTTCATTAGTACTGAAGATGTTAATGACATTGCTCAAATATTTGTGTATCGAAATCCTTGGGAAGTCATTCCTGCAGGTAAAACAACGAAGATGTATCAGCAGAGATGCAGACGAAAACTAATTAGACAATGCAAGTGAAAAGTTGTTCAGAGGGAGACATGAATGCTCATGCGCGGTTGTTTGTAGTGATTGACAATATGAAACAAATGAAAGCAGAAAGACTCTCGATTAGCAGACCACTGAATGAATTGAGTTGGGGGATGGAGTGGGTTGTTCATCCTAAGTCATGTCAAAAAAGTGAATACAATGAGATCATGATTAGCATGTTCCTTCATTCGCAAATGAATGACCTTTTCCTATAAATAATGAAACTGAAGCTTTAGTGTCAGAGTCCCCCAAGGGGGGATCCAGTGACCCCCGGAGCCATATTTTTCTGTTTTACTTCTTGTGCTGAGGATATATCAACCGCTCATGACGATGCAAAATCATCGCTTATGACAATGAATCTGTATGTGCTATATCAATTGAGTTGAATCAGTGGAAGTATTGCAGATAGGCACACGGGCCCCCATTCAGGTCTAAGAGGGTGTAGAAATTCCCATAACAAAAATTTTACTATCAGATGAAAAATGATTTTACTGTATCTCCACGATGGTGCATAATGAGTGAAATTCATTTATTCAATGTTTACATCATGCTTGTACATGTGCGTTGTGTTAGAAGATCGTAAAATGTGAATATTTTTTCTTTCCGAACATGATCGTGCATGGCTGGTCGTCCTACATGAACAAATCAGCATCAAACAATGGTCAAAATGAAAGCCATCATTATATTCATAGTTCAACACTAGAAACATTCTGTTGGCAAAGGTTTCACAGCATACAGGTTTGTTAGCATACAAATTCATCTCATCTCCAAAAATGAGTACATGTGATGATACATTGTGCATGTATAATTGCACATAACTTTTAGATATGAAACGCGCAGAATAATGCAAGAAACACATCACCATTCGAAAGATTGCATTCGGATTGTATCATGATGAGTGAATGGATGCATGAATGAGACGTCTTGTCTTTATTGCGAATAATTCATTAGAACGAGACATTTGTTGAGATAGAGAGATGCAATAATACCACATGAAATCAACAAAGCAAAACTTGAATTGAGACTAAATTGACATCGATCATGGAGAATTGAGATGACAATGGGATAAGCAATAATCGATAGCATTGATTTTCACTCTTCTATTGATAGAAATTTGTTATCATTCATGATATACAATATTATGAAAATTACAATTACTTGCTCTCTGCTTTAACACATTTATGCGACTACATGAAGAAGAAGAAACATTCGGTAGCCATCATACAGACAGAAGCAATGCTACCAAATGAGGAGAAATGTTTGTTGCATTTGGTGACAAGCATTTCATCGGTTTGGTAGCATTCGATTTACAGTGCAGTGCATGCTAATGAATGGAGCTATCATGTTAGTTACGCGGATGTGCAGTCATGAGGATGGGGCTGTCGTAGCTAGGTTGGAGATCATTAATAATCCTGTCGTTGTTCACTTGAATTGTTACAGAAACCTTCATTAGTACTGAAGATGTTAATGACATTGCTCAAATATTTGTGTATCGAAATCCTTGGGAAGTCATTCCTGCAGGTAAAACAACGAAGATGTATCAGCAGAGATTCAGACGAAAACTAATCAGACAATGCAAGTGAAAAGTTGTTCAGAGGGAGACATGAACCCTCATGCGCGGTTGTTTGTAGTGATTGACAATATGAGACAAATGAAAGCAGAAAGACTCACGATTAGCAGACCACTGAATGAATTGAGATGGGGGATGGAGTGGGTTGTTCATCCTAAGTCATGTCAAAAAAGTGAATACAATGAGATCATGATTAGCATGTTCCTTCATTCGCAAATGAATGACCTTTTCCTATAAATAATGAAACTGAAGCTTTAGTGTCAGAGTCCTGAGGGGGGATCCAGTGACCCCCGGAGCCATATTTTTCTGTTTTACTTCTTGTGCTGAGGATATATCAACCGCTCATGACGATGCAAAATCATCGCTTATGACAATGAATCTGTATGTGCTATATCAATTAAGTTGAATCAGTGGAAGTATTGCAGATAGGCACACGGGCCCCCATTCAGGTCTAAGAGGGTGTAGAAATTCCCAAAACAAAAATTTTACTATCAGATGAAAAATGATTTTCTGTATCTCTACGATGGTGCATAATGAGTGAAATTCATTTATTCAATGTTTACATCATGCTTGTACATGTGCGTTGTGTTAGAAGATCGTAAAATGTGAATATTTTTTCTTTCCGAACATGATCGTGCATGGCTGGTCGTCCTACATGAACAAATCAGCATCAAACAATGGTCAAAATGAAAGCCATCATTATATTCATAGTTCAACACTAGAAACATTCTGTTGGCAAAGGTTTCACAGCATACAGGTTTGTTAGCATACAAATTCATCTCATCTCCAAAAATGAGTACATGTGATGATACATTGTGCATGTATAATTGCACATAACTTTTAGATATGAAACGCGCAGAATAATGCAAGAAACACATCACCATTCGAAAGATTGCATTCGGATTGTATCATGATGAGTGAATGGATGCATGAATGAGACGTCTTGTCTTTATTGCGAATAATTCATTAGAACGAGACATTTGTTGAGATAGAGAGATGCAATAATACCACATGAAATCAACAAAGCAAAACTTGAATTGAGACTAAATTGACATCGATCATGGAGAATTGAGATGACAATGGGATAAGCAATAATCGATAGCATTGATTTTCACTCTTCTATTGATAGAAATTTGTTATCATTCATGATATACAATATTATGAAAATTACAATTACTTGCTCTCTGCTTTAACACATTTATGCGACTACATGAAGAAGAAGAAACATTCGGTAGCCGTCATACAGACAGAAGCAATGCTACCAAATGAGGAGAAATGTTTGTTGCATTTGGTGACAAGCATTTCATCGGTTTGGTAGCATTCGATTTACAGTGCAGTGCATGCTAATGAATGGAGCTATCATGTTAGTTACGCGGATGTGCAGTCATGAGGATGGGGCTGTCGTAGCTAGGTTGGAGATCATTAATAATCCTGTCGTTGTTCACTTGAATTGTTACAGAAACCTTCATTAGTACTGAAGATGTTAATGACATTGCTCAAATATTTGTGTATCGAAATCCTTGGGAAGTCATTCCTGCAGGTAAAACAACGAAGATGTATCAGCAGAGATTCAGACGAAAACTAATCAGACAATGCAAGTGAAAAGTTGTTCAGAGGGAGACATGAATCCTCATGCGCGGTTGTTTGTAGTGATTGACAATATGAG
Source organism: Prostheceraeus crozeri (assembly GCA_907163375.1). Taxonomy (NCBI): domain Eukaryota; kingdom Metazoa; phylum Platyhelminthes; order Polycladida; family Euryleptidae; genus Prostheceraeus; species Prostheceraeus crozeri. The sequence goes on along the minus strand of CAJQUW010008996.1, from coordinate 36,337 downwards.
ACAAATGAAAGCAGAAAGACTCACGATTAGCAGACCACTGAATGAATTGAGTTGGGGGATGGAGTGGGTTGTTCATCCTAAGTCATGTCAAAAAAGTGAATACAATGAGATCATGATTAGCATGTTCCTTCATTCGCAAATGAATGACCTTTTCCTATAAATAATGAAACTGAAGCTTTAGTGTCAGAGTCCTGAGGGGGGATCCAGTGACCCCCGGAGCCATATTTTTCTGTTTTACTTCTTGTGCTGAGGATATATCAACCGCTCATGACGATGCAAAATCATCGCTTATGACAATGAATCTGTATGTGCTATATCAATTAAGTTGAATCAGTGGAAGTATTGCAGATAGGCACACGGGCCCCCATTCAGGTCTAAGAGGGTGTAGAAATTCCCATAACAAAAATTTTACTATCAGATGAAAAATGATTTTCTGTATCTCCACGATGGTGCATAATGAGTGAAATTCATTTATTCAATGTTTACATCATGCTTGTACATGTGCGTTGTGTTAGAAGATCGTAAAATGTGAATATTTTTTCTTTCCGAACATGATCGTGCATGGCTGGTCGTCCTACATGAACAAATCAGCATCAAACAATGGTCAAAATGAAAGCCATCATTATATTCATAGTTCAACACTAGAAACATTCTGTTGGCAAAGGTTTCACAGCATACAGGTTTGTTAGCATACAAATTCATCTCATCTCCAAAAATGAGTACATGTGATGATACATTGTGCATGTATAATTGCACATAACTTTTAGATATGAAACGCGCAGAATAATGCAAGAAACACATCACCATTCGAAAGATTGCATTCGGATTGTATCATGATGAGTGAATGGATGCATGAATGAGACGTCTTGTCTTTATTGCGAATAATTCATTAGAACGAGACATTTGTTGAGATAGAGAGATGCAATAATACCACATGAAATCAACAAAGCAAAACTTGAATTGAGACTAAATTGACATCGATCATGGAGAATTGAGATGACAATGGGATAAGCAATAATCGATAGCATTGATTTTCACTCTTCTATTGATAGAAATTTGTTATCATTCATGATATACAATATTATGAAAATTACAATTACTTGCTCTCTGCTTTAACACATTTATGCGACTACATGAAGAAGAAGAAACATTCGGTAGCCGTCATACAGACAGAAGCAATGCTACCAAATGAGGAGAAATGTTTGTTGCATTTGGTGACAAGCATTTCATCGGTTTGGTAGCATTCGATTTACAGTGCAGTGCATGCTAATGAATAGAGCTATCATGTTAGTTACGCGGATGTGCAGTCATGAGGATGGGGCTGTCGTAGTTAGGTTGGAGATCATTAATAATCCTGTCGTTGTTCACTTGAATTGTTACAGAAACCTTCATTAGTACTGAAGATGTTAATGACATTGCTCAAATATTTGTGTATCAAAATCCTTGGGAAGTCATTCCTGCAGGTAAAACAACGAGGATGTATCGGCAGAGATGCAGACGAAAACTAATTAGACAATGCAAGTGAAAAGTTGTTCAAAGGAGACATGAATCCTCATGCGCGGTTGTTTGTAGTGATTGACAATATGAGACAAATGAAAGCAGAAAGACTCTCGATTAGCAGACCACTGAATGAATTGAGTTGGGGGATGGAGTGGGTTGTTCATCCTAAGTCATGTCAAAAAAGTGAATACAATGAGATCATGATTAGCATGTTCCTTCATTCGCAAATGAATGACCTTTTCCTATAAATAATGAAACTGAAGCTTTAGTGTCAGAGTCCTGAGGGGGGATCCAGTGACCCCCGGAGCCATATTTTTCTGTTTTACTTCTTGTGCTGAGGATATATCAACCGCTCATGACGATGCAAAATCATCGCTTATGACAATGAATCTGTATGTGCTATATCAATTAAGTTGAATCAGTGGAAGTATTGCAGATAGGCACACGGGCCCCCATTCAGGTCTAAGAGGGTGTAGAAATTCCCATAACAAAAATTTTACTATCAGATGAAAAATGATTTTCTGTATCTCCACGATGGTGCATAATGAGTGAAATTCATTTATTCAATGTTTACATCATGCTTGTACATGTGCGTTGTGTTAGAAGATCGTAAAATGTGAATATTTTTTCTTTCCGAACATGATCGTGCATGGCTGGTCGTCCTACATGAACAAATCAGCATCAAACAATGGTCAAAATGAAAGCCATCATTATATTCATAGTTCAACACTAGAAACATTCTGTTGGCAAAGGTTTCACAGCATACAGGTTTGTTAGCATACAAATTCATCTCATCTCCAAAAATGAGTACATGTGATGATACATTGTGCATGTATAATTGCACATAACTTTTAGATATGAAACGCGCAGAATAATGCAAGAAACACATCACCATTCGAAAGATTGCATTCGGATTGTATCATGATGAGTGAATGGATGCATGAATGAGACGTCTTGTCTTTATTGCGAATAATTCATTAGAACGAGACATTTGTTGAGATAGAGAGATGCAATAATACCACATGAAATCAACAAAGCATAACTTGAATTGAGACTAAATTGACATCGATCATGGAGAATTGAGATGACAATGGGATAAGCAATAATCGATAGCATTGATTTTCACTCTTCTATTGATAGAAATTTGTTATCATTCATGATATACAATATTATGAAAATTACAATTACTTGCTCTCTGCTTTAACACATTTATGCGACTACATGAAGAAGAAGAAACATTCGGTAGCCGTCATACAGACAGAAGCAATGCTACCAAATGAGGAGAAATGTTTGTTGCATTTGGTGACAAGCATTTCATCGGTTTGGTAGCATTCGATTTACAGTGCAGTGCATGCTAATAAATGGAGCTATCATGTTAGTTACGCGGATGTGCAGTCATGAGGATGGGGCTGTCGTAGCTAGGTTGGAGATCATTAATAATCCTGTCGTTGTTCACTTGAATTGTTACAGAAACCTTCATTAGTACTGAAGATGTTAATGACATTGCTCAAATATTTGTGTATCAAAATCCTTGGGAAGTCATTCCTGCAGGTAAAACAACGAGGATGTATCGGCAGAGATGCAGACGAAAACTAATTAGACAATGCAAGTGAAAAGTTGTTCAAAGGGAGACATGAATCCTCATGCGCGGTTGTTTGTAGTGATTGACAATATGAGACAAATGAAAGCAGAAAGACTCTCGATTAGCAGACCACTGAATGAATTGAGTTGGGGGATGGAGTGGGTTGTTCATCCTAAGTCATGTCAAAAAAGTGAATACAATGAGATCATGATTAGCATGTTCCTTCATTCGCAAATGAATGACCTTTTCCTATAAATAATGAAACTGAAGCTTTAGTGTCAGAGTCCTGAGGGGGGATCCAGTGACCCCCGGAGCCATATTTTTCTGTTTTACTTCTTGTGCTGAGGATATATCAACCGCTCATGTCGATGCAAAATCATCGCTTATGACAATGAATCTGTATGTGCTATATCAATTAAGTTGAATCAGTGGAAGTATTGCAGATAGGCACACGGGCCCCCATTCAGGTCTAAGAGGGTGTAGAAATTCCCATAACAAAAATTTTACTATCAGATGAAAAATGATTTTCTGTATCTCCACGATGGTGCATAATGAGTGAAATTCATTTATTCAATGTTTACATCATGCTTGTACATGTGCGTTGTGTTAGAAGATCGTAAAATGTGAATATTTTTTCTTTCCGAACATGATCGTGCATGGCTGGTCGTCCTACATGAACAAATCAGCATCAAACAATGGTCAAAATGAAAGCCATCATTATATTCATAGTTCAACACTAGAAACATTCTGTTGGCAAAGGTTTCACAGCATACAGGTTTGTTAGCATACAAATTCATCTCATCTCCAAAAATGAGTACATGTGATGATACATTGTGCATGTATAATTGCACATAACTTTTAGATATGAAACGCGCAGAATAATGCAAGAAACACATCACCATTCGAAAGATTGCATTCGGATTGTATCATGATGAGTGAATGGATGCATGAATGAGACGTCTTGTCTTTATTGCGAATAATTCATTAGAACGAGACATTTGTTGAGATAGAGAGATGCAATAATACCACATGAAATCAACAAAGCAAAACTTGAATTGAGACTAAATTGACATCGATCATGGAGAATTGAGATGACAATGGGATAAGCAATAATCGATAGCATTGATTTTCACTCTTCTATTGATAGAAATTTGTTATCATTCATGATATACAATATTATGAAAATTACAATTACTTGCTCTCTGCTTTAACACATTTATGCGACTACATGAAGAAGAAGAAACATTCGGTAGCCGTCATACAGACAGAAGCAATGCTACCAAATGAGGAGAAATGTTTGTTGCATTTGGTGACAAGCATTTCATCGGTTTGGTAGCATTCGATTTACAGTGCAGTGCATGCTAATGAATGGAGCTATCATGTTAGTTACGCGGATGTGCAGTCATGAGGATGGGGCTGTCGTAGCTAGGTTGGAGATCATTAATAATCCTGTCGTTGTTCACTTGAATTGTTACAGAAACCTTCATTAGTACTGAAGATGTTAATGACATTGCTCAAATATTTGTGTATCAAAATCCTTGGGAAGTCATTCCTGCAGGTAAAACAACGAGGATGTATCGGCAGAGATGCAGACGAAAACTAATTAGACAATGCAAGTGAAAAGTTGTTCAAAGGGAGACATGAATCCTCATGCGCGGTTGTTTGTAGTGATTGACAATATGAGACAAATGAAAGCAGAAAGACTCTCGATTAGCAGACCACTGAATGAATTGAGTTGGGGGATGGAGTGGGTTGTTCATCCTAAGTCATGTCAAAAAAGTGAATACAATGAGATCATGATTAGCATGTTCCTTCATTCGCAAATGAATGACCTTTTCCTATAAATAATGAAACTGAAGCTTTAGTGTCAGAGTCCTGAGGGGGGATCCAGTGACCCCCGGAGCCATATTTTTCTGTTTTACTTTTTGTGCTGAGGATATATCAACCGCTCATGTCGATGCAAAATCATCGCTTATGACAATGAATCTGTATGTGCTATATCAATTAAGTTGAATCAGTGGAAGTATTGCAGATAGGCACACGGGCCCCCATTCAGGTCTAAGAGGGTGTAGAAATTCCCATAACAAAAATTTTACTATCAGATGAAAAATGATTTTCTGTATCTCCACGATGGTGCATAATGAGTGAAATTCATTTATTCAATGTTTACATCATGCTTGTACATGTGCGTTGTGTTAGAAGATCGTAAAATGTGAATATTTTTTCTTTCCGAACATGATCGTGCATGGCTGGTCGTCCTACATGAACAAATCAGCATCAAACAATGGTCAAAATGAAAGCCATCATTATATTCATAGTTCAACACTAGAAACATTCTGTTGGCAAAGGTTTCACAGCATACAGGTTTGTTAGCATACAAATTCATCTCATCTCCAAAAATGAGTACATGTGATGATACATTGTGCATGTATAATTGCACATAACTTTTAGATATGAAACGCGCAGAATAATGCAAGAAACACATCACCATTCGAAAGATTGCATTCGGATTGTATCATGATGAGTGAATGGATGCATGAATGAGACGTCTTGTCTTTATTGCGAATAATTCATTAGAACGAGACATTTGTTGAGATAGAGAGATGCAATAATACCACATGAAATCAACAAAGCAAAACTTGAATTGAGACTAAATTGACATCGATCATGGAGAATTGAGATGACAATGGGATAAGCAATAATCGATAGCATTGATTTTCACTCTTCTATTGATAGAAATTTGTTATCATTCATGATATACAATATTATGAAAATTACAATTACTTGCTCTCTGCTTTAACACATTTATGCGACTACATGAAGAAGAAGAAACATTCGGTAGCCGTCATACAGACAGAAGCAATGCTACCAAATGAGGAGAAATGTTTGTTGCATTTGGTGACAAGCATTTCATCGGTTTGGTAGCATTCGATTTACAGTGCAGTGCATGCTAATGAATGGAGCTATCATGTTAGTTACGCGGATGTGCAGTCATGAGGATGGGGCTGTCGTAGTTAGGTTGGAGATCATTAATAATCCTGTCGTTGTTCACTTGAATTGTTACAGAAACCTTCATTAGTACTGAAGATGTTAATGACATTGCTCAAATATTTGTGTATCAAAATCCTTGGGAAGTCATTCCTGCAGGTAAAACAACGAGGATGTATCGGCAGAGATGCAGACGAAAACTAATTAGACAATGCAAGTGAAAAGTTGTTCAAAGGGAGACATGAATCCTCATGCGCGGTTGTTTGTAGTGATTGACAATATGAGACAAATGAAAGCAGAAAGACTCTCGATTAGCAGACCACTGAATGAAATGAGTTGGGGGATGGAGTGGGTTGTTCATCCTAAGTCATGTCAAAAAAGTGAATACAATGAGATCATGATTAGCATGTTCCTTCATTCGCAAATGAATGATCTTTTCCTATAAATAATGAAACTGAAGCTTTAGTGTCAGAGTCCTGAGGGGGGATCCAGTGACCCCCGGAGCCATATTTTTCTGTTTTACTTCTTGTGCTGAGGATATATCAACCGCTCATGACGATGCAAAATCATCGCTTATGACAATGAATCTGTATGTGCTATATCAATTAAGTTGAATCAGTGGAAGTATTGCAGATAGGCACACGGGCCCCCATTCAGGTCTAAGAGGGTGCAGAAATTCCCATAACAAAAATTTTACTATCAGATGAAAAATGATTTTCTGTATCTCCACGATGGTGCATAATGAGTGAAATTCATTTATTCAATGTTTACATCATGCTTGTACATGTGCGTTGTGTTAGAAGATCGTAAAATGTGAATATTTTTTCTTTCCGAACATGATCGTGCATGGCTGGTCGTCCTACATGAACAAATCAGCATCAAACAATGGTCAAAATGAAAGCCATCATTATATTCATAGTTCAACACTAGAAACATTCTGTTGGCAAAGGTTTCACAGCATACAGGTTTGTTAGCATACAAATTCATCTCATCTCCAAAAATGAGTACATGTGATGATACATTGTGCATGTATAATTGCACATAACTTTTAGATATGAAACGCGCAGAATAATGCAAGAAACACATCACCATTCGAAAGATTGCATTCGGATTGTATCATGATGAGTGAATGGATGCATGAATGAGACGTCTTGTCTTTATTGCGAATAATTCATTAGAACGAGACATTTGTTGAGATAGAGAGATGCAATAATACCACATGAAATCAACAAAGCAAAACTTGAATTGAGACTAAATTGACATCGATCATGGAGAATTGAGATGACAATGGGATAAGCAATAATCGATAGCATTGATTTTCACTCTTCTATTGATAGAAATTTGTTATCATTCATGATATACAATATTATGAAAATTACAATTACTTGCTCTCTGCTTTAACACATTTATGCGACTACATGAAGAAGAAGAAACATTCGGTAGCCGTCATACAGACAGAAGCAATGCTACCAAATGAGGAGAAATGTTTGTTGCATTTGGTGACAAGCATTTCATCGGTTTGGTAGCATTCGATTTACAGTGCAGTGCATGCTAATGAATGGAGCTATCATGTTAGTTACGCGGATGTGCAGTCATGAGGATGGGGCTGTCGTAGCTAGGTTGGAGATCATTAATAATCCTGTCGTTGTTCACTTGAATTGTTACAGAAACCTTCATTAGTACTGAAGATGTTAATGACATTGCTCAAATATTTGTGTATCAAAATCCTTGGGAAGTCATTCCTGCAGGTAAAACAACGAGGATGTATCGGCAGAGATGCAGACGAAAACTAATTAGACAATGCAAGTGAAAAGTTGTTCAAAGGGAGACATGGATCCTCATGCGCGGTTGTTTGTAGTGATTGACAATATGAGACAAATGAAAGCAGAAAGACTCTCGATTAGCAGACCACTGAATGAATTGAGTTGGGGGATGGAGTGGGTTGTTCATCCTAAGTCATGTCAAAAAAGTGAATACAATGAGATCATGATTAGCATGTTCCTTCATTCGCAAATGAATGACCTTTTCCTATAAATAATGAAACTGAAGCTTTAGTGTCAGAGTCCTGAGGGGGGATCCAGTGACCCCGGAGCCATATTTTTCTGTTTTACTTCTTGTGCTGAGGATATATCAACCGCTCATGACGATGCAAAATCATCGCTTATGACAATGAATCTGTATGTGCTATATCAATTAAGTTGAATCAGTGGAAGTATTGCAGATAGGCACACGGGCCCCCATTCAGGTCTAAGAGGGTGCAGAAATTCCCATAACAAAAATTTTACTATCAGATGAAAAATGATTTTCTGTATCTCCACGATGGTGCATAATGAGTGAAATTCATTTATTCAATGTTTACATCATGCTTGTACATGTGCGTTGTGTTAGAAGATCGTAAAATGTGAATATTTTTTCTTTCCGAACATGATCGTGCATGGCTGGTCGTCCTACATGAACAAATCAGCATCAAACAATGGTCAAAATGAAAGCCATCATTATATTCATAGTTCAACACTAGAAACATTCTATTGGCAAAGGTTTCACAGCATACAGGTTTGTTAGCATACAAATTCATCTCATCTCCAAAAATGAGTACATGTAATGATACATTGTGCATGTATAATTGCACATAACTTTTAGATATGAAACGCGCAGAATAATGCAAGAAACACATTACCATTCGAAAGATTGCATTCGGATTGTATCATGATGAGTGAATGGATGCATGAATGAGACGTCTTGTCTTTATTGCGAATAATTCATTAGAACGAGACATTTGTTGAGATAGAGAGATGCAATAATACCACATGAAATCAACAAAGCAAAACTTGAATTGAGACTAAATTGACATCGATCATGGAGAATTGAGATGACAATGGGATAAGCAATAATCGATAGCATTGATTTTCACTCTTCTATTGATAGAAATTTGTTGTCATTCATGATATACAATATTATGAAAATTACAATTACTTGCTCTCTGCTTTAACACATTTATGCGACTACATGAAGAAGAAGAAACATTCGGTAGCCGTCATACAGACAGAAGCAATGCTACCAAAAATGAGGAGAAATGTTTGTTGCATTTGGTGACAAGCATTTCATCGGTTTGGTAGCATTCGATTTACAGTGCAGTGCATGCTAATGAATGGAGCTGTCATGTTAGTTACGCGGATGTGCAGTTATGAGGATGGGGCTGTCGTAGCTAGGTTGGAGATCATTAATAATCCTGTCGTTGTTCACTTGAATTGTTACAGAAACCTTCATTAGTACTGAAAATGTTAATGACATTGCTCAAATATTTGTGTATCAAAATCCTTGGGAAGTCATTCCTGCAGGTAAAACAACGAGGATGTATCGGCAGAGATGCAGACGAAAACTAATTAGACAATGCAAGTGAAAAGTTGTTCAAAGGAGACATGAATCCTCATGCGCGGTTGTTTGTAGTGATTGACAATATGAGACAAATGAAAGCAGAAAGACTCTCGATTAGCAGACCACTGAATGAATTGAGTTGGGGGATGGAGTGGGTTGTTCATCCTAAGTCATGTCAAAAAAGTGAATACAATGAGATCATGATTAGCATGTTCCTTCATTCGCAAATGAATGACCTTTTCCTATAAATAATGAAACTGAAGCTTTAGTGTCAGAGTCCTGAGGGGGATCCAGTGACCCCGGAGCCATATTTTTCTGTTTTACTTCTTGTGCTGAGGATATATCAACCGCTCATGACGATGCAAAATCATCGCTTATGACAATGAATCTGTATGTGCTATATCAATTAAGTTGAATCAGTGGAAGTATTGCAGATAGGCACACGGGCCCCCATTCAGGTCTAAGAGGGTGCAGAAATTCCCATAACAAAAATTTTACTATCAGATGAAAAATGATTTTCTGTATCTCCACGATGGTGCATAATGAGTGAAATTCATTTATTCAATGTTTACATCATGCTTGTACATGTGCGTTGTGTTAGAAGATCGTAAAATGTGAATATTTTTTCTTTCCGAACATGATCGTGCATGGCTGGTCGTCCTACATGAACAAATCAGCATCAAACAATGGTCAAAATGAAAGCCATCATTATATTCATAGTTCAACACTAGAAACATTCTATTGGCAAAGGTTTCACAGCATACAGGTTTGTTAGCATACAAATTCATCTCATCTCCAAAAATGAGTACATGTAATGATACATTGTGCATGTATAATTGCACATAACTTTTAGATATGAAACGCGCAGAATAATGCAAGAAACACATTACCATTCGAAAGATTGCATTCGGATTGTATCATGATGAGTGAATGGATGCATGAATGAGACGTCTTGTCTTTATTGCGAATAATTCATTAGAACGAGACATTTGTTGAGATAGAGAGATGCAATAATACCACATGAAATCAACAAAGCAAAACTTGAATTGAGACTAAATTGACATCGATCATGGAGAATTGAGATGACAATGGGATAAGCAATAATCGATAGCATTGATTTTCACTCTTCTATTGATAGAAATTTGTTATCATTCATGATATACAATATTATGAAAATTACAATTACTTGCTCTCTGCTTTAACACATTTATGCGACTACATGAAGAAGAAGAAACATTCGGTAGCCGTCATACAGACAGAAGCAATGCTACCAAAAATGAGGAGAAATGTTTGTTGCATTTGGTGACAAGCATTTCATCGGTTTGGTAGCATTCGATTTACAGTGCAGTGCATGCTAATGAATGGAGCTGTCATGTTAGTTACGCGGATGTGCAGTTATGAGGATGGGGCTGTCGTAGCTAGGTTGGAGATCATTAATAATCCTGTCGTTGTTCACTTGAATTGTTACAGAAACCTTCATTAGTACTGAAAATGTTAATGACATTGCTCAAATATTTGTGTATCAAAATCCTTGGGAAGTCATTCCTGCAGGTAAAACAACGAGGATGTATCAGCAGAGATGCAGACGAAAACTAATCAGACAATGCAAGTGAAAAGTTGTTCAAAGGAGACATGAACCCTCATGCGCGGTTGTTTGTAGTGATTGACAATATGAGACAAATGAAAGCAGAAAGACTCACGATTAGCAGACCACTGAATGAATTGAGTTGGGGGATGGAGTGGGTTGTTCATCCTAAGTCATGTCAAAAAAGTGAATACAATGAGATCATGATTAGCATGTTCCTTCATACGCAAATGCATCTATGGAATTATTACGTGTATTATAACCTTTAACCCAACATAATATTTTTCTGTTTTACTTCTTGTGCTGAGGATATATCAACCGCTCATGACGATGCAAAATCATCGCTTATGACAATGAATCTGTATGTGCTATATCAATTAAGTTGAATCAGTGGAAGTATTGCAGGTAGGCACACGGCCCCCATTCAGGTCTCAGAGGGTGTAGAAATTCCGATAACAAAAATTTTACTATCAGATGAAAAATGATTTTCTGTATCTCCACGATGGTGCATAATGAGTGAAATTCTATTATTCAATGTTTACAACATGCTTGTACATGTGCGTTGTGTTAGAAGATCGCAAAATGTGAATATTTTTTCTTTCCGAACATGATCGTGCATGGCTGGTCGTCCTACATGAACAAATCAGCTTCAATCAATGGTCAAAATGAAAGCCATCATTATATCTATAGTTCAATGCTAAAACAGACTGTGGGCGAGGTTTTCATGGCAGTAATTGATGAGTATGAGATTTCCACAGCTGTTTATAGGGTCTACAAATGCAACAATCATATGGCTCAGTTTTCCGATTTGTATGGATAAATTTGAAAAAATGGCCAAATGCAAGAGCTATGCTGCTTGGAATAAATCAGGTGCATTGAAATCAACTATCTGAGGTATTGTGATAACAGCAAACATCGTAAAACCGATTGTTAGTACAACTGATGCTGCGCTAAATGTCGTTGAATTTCAATAGTTAAGTTGCGATTTTGGAAAAGGGGTTCACTGGATCCCCTCTCAGAATAGATGGACAATTACCATGACTTGCAGTATTTTTGATTCAGGTTCGCAGTTGCTGACCAATCTAGTCAATTATAGCTGATGAGTCAAGCCTTCTATTCACAATTTACGTTTCTGCTTTAAAACTCTCTATTTGGGCTACATTAAACAAGGCTGATATCCTAATGCAATCAAACATACTGCAATCATTCTCTGAAAATGTTTTTAACTGATGCATCATCAAAATGTGTCCTTTATCAAAGTCATCTTTGCTCATCTTCCGACCAAGACTCAATGCATCATAAGTTTACCTTCCAGAGCTGTAATTGGAGCGTGCATTAGTCAATTGTACGAACAGTATTTTTGGGAACCATTCAATAATCAGAACATCCAGATCAAGGGGAAGGGACAATAAACGCCGTCGGTCGGAGAAGCTCAATTCCGTATTTTACATTTTCATTTGCGAAGTTCTGCAAGTGGACCAGAAATGTCCTTTTTAAGTAATGTTTTCCTTGTAACATTCGCCGTTTCTTTTCGGTCAACACTTCGGGACGCGTACAGCGTGACCTGCTTTACACTGGCAGTTCATGTGTTGTGCCACAGATAACGAAGATGACCTCGCTATGACGTTTGTCGTAATTTCTTCTGACACATGTTTGGTGCGAATCGTTGCAATAATTTATATGCTAATTGTGATATTCAAAAACATCATAGAGTACACTGTAATTCATGAAGTCCAAAAGTACGGTTGGGGAGGATGGTAAGCGTTGGCAGGACTGAAAGCATAGTCAGTAACGATGCCAAAAGTAGGCAGAGTTCAAAGAACAGTCAGAGAGAATGGCAAACGCTCTTCGACCATCATTCATAATGTAGTGTCACTTTCAATGCAGTGATGGTAAATGTGAATAAATGTCAATCTTGCACCGATACTCTTGTGGTGAGTCACTTGATGTAATGGTCGATTCTGAGCACTGTTACATGAGGAAGATAGCAAGAAATTGATAATGTTACTCACATTGCCAAATCGTTCAATTTCTATACAGATAGATTCAATTTGTCATTTTATATGAATAATTCAAAAGCGATCGAGTTAAGCGAGCAAACGTTCACCTTTCAAATTCAAACAAATCTTTTGATGTTTCATTCATAAGTCGAAAATGCTTATTTAAGAGATATATTGAATTAATGTGATACAATACTCTTTTTTGCATTACAAAAGGATATTAGCCTCCTGCAGTGAACGTATTTCGTTAATTTCTTGAGCATTTAACGAATAATATTTTCAATAACAAATCAATACACTTCCATGGTACTTGCAAGCGCAACAATTTTATTAGTCACAACAAGTGCACTAACTTAGATGAAGTATCATCAGTGCATTGCGCATAGTGTTTAATTCCAGAAGAAATTCACTTAATAGTTTGAATGTCTCAAAAGATAGAGGTCCACCCTACCGTGGAATCATCATCTGGGGTGGGGCCTGCTCTTGCACCCTAGCGGTCATGTCCGCAAGCTTGCCCGTGCCTACACCGTTGCCAGCATTGTCCGCAGTTCAGTTGCTGCTCCTGAGCTTAGTATGTCAATTTCTAGCTAACATTGGGTTTTCCGAGAAACGTGAAAGCTGGCAATGCTGATGTTCTCACATCTGACATCGCGAAATAATGCAAGCTGCTCTATCCGGAAATTCGTTGTCTCGCAATGACAATACGAAACATATGTTGACGTCGAACGTTGTACGTCACACGCGCCTTCTGTATCAAACACAATGAAACTTGAGAATATCAAAATCCTTCTGATGATTAGCCTTTAACACGCTTTAGTATCACGCTGAACGAAGTTGCCCGGTGACAATGTGTCGATGTTCACCTGCATGTAGAATGCCAACCTATGCATATGGAGATCTAGCCTTCAGAAATAGATACTAACGAATACGATGTGACTAAATTTGATGATGTCCAGATTCAATTATAATTATATAACTATATATTATTATAATTATTATTATAATTAAATAACTATATAATAAGCTTAGTCTAGGCCTGTGTCATGTACGCCTTCATGAATCCTTACCTGCATATCCACTGGCCGGGTATGAATTCTCAGACCAAGCCATCATTGTGCATGTCTGTGCCACGCCCGTGTCCGTAGGTGAATGCCCGCTGCCCACAAAAATCGAGATGCCCGCAGCGACCCCCCCCCAGATTATCATGAACTACAACAGCGGCAGAGATCTGAATTGATCTTCATCACACAATTTTTTATCCCGTTGAAGTCACCCTTGACATTGTGCTATAAAATTTGACAGATCTTTATCGATTTTGGAAAATCTCTGTAAGAATTGTGTCTATATTATTTAACTGTCTAAATTCTAAACTGTCGATAAGCTCCTATAAAAGTCATCACAAATATTCACCAGATCCATTATGCTTCATTATCGTAGTAGAATGACGTCCAAACATCTATCTTCTATTTCTAAAGTATATGAGCTTTTTAGTTCGTTCCTCTACCTAATTAGCTCAGTCCTGGAATGTCGTAAAATTCGTCCTAGGATGTCCTGAAATGTCGCAGAATTTCACTAAAAATAGCGTTTAATGATTAGAAAGACATCTCAGCAGACGGATCAGTGACCTGCTTCAGGCAAATCTTGTATAAAATTGTTGAAACGTCTAGTAGAACCACGGCGCTATGAATAAGAATTCGTCAGCATACAGGATTGTTAAATAGCAATCTTGTATGTATACCAATTTAAACCGGTTGACTAAACTATCATTATTAATAACACTGTGGTTCAACTAGACATTTCAACAATTTTATGTATAAAAATAGTATTGTCATGGAGTCTATCATTTTACTCTAGTTTATTCAGTTAGGTCGTACTATGCAACATCCAACAGACTCAGGATTCCTTCTGGTCCAAATGTTTGGTTCTGTCGTTTCGAATTCAATACAAAATCGTGCGGGATTCCACTCGTCATTTGAAAAATTACATTTAAGTGAGCCTGTCGAACAACATAGATGTTCTAACAAAGAATAGAGTTGTGAATATATTTCTCCTATTCTACCTTTTCCCGTAGGAAATTTATGAAAAATGTTCTATTCGTTCAGTCATTTCAAATTCAAGATATTGACTATGCATAACTTGACAATAATCGAAAATTTAACCAGGAAAGTCTAGACATTCATCTTTGGTATCATTGCAAGCTAACAAAGGAATATGACGGATGTTTTGACTTTGCTGTGCTATTTGATATTGAAAAGCACCTTATTAACTAACCAATATATAAGATTGATTTTTTCAGACCTTTGGTTCGTTTAAATTTCAGTCCTTATGATATTTATTGATTCCAGTTCTAGGTAAAGCGGTTAGTCCTGTGAAGTGTACACACTCAATCTGCAGCTATGATTGCGTAGATAACACGAAAAATATAAATTTATGTAATCGAAGAACGAGGGAGAGGGAGCCATGCCAACTGGCCTTCAATAATGGAAAAGATTCTTTCCAGTGAACGCATACTCACCTCCCTGAATGTATTCTACAATATCGGCAAATGTGATGCTCAGATTAGCAATCATTTTACGACGCTTGGTTATTTGCATTTTTTGTTCAAATTTAAATGTTATTTTGTGGTTTTACCCATAGTCGACAACAAGAAGTGCTTGTCAGTGATAGTGCAATGCGCTTCAGAAGAAGGGATAAGAACATGGATGAGAATCTTCCGGATTTTCGTATCAATCTTGATGCGACGTGTATAGCTTTTACTGTTGGAGCCGCAGAAGTAGTGTTTATATTCTTCGCTCTCGTACATGCTCATCACTTAGATAATTCCGTTATCTAATTAATTGTAATAGTGCGCGTGCCTCTGCTTAATTAGTTTTGATAATTGCATTTCTTAATAAGGCGACTAATTGAATTGCAATGATTATTATTCATATCCCTTTTCAGCTACTTTCAATTGAGAAGTCAGAGAATCGCGCGAGACATTTGGTGCGTGGCATGTATTGTGAAGACTGAAGTATAGTGACTGCAACCGTCTGGAAATTCTGTGCACAATGTCTAGTGGGCTCATTGCAATCACTGAAAAATCGCAAAAAAATCCCTTTTACTTTATTCACGTGCCTTCGTGCTAAGTTCCGGTTGTAGCGATCTTGACGTCCGTCCAGAATTCAAGCGCGCGGATGGACATTTACTCGTAAGCGGAGAATACTGTACCATCTCTTTAGTGATGTGGACCGCTCTAATATTCAGCATTATTGTCAGGACAATCGTTTGTAGTGAATTATTGATATTTTGTTTCAAATTTGTAGTTAGCCTACCTAAATGTTACTTCAGAATTGCATTTTACATTGAGAAAGCTGAACATTTTCTACGCATTTGAAGATTTCATGTGCATGTATACAATCTGCATTCCATAAATTTTTTGTTACAACTCACTGCTCCTCAATTAGTAAAATTTTCACTTTTCTTAGATTGGTGTTGACCTTGTTATGTGACGTTCTTCATCACTACATTTTGTTTGACGATTGATTGTCTGTTGTTTTCACTGGTGATATAGTGTGCATACTGCAGCTTTAAGTTTAATTGTATTAAGTATGGGTTCATAAATTGACATTGTAATATTTGTAAATTTAATCAGGAGAAAGGGGAAGGATGTATTAGCATATATCAATGACTGATATGAGTTCACTAAGTAAGAAAATAGCTCGTATTTTACTACCCCTGATCACAAGTGTAAATTACTAGTCATTCGATAGTACACGTGTAATTTACAAACTATAATTTAAAGTATGAAAATTCTCGTATTTTACATACATAATTTACATTTTCCTCGCTTTGCTAGGAAAGATGAAGTAAGGCTATAAATTACTAGCTTTTCATGAGCTAATTGCGACGTCTGGATCTAGTGAAAAGTATCGAGACATTTGCCATAATTTAAAGTTGCTAGTGATACGAAATAAAAACTAGCAATTTTTTAACAGCGGGATGGCAAGCATTTATTATATCAATCTAGCACATCATGCATACTGGATTAACACATAAAACAAGATGACGAACAACGCAGAAACAACAGAAAAATATGGTCAGCTCAACACAGAATTTCCCTGTATGATAAGCATGTTCCACGGTATTCAGAATTCATACACGGCTGTAAGTTAAGCAATCCAAAATAATCATAGAGCAAATTTAGTTAATACGAAGTTTCATTCAGTGATTTGATTTACTTCATCAACATGTAATGCAATTGCTTCACAGTTTTGTCCAATTCCTTTCGCACAATTGGTGTGCAATAATTTTCCATCCGTCTACACCGTAAACTATCGAGTACGAAAGTTGTCTGATTTTGACTACGAAACTGATGTGCAAAACGAGAATAACAAAATGTACGAATGTACTATTGTTCGTGCTCATACACTACGAAGGCGATTGGCCTTCCTATTGGCTCATTTTCCATCTGCCTACGCTCCTTGTGAGGGTAAGTTCGCAGGTGTAACTGTCCCCGAGAAACACGGAAATATCAATCGCATTTTATCAACAAATTCCTGACGATATTTGCGAGAGAAAATTATGTAGAATATGAAATTTGTGCAATGGTTTAGGAGTTTAACTTGTGATGTAATGTTATTAGCAATTTCATATTCAAAGTAACAACCAGTAAATAATTCCGGAATAATATAACTGCCTAGGACCCTTTGCATCTGCAGAACCAAAAATACTAATCCCGTCACAACTACGAGCGGTAGCTGTTTCATCTCTTGTCGGGACATCTCATCATTATCACCGGATATTGACCGCCTCCAGTGGATTTGTTTGTACCATTTTATGACGATGAGGATATTTAATATCGCGACCAATAATGCCGGGACTGCACTCATTATGTATATTGAAAATACATTTTGGAATTCGTTGTAATCCTCTAAGTGAGATGGGATGCTCTCAATGCATTCAAACATGTCAGTTCCATTTAATGGTACGAGCTTAGGTATAAACGCCGTAGGAATCCATGCCAAAATGTCAATGATCATTAGGATGAGGATGCTCATGAATGTGAACCGCCGGGTAAATATCTCTTGAGCCTTTGTCGGAAAGTATATGAGGAAGAATCGTTCAAAGGTCAAGAGAGTAATCAGCCAGTAGGAAACCTCCATCGGTATATCGAAAACATGTGCTGTACTACAAAAGAAGGTAGAACCATCTTCGAAATTATTCCCAAACCAGAATCGCCATCCAGCTACAATGCAAAAGGAATACACACTTAGAAGATCAGCGATAGCCAGACAGAACAATGTCATTGGCAATCGATCTGCCCGTGAGATTCTCAGAGAATCTCCGGAGACATATCTCCAGAATCCACTCCATGTGACGATCATGATAAGGATGAAGTTCAAAGTTCCAACTGCAATCAGAATTATACATCCATATCCTACCACGAATTTTGCTACCGATTCATAATACAAAATCTCCTCTTCAGTGCAAGATTCCTCGTTGTCCATCGTGAGAGAGAGAGAGAGAGAGAGTTACAGGTGAGACACAACTTGCAAACAATGCACATCAACATGAAGAGCAAATTAGAAGGATCGTCTGCCAATGACGGGAACATGCTGTTGTCATTTGTTGATATCCGAAGCCATAGAAGTCCGACTTTTCGCTTTGTTTAAGTTAGTGGCAGAAAAATGGACAACATCGGTTTGTAGACAGCAATTACAGCTGCTATGGAATAATCAAATAACTGAAACCTAATATTGTCACAAGTCCTTCCCGTAAAGTATTTCCTTTTGCGTTGTTTCATCGAATGATTGTATACTTAACCTAAATGATAACACTAGGTTACATGCAACCACACAGATCAATTGTCATGTCTGCGTGTTTCTGTCTAGAGATCTCTTTCCTCAAAACTGATGGTCACAGCCAGAGCTAGTCCCGAGGGGCAAGAAGCTCAATTTCCATTGAACGTAATGCAAATTCAAGTCTGAATTCTGATGGGGCAGAAGACTGACACCACATTAAACGCACACAGTCAGTAAATTTAGATCGCGAAGAGTCGAGCCATGTGAATTTCCATTTGACGTATTTGTAGCTAAGAGAAATTGAGTTAGGATCATGTGCGCCCTCGTCCTTTAACGGCTGAGCCCGACTGAACTCGTAACGAGCCTTATCAACATTTAATTGATGACGGTGACAATGCGGTACAGCAGGAAATTTAGCCCGAGTCAACTCGCATCGGGAGGACAGGCAACTACCACTGACAGATGAATTATTTCCTTCCACTGTTCACGAAGCCGAGTTAACTCGTCTTTAGTATGGAGTGGCTTAATGCCTCAATTTCGATATTCTTGCAATATTTAAAATTAATGTAAATCCGTATTCACTATCATTGGATATACAGGGTCTGGCAAAATGCTCTGACACATTTGTAGGTTTAATAAGGGGCAAATAAAGTATAGAAACTAAAAGGTGTTTCTGTTTTGAAAAGTACATATAATGCCATTCTTTTATTAAATGCCATTTTGTTTTGCTTCTTTAAGCTGTTGTTTTTTGTTTCTTATTTAACTGCAGCCATGAATTGGACTGGTGAACACCGCGCTTTCATTGTGGAACGTTTACCAAAGTGTAATCCCTCTCTCTTGTATTATGAGTGTAACTCCTCTGGTGCGTCTTTACTTTCGTTTTGAGTGTTTCTCTTCTCTTATGGGTTACTTAATCACTTATTTTGGTCCACTCTGGTTTCCACTCGATCCTAGCAATCCTCAGTCGAGCCCGAATACAGAACAACTTTGTAATTGTAATGCTACACGTGAGGAGGAGGGGGATACATGCAAATAGAGAGAGAGAGAGAGAAGTAACGTCAACCTCACAGGTAGACGGGGGAAGAGCAACGAACGGAGAAGTAGTGCTTCGAGCCTCTGCGGTACGTCTAGTTACTCGGGGCCTCTCGGCGAGATCTTTCTAGGTCGGTCTAGGGCCTTCGGACCTCACGCCTGCCTTCAACTATCGTTATACTCACTATCGTGAACGTCCGATAGGGTCGTAGATATCCGGATTGGCGATTGTATCTGTGCAGATCTGCGGCGGTACGTATGCAGATCGTCGACTATTATTGTTATATCGTTGCTGTTTTGAGCCCCGTTTATACAGGTTAAACCAATACGTTTTGTCCGGTAATTACACGCAGCTATCTTCTAATGTATTTAATGTATTGCTTTGAAATTTTGTATGACTATAGAATACTTATTTTGCTAACTTATAATGGAAAATTAATTTACTAAGCCTAAACCGTATGTGAAAACCATTACTTTTTAGAAAAAAACGTTTTTTATCTCTTTTTTAAATACACAACAAACTCAATTTATACTCTCGCAGCGCGCCTGCCACCGCTGGTGAAGGCAAACGCCGACCATGGATTTCTCAATAACCTATTATCTTATTTGTTAGTGACCTATTGTCCTTATGCATGGCGTTAGTCGATGCATGGCCAATCGCTGGTCGGCGTTAGTCCTCGTAACGCGTTTGTGGTTTGTGTGATTGATTGTTTGCAGTGAGCGGCAGATTAGATGTGCTACGTCGTGAGTATAAATTAACTCGTCATTCTCTTCGTGTCGCACTTCAGTTTGGAAATGGATTTCACACGAGAAGACATTCACAAGTTAATTTATTATAATTGGAAACGTGGATTGGTACCTGCAAAGATTGCAAATGAAATAAACTCAACACTGGGGCAGAACACAATAAATGAGCGCACTTGTCGGCGATGGGTTGCAAAATTTAAGGATGAGAACTTTAATGTTGAAGACCAAGACCGATGTGGAAGGCCATCTTATGATATTGACGACCAAATTCGAACCCTTTTGGTCGAACACACCACCACTCGGTAAATGAGGCTTGAGATTGGAGTTTCCCAGCAGACAATTAGAAAGCATCTGCTTGGCATGGGTATGCGTTACCTGTGCAACCGATGGTCCACACAAGTTGTCCGAGGAACAAATGGCCAACCGCGAGAGGATTTGCAACGAATTGCTGTCTAAGCATGCAGCTAATGACTGCCTCGGTCAGCTCATTACAATGGACGAAATCTGGATTTATTGGGACAATTACGGAACAACTTAACCACCATCGTTCGTGGAGAGGCGAAGGTGATGTCCCTGATGTGGAAGTTCGTCGTACACTCTCTCCCAGGAAACATCTCATGTCCGTTTTCTGGGACTGTAAGGGAGTAATACTGATGGACATTCTTCCAGGAGGTGCAACAATCACTGCCGACATTTATTGTGAGCAGTTGTCGCGTTTGGTAACGGAAGTTCAGCAGAAACGACGCCGACTTTGTGATGGAGGATTTCACCAGATACATTACCTACATGATAATGCTCGACCCCACACTGCAGCTAAATCTGTTCAAAAACTCACTGATATTGGTTTTACCGTCCTACCACATCCGCCTTACTCCCCAGACCTTGCGCCCTCGGACTTTTACCTATTTTCACCATTGAAATATTGCATTCGCGGGAAAAGTTTCAACGGAGCTGAGGAGATCCAAGTGGTTCTGGACCAATGGATACAGAACAAGCCACGCAGCTTCTTCGCTGATAGGATTAGGAAATTGCCTGATCGATGGCGCCGATGTGTGCTCCATCATGGTAGTTACTTCAAACACCTCTCGGAAACGGATGATTGACATTTACACTCCTATTTTTTGTGTATTATATCGACTTTCCAGAAAAAACTGTTTTACGTTGAGTTTGTCGTGTATTTAAAAAAGAGATAAAAAACGTTTTTTTTCTAAAAAGTAATTGTTTTCACATACGGTTTAGGCTTAGTAAATTAATTTTCCATTATAAGTTAGCAAAATAAGTATTCTATAGTCATACAAAATTTCAAAGCAATACATTAAATGCATTAGAAGATAGCTGCGTGCAATTACCGGACAAAACTTATTGGTTTAACCTGTATACTGTTCTTTGGCTTTGATCCGGTGCCACCTGCCCCCATGCGCTTCGAACTCCTTTCCTGACTATTATTTATTTATTGGGGCACTTACGGCGGTCTCTTTTGATAGTTCTGGGAACGATCGCTTTTCAATTTCAGTATTACGTAACACTCTTCTACGTGCTCTGGTCTCCTACGGATCTGATCATGCCCCGGCGCATGGAATGGTAATTTATGTTTTCCAAACGGCGCCACTTTTACTGTTTTGACCTTCTCTGTCTTTCCTTATTTACTTGCCCTTTATATCGTTCGTTTGGCCTCTTCGTAACTATCTCGTTTGTTTCTCTTCCCGCTCGAGTTCCTAAATGTGACCCGGCTTGCTGTACACTAAGGGTCCTAAGGCTGGGGATCGAGTCCTCCAGGTTACACTCCTACCGGGGACGAAAAAGAGCCGCGTCCTCGCAGTTGGAGCTCAATGGAGGAGATCGTATAGTCGGGACATGGTGTGGTCTACCACAGTTCTACATATCTCCTCTTCCGTGGGTGGGGAAACCGTTAGATAACGGCCCCAGGCTGTACGGCCGACGAACGAGGCGGAGGGTGCGGGTTCAGGGTATGCGGTTATCGGGTGGGTATTGGAGGAGTAGAAGGCGGGGAAGATGCGGGAACCCAGAGTCGAGGGCCTCAACGACGGGGCTTAAAAGGGTAAAGGGAAGATTATCAGGGAGTTGCAGAATAACCGCTCGGAATAGGTGGGACCAGGCAAGGAGTCGACGGACAGCGCGATCGGCATGGGGGAGAAGTACAGGGTTCCGGGCGGTGAAAGGAGTGTGATAATTAAAAAAATTGTGGGGACGACCCATATGGGGAGAAGGGTTGGGTCGTAATTACTAAAATCAGTGGGGGTGGGAAAGGCGAACGGGTCGTGGACTCGAGCACCCTAGCACTTGGCGTTGAAAACGTGCTGGAAGCGCTCCAGGATTCCCCGCCATAGTTGAGAACGATGCTGGAAGTGAGGGGCTAGGGCGTAGAGGGTATCAAAAATAAGGGTGTAAGGGGTGAAGGGTTCACGGACAAAGGGGCCGAAACGGACAGAAAATTGGAGAAGTGGGAGGGTATCTGAGAAGGTGGAGAGGTATCGGGCAAGGGCAAGGACGACGTCTCGGTTGTGGCCCATAATGGGGTAAGGCGTGTCGACGCCCAACCGAGGGGATAATTGCGGTTGGATCGCATCACTAATGGGCTCGGGGTATGGTCGGGCTAGGCTGGTAACGGGTGTTCTGTTGGGTTGAGGGTGGGAATCGGGGGGAAGATTGGGGAGGAGTTTCTCGGTTTGTGGGTCCGAGTCCCAACCATCCAACTCATTGCCATTTACTGAGATGACGAATGAGTCGGCTATGGGGTTGAGTCGGCCTCGGGTATAACAGGTAGTAGTAGTAGTAGTAGTAGTAGTAGTAATGTGTTTTATTTCATTGAATGGAAATCATACAGTCATTAGAAGGTACAGACATGCAGTGAAGTACGTACAGTGAGAAGTAAGTTAAAGCACAATTTTTGACAAGGAAAAATTTACATGTGCAGATACAAATCAACAGATCTTGCGAATTAAGTGGATCTGAGCAGAGAATCCAAAATACATAATTGATTTATGAATGTCTACTACTGGCTACATACGAAGGTTATTCAAAATCAAAATGCACGCAATAATAAAAAATGACATTCTGCGTTCTGTTCGAGAAAAAGGAACAATTAAACGACCAGTAACTGAAGAAAATTCGGGAGACATATAATGCAAGATGTGGTCACCAAGCCTCAATGCATTAAATAGCTTTAAACTTTGAGATATTCGGCGTTCGGTGAGAGATGGAAATAAGTTACAATTGCAGCTTTTGCCACAAACAATACGATGACAGCGTCTTTGAATAGCATCGAATTTCGCTGCATTTTTCTTATTCAGTGACACTAACAAAGGACCGCAGTACTCGATAACATTTCTCACGCAAGCATTGTATATATCAGTGAGATTCTGCTTTGGTAGGAATGAACACAAAGAGCGAATGACATGAATGTTTTTACTTGCCTTGGAGCACAAACTATCAACAAAAGCATCCCATTTGAGATCAGGAGTGTAAATTACACCTAACACTTTCATTGCACTGGAAGCAAATGATGGCATGTAATCAACAATAATATTTGCTTTAGGGGAAGTCATATATTTCATTTTATCCAGATTGAGTGTCAGTCCCACTTTAGAACACCATTCAAGCATGTTTCTTATTTCAGCTTCAACTTCAATTTTGACGTCACTATGTTTGGTAAAGGACCTGAGAATAAAGACATCATCCGCGAATTTCAACATGAAGGATTGATCACACACAGGCGTCAATGACCCCATGCACGTAGCAAATAAGTAAGGCCCAATAACTGAGCCTTGGGGCACTCCAGAGGAAACTTTAGTAAGAGAGCTTTTAGTACCTCTTACTTCTGTGAATTGGTATCGATCGGTTAAATAGTTGGTGATCCATTTGATAATCAATGGAGGCAAGTTTGAATTCACAATAGTCTTGACAATGACGTGATGAGGTAGCTTGTCAAAGGCACGAGTAAGGTCAAAGGAGATCATAAATACACCATTGGAATTTTCACCGTCCAAATGCTTAGTGACAAAGTCATGGATGGCAATGTTCGCCATGCAAGTAGATGATTTTGGTCTGAAGCCAAACTGAAATTCACCATACATTGAAATGAATTTATCTTTGAAAAACCGGATTAACATTTGCTCTTGGATCTTCATAAAAACAGGAAGAACGGATATGGGTCGCAGATCATGGACAGATGGACGCAATGTTTTAGGAACGGGTGAAACTTTTGCAATTTTCCATTTATCAGGAACAAGCCCAGTTGACAGCGACAAGGAATAAATTTCAGACAGCGGATAAGCAAGTATATGGCTGGCCACTTTAATCAAACGAGGCAATAGGTTGTCGAACCCCGCACTTTTGTTCACTTTCAACCGCTGAAGAAAGTTAAATGCAGTCATGGCATCAAATAATCCATCACATGTTTCCCTTTCATTATTTGTGCTGTCAATTAAATAGTCACTGTTGCTAATAGAGCCATTTGAGAGATTGAAATGCGATGTAAAAGTTTCATTAATAGATTCCACAGCCTCAGACATTGATTTATACTGGTTCAAAACGGACTGAATACGAGAGTCTGAACATGAGTTTTTCAAAACTTTCCAAACTCCTTTCTTGCTGTGTACAAGTTTCTTGGCCCATATCTCTTTCGCTTTAGAAATTTCAACCTTAATTACTTCTCGATAGTGATCATACTTGGCAAAATCGCTGATGCGATAAGCTTCATAGCGCAAATTTATGAGGTGTTTTAACGTAGCTGTAATCCACGGTTTGTCATATGGACTAATTTTTACAAAATAAACAGGAATTTGGGAGATAGCATTATCGAGAATTTGATACAGTAATTTCACTTTTTCTTCAAGTTGCGGAGTTGAGTAAAACGAAGCCCAATCTGCAAACTCAAGCGCAGCCATATAGGCAGCTATATTACTGTCTCTGAAGTCATAAAAAGTCTTAAACTGAATTGGTGTAATAACTGATTTCAAAGGAACAGCGAAGACACTCAAATGGTCGGACGATCCAATTTTTGGATGAATGCTGACATCATAATCATTGGTGAGCCTATGATCAACGAAAATTTTGTCCAAAGTTGCACTATCACGAGTAGGTTTATCAACAATCTGGGTGAGTCCAAACAAAGTGAGAAAAAGTTCACATCGAAAATCATTAAAGTCGCCCAGAATGATTAATTTAGAATCGTGGAAACAAGATAACGCATGATCCAAATTCTCACGAAAATATTCAATCAGCACTTTATGTTGACCAGCAGAAAGGTTAGGGGGAATATAGACGGCAACCAGGATAATTTGAAACGCAGGGATGGAAGACCATAGACAGTCAATAAAAATTGGAAAAGGCTGAATATGAGATAATTCAATGACCCTGAAGTTCTGATCAACATATAGACAAATACCACCTCCACGACGACCATCATGACGATCAGAACGAACGGGAGCATTATAACCAGGGATTTGAATAAGTTTATCAGGTATTTCATCATGCAACCAAGATTCAGAAAACGCTGCTATAGTTGGGCGTAAGACTGAGCACATAAGGCAAACTTCGTCGAATTTAGGCACCAATGAACGGACATTGTAAAGAAAGATAGATGGAAGTCTAACCTTCGGTAAAATATTCATTGAAAATTTTGGATGCTGTCTCTTTCACAAATTCTTCCACGATATAAAATGACATCCTCACCGTCGTTTCTCCTTCGCTTACACTCGTTGCGCAGTCTTTTGTCCATAGTCTGTTGGTAAGGAGTTAAGTCATTTTTCACGAACACATTTTTGAAATCAATCGAGTCATTTAACTTTCTCGCATTACGCAGTACTTTGTATTTATCATTGTGATTAACACACGAGATGCGCATAAGACGTTTGCCATATGATCTTATTTTACCCAATCTTCGAATATTAGCAAAATTTAGATCTGGAACATTCATTTCATTTAGCAGCTTTACACACTGTTCCTTATCGTGAATTTGCCTTTCAATCAAAGTTCCATCTGATAGCTCTGGTAAACCAAAAATTATCAAATTAGATTTTCTAACATCTCGCTGATGAAGCTCGTCCGCGATATCATAGAGAAGTTTGTCCTGGAGCTCAGTCATATCTGATTTAATGTTTTCAATTTCTCTTTTCTGAACATCTTGCACAGACGTAATGGAGAACAAATTTTTATCGATGTAATCTACTCTTTCTATTATGGTGGTCATCTCCTGCCTGATTTCGAGAAACTTTTTATCCATGTTTGCAATTAGTTCTGTCTTTATGTCATTCAAGAGACTTTTGACTTTGTCCAGTGTTAAATCTGACTGTGAATTAGATCGTGTGGATCGTGACATCATGAGTCTCACAATAGCGACACGAGACCAAACCTCTACGAATGACAGATGACGCAGATCACGTGAATCAAAAATCGATAATCACGAAATTTTTGACGAGAGGTTTTGTAGACTGGCATTTACTGAACAGCTGATTTCAGTAACTGACAATACCAGTTCTACAATCATTCAGTCACCACACGGCACTGGAATGTCAGGAATCAATAAGACGTGTATGCCTTCAAGAAATATGATATCCAGAAATAGCACAAGACGGACACTGCGGAAATCCAGACAAGTTGATGGTGGGGGTAGTGAGGGAGTGAGGAATAGGGCGAACCGGGTCACTCACCTGGAGGGCTAATACCATGGCCCTCACAGTCTGCACGGCCGACGGTGTGCACTGATGCACGGCCCCTGACAACAGTGTTGGTACTGACTTGGCATCATCCACATGGTCAGGTGGCGAGTGGCTGCCAGCCGAGAACAGATGCCTCGATCGCGCGGTCGCGCCGCGCATATGAAGGTCAGAGGTCCATTGGCCTGGAGGAAAGAGCTGAGGGAGCGCTCCATGCCCCATAGCGTCGGTTGGACACTCAGGAATCCTGCCCTCAAGCCGTGGGGTTGGGTCCCAGGGCGCGGGTGCTTCCTTCCGGCTTCACAAAACTATGGAACGTCGCCAACAGCTGATATTGGTTGTTGACGACGGTCACGGCGACTTCTACCACGCCCGTGTCGCTGCGTCGGGCCGGCTGGGCTGCATCCGCTTCGAAGGTGCCCTCCGTGGCCAGCAATAATGATTTGTTTGATGCCATTAAAATGTGAAGGATATTGCCATAAAACAATTTCTGTACGGGAAGGAATACTAAGACAGGTGGTGTGTAAGGTCACTCGGTACAGTCGTTCTGGTAGCGTCGATTACAAGACCAGTAAGGTAGGTTCAGGGCTCCTCAGATCTCAACGGCCGTTGTTGAACCGTACAACTCAATCTTGACGACTCACACCACCTTGGAGCACTCAGATTGCGTTTTCATGGTCGACAACGAGGCTATCTACGACATCTGTCGCCGCAACCTTGACATCGAACGCCCAACTTACGCCAATCTGAACCGTCTGATCGGCCAGGTCTAGGGGGTCAGGAAATCGGCTCCATCACCATCTATCTACGCTTCGATGGCGACTGAATGCGGATATCGCATGCGGGTGTCTGCCGTAGCTTACGCTACTGTGATAATGTCGATGTTTAAATACTATGTAGGGGGTTAAGCGTGTGAGAGAACCGTACCTGACTTACAGGATGGTACACCGAAAAATAAATGTTCGTGAAGTTTTCATCCCTGCTGTTCCACAAAAGTGTGAAGTGAACTAAAAGTGACATTTCTTTTTAAGAGGTGAAGCAGATTTACAGTGCGAATAAAGTGCATTAAACAGAAAAATTCAGTTGAGGATGAAAGCTGCGTTATCCGCTGTCATAATATGCAGTTACGCACTATGACGATAAAAGTAACAGTCTATAAAGTGACACAAAATTCGAATGGAGATAGTAGTGCAGTAAATAGGAAAATTAAGTTGAAGATAAAAACTGTGGTATTCACTGTCATAATATAAAATTAGTGACTATCACTGTTTACGGCTTCACGCCTTGCTCACCCGTGGCGCCCCGCGCCATGCGTTGTTTTTGTTCATGAAGAAAAGCACGGAGTTGGTTCCTTGTCATTCTCCTTGTGGGTGACGTGGCCTCCGCTACAGGATGGGGCGAGTTGATAGCTTGTGGTGCTGCTTGATCCGCCTGTTGTTCGCGTGGCCGCCCACGGCGTCGTGTGGGGACTGAGGAGGTCTGTCCAGTTTCACTCGCAGGTAACAAATCCTTTGGTGGTCCACGTTTATCGGAGGTTGTTTTTTTGCCCGTGGGTGGATCCGCGTCAGAGCGTTCTCAGTCTTCCGAGCCGGTTCTGTTGCTCGTCCCGCCGCGGGTAAACTGACGCTCTCATTGGGGTCCACTGGATTCGGCATATCTGTTGGTTCCGTTCGTCCAAGCGATGCTGGTTCTTGGGCGCTATCGCCGAGAGATTCCTCCGCGACCGCTTCGGTTGATGTCGTGGGCGGGGGGGTGATTCCCTTGAGGACGTTGTAGATTCTTCCTGAATTGGGGGTCTGCGTTCTTCTTCGGAGGTCGCTGGTTCCGTCAAAACTGTTGTAGGTTCGTTCGAGATCTCTGGTTCCTGACTATCCTCGACTTGTACCGGTTCTTTATTCAGCGCTGTAGAGTCCGCTGAAGGTGGGAAAGCCGGCGTGTGTGCGGTAAGAGCCATTTTGCACCGGTTAATATTCACCCATTGTCGTTTTAGAGATGGTTGGTTTACCGGAATGACCATAAGGGTTGTGTCCGTCATATCCAGAATTCGGAATGGACCCTTCCAAAGCTTCTGTAGTTTTGGAGATAGGCCTTTTTCGGTTGAGGGGTATGTACATAGACCCGATCGCCGATAGCAATATGCTGGAGGGTATCCGTTGCGGTCCGATCGTACATCTCCTGATGGGCCTGAACTTGTATGTTATTGTCTCTAGCAATGGCCCACGCTGTGCGTAGTCGTTCTCCCAGCTCGTGTCGATACGACCTGAGTTCGTTGTCCGTCGGTGGGTCTTGTAAGACAATGTCACAAGGTAATAAAGGGTCACGTCCAAACACAAGGTAATACGGGATCTCCTTTGTAGATCCATGAACACTTGCCAGGTAGGCGAATAAAACGGGCGCGATGTAGAGGTCCCAGTCTTTCTGATTTGCTGCACAGTAGTGAGAGAGCATTCGTATAAAAACGCCGTTTATCCGCTCCACCAGTCCATCACATTTGGGTTGTAGGATAGGGTGAAAATTTTCTGAGTATTCCTCAGTCGGCATATGTTCTTTAGCAGAGAACTCGTGAAGTTCGCTCCTCTGTCCGATAATAATTCGCGCAGACAGCCGAATCTGCATACTATCTCGTCAACGAACAGCCTAGAGATTGTTTCGGCTGTCTGGTTGGGTGAGGCGAAAGCCTCTGCCTATTTTGTTGCGTATTCCACAAAAACAATTATGTAGCGATTTCCTCGGTCCGTTTTTGGATAAGCTCCCGTAACGTCCACTCCAAAGCGAGTGAACGGCGGGGGTACTGCAATAAGATGCAGTGCGACTTTTATCTTCGTCTGAGAGTTATTCCTCGCGTTACACGACGGGAACTCAGCAATCCATTTCTGAACGTCCGTTTCATACCTGGCCAGAAATAAAACTTCTGAAATCTAGATAACGTCTTCTCGGCTGCCAGATGACCGCCAAATATTCCTTCGTGGAACTCATTATAAATGTCCTGGCGGTAGGGCGCCGGTAGAACCAACATGAATTTATTAGCATCTGACAGCTTGTTGACGAATCCTAAATTTGTCAAAAATGATTTCGAACAATCAATTTCTCGGTGGCGGAGAATTCGGTTACATTAGGTCTGAGGCCCCTGAGCTTCTGCATCAGAGCGGCCAAGAGAGGGTCGGGCCGGCTGCTTGAGCAGTCCGAACATTCCCTAAATCTGATACTGCTCTGATGTTATGGACATGTTTTTGCGCCTCTCCAGTCTCGATCCGCGACAGAGCGTCGGTATTATTATGCCTCCCTGGTCGGTACATATCGAATTGTAGGAGGCGCAATGCCAATCTAATCAATCTTGAGGAAGGGTTGCGATGTGTAAACAGTCATTTTAGGGGTCCGTGGTCAGTGACTACGTCGAATGGTTTCCACCATAAGTAACATCGGCAATGCTCGCATACCCAAACAACAGCTAGCGCTTCTTGTTCGATAGTGTCATAGTTACGTTCACATTTGTTAAGAGATCTACTCGCATATGCTATGGGGTGCTCCTCGACTTTAGTACCCTGTGACAACACAGCGCCTATTGCAACATTGCTAGCGTCCGTTTGGAGGGTAAATGGTCTGTCAAAGTCTGGAAAAGCCAGAATAGGAGGAGTAATCAGTCTTAGTTTTAGTATCTGGAATGCTTGCTCCTGCTCAGTGCCCCAAGTGAAGGTGGCATCTTTCATTTGCAGTTGAGTTAGCGGGTCTGCCAACTTCGCGAAATTTGGAAAGAATCGCCGGTAGTACAATGCTAGTCCGACGAATTGTCGTATTTGCTGAACAGATGTAGGCGTGAGGTAATTTTTCACTTTGTCCGTATTAGCTGGGTCCGGGCGAATTCCTTCTGCTGAAATTTTATGGCCCAAAAATCTGACCGATTCGTGCATAAATTCGCATTTCGTAGGTTTAAGCTTCAGTCCATACTCTTTTATTCTTGTTAAAACTTCGGCAATGTCTCGCAAGTGCTGTTCGAATGTTGTTGAATATATTATGATATCGTCGAGATTATACTAAACATGTTTGGTTCTGGAGCCCACTGAGGACCACTTC